>CM021766.1:1275239-1358951 GCA_011076525.1 Nettapus auritus
TTTTTTTTTTTTTTTTTTTTTTTTTTTTTTTTTTTTTTGGAATGATAGGTCAAGGGCTCTTTCATAGGTCCTAATTCTCTACAAATTTTCTTTACTCCATTTTGATTTTTTCTGGCCTGGATGGATAAAAAACTCTGTAAAATGTGAGAAACTTGCTGCAAGAAGCAGACAAATGCTGGAATTCAGGGTAATACTTCCAAAATGCTCTAGCCCAAGGTTCACTCCCAAAGGAACCATCCTCATTTCAGCACAGTTACACTGGGCATCATCTTTTCCCTGCAAAAAGTAAAAGAATCACCAATATCCAAACGCAATCTTCTATTTATTTTTTTAGGGTCCAGTTCTGCTTTATTTGTACAACTGAGTCCCCTACTGGCTTCCCTTAAAAGGCAGGATCAAATCCACAGTAGCTTCCACAAATTCCAGAAGAATAACCCCTTTCAGGTGAAAAAAAAAATTAAAAAATAAATAAAGGCGACATTTATCACCGATGACTGTAAATATGCTGTTCGCAGTCTAAGCTCATTGGGGCTCGGCGTGCATAAGCACACGCTTAACTTTCAGCATGCACTTAAGTCTCATTAGAGTGCTTAAAGGCTTTCCTGACCACGGACGCTTTCCTGAGCTGGGGTGTGGGGCAGGGACGCCTGTCTCGTACACACATGGACAACGGGGCCGTTATCTTGCTTGGAACCTTTAAATGCCATGGTAATATAAGAAAGCATAAATAATTAAACACAGAGCCTCACTCAGGACCAGCACTGCCTACAAAGATACATTTATAAGGAATGCACCCTGCTTTACAATCCCCTGCAATGGCTGCAATGGCTGGCACTGGATAGAAAATACTTAACCTATTGCACCGGGAGCCCATGAGCGTGCTGAAGCTGAGGGCTTGGGGAAGGTGATGATTTATTGCAACAAGCACCATCTATATCCTTCTCACTGTTAATCACCCATCTATGAAAAATACGTGCGTGCTGCAAGTGACTGGCTGAGCTACCCGAGGCTCAGACGCTGTAAATACTGATAGCAGCAGTCATATTCCCATTTACACCCTCTGCCTTCAGAGGCTCGGGTGCCTGCTGCCTGCCCATAGACAGTGGATATTCACCCCGTATGGTGAAGCTCTAATTTTGAAAGATTTCAGAGATTTGGATATGTTTGACACATACTTGTTCCTCCCTGGCCCGTCCTGTATTTCAGAAAGGACTCTGTTCCAAATTCCTATTAATGCTGTGTTGTGTTAAAGGTTCCTAGCAACAATAACACATACAGGAGAAAATAATTATATCTATGCATGTATTTATTCAGCAGCTGCCACCTCACTCTGTGCAGGCTAGCTTAGGAAAAAGGATCCTTGACATTTTCTGCAAAACACACAAAATAAATTCCTGGCACCAGTTTTATTGCTACGTTTGTCTTTCTGTCTCTCTAACGTGCTTCTTATTTTCAGTGTGAACAGTCATAAATATTCTTAAATTTATGGAACGTGGAATGAATCCTCTCCCTCCCCTTTCCTCTGCCCCATTTTCAGATTCTCTCTCCATCAATGCAACATGCAGAGCTTGGGCCTCCAGGTGATTTGGAGTTCAGCTTTTTCCTCCCTCTCTGGTAAGCCGGTCTGTCGAATGCAGGGTCAGGAGGCTTAGCCTTCCCTCCAGCATCTCTTATTTTCAGAGGGTAATGACTGTCTTGGTGTCTCCATGTGAAAGTAATGCCCTGAGATGGACAATACTGCTGAGAACTCACAGCACCCACTGATGGGAGAATCATCAACCAGAAAACCTCAAAGTTAGAAACATAAAGATGCACAGAAACAGGCAGATGCCTGAGAGGATGCAGCTCCTCGAGGAATAAAGCCTCTCGTGATTAAGTGCATCTGGCCAACCTGCCAGAAAAAGGAAAGCAAGCCTCCAAAAAATCCTGTGATTTTTCCTGATGGCTGCATGTGCGGAGGGGTGCGGGTGCAGGTGGGTGCATGCTTGTCCTCCCTCAAACACCTCGTCCACGACCAGTGTGATGCAGGATGAACCCCGCCGGGCGGCGATGCCGTGAGCGACTTCTACAGAATCCACATTGTATGCGCTGTGCATTTCCAGTCATTACACACAGTGTGTACAATGCAGGTGCTATAAAGTCAGGCGTGGAACGGGCTGCCCAGGGAAGTGGTGGAGTCGCCATCCCCGGAGGTGTTTAAAAGCTGTGTGGATGTGGTGCCTAGGGATGTGGTTTGGTGGTGGGCTTGGAAATGGTTGGACTTGATTATTTTAGGGGTCTTCTCCAACCAAAATGATTCTATGACTCTGTTATCACCTCATCAGCCAGAAAAAGTGCAAACCTCAAGCTGCACGAATTCTGGTGGCCATCCCAGCCCCTGCTCTGCTCTGCTACCTTCCTTGCACATGTGTCCTGCCACGTGGAGAAGTACCTTTCATGCATGTGTCAAAGCTGTGAGTAAGAGAGGCAGTTGCAAAGCGCCTGCTAGGAGAAGAAAGCTCATGAATAAAGACCTTATGTAGGTCTGGAGAAATCTGGTCTCTGTTGCCTGCTATTTGAACACCTCTCTGAATTTACATGGAGTGTTTTTTCAGCCCCTCTTTGTCACAGTTTCCTCGTATCAAATGGGACCAATAACACTTATATATACCTCTTGCCCTGTTAGGTAGGAATGCTCTCAGGCAAGGATGATTTCTGCATAGATAACCATGCAGGGCTTCCCATCATGGGTTTTTGGACCTGAGCACCTCTGACAACAACACGTGGATCTGTTGGTCTCGTTCAGGTCTCCCTGCAGTGCTCATTTGCACTGTAGCTGAAAGCCAGTGCAGTCCAGCCGGGGGAATTAACGCAGTGTGAAGGAAAAATGCCAGTGGAATCAGCTTGGTTTTCTGGCTATTGGTCATGCTTCTTAGACTTCCTTCATAAAACAGCTGCAAGGAACTTGAAGTCTGCCGGGGAATTTATTGTTGCCCATAATACCATTATTTATTTATTTTTGTTGGGTGCTGGCAAAGAACAAGTTCCTGTCTGTCATCGGTGCCTCCTTTGCAACTGCTAGGAGGGTGCTGCGGACTTGCATGGAGCCCTGCTCCTTTGTGCCAGCGAGGATGTGGACTGAAAAAACTCAGCTGAAATCTTTGGGTCTGACATCAGAGTAACTGTATGTACTGGTTTCTGCTGGAAATAAGCTGCTGCAGGGTGACTTTTGCTTCCCCCATGTTGGAAATTTCCAGGCAGGATAAATCGTCCCTTGTTTATTGTTGCACAAGCAAAAAAAAAAAAAAAAATTAAAAATATATTAAAAAAATATCCCAGCTTTTGGGGCAAATGTCTCTTCTATACCTATGTGGAAGGTCATAATTATTTATCACTGATTCCCTGTCATTCACTGCTGTGGTATGGGCAGGATCCAGTGCCCACTGCAGGGAACTGGAGTTTTTCCACTGACTCCAATGGGTCTTGGATTGGGTTGCCCTTTCCAGTGCCCAAAAGCTATCAAAGCAATACGTCTGTGCGGGTGTGTGTGTGTGTACATTATCATGCTAATCAAAACAAAGCAAAAACAAATGCAACTGGAGGGATCCTATGTTCTCATTCCAGAGGAATTTAAATTAAGCAGCCTCAAACTTTTGGAAGTACACAGATGATTGGTGTTGTGACAGGTGTGACTTCAGCTTTGTGGTTGCTCTGATAAAATGATTATACTCTGGCAGTGGTTGGAAGAATTAATGAGAGGAACCCATGCCTGTTAGACTGTTTTCCTTTGGCTGCATTACGAGCAGCATCAAGTTGGTTTTTCTTGTTAAACATATGGCATTATTTTTCAACTGCTTCTCTCCCTTCCAGAATTTGCTCTGGGGAATTTCTTCCTGAAGTCTGCTCCGTACAATGCAGTGCCATTTTCTGAGGAGCACATTTTATGTACCTTGAAAGTTTGGAAGAGGTTTTTTTTGTTTGTTTGTTTATTTGGTTTTGTTTGTCTGCTTGTTTGTTTTAAAGAGCTGATATCTAGAGTCTTTCCTCTCTCACTGCAGCCGAGGTAACAAACTGTCTGTCTCCAGAATATCTCTATTTTCCCCCAAAACCTACTGGCTGGTGGAGACTTGACTCTACCTGAGAGATGGATGCCCACTTTGGGACTGACATTACACCTCCTGTACTTGTCACAGGGCAGCACCAGAAGTTTTTGTCCTCTGTGCCAGCTCAACATGAGGTTAGAAAGGAGCTTTTGGGATCCTGTTCCCCCATAAGCACAGTGTGGAAGGAAAAAATCTGGAGAGAGTCCTGCAGGCTGGACTGCCCTGGACTGATGAATCACTTGTGTATTCTTACAAAGCAAAAAAGTGCAATTCGCCATAAACTCAGATTTACATTATCATCTGGCTTGCTTGGAGATCCACTATTAGGGACGCTGGCTATGTACAGTGGAAAGCACGATAGTAGCCTGCCATCCATTTCCTGGAGCCCTGCCTAATATTTCTTCATGGAACATATCTAGACTTTCTATGTCCAAAGGCTTTTCCCAGATTGTGGGTACCTATGCTCTGTTTTTCCAAACCTTTGGTTATACCATGGTTCACTCAGCACCCAAAACCTTTTTCTTTTTTTTTCTTCTGGAAGAAGGTATGTCCTGGAATGGGGACGGTGTGGTGCAGTCATTAATCTTGCCCTAAAATGCAGTCAGGATGCGTCCACGTGCATTTTGGACCTGGAAGAGCTCCTGGGCAATACAGTTTAGAGGTAACCATTGATGCCTCTGAGCAGGTTTTTCCTGCTGTAAGCTCCTTTGTAGACCTACACCCCATTATTCATAGTTATGTCCTTGAGTATCATCTAATATGTTTCCTGTTCTCCCTCCAGCCTGCATGCTTCAGACAACCGTGGGCAGTGTTTTTATTGTCCTCAGCCTACCAGCACCTCATAACTGCTTGCAAACCAAAGCTGATGCCAGAAGTGAACAAAAAGCACATTCTCATTTGAAATGCCTGTGCCCACAACGCCTCCCACTAATGAGCACCCCCTCTGCACCCACATCCCCCCCCGCCCCCCCTTTCTCCCTACTCCATGAAAAGATGCCTGGGTTAAAAGAAAAAAAAAAAAAAAAAAAAAAAGGAAGGAAGAAATGGCTTTGCCACAAATTGCAGGCTTCTCCTGGTGTTCCAGCACTCGGGAAACCTCAGGAGCTTTTTACAGCGACTGAGATCAGAGGTAGGAAATCAGAGCTGAGGTCTGTTGTTGGGAGCAGATGCTCACAGCTTCATGCAACTTTCCACCCCCTCCAGCTCAGTGTTGGATACTCAGTGGGAGGCACTTGGCAGAGCTGGGGATAACTCAGGAGGACATTAACATCAGCCGGACTGATCTTTCCAGAGGTCCGGGAAGTGAACACCACAATTTAGAAAAGATAAAAGCTTCACCACACAGCTCACCTGCCTTTGCAAAAGCCACTGTGTCCCTGATGCTCAGTTTGCCTATGTCCCTTCCCCTGGATCTACATTTTTTGCTTCAAAGACCACCTGCAATAATCTTCTGATGGGTCAGCCATAAGGAGCAGCCGTGACTTACCCCAGCCAAATAATGTGAATCCCCAAAGATACTTCTTCTCTGAGAAAAATGCCATGAAGATGAGGCTGTGGAGATAGAGCCCTTCCACCAGGATCCAGTAGTAATTGGTTGCCAGGAAGTAGAGGAAGAAGGTAACCGCTACTTTACAACCCACCTGCAATGACCACAGAAAGACAGGGTTATGCTAAAACATGGTGTGAAATTCCTGTTCTGCATAAATCCATGAAATTTGCCAAGATGGGTCAGGAAACAAGATGGAGAAAAGGAAAAAATAAATCAGAAAGCTCTGTTGCAGGGCTTTTACATGGAGAGGAATCTCCATGATGAGCTGAGCAGGGAGGTGCAGGAGAACTGGGTACAGGTGGGGAGGTGGTGACCTGATGTTCTCCCCCAACCCAGCGATGAGGGGCTCACTCCTCACAGAGTGGGTAGATGCTGGATGACTTCTTTCAAAGTGGGGCAAAACTATCCTTGTTCCTTTTTCACCCTGCTTAGGTTGCAAAGTGAGGATGCTGCATGCAGTTAATTGGTACAAAGGGGCACATAACACCTCCTGTTGTGAATGTGGGATGGATCCTACCAGTGCAGATGTTAAGATTTTGGGTAGTCTGGTTTCACAGGACTCCTATGGCTACCAAACTCATCCTACAACAGCAGCACGTCTCCATGCTGCCCCTTACTTAGACAGGAATATAGAGGAGGAATATAAAGTTAGAGAGAATATAAAGTTAGCACTGTGGCCCTTAAAACAGCTTGCAACAAATGTCAATTATATACACCTTGTAAATAAAAAAACGATTTTTTATTATGCCCAGCACTTAAGCTAATCATTTGCCAATCAAAACAGATATGGACACATTATATATAAATAAATTTATACGTATATATACAAAACGTGGACTCATAAAAATCCATGGTCTTTTACAGACAAAGTGAGATGGAATAGAATGAAGGTCAATTAAAAGAAATCCCCATGCAGGTTTAGCAATAACTTGTATATTCACAAAAAATCACAATCTACCCGCACACAGAGAGTGGCAGGCAATAACTGGAAAGAGAAGAAATAATTAATTGTTGCCTTCATCACTCATTTGCCTTTCAACTCGGCAGAATGGGAAATGCTGTTTAATTGCTAATATTCAAATAATGTAATACATTATCCTAATTATTCCTAATAATGAGTCCACACCAAGGAAAACCAGAAAACAATGCCGTGAAACATTTTGTGTTCTTTTCAAATAGGGAGTGCATTGAAGCGCGCTGAGCGCTCCAGCCAGAGACTTGCCAAATTAATTAAATGGATCTCTTAAATGGGAAGAAAACAAGATTGCAAATTTCCATCTGGGGAGACTTGGAGACACAGAAGGGCACTTTGCACATGCTGATTTTATGGTTAGACATGACCCTTCTTGTTCACAACCTGAAACAACATTTGGGATGCGCCAGAGCAGAACGTAACTGGCCAAGGGAGTTCAAAGGGCTCTGCACAGAAAAGCTGACCTTGGCCACTTCCAGAACAGGTCCTAAACTGGAGTCAACGGGCACAGCTCCCCGAAGGGGTCTGTGGCATGACAGCTGTCTTTGGACAGCAACTTAGGGATGCCTGCAGCAGGACAACTGCTACGATTGCTGCCACTGTAGAAAAAACAGACAATAGGGGTGTTTGTGGCCAGTGCCTTTCACGGGCTGTGAAAGGCACTTGGGAAGCCAAATTAACACACGGGAAAAATGCTTGTGCTGTGGGCTGTGGTGCCACAATGCTAGAGCTAATGGCACGGATGTTACAGTGCAGCAGTGCCTCTGCCTCTGTGGATTCCACATAGAGGAGCTCCAGGTCAAAAATCAGTCAATTACCCATTGCAATAAAAATTGCAATAAAAAAGAGTGATGGTTTAATGTGACACCAAAAAAGATGAGGTGTTGAATAGAAGGGACAGAGACATGAGGCTTAGAGAGGCTGGCTGCTCTGGCAATACTCACAAACTGTGACTTGTCTGCTGGAGGTGCTTCAGTAATAGATTTCAGGTCTTCCTCAGAGATCCTCTCCATCTCCTCCAAAGCTGACCCAGAGTACAAGACCGCGTCCTTCACAAAGATGCTCACGGCTCTCAGCATGAAGGAGACAAACAGGTGCATGTGGATGTAGTTTCTAGTGCAGTGCAAACGCCTGGTGTGGAGGAAAGAGAGAAAGGTTGGGGCAGTTTAGTCTATCTGTAGGACATATTCAGTCCTCTCTGCTCCTCTCCTCAGCACCGTGCCACCTCTAGCAGTGCTAGTGCCACTGCTGCCCTTTACTCCCAGTTCACCCACGAGGCTGGTAAATGGGTTGAAGCCTACTCCAGGGGTTTGGCTGCTGCTGGCTCTGCATGAGGACAACACAGAGACTTTACTAATTTAAGATCCTCTGTTTCTGACTGAGAAATTTTGGCAAGAAATAAACATGTATTTTGCTTGTATTGGGCCCAGGTAGTCAGCATGCATGCAGTGGGCAGTGTGCACAGTTAGTCTGCACATAGAGGACGGTGTGTGTGGCATGTGATGTGAGTCCGTGCTCAGGGTGTGCAACATGTGTGCAGGGTGTGCACATCCCTGTCTGCAGCCTGTGCACTGGGTTCAGTGCATGTGCAATGAGCGTGCATCAGGCATGCACTCATTTTCCACATGTACAGACATCAGGCAGGGTACGTGCAAAGCACTCACTGATACTAAAGTGTGTATCTGTGTGTGTCGCTCTCGCTGGTAAATCCATGCCTCCAAGAAATCCACCCCCCTTGTAGAGTTAAATCCTGCAATCAAAGACTTACACTTATCTGCACTTCATGGGCTACAAATGAAATGAGCTACAAAGGCTACAGAGCTTGTGGCCTCTAAAAACCTTGCAGAGTTCCTTGTAGCATAAACTGCTTATTTTTGTGCCCACTCCAAATTCCATCCTGGGGTTCACACCTGGAGTATGTTGGGCTGTTTCCTCTGTTTGCCATTACAGACACTATCCATTGCTTGGACATGTCAAGCAGTTTTTTGGGGCCCCAACCCAGCAAAGGCTGCATTGCAGCTGCAGGTGAATGACCCCACAAATGCTGATTGTAAAGCGCTTTAAGGTCCTTTGGGGGGGGGAAAGCTGGATGGTAAGAGGTGAATTAGACCTACTTCTATGAACTATGTTTTAGAAAAAGCAATCCTGACTTCGGGGAGAAGGATTATCTAACTGACATGTTTGGGGTCTGGTCCCTCCTTGTGGTACCTGGTTAGCCATGAATAAATCGATGAATGGATTTATACCTTAAATCCCCAGCTCTAATATATAAATAAAAATACAAGTGCACAAATAAGAACTATATATTTTTCCTCTCCTTTTGGGGAGCTTGTTGCAGTGATAGCATGTGTTTCCTGTACTATTATAGTACAAAATAAACCAAATGGAACTGTTGAGGTATAAATGAAGATGGGCTTTGCTCCCTGCACTTGGAATGTAGCCAGTGCATCTCTGGATTACGTGTCATCTGGAATAAACCCTGGCTTGGTCTCTGCTGCTGCTTTGATCCCTAGGACAAAGATGATCCAGTGCAGTCAGCTGTCTAACCTGGGTTGTGAGGTGCTCTGGCTGGGTGATAGAAAACTGGGAGCACTCATGCATATGTGGACATTTGATATTTTAACAACCTTGTCAGTGTCCAGCAGGAAATGGAAGAGGGGGGAAGGTCTGAGAAGACAGGAACGTGATGGCCTTTGTGGGACATTGCCGTGTTCTGGGACTACATCATGCCAAGGGCCTCCAGGAGGGGTCTGAACTTGGATGCTATCCATGCAAATCCTGCCAGCCTCCTTTAGCTCACTGCTGAGAGATTTGGGCACTGACAGAGCCAAAGGCCACACATTTTATTCCCAGTGGTATGTGTCCAGGGCTTAGCCTATGCTCATGCGGTGGGAGCTGCAGAGTCCCTCTGCAGACACCACGTGGCTGTGTGCTGCTTGGGGAATTTCCCTTCACAGCTGCTGTCTGGGCCCTGCTGTCTGCTCTGAGAAGTTACTGCCAGCACCCAAAGGGAGGCAAAGCTTCTAGCACTGGGCTCTGAGGGCCAGGACCCTGATCTACCTGCCCTTGGTTGCCCAAAGGACAAACTTCCAGCTGTGAATGAGATATTTCATCCTTCCCTTCCCACTTTGCAGCAAGAAGGAGCAAAAGCCAGCTCTGTGGGCTGGATAGTGCAAGTTCAAAATGGTATCTAGGGATCTACATCCCTTGGATGGTGAAGTGGGTGGGCAGAAAATGAGAGTTAGATGGGCAAGTGGTCATTTCTAGCTCCCTAGGGCCCTCCACATGACTTGTGTATGGCCAGGGTTCCCTTCAACGAGTCCCTCCTACATGAATATTTCAGATCAGAGTGAAATTCCCCATGTGAAACCTCAACCATCTAAAAATTAGCCATCTACATCTAAGCTAATCATCTGAAGGAGAATTTTAGGGACAGAAAACCCTAGAAGGTCTTCCAAGTGAGACATGGCTATTTGTCTGTCTTCCTGTTTGCTCTAAAGCTGGTTGAAAAAACTCAATTGCAGACAAAGGGAAGAAGTTCAGACATCCCTCCCCTCATCCCCCAAGAAGTTTGACCTAAGTGGCACTACCACAGCCCAAAGCACAGATGCATCCCTTCGTGGCTTGCTGAAGAAGCACACGCCACCCCAGTTTTATCCTTCGGGAAAGCCCGAGGCTTTTCCAGTCCAGCGACAACTCGCTTAGGTAAAAACAGAGCCGCCTACCTGAAGTATCCCAGGATAAGGACAGCAACTGTGAGGGATCCCAGAGAGATGGAGTATCCAACAGTATAAATCAAATAGAGGCGATCAAAGACCTCCTGCAGTACAAATGATGGAAAAAATAGCGTCACATTAGAACGCGTCCTCCTGCATCGTAACACATCCACAGTAGCGGTACAGAGATTCAGGCTATCGTACCTGATGGGGGTGTCCAGCTCTAGGCCTGGGAAACCTTAACCTTGGGCAATCACACCCGTTGTCGTCTTGGACATTAGGGAAGCTTGGAAAGGGGTATTACTCTTTCCTAATGACCCGGGGGAAGCTGTGACTTTTGCAAGGGAATAGTGATGAAGATGGGCTGCTCCCACACCTGGGAGTTACACAGCATTTTCATCCCAAAGGAACCCAAAGCGCTTTACAAACTCAGCCAAATCCAGAGATTACTTGGCAATTTTTGCTCGAACAAATTGAACCTGGGATTTTTGCTGGAACAGCAAAATTTAGCCATAGGGCTATGCCATACCATTGCTGAATGACTGGTGTCCAGGCTTTGTCAACCCAAAAACCTACCACAGAAAACACGGGGAGGGCATATTTTGGCTCAGAGACGTGAGAAGAACTCACTGTTCATTTATTTATTTATTTATTTATTTATTTTAATATTTATTTTTTAAATCAAAAACCTATGACTACGATTATCCAATCTAGACACAACTTTAGTTTGCCAAAGTCCCATTGGAAAAGATCCTGTCACAGGTGAACTCATACCAATTAATCCCGCAGTAGTTCTTAGCTCTCTTGGCCCTCTATATTTTGGAGCTGGGTCTAGAAACCCTGATCTCTCCATGAAATATTGAGATGCTTTCCTTCCTTTTGGGGTATGAAATTTAACTTGGGGATTACTGAACTGATTGCTGCCTGGAAAGGGTTAAAAGATCTGCCATCATCCTGGCTTGTATGCCTTTCATCATCTGAACTTAGAAATAAACTCTGAAGAAACCAACCAATTCAGCATCTTTCTCCTCTCTCCCTCCTTCTCCAATCTCCCTCCTGCCCCCCCCTTCCCCTCATCTTTCCCTCACCCCACCCGCTGGGTTGCAATAAAATTCGTAACACTGGGCTCTGAATGACAGCTCTGATTTTGATTTGAGGCTAGAAATGCTGTCCTGGAATGCAAAACCTCAACCCTATTACATCAGAATCCCCAGATATGTGAATGTTTCTTTGCGGTTTCCATTGGTAGAGTGGTGTGCTTGCCAATATTAATTTAGTGTGTATGTGTGTGCATGTATTTATATATATATATTATATATATATATATACAGGGGAGTAGTAGGCACTAAAATGTGAATGTTAGTAGGCTAGAGGGTTTTACGAATAAAATTTATCTTGTTCCCTTCAAGGTCTGGTGCACATTTCCCACTGCCAGATTAGTATCTTTGAACTGGAAAACATTTTCTTCCATGGTGAAAGATTTTTTTTTTATTATTATTATTATTATTTTTTTAAAATCTTACTCCAGGTTTTGGATTCTTGGTAATTTGGCAATTTTGAAGTGTTACTATGCCCAGCTGAACAAAAGCGTCCCTGAGACCCATTCAGAAATTGAACCGGAAAGATCCACGTTCCCATCAGACAACGACACCGTTGTAGCAGCAGTGGCCTTGGGAAGAGCCTGCTGATTGGCTGGCAGGACATTTTGGGAGGCTGTGGTTAATTCCTCTGATTAACCACAGGGCCTCTTTTTGAAAGGATGTTGAGTCAGAACTGCCAAGACATACACATGCGTGCATGCATGCATGCTACTGGGCCTGTCTACAGACATAGGTGCTGCAAATCCTACCCAGTGCCATGGTTGGGGTCATTCAGGGAAGGTGATTTTTTGGATGGGGGACTTGGGTCCTTGGGGAAGGCGTCAGAAGGTTTCCCAAAAATGTGGGGCTGCCAAAATGGCTTCATGGGGCAGCCCATGAGAGTGCAGCTCATGCTCACTAGTTTCCAGGGGTGTTTGTCCTTGGGAATGGTGAGAGCTGGATTTACCCAGGGGAAAAAAAAAAAAAGGCTTGAAGGGCAGTTCCAGGTCTCACTCATCTAGCACAAGGGAGGTCCCAGCTCTGTGGAAACCACAATGCTGAATCAGGAAAGGTCCTCCAGGTAACAAAATATTGAGTCATCTGCCAGCTGAAACAACCACTGTCATGGTCTGAGAAAACTCTTTTTCAAGTAGAGATGGATGGGACATCAAATAATTCACAGAAGACCACAAAAGTCACGCGTGGCCAAGCCATGGGCATAACCTCCATCATCTCAAGATGGTGTGCCACCCAACAGACCATCCTGCTACAGCTGAAGCTCAACTTAATGTCTCTAGCCAGCCTGCCCTCAAGACATGCTGACCATCACTGGACATCCACTGACCTTGAGTGGCAACTCACCCTTCAGAAATCTGGCCTCGCCACCCCAAAATATGCTGTTTAAAATGGTTTGGTACGTAACCAACATCATTTCATTTGACTCTGGCCATAATCCTTCACTGTTTGAACTGTTGATGCATGCACACTAAAAAAGAGAAGCTGAAAGGAAACTAAGGAAACCAAAAGAACAAAACCTCAATGTCTATGATGATTTAGATGATCAGCAAAAGATTGTAAAACTCATGATACAGTAACCACATTAGGGAACATTGGTTTCATGGCCAGTGTCTTTGAATGTTGCTGTCTGCCCACGGCATCCCATGCCCTGTTGGGATGAGATTGTGTTGTGGACGGTGTGGGATGAATCTAATCTTCCTTCTTTATGTCTCCTATAGCTTCTCTGTGTCTGTTGCCTGTGCCATCTCCCTGAAAAGTACCCAGCTTGTCCTCTTTCCCCCTCACTGGGGCCTGCAAATGAATGTTTTGAAGGTGTTCACATGGCTGAGCCAGCCATGGTAGCTCCTGGAGGGATCTGGGCAGGATAAGGCCCCTCTGATGTAGCTGAGCAGGCTTTGGGGGTGGTGAAATGACTTCCCATCAAATCATGCACCATGCTTCCTCTTTAAGTTGTGTTCTCAGGCACTGCTCCCCCTAAGGGCCATTCCTTTCCCCCATCCTCATGGCCTTGCATTGGATTTGCTCCACCAAACCACAGGCACCCATTTCGTATGGCCAGGTGAACTGATGTGGCCGCAGCGATCCACCCCACCTGATCCTTCCTCCCCCAGCCATAACTCAGAGACCGGCAAACCATGAAAGGCATAAGTACTCTTGCAGATGTATTGCGTGCTAAACTTGTAACCAGAGCTCCCTTTTTCCCCCTCCCTGCTGGTATGGTGGGAGACTTCCTCCCTGCTCCCCTTTGCATCTCAGCTTTCCGCCAGCCTGACCTCAGGGTAGAGACTTTACAGCAGCCGAATGGCTTTGGGAGAACAGGAAACCAAAACAGGGCTGGAGATGGCTTCTGCATGAACTCAGAGAGTGCATGGAAAAAAAAAAAATCACAAAATAAACAAAACCCTGCCACCACGGGCATCCACAGGCTGGATGTGCCCCCTCCCACAAAGGTCTCTGCATTCCCCACTCCCTGCGGTTTGGAAATCTTCCACGTGTGTGACCCTCAGAGCAGTTGGCTGTTACATTTTCATACAGTGCTCAGGGCTGAACCTGACTCCTAATTTGTCCACTTCCACCGATGGGGAGGTAATTTGCATTGATCTGAGTCCAGAGGAAAACTGCTTTCCTCTGCAGGACAGCTCGGAGCTACGTCAGAGCACCAGGTATGGGGTTTGGAGGCCCCATCCCCTGTGAAACCATGGCTGTGCTTCCCCAGATGAAAGATTTCAGCCAGTGTAGGACAATCTGTATGAAGAATATTTGTGCTCCCTCAACTTTTAGTATGAGTACATGGAGTCATAGTGGATATGGTCCTCCAATTTGATGTTAGATGTCTGTGGTGTGGACGGCTCAATCAGAGCTGGCCACCTGAGGTCCAAGCTGCTGTAAGAAGGTGTTTTAGGTAGAAGAAGGTATTTGAGGTTGCAATTCATTGAAAAATTATGCAGTTCATCACAGGATGGTGCCCTCAGCCACCAGCTGCTTTGATTGGGTTGTCACTGACAGTAAGAGGAGCCTAGGGTGACTAGCTCAGATAGAGGTGTTTGGGTTTAGGTAACAATTCCCATCCATTTAAGTCTCAGATGAGAGGTTTTGTCACTCTCAAGACTCAATTCAGTTGTCCTTGCATGTGTCCCATCATTTTAGACACCCAAGTGTCCTGCCTGGCTTCAAGCTGCTTTTGCAGAAATGAATGAGATGAACTCTCATATTTATATGGCATTCCCATGCAGATGTTTTTCGTTCTCCAGGACATCTCATTTGACTCTGGACATAAACATAACCTAAGCTTCAGCAGCTGGATGAGGTCTTCAGGGCTTCAGTGTGTGTGTGCCCTGTTCTCTTCCAGTGTCACAGGGAGAGATGGGGGTGACTGGCTTCAACTGAGAAATTCAAATCTCTGACTCTATGATTATATGATTTATTGCCCAGGTGGCTGGTGGAAAATTACATTCTGAACATCACTGTATTGTGCCTTATATCCAACTTTCTCCTTTCTGCCTTTTCCTTCCCTCCTGCGTGAGACAATGGCAAGACTGCAAGGTTTATGCTGTGAAGCTGAAATGGATCCAGTGGTCTTCTGAGGGGTTGGCAGGCTGTGCTGAAGGGTGGGATTAGCAGTGCATTAGGACAGAAGAGTATGTAAGGACTTTCCAGATTAAGTATCTGCAGAGTTTCAGAAAGCTGCTGATTCACATGCTGCTAATGACGTTTGGAATTAGCAGGGACAGCATTTTACTGTCTTGAATGATAAGAAATGCCAGAAAGCCTCTTTCGCTAGCTCTAGTCACCGAGTTTCTTGCCTCTTTTATTTTTCTAATTAATTAATTAAATACTTATTTGTTGATTTGTTTAATAAAAGGTGTCACTTAAAAAGCTTAATGGCAGGGAGAAGGAATATTTGCAAAAGGCACAAAATAGTTACTGATTTCCAAAGCCTAAAGAAAATAATCATGTTGAACATGACCTTCTGTGACGTAATTCTGTTCCCCTTATCCTCACACGTCTCAGGCACCTCAGATCCCCACAGTCTTGTTAGGGACTGGGGTAGGAGTCAGCTCTCAGAGCAAGACACCTGAATTTAGCTGTTTAAATGCGTCTCCAAGTGTGATGAGGGTCTATATTCACATGATAGTCAACAAAGCAAGGTCTTCAAATTAGTTCCCTACACCCAAGTACCAGGTGCTGTGTAAGATGCCTGAGGATGTCCACATGGACCTCAGACTGCTCCAGAAGAACACTGGTTTCATAGGTATCTGCCCACCTTGTGCTGATGCTTTAAGTAGTGTAACACATCTCCAGTGGCTCAAGGTGTCTAGGTTGTCTAAGAGCAGGCAAATTAATCAAACCCCTTAACTGCAGTCACCATTAAATAATGGAAAAGGGTGGGGGGAAGTTTACATCTCAGAAGCCAGCTGAGCTCTTTGGATGCCCCATAATAGCACATATTCATAAAAGGTAGCACTCTTCCATGTCATGCTTGGTTTAACTATGGTATACATAGCCAGTGGACGTCCTGGAGGCACAGACAAAATGTGCCCCAAATCTGCTGTTCACATCAATAGTGGAAAATTCCCCAAATCCCATGCTACAGCCACATGCTCAAAATGCCCACAGCTGCAGGCTTTTGTAGGGCTATGAGTAGGGAGAAAATTTTCGTTACTTGCAGCTTTTATAAACTGCTCCTACTATGGGTCAACAGTAAATGTGGGATAGGAGGAAACTGTGTCTGCCCATGTGTGGCCTTTCTTGTGTTCTTATGTGAAGTATTGTTATGTTACCATCCAAAACCACCAGACTTTCTCAGCAGACTCTAGGCATAAAATATTATCAGCAACACCACACTAAAAGGTGCTTCAGCATTCGCAGGAACCCAATAGACTTAAGACTATAGACATGAAATGAGGACTGCATGACAAGATTACTTGCAAGAATAAAGAATAGGTCTCGATGATGCATTTTTTATTCCTATGCATACTTTAAAACAGCTCTCCATCTTTTGTGATGTGAATGCATGACACTTTGATGGCATTTCATCTGTGTAGCTCAGTATACACTGAGTAAACATGTTTTATGCCATCAGTTTGAGGCTACACAAAGTTATTGGCTCTTAAAAAGACCCCAGAGGGCTCCAACAACAAAGGCCAGGCATACAAGATCTTTGGTCTGAACAATGGAGTTAAGATAAAGCAGCCCTGGACCACGCTGTGCCTTTCCTATTGTGTTCGGCATGTGATGGGGTTCCTGTGGCCTCTCTGATTTCTCTGGGAGCAGTAAAACCACCATGGTATAAACAAGCAGTAGGAGAGGAAGACGGGATTGGTGGGTTGAGGTTTGGTCTTAGGATGGTCCATCTTGCTAGGCTGGTGGTTTCCAAGCTGAGCTAACCTCCCAAGTAGCTGGCACATATTCCCCTTCCCCATGATTTCAGTAGATGTCACTTTTACCCTTAAGCTCATCCTTGAAAACAGGATGGGTTTGTCCCGTTTTCAAAAAATACGTGTTTGGCATAAGTGTTGTTTTTGGGGACATGGAAATGGAGGAAATTTCTGCTTAGTGAGCAAAATGTGCTATTTCTTCTGCCAACAACTGAAAAGGTGAACAGAAAAGAGACCAAGCTGAAGGTGCTGCTGTGAAAGTGAAGAGGTCCATGGTTTAAGTGTTATTATGCTTTTCAGAGAGATGTTGCCTTAAATGCTGCCTGCTAATGCCAGGGCCTCACCAGGACTTCCCACGTGTGCCACATTTTATCCAAAGCCTGAGGAGCTCCAAGAAGACAGATAGCCCTGAATCCTATTATTAAGGGAACCCAAGAAAGCACTGAGGAGAGCGGCCAAAGGTCCTTTGAGCCTTGATTCCTGTCTCCTCTCTGCCTAGGAGCTGACATCTAGGGAGAAGTTTGAGAACAGAACAAATATATATAAATATATATATACACCTATGTGTATACAGTACCCAACGATCCATCCAGTGATTATGCAGCAGTGCTGAATACCCTCTCCTGATGTTCAGCAGCCTGTGGCGTGGTGACATGAAGCACAGCAGACAGGCAAACAGCTGGTGTTTAATCACACTGCCTTCCTCAAAGAGCGAACACCGGCCAATCTGTTCCCCTCCCTTTCCTCGTCCTCCTGTCTCTCTCTAAACACTGGAAGGAAAATAAACAAAGCCGGGCTGACTGGTCAGGGTGCTGGGGTGGGAGGCCACAGCTCCATTCAGAGGCAGGGAGACTTTCGGAAAAGCCAGAGTGAAATTGGGATGGGGGATGGCCATGCACAGCTCTTGGGGAAAGAGCTTGGGAAAATTTGGGAAATAAGATTCTTGGGACATAAGATTTCTCCTGGCCTCTGCTACACCAGTGAAAGATTATCTCAAAGGCAGTATATGAGAGTTCGAGGAAGCAGCCCGTGGTGGAGAGATGGCTTTCACCACAGAGAAATCCATCTTATCTTCCCACAGCGTGCTGCTAGGACACCTTCCTCTGGAACTCCTTCCCATCCCTCACTAAACTCCTGCCTTCTGCAGACCATGTCTGAGAGATGGGTCTTCGTGGTAAGATTGATGCTATCTGCAAGGTATTTGGGGAGACATGCTCCAACAGCTAGCTGCAGCCTACCTGCTCCCCTGGCGAAAAAGAGGACATCAATCTGGGCTGTCAATCCGGTGTCCTTCAGCAGCGCTAATTTTCCCTTAGAAAACAGCCCAAGAGCAATTGCTCACTGGGCAGTTACGAGCTGTTAATTCTCCTGGCTCTGATGGCTTTAGCATACTTTGCTAATTTCAGAAAGCGGTTTCCTTGCTGCTCTGTGTGAAATAATCCTATTTATATGGTTCAGGAAAAGGCAGCGAGAGACACAAACTTTCTTTGGGGCTCTCTGTGCACTGCTTTGGTCAATCTTATAATTATCCCACAGTGGCTAAAATGAGAAAACTACACACCTAAACAAACATGCGTGGACATATATATGTGTATGCGTAGATGGACGTGGGTGTTTATTTAGGTCTGTGTAGCTGTATATAGAGCTATCTATGGCTATAGGCCTATTTCTGGAGATAGCAATGCAGATATATATATAGATAGTTGCAGACAGACATTTTTTTCCTAATGCTTTCTAATGCACAGCTTCTTAAAATTTTCTCTGGTTACATCTGCTCAGATGCTGTCCTACTCGGAGTAGTAGGACAACATCTGAGTATTTTGATCTCCTTTCAAAATGCTGGTTAAATGCAGCTGTTACTGGTGACGCAAAGATGCTGTTCCCCAGGGGGGGAAATAATAATAGAAAACAATCTCTCTCTAAAGACGACTAGACTATCTTGCCAAATTCCCTGATTCTGACATCTCTTGACATATTTACTTCAAGAAAAAATCAAAGGGAGGTTTATTAATACCAGTGCTTCAGAGCCATGCTTGGGTGTGAAAAACAAGAGCCCTTCCCTGCACTATGAAAGTCATCCCCCAACCAAGAAAAAAAAAAAAAAGAGGGTTGTTCCTCTTTTTTTTTTTTTTTTTTTTTTTTTTTTTTTTTTTCCATAGTGCTTTTTCACACTGTAAGGCCCAATAGACCCTCAGTGGATGTATATGCATTGCTTCACTTATCACTAAAATGCAGCCACCTCTGGGACAAAAGATGTTAACTACACAGCAGCTTGCAGCATCACTATGAGGTGAGTGAAGGGCTGGACAGTGGCCTCATGCAAATACAAGGTTAATAATAATAATAATGAATAAAAAGTGTTGTTGAAAGACTTGTGGTAATCAAAACTCAATTCAAAAGCCAGGGGAAGCTTCCATTATTCCTAATGCTCTTTGGCTTGGGCAGGCATCACTTAGGCAGTACCAAGCTGTCCAAGTAATCTGAACAGTGAAGGTGGGCCAATTTGTCTTGTCATTAAATACCATTACATCCATCTCTGTGTAGCATAAAAGTAATGGCAAAAGATGACTGAGCCTTGTGAACAGAATAATGATGATAATAAGGTTCTTGGGAAGGTTTAATTAAAACAGTTCATAAAAGTAGAGGTTATAGGGAGGAGTAATTTTCCAAGTAGGGGCAGAGCAGTGAACAAAAATGCATCGTGACCCCTCATCTAATGTTTCTCTTGTAGGAAGCACTGCTCAAGTGGGGGAAATCTAGGAGACCTGCTCAGATGGAGAGGTCTGCAGCAGATGACTCCCACCACAGGACATGGCTGAGAGTGGTGGGAAAGGGGAGGTGAAATGCCAAGAATCCGATGTGACCTTCTAAAGCTCTCAGTGTGAGATGCTCAACAGCTCCATGACCTACTCCAGAAACTTCTCAGAAACCTCTGGGGCTAAAATAGCTCTTCCCACCACACGGACTGGGAGGAGACATGTCCTGCCAAAGCTGTTCTGAAAACAAATGTCTTCCAGTGCTGAGACACCATGCTTAAATAGCTAGAAGAGTACCTAGCATATGCAACCTTGTCTGTTCCTTGACTGCATGATACAACACATGCAAATGCAGAAAGAATCTCTTTCCTCACTAAACAACTTCATTCTCCATCCTTGGAGATATTCAGACTTTGTCTGGACATTGTCTGGGGCAACCTGCTCTAGGTGGCCCTGCTTAAGGAGGGTGTTTGAACCAGATGACCTCCAGAAGTCCCAGCCTCAACAAAACTGTGATTCAAATGTTGCTTCACCGGTGAAGAAAAAATACAAAAACTATGCTGTGGTTGGATTTAAAATTAAGAACATTCTCCCAAAGGGACTGTGTGTCATTTTCAAGCCTGCTCCCCACCGTGAAGTTTGTGGTTAGATCTTTATCTCCAACTGTCTGAAAATAACCCTTGCTGCAAATGATCAGTCCCTACTACCATATCCCATATCCAAGGAGGACATCTCCCAAATACTACTGAGAAACAGAGATTTCTGCTAAATACTTCACAAACTGTGAATAAAGCAGTAACCGCATGAGGGTGGAAATGTTTTTCTCTGTGAAAGAAGAAGCTCACATCCTCTCAGGTGACCCCACTGACAGCAAATAAAATAAAATAAAAAAAAATTGCTTCTGCAATGAAGTTGTCTGGGGAGAAGTTCAGAAGCACTGCAGAAGCACTACCCAGCTGAATTCAGGCAGAGAGGTGAGAAATGTCAGCTACTGCTTTGCCTGTCATCTAAATGTAAAGTAAGCAAAAGTAAGGCCCACAGATCTGATATGTCTCTCTCTCTCACTATATATATATATGTATATATATATACATATACAAATGAATATTTGCCCAGGAGCATACCAAACCCTCTCCATGTGCTATGAATCTCTTTTCTAACTTCTGGACTAGTTTTCTTGCTTCAGGATTGTGATTACACCAGAATTAGTTCAAGATCTGCTCTTGCATGTTCATGTTCTTTATCACTGGACTTTTCCTTCACCCACCTCCAAAGAACTGACCACGTAAGCGCTCTGATCCTGTAGTTTATACCTTGCAACCAAGAGATTCTCTGTTAGACTTCTACAGAAACAAGATCACTAATGATTTGGCTGACACAGCCTTTAGCTCTCTGCTTGTGCATCCCCTAGCACAGACAAGCACATACACAAGGGAATAATCAATAATAATTTGCTAACAAAAGTATTGTTTGGTGGGAAGAGGGAGTCTCAATGACATTGAACACAATATCTAACCACTTATTAGTGCTTCTGAGCCTGCTCCAAGTTGCCCCAAGATCTCTTTACAAACGGGATCATGGCAGCTGGGGGAACCCTTCTGGCTTTGAGGACAGTTTCCCATTCAAATAATTCCCATCACAACGAAGATGTGGCTTTGGCAAGCTTGGATGCGGTCTCCAACAGGAGGCAGCAAGCTAGGGCTCATCAAGGGTTTTAAGTGAGACCGTGCTCCTTAGGCTAGCCCTGGGTGAGGAACTAGCCCCATGCCCCATGCCCCAATGCAATTGCCTACCCTTTCCCTCGTCTCGTTGGTGAGGAACTTGGCACATTCACTGTAGTTTGCCCAGGTGCGGTTGTTGCCTGGGACCAGCTCCCAGCTTCCATTCAGGTCACACCGGCGATAAGCGTGGCCTGGGGGAGAGAAATGAGAGATTGTAAATGGGGCTGGTAGAGCAGGAGAACCTCTTCCAAGGGTGGATGCCATCAACCACAACACCTCTTGCCTGCTTTGAAGCTCAGCTGCAAGAACACAGTTTCCATCTCCTTTGCAACCTTAATAGTTTTGTAACTGAGAAACCCCAGACAGCTAATAAGAAGTTGGACTTAGTTTAGATCAAGATATTGGTTCTAAAACTAAGGAGAGAGCACAAAATCATTGTCAGAGCTGCAGCTCTCTCTACAAAACAACAACAAAAAAATCAAATAAAAACAAACAAGAACAAATAAACAAACAAACAAAAAAACCCCACAAACTATCAATCTTCATTATGCTTATCTTTACTGATGAGTACATCTCAAGGTAGAGTTTTCTATGGCTCCCCTCCTCATGATGATGGAGAAAGCAGAAGAGGGATAGTTTCATTTTGGGATTCAGTTTACAGATGGAAACACCCATGTTCAGATGTCTGCGTGGGGTACAATTTCATGGGCTGTGTGTTAAAAGTCCCATTACAGTTAATTGGGATGAGACCAATCAAGAGATCCATCTGTCCAGTGACTACAGAAGGACAGTTTGTAGAGATAATTGCTTCTACAAGCCTTTAAATGACCCCCACCCTGTGTGACTTGATGAGTAGATGCCAATGAGGTGGGGAATCCATGCCCTGTCGGGTTGTGGAAGAGAAAGGGATGGATCACCTATTCCTCCTGGCTCCTAACACGAAATCTATGTGCATGGGGTCTCCAACAGAGGACATCTGTCAAGGGTTAAACTGGCTCAGCTCAATCTCTTATAGAAAAGGCAGAGCAGGCTATGTGCAAACAGAGTGCGTGGAAATATAATTACTTGTTTTCTGAAAACAGCAGCAGTGCTCTGCTGGGAACATATAATCTTAATTCTCTTATTTCATAGGCTTTGGGTGCACAGCTTTGCTTGAGAAAAGAGAATACGTTAGCTTTGAAAATACTCTGAGGGGCGAGTGTGCTTCAGTTGCTTCTAAAAACATGCACAGACTTTGTGGCACCAGAAGCAAGCCAAGAAATGTGTTGCCTGAGGGAAAGTGAGATAGGGAGGAATTCACATGTTCTGGTTACCAGCGCTGCTCTCAGATAGCCACCACAGGGGTCTGGGCAGAGAGCAGGGGTTAGAAGCAACAAGGTGGTGGAGTGAAGAATACAAATCAGAAGGATATCTTGTAGATTTGCATTGTTACACAAAATTTGTTGCAGCAAACAGATGTGGGTTTGAAACCCTTCAGGACTATCTAGTTGTAGTTACTGGCCATTGCAGTCTGGCTTTGGCAGGTGGGAAATCTGGGATTGTTTATGTTAAAATAGAGCTTTTCTTTTTCTCACAACATAAAATAAATAAATAAATAAATAAATAAATAAGATCAAATAAGATCAAATAAATAAAATAAAAATGTCTTTACTCCTTGTTTAGTGACTCCTCTGCTTAGGTAGGAGTCACCATGTGATAAGCAAAGGATGTTACAGAGGATTTCTAATTCTCTGACTCCCACGTTTCTCCTTGCTGCAGCTTTCCAGGCTCTGCTGACACCGAGGACAGCACCTACCTTTGTGATTGAAGTCATAGATGTACTCAGGACATGGCATGGCCACCACTTTGCCTGGCACGCCTTCCGGCCAGCAGACAATGCCATCCCACTCAGGAAGACAAAAGCCATCTGTGGACAAGACACAAACATAAAAAGAAGTCACTTGACCTGCAGAGGTGACATTAATCCCTCAGACCCAGAGTTTTGAAAGGGCAGTCCATGCAAAAGCTGCCAACACTGCTCTTCGGCATCATTCAATTTTTCTTCTCAGTGTTTAGCTCCAAAAGGCATAGCGTCTCCCAGGTTTTAGGTCAAACGGATGTGGTTGGCTGTGGGATAACTGGTGAGCAGTCTCTGATGGGGGGTCAGGGGGGCAGCATTTCTTTTCTTCATTCAGAGGATGATGAAGCACTGGAACAGGTTGCCCAGAGAACTTGTGGATGTTCCATCCCTGGAGGTGTTCAAGGCCAGGCTGGATGGGGCCCTGAGCAACCTGATCTGGTGGGTAGCATCCCTGACCATGGCAGGGAGATGGAATCAGATGAACTTTAAGGTCCCTTCCAAGCCATGGCTTCCAAGCCATTCTTTGGTTCTGTGATTCTGGAAGCTTGCTTTTACCTGCGAGCTGGAAAAGAACAGAAATGGGGCAGGAGAGCAGAGTGGAGAACAGGAGGACTTAAGAACTCAGGACTCAGCAGACTTCTGGGCAGCCTGGAGGTGGCCAAGGGAGCTTGGCTGGATGTAGGCTTGATGTGGCAGCACAGGATTAAGCCTGGGCTACAGTACCATACCAAGGAGATAAAATATGTTGGGGTTACATTACTGTGAGGCTCATACCTGGCATTTCAGGCCTCCCTGAAAGGCAGTCATTCCCACAGATGAGAATGGTTGTAATTTCATGCCTAGAGACCATCAATCCAAATTCAGCTATCATTTTTACTTATCTTTTGCATCAGCCTGTGCTATGCTGCACCACAATGTTTTGCTGTTTTCTCAGATGCATTTGCTTGCCTGTTTTTGACACCATTAGCCCCACATTCCCTCTCCCCCTGTTTCCCTGGGATGTCATCATGGGGCAAGACGCAGGCCATGCACTGATTGATTTGGAGCTGTGCCCATGCTAATTGCCTGGCAGTGTACACACGTTGATTGACCCTCCGGCTGCTGCCAAGCACAGCATACAATGGTTGAATTTTCCCAGCCTTTCCCCTTGCTTTCTCACTAGTTTGTGTTTCTGCCTTTTGCTCAGTCACCAATTTTCACAAAATGAGCAGAAAGAGAATGGGAAGATGGAGAATATCCTGGGAGCAGTTTATTGCTGTCTGTGTTACCACTTTGAAAGGCTAAGTGCTACTTCCTAACTTTTTGGGAATGGAGTGGTGGGATGGTTGTTAGTGGATTTTTCTTTAAATCATCCTTGTTATACCTTTTGTTCCTTGAAGAAAGCTAAAATACAGTTGAAGGAGAAACCCTGCTTCCCCCCAGGAGGTCTCCCTCTTGCCTCTGTGTATGGTAGTTTACTTGCAGAAATCTGATTTATGTGCTTAGTGCAAGGAAAAGCAGAGGGACAAACTGAGAAAAAAAGCCTTTTCTCACCTTTTACACCTACTTTTCTAAAAATTGTTGAGTACGTGTAAGTATTTAAAGTACTCTAATTCTTATTTTGCAGTTGGCTGGAACTTGAGAAGTAATTAAGCAGGTCTTCTATCACCCCAAAATCATGAGAAACTTTGCTTCTCTCTTCACTAATAGAGGTCCTGGGCAATCCTGCAAAGTGCCCTATGTGAGCAGGTGGGCTGAGAAGGGTCAGGAAAGAGTCTGCTCCCCATGAGTTTTGTCACAAGCTTCCAAAACAGCTGAGAAGCAGCCCTGGTTTATTTGGTGTGCAAGGGACAATGCCACCACCTGCCCAAATTTTAAGGGCCAAGACATCCTCTAGGCTGCTAGAAAGCTGTGGGAAATGACCCTGTGTTCAACACCACTTTAAGATGAAGGAAGCCAAATCCATCCTCCACTTCCTACATCCTTCCAGCTTGTTGGTTTGGCCCCTTCCTTGCAGCTTTTATTCCTAAGCTCACATTCCCATGAGGGAGCACGTTCCAGTGCTGACGTGTGGTTCAACGTGGCCTGAGGAGCCTGGGAGGACTATGCCTCCAAATTTAACCTAGCACTTGAATACTCTTTCAGTTGGGCTGTATTAACCACCAGTTAAAATCCAGCTACAGTAGCACATTTGAAGTGAAATCCAATTGCTGGTGAATCTGCTCCAGCTCCACTTTCAGAGCAGCCCTTGGACTCTGTACCAATGGCAGCTCACAAAAGGAGTTTATCAACAATATGTAAAGTGTCTGACAGTGAGAAATTACAAGACAATCAAAATAAAATGGAACAGCCTGCTCTTATCTGCAAAAGAGCTCCACTAGCAAAGAAATGATAAGCATGGTCAAGATCTCAGAGTGTTTCATTAATATCAAAGCTGGTGCTTTAGCAATCTTTCACCTGAACGGTAATTTATCCTTTATAATGCATGTGCTTTCACAAGATTAAATAAGAATCCAGGTTTGCTTTAAAAACCTTTAGCTGGTGTGGTGCCCTTCAGGGTCAGAGCTGACAGTGATCAATTCAATTTGCTGGCATTTTTGGACATGAAAAACATCAGAAAAGCTCATAATTTAACAGCCGATTTCTTATCTTTCATTTAGTGTTGATGAAAAGGACCAGACTAATCACTGCCTATCTTCTAAAGCATTTACTAGGAGTGGGGGAAGAGGAGCGAGAATTCCTTGGCATCAGTGTGATAAAAAGGAGGAAGAAGTTTATTGCATGTTCTGTGCTCTGAGTCACATTAGAGGAAGATTAATACTAGATTTCCTATTCATGAAAACTGTGTAAGCCCTGCCATTTGGCTCATTGTGCTGCAGGATAACTTACACCATGAAAAACAGTTTATTTATTTATTTAGTTAGTTCTCTCTAAAGATCAAAAGAAAAAGGGAAAAAAATGTCCCACAAAATTTGGATTAGGTCAGAATGTTATTGCTTCTGAGCTCTTTCTGCAGACAAGAAAATAAATAAAGATTTCATTTAGCCCTCAAAGTGCTCTTGATTAAAATAAAATAATTCTTCTTACAAAATAAATAAATTTGGGTAGATTTTTAAATAAACACTATGGAGAAGCAACAATGAGGAGAGGAAAAAAGTGATCTGAATGACTGCTCTGGAAGTCCTTCCACTTTTCTAATGTGTTCAGAATGACTTGCAAAGTTCAGCCTTCACTCATGAACAGTTTCATTAAATATTGCATAGCAATTTTTGTCGAGAAAATGTTAATTTGAAAAAAGTGTCTGGTGCTACTCCTTCCTGCTGTTCTAAACATACCCGCACACATTGCAATGGACTGATGCAAAGGAAAACCGATACTTTCTGGATAACAGAATATGCAATTATTTACTTTTGATTCTTTATTCCCTACTGTCACCCCCCACAGAAGCAGAGGGTTGAAGGTGCTATGCAGGAAACATGGTTCAAACTGGCATCAGGACCCTGGTGGACTGCTGCTTTATCATGTGGGCAATCTGCCCCAGAAATACGAAAAAATATAATCTCTGGCATATCTCAGTGTATCTGAAATTTTCCATTGCCTCTATGTATTCACCCATGGAATTGATTTGTTAAAGCCACAGAGGATCTCGTGGGACTCAATCTTCAGAAAGCATCTGAGTTTCCCCCAGAAAAGTGCAAATGAATCTGTTGTCACTGTTGTGAACTGTTATGGCACAAACATTAACCTCTTCTCCACCTCTTCACCCTCCACTGCTTCTCCCTTCCAGCTCCATGCTTTGAAAACACATTTCAGCCAAATTCAAAACGGGTAAGAAATCTCAGTTGTCATTTCCTTCCAACAAATTTCTCTGGCAGCGATGATTTGTAGAGACTTCCACATCCTTTCCTGCTGCCATTACCCCACTGTCTCTCTGGTCTGCCCAGCAGACACCTTTACAATTAATTTTGCTTCAGACCACTGGTGTGATAATTGGGACCAACTGAGACTAAATTCTGCATCTTCTGCCTCCAACTTTCCTCTGTTTTGCTCACTCTGGAGATCATTTAGCAACAGAACTGGTGATGAAATGGAGACAAAAGGTACCACATATTCCATTGGTATTGTGCTGGAATCTAAACAAGACTTTTTGTTTTTCTGTTTTCCCAAAGTTTCCTCCAAATGTTTTTTTCTTGGTTTAGAAAAATATTAACACTACTAGTAACTTGGCTCCTTCCTGCTGTGTTCGTTTTCTCCTGGTCATTTCTCAAAACAAATCTACTTTGAATTACAAGAAAAAAACTGAAAAATGGTGAGGAGATTCAGGAAAACAATATAAAAATCCACAAGCTGATAAGTTTTCCTGATGACTATACATAATATATATATATATATAACCTTTATTGTAAGCCGTTATTATTATTATTGTTATTATTTTAAGATCCACCACCTGCAAGTAATATGCTTTTGGCATGCTAAAAATAACTAAGTCTCTCCTGATACACTTTTAATAATGTTTAGAAGCCCAGATCGTCAGAAGGGATTCTGTTCGTTGTAAATGTTGATTGAAAAGTTCTTGACAAATTCTTTTTTTTTTTGGTGAAAAATAGTTTGAGGGTTCAAATATGCTGATGGATCAATGCAAGTGGGTAGCTTTGGGAAAAAAGGTTGCATGTTCCAAGCAAACTGGGAATGCTAAACATTTATTTCCTTGGAAGAAATAGAATTCACTGAAGATGCAAGTCAAATGGAATGCATAAACTTTAAGAAAACAAGCAAATCTCATACATATCCTGCATCCTAAGTGTCTTGGACGTGTATCAGTCATTTGGGTAATGCTGGATGGAGGATATGGCTTGTGTCTCAGGCATGTATGTAAATGGGAGATGCTCCTTTGCATTCAGAGCTGTAGCTGTAACTTAAGAACGGAGACAGAGAAGGTGGGAATGGCACCAGAGATTCTTATGTTTGGAGGACATCACCAATGGCTTCAGTGCTTGTGCATGACACTGTGAGTGGCTGGGAGTAAAGTAAGACTTTTTTTGTTCTTTGGAGTCTTTACAGATGCTTCATCCTGGTGTATTGCTTTCAATTCCTCTGGTTTGATATGAGTTCAGGGAGACACAGTGATTGTCCTTGTGGAAGAAGTGAGGAGCAGTGGTTTTTCTTGGAGGCTGCATATTCAAACAGAAATGATGTCCATGAGTTCAGCTTCTGTCACCTGTAGCAGAACAGGGCTGGGCCCTCTGAAGAGTTTCTGGGTTCTCCACCAGGCAAAAACAAGCTCTTAAGGTGGGTTCAGCAAACCCATCTGGCTAAGTATCTTGCTGGACCCAACTATATGATACTCTGTGTGGTTGTCTCAAAAGGAAGAGTTGCTTACGGGGCAACCTGCTTTGGCTGGTAATCCTGTGGTCCCTATTGCCACCGGTTCACAGAATCTGGCAGGGGTTGGAGAGGGATAATGCTTTCACTCACTGGATTTCAGTCACTAATAAACACATATTCAAGCCTGTGTTCTCTGCTTAGACTCTTGGACTACAAAACTATCACAGCCAGGTAGGAGCCAACTGCTGAGGCTGGAATTGAAGCTTTGCCTACCAAGGCTTCTTCATTCCACTGTAATTTCCTACAGGAGGCTTCACAGGTCCTGGTGTGTCCTTGCTACAGGTCAAAGAAAATAGCCTCTCTTGGGAAAAGTTTGTAAATTCCTTTGGCAAAGAGAAACAGAAAGAAAAAAATCTTCCAGCAATGGGGAAGGACTAGTAGAATAGAAGAATTTGCTGGTGGCTGTGAAGGAAAATAAACAAAACAAAACAAAATAAAATAAAACAAATAACAGAGAATGAGAAAGAAGGTTTTTCTTATCCTATTAGTAAGCCTTATGAATGGAGATGAGCTATGAAAATGGGAGAAGATGCATAAATAAACATGTGCAAACTGGCAGTGAACTAAGATAATTCTGGAAATTAAGACAGAGCTTCTGCCCTTCAGATGATCTTGTTCAGGATGAGAACTCTGGGAAGAACAACAAGTTTTGAGTCCCTAAATGATTTTAAGGTGGCATCTGATTAGATGGAATGGATGCTGCAACACTAAGGTACAACAACTTCTTAGGTACAAAGAAGCCAACACAGCCCCTCCTATAAGTACTTGTCATGCTCTCATCTCTTGGCCTTGAGAGTCCAAGCTCACCACTTCCTCAAGATAAGCTAAACTGCAGCAGAGCTCACCCTCTCTTTCTTCCACCATTTCACTGTAAACCTCCAGTTTCCTGATGCATTTCTTATAAGGATATTTTACTTTGCTCCTTTGACCATCTCTCCAGCTCTATTGAGGCCTCATACATTAAAATCCTGTTTAATCTAGGTTCTTCCTCACGTCTACACTATCACTGAACAGCTCACTTGTGTTGCCAAGATTTCTTGGTCTTATTAATCATAGTAGGTTCCTTTTTGGATGCCAAAAGTGGGACCTAATACTACACACTTCTTAAATACATTTATATATTTGCTAATTTCAAATGACATCTCAGGATCGTTGAAATGGGGTTGCTTCCCCAAACATTCCTCAGTTCACTGTCTAACGCAAAGCTACCAGCACCTCAGTGAAAGACACTGAAAGATGTGGTCCTCTATTCTCAATCTCACTACACTGGGCAGGTGTAAATCGCAACTCTGATTTACTTCTCTGCATCTGCATGCCATTTTATTATAGTCTGTCTTTGTCCACCTTCTAAGGCTACCCTGTGAATCCCTCCAGGGTTTGTGCCTCATTGACTGTGGTGTCTGAAGGTTGTCCATACTCATTCCAGTTGGTTGGACTGTCGTGAATACTCCCTTACAGCAGTGCTGTACTACAGAGAGGTTATAGTTGCACATATTACTGTAGTTTTAGAGCAGAGGTGCCTTACAGCTCTCCTTAGTCCTTGAAATCTCATTGCACGGAAATTGTCTTTATTAGCGCAAGCCAATAAGCTATTTAGGATGGAGCATGCAAATGCTCTGTTTGATACTACTGCAGTGGGACTTGGCTTTTGAAGGCTGACAGGCTGGTCATTTTGCTTGGTAAAAGGGCACATGCATCTCTCAGTTTGCTCTGCACAACCCCTTTCTTCATCTATGCTTGCACACCTGAGCCCTTTCAGTATTCTCAGCACGCTGCAGGTTGCTCAAGTGGAGGAGGGAGGGAGAGGTGCTTTCGGGCCATGTCTGCTCACTGCTCAGACTGCATCCCCAGGGTTCAGTGAGGGCTATTCTCCCTTGCCTGTCACATTTCCCTTGCCTCCTCCCCCTGTCCTTCCCCCCAGTCTCAATTCCAAGTCCTATGCAAGCGGTACATGCATGTGGAGAACACATTAAAACCATCTGTGAAGCTGCTTGGCAGCTGGATAAATGCAAACATGGTCTCGAGGTGTTTATCTAGGGGTATGGAATATAAATCAGACCGACTTCTTCTGGCATCATGCAAGGCACCAGGGAGACCACATTTGGAATACGGTGTGCAATTGCGGTCACTCTATTACGGGAAGGACATTTGGTGGATTGGAACCAGGCAGGGAGGAGCAACCAAAAAAAATGACCCAGCATTTTGGGACAGGAGGGGGAGAAAGAGAGGCTTGGAGGGCCAGTGGCTCTGCATAGGGTGTTTGGTGCTGCAGATGTATTTGAGACCTGGCTGTCAGAGCATGTGTGTGTGTTTGTCTGTGTATAGATGTGTAGGTGGCTCTATGTGCAGAAGGGTGTATGCTGTTGTTGGCCTATGCTGTTCAATGCAGAAGTTTGTATCTGTTTTGGGGATTTATGCTCTTCATGCCTCTGAGGGCATTTGCATGGGTATCTGGGGATGTGGTGCCACAGTGGAGGTGTGCAAGGTGTGCCCAGTGTCAGTGTGCACATCCACAAAGACCTGGGGGTGTGCATGGGCAACGTGAGTGGGAGGAGAGGTGAAGGGTGGATGCAGGTCCCCAGAGGCTTTTGCTGGTCTTCAATCAGTAGAGCACCTCTTTCATGCTCAGTCCTAGAGGAAACGGACTTCAAACGGGACAGAAACTTGGGGCTGGGGGCTGTTCCTTGTCACACCATGCCTTTATTCTCCCTAAGGCAGAATGGGAAAACCATGAGCTTATGAATGCTACCAGAATGCTAACAGGACACAGCTCTGGAGGAATGGCCACCCTACACCACTAGCCCATTTCCCATGCTGCCTGTCCCCTGCCAGTCCCAAACTCAAACTGCCACCTTCAGCAGCCTCTGTGGTAGCACCCAACATGACAGCACTGGCCCTGCTCAGCCAAAGCATCCTCCTTCCCTCATTCAGCTGTGTCCAGTTCTTCCAGAACCTTCTAAATCTCCCTCTGCGAGCTGATAGTGCTGGTCTTATAAATCATTAAAAATAAGTATAGAAATAAGTGTAGCAACAAGTGCTGCACTGCAGCTGTTCCTGTGTATTGTTATTTACCCATCTCCATGCACACACGGACCATTTATTCCTATCATAACTCCTGATACTTGATCCTCCTGTGCATTGCAGGACCTATAACTCTGCTAAGAAGAAATTTTTCAGTGGGAATGGAAGGCTTTGGCCCATAAACATCTGCAGGTAGAGGCCAACTCTCAATATTTCTTCTCTTGCTAGCTATAACTCAGGCATGAGCACAAGCTGGCTGTAAAGAGCTACAAGCCCTTGCTAGCCATCACAGTCTGCTGACTTGAATACTAGCTGGAGCAGAGGGTTGGGGAGGGAGAACACATCTCTCCATAGGTCTTCCGTGCTCTTTTGACCTGTTCTAAACCAGACACAACGAGAAACCCAGTCTTGACCAAGACTCATTGATTATACATATACCACTCCATACAAAAGACCATAGCCTGTTTTTGTGCCCTGTAAGCCCAGCATGGTTCATATCCATTTGAAATCCCCATCTTGCATACCCAAGAAGAACAGTCTTGTACATGCTGCCATATGGAAAATTCTTCTGGTCCTTGCTAGTCTGTAAATATTGTCTACAGGGGCAGTGATGGTTGTCCCAGGTTGAAACTGTGTGGAGAGCATGTTAAAAGGGGATGGTGAGGTTGTCTGGGGGGCAACATTTGTGCCAGAGCTGTGGTCCAGACTTGCTGAGCTGTGAGGACTGAGAGTCCACAGACAGGGAGAAGATAAAAGAGCAGGAGGAGATGTGAGGTTTATGGAGGTCTGGGGTGTCCAGGCAAATCTTGAGAGCCCTGAAGGCTTTTATATCCCTTGGCTTCCAGGGCACCTGAGGCTGCTCCCTACCTCTGAGGACACCCTGGCAGGATGGATGACCAGGGATAGGGCTTGAGCCTCTGGGAAGAGAGCCAGGAGCAGATTCTGAGCTTCTGCAAGCCCAGAGATTGCCTGGGCTTGGGCATGGGTCCTTCAGGGACAATGGAGCAATAAATTCAGGCAGGCAACCCACATACCTTGGGTAAAAACACACGGCTTCTCAACTAAAAATAACCCCTCTCCCTAGCAAATAGGTTTATTTATTAAAAAAACAAGCCATTTTGAGGCAAGCTGCAACACCTAGGACTCTGAGAAAGGATTGCCGATGGCCTTTGCTAATAACAGGTTTGTGTAAAAATCTCTCTTCCCCCACAAAATGTCCCATCTCCTCTTCCAAACCAGGGAAAGACAGACTTTTAATTCATGGGTGAAAAAAAAAATCAGGTCTGATGGCTTATGGCTGGGAATTTCACTTCATCCCCTTCCAGGTTTAACTTTGGGGTGGCATCAGGCTGCCCACCATGGCTGAAATCTAATATTTATGTACGTAGATGAGAAATTTTAGGGTTTCCTGTTCTTTCTGAAAGGCTTTCATCTAAAAACTAAATTTAAAGGAAAAAAAAAGGGGGGAGGGGGGAGAGAAAAGAAGAAAGAGAGCCAAATGCTTGTGGAGACAGATTGTTTTTACTTTTTCTTTTTTCCTTTTTTGTTGTTGTTTTGTTTTTAATTTCTGGGTATCCGTTAGCTAACAGTGGCAGACGAGGAACATATCCTGAGGCAGGGCTGTGTGGAAGCACGCTGGACTGGCAGAGGTCCACACGGGGCTGTGCCCATGTCAACCCCATTCAGCAGGCGTCCATGGCAAGTCCTCAGGCTCAGAGATATTCCTGGGGGGTGAGCTGGAGAAGAGGGCACTGCTGACGTGGTCTGTGCTAGGAGGGAAGGAGGGGACTCACCCTCTACTAGTTAGCTTAAAACTAATGAAAAGTAACATTTTTAGGGGGAAAATAAAGTAATTTGGAGTTTTTACAGATAAATAGTGTTTCATTACTGTTGAAGGAAGTTTATATTATCTCTTTTTTTAAAAAAAAAAACATTTGTTTGCTAAGTCTTTCCTTTGGACCATCAACCTTGCTCACAGTCACATGTGTAACAGCCACATGTTCCCACTCTCCAGAAATCCCTGGCGAATCCGTGCTTCACCCTGATGCTCCTCGGTCCCTGCCACTGTCAGAATGTGGCTTAGACATGGCTGTGGTTAAGTTGCATCAAATTGAACAAGGCATTGCTGAGCCATGACAGCAGATAATATATTTGAGTACTCCAGCTGACAGCCTATTTGCCTGGTCTATCAGGGCATGGGCCAATGATCAAAGGAAAATTAAAACCAAGACAGACGTTGAACATCCCTTCCAGCCTTTAGAAGTCTCCTTCCAATGAACATCTCCTTCCAGCCTCTACAAGGGTGAATACCACTGCTCTCCATGCACCTGCCAAACATTTCCTTTTTTCACAACATCCGGTCCAAATTTTAGGCTTGCTAGCTGGGGTTTTAGAGCCATTTTTAGCAGCTGGAGCCATGTTGGATCTGGCCTGGCACAAACATGACGCCAATGCTGGCCAGGGAAGAAGAACATTGCAACCACTCACTGGCCACTTGGATAGGAGCTGCCCTGGAAACTGCTGCTCTTTGGCACCGCACGGCACACGGCACTTGCTAACCATCATAGAGGCTAAGAAATAAAACCATGGATTTAATAAAACAGAGCCAGTAAAACCAGCAAAGGGAAAAGGATGACATGGATCGGCCTGGAGACTAGCATCTTCCTGCTTCCAGAAAGCAGACGGGCGTGATTTGAGATGCTTGTCTCTTCTGGGCTTGCTGCTTCCCAGGGAAGAGCTAATGAAGTCCATGCGCAGGCAGGATCACATTTTGCAGTCAGAGCCAGTGCTGGTTTGTGTCTCCAGCCCAAATCCAAGCCTGAACTTGAGGAGTGGTACACAGAAAGCTGCTCCTCAATCTCATGAGGCAAGAAGTGATGCTGGAATCACAGATCCTTCCCACAGTGCATTTTCTTCACTTGCATTAATCTACGTAGACATTTCCTAGCCTGTTATTAACAGGCAAACAAAATAGGAGTGGGTAGCTGAAAGGTGAAAAAGAAATCAGCAGATAACACCCCAAATCAAACTTTGGTGCTGAGCTGAGCTACCTTCTAATTTCTCCACAGATCTCTCTGAAATTCTGGTTGTTACTATTATTACATTTAAATGTTGGTTGCCTGCTAACAGTTTATCACATTAGTCTGAATGAACATTAGTTAGGGAAAAAAAAAAAAAGAAGTTGCAGTGCTGAACTGTGAGAGAAAGCAATGAAACTGAGACAAATCAATGCCCTCACTAAAACTGAATGGGAATCTGCAGGTTCATACCAGGTGAAGAACTGGCCTGTGAAATGCACTCAGCAATGAGATGGGGAAAAGAGGAAGAGAATTCAGGTAGCTGCTACACTGCGGGAAATTTCAGATGTGCTTTCCTCATTTCAAAACAAAACCAGAGGCTTTATGGCAAGAACGATGACGAGAGTTTTGAGTTTCAGTCAAGTGGGATATGTCCAAAGATTTTCGGTGGTTTCTGTCCACCTGGATTTGAATCCTTGGAGCCTCACCTTGAATTCCAGGACAAAAGGAAATGTGGTTTGTGGCTTGTGCCCTGGCTGAAGAGTAAGGAGATGAGAACCCAAATCTTGGCTCTGCCACAGGCTCTCCTTTGAGATGGGAGGTGAGGCGTTGAATATCCCTGTGCGTCAGCTTTCAAGAATGAGGACAGCAGCCCTACCAAGCTTTCGTGCCAGCTTACGTGATATTTCTTTCTATCAAAAAGAAAAAAAAAAAGTAAAAATAAAAATAATTTAAAAAATCAAGGTGTCCCAGATTCTCTCCCTGCTTCTGAAAACACACACCATTGACTATTATAGAGTGGAATAAATAACGACAGCATGCTGCAATTGCACCCAGGCAGGAGGAGAATCCAAGCAGCCGTCTGCCAGGTGGTAGCTGGCAACTTCTGATGATGAGGGATAGGCGAGCATCTAGGGTGATGGCGGGACAGGATGTGACAGCACTGAATGTATGCACACACCGCTTGATGTGCCGTGGGGCCACATGGGTGCAGTTAGAGCAGGCAACGAGAGATAAATCATCCTGGGCTTCCAAAACATCAGAGGCTTAGCAGGCAGTGCTCAGTGCAACACAGCTTACTCCAATAGTTGTAATTCCTGGCTCTCCTTCTCTCCCTGTGACAGCCCTCTTGTTTATGGGGCTGCGTGATGAACCAGACCAGGAAGCTGATTCAGCTGAAAAACAAACTTCCTCCAAAAAGGCTCTTTCTCAATTTGATCAGTTGCCCCATTTGGCCCTGCCTGAACCTCCATGTTAAAGGAATCCAAAATAGCAAATGAAGTCATGCTTCTTGTGGTAAGAATGTTGGCCTCTGTGCATGCACACGGGTCCTCACCATCTCTGTCACCACAGCCCATTTCTACCTGGCCTTTGTTAGCCAACACATCTCACCAGGGATATAGGCTGGTAGTAGGATATAGGCTTGTACAGAAGTCACTCATCATAGAATCATAAAGGTTGAAAGAGACCGCCACGATCCAACCATCACCCTACTACCAATGTCACCCACTAAACCATGTTCCTTCCCCTTGGTAGGGGGATGCCCTGTAGGACCAGTCAATACATGGCATGCAGTTAGGATTTCATAGGACTCCTTTTCCTCCTTGCCTGAGAGTGGAGATATTACTGCTGCCCCCAACACCTCCGAGGTCATCTTAGGGAGCTACACTCAGTCCAGCTCAAATCTGGGTATGCACTTGAGGTGTTGGTGAGATTAGATTTGCAGGAAGAGGTCCTCAAAAAGCTCCTTGGAGAAGCAGAGGCTGCCTGCAGAAGGGCTCACCCTGTGGCTCAGAGAGCTGCAGGAGGAGGCATAGGAGGTATCCTTGTGTGCCTGTGGCAATGGGTGCTTCTCTCAAGGTCTTCTGAAGCTGTTCCACCAGCCATAACACTGAGCATGGAGGGGTACCGGACAAAACTCTGCAGCAGGGACGCGAGATGCATCAGCAGTCTTTGCTAGTTGCAGAGCCCTGGTGAATATGTGGTGCAAGGAAGCTCTAAAACAGCCACGGGGTCAAAGGCCTCTGATCCTATGACCTTTGTGGTTTAGAGCTTCCCTGGAGAGAAGGGACTCTCGAGTCCAAAGCTGCTCCTCATTGACTCAGGCCAAGGTTTTTATGCTGTAACTTTCTCCTTTCCCAAACATCTACGTCACTGGGGTGTCCTGCAGCTGGAGCTGAAGTCTGTGGCACAAACAGATCATAAAGCTGGACAGATTTATGCTCCAAGGCCTTTTTTGATACTTTCAGACATAGTGAAGTGGAACTAATGGAAGAGATTTCAATCTCTTTTTTTCACCTTTAACATGCCAGGCAGTGATGAATTGTTCCTGAGGGGCAGTGAGTTAGATTTAGATTCCTTCAAGCAGAGTTCAGCATAGTTTTTTTTTTCCCCTCTCACGTGTGACTCTTAAACTACGTGAAAAATGGCTGAAGAAATCTTGTCCTTTGACAACTATGCATTGGGCTTTCCTTATGACTCCCAAAGCAGATGAATTACCTAGACCTTCCCTTCTCTCTCCAGTTCCGCATCTGCTGCATTGTAGCTTGGCCATCATCAGTCCTCAATACCCAAACCCTGAGGTCTGCAGAGAGGAAGAAACCTCCCCCAAGGGCATCAGTGTCATTATTTTGTAATTCTAAATCTCCTGGGCAGTACTAATCATTGAAATGCTGGTTGAAAGGGATTTCTGAACATCTCTTGTCCAGCCTTCAGCCCCAGTGTTAAGTGGTTCATCTAAATAGCAATCCTACATTTAGTCTGTGATCCATGTCTGGAGACAGTTGGGACACAGATGTCACCCAAAGGTGCTCTCCTCCATCCACCAGCTCTAAAAGGAGCTCAAGATGTTCAAGCCCATTAGTAATCTACCTCTTCGGCATGCCACCATCACTGTGACCACTTTGGCTCAAAATCATATTGTCCTCTGGTGGTAACAGCTTTTGATTTAGGTACATAGAAATTGTGGCACATTGGTGATGTGTACTGCCATTATTGTTACACAGAGGATTACATGCCACAGAGATCTCCCTGAGCAGATCACATACTTTGCTTCCAGGAAAGAGTAGGTCTTGCTGGGGCTGAACACACTGTGAAGTATAACTCTGACCCCTACCACTAAAAGTCCAGAGAAAAGGCAGAGAAAGGACCAGGTGGGGTGGGAATAGTCCTTATGCCACACAAACTGAATACCTGGAGCAGTATCACAGGAGACTGCCTGAAGGCTTGGAGTGCTCACCCAGGATCCATATTGCTCCAAGTCACAGCCATTTTGCCAGCATATATTCTGCAGCTGAGGATTAGTACATTTAATTTTGAAATCTGTTGCCCTTTCCAAATTGCTTTCTTTTGCATCTGTGGTGAGGGAAGATGCAAAGGGATTAAGCCCTCCATCTGGCTGAGAAGTGCACAGCCTCGTACGTCCTTGGGTGAGCAGCACAAATAGAAACCAGACCCCAGTTTCCATATCTTCAAAGGAGGAAAGGACTGGGCCTAACCACTTTTCACGCTGAGCTATGTGCAAAGGCTGAGCTTGTGAGCCTTAGCCAAGAGATCTGATCATGCAGATTACAGCCTTTTGTTGTACCACCCCTCAGCCCACAAGAGGGCCCAAACCTATCCATTCCTTCACACTCCTGGAGCATGTAGGGGGTGGGAAAACCACAAAAATAGACTTTGAATTTTTCTGTTCACAAATATCCTCTAACATTACCATTTCATGTGTTCAAGGGTGTCTGTAACCAAAAATCTCCAGATGGCAGCTCCTCTGCTAAGTGGGAAGTTCTTTTCCAAATTGAAAACCCTCTGTCTCTGACATCCCAGAGGTGGTCTGGCACCTCACTGCTCTGTGAAGGACAAGCAAGAAATGCTGGGGGGGAGGGGGGGGGGGGTTACAGAGGTGTGGCAAGTAGGGGTTTTTAACAGTATTTTAAGATAATGTCTCTTGGGGAAGGCTAAGTAAGGATTCTTTCTGCCTTTGGGTTGACAAATCCCTTGCAGATGAGTTTTTTCCAGCTATCTATTGCTAACGATTGCATTGAGTTTTTAAAGCCTCGAGTACACTGCTGTAGGTATCAAGATAATGATTCCTCCTTTTGGCTGGGCTACTTAGAAATGAGTAGAAGTTTCCTATAGAGGATAAAGCAGCAAACCAAAGTTTTATTGCTTGAGCAGCTCAGGATCGCTTTTTCCAAGGCCAGGACTCAGCATGTGTCCGTGAGATGTCTGAATGGATTAGATCCCTCTTTGTTGCAGTCAAAGGAAGAGCTAACACTGGTCTCACGGTTGAAGAGCAAGGTCTTAAAGCAGAACCAACGGTGTGCTTACAAAGCTCCGTGATGGGATTCCTTTGTTCTACCAAAGCGACCGTGGTAAGGAGCCCAAAACCTGCTTGTTGGTTATACACAGTCACCATCTCCCCAGCCCTACCAACACTGCTGATGCCCATTAAGAGGTCAAGGCAAAATGCTCATGGTCTCCTAGAGAAGGACTAGAAAGTAGGGTGTGAGAGCAGGACCAGCTGGTTGATATCACCCCCTCCAGAGGTAGGCAGGTGGTCTGAAGTACAACAGAAAGAAATGCCTTTGCACATATGTTCTTTTAATGAGGTGTTAATTGGGCATTGGGTGAGTAGGACAAAGAAGCACAGAGGATGTGGCTTGAGGTTTTGGCTGATGTAAAGCTGGAGGCCTGGAATAAACTGAAAGTTGTGGTGTTTTTTGTTTTTTTTCAGTCCCTTCCTGTGATTTCCAACAGGAGAGAGACACCAGGTGGGCTGGCAGCTCTGCTCCACATCACAGCTGGCTTTGGGGAGCTTTTTCTGGGCTGGTGATGAGGTCTCCAGGTACTTCTGCCAGTGCTGACTGTGGAAAGAGAGACCTCTGGGATTCTAGGGTGAAGGTAGGAGGCAATCTGCCTCGTTCCCTGCTCTCAGGCAGTAGAGGGAGAGGGGACAGGATGCCCTCCCAGGACTAGCTGGGTGGTGCAGGATGTCTCAATATACAGCCCTGGTGCCAATAATTAACACATGTGAGATTGATGAAAGAAACCAATGGGGGATGATTATTTTGCTGCCCACATGAGAGAGCTTTCTCCCTTCCTTCTCCCCCCAGTCCTACATCTGGTAGTAATTTTGCAGCTCAAAATAGAAAGGAAGTAGAAGAGAGGGGCTTAGCCAAGCTGGGCCCATTTGAGGAGAATAGAGACAATTTGTTCAAGGGAAACAGAAGGGGTGTTGGGAGGCTGCTTTGTTTCCCACACCACTTGTGTCCTGCTGCAAAGGTGTACTGGTGGGTGATACCTCCCATGCATTGCCTGGGCTTGGGGTACAGCAATAAGGGCTGTAAGCCCATGACCATGTCTCTTGCATCCTCCAGACCCCCTGAATCTGGCATCTGGAGCAGGAGAAAGAGGATGCGATGTCTATGCTTTCCAATACCTTGTGCTATAAAAATCTTTCTCATAGCTTAACCAGAAAGAAGGAGTCTGGTGGGCTGTCTTCAGCTGCCCCCCTTGTGTCCTCCAAGCCCTGGCCCTGCAGTTGGGGTTGCTGTGGGAACACTCACCGTGTACCTTGGGCACCCTGGCTTTCAGGTGTCGCTCGCACTTTGCCTTGGCTTTTAGCAGTAGGAAGATCTGCTCCTCTTTGGTGATGACATCGTCAGCATCCACCTGCAGCAATGGGAGAAACAAGGTTAAACCTCAGCGTGGGAAGGGCAGTGAGGCACAAGCTTCCTAGACAATGCAGATGATCTGAAAGCACAATCTCCATTGCACCAGCAGTTTCTTTCACCAGCCTTGTTTTTCCCTTCTCAATTTGCTCACTGATTTGTGTCCAAGCAATACCCCCTGCAAGATGCCACATGGAAATATTTGTGTACAAGTCAAAGGAGGTGCACGTTGCAGTTGCGCACAGCAAACACATGCTTGTACATAGAAAGGGAACAACTTCTTGTGTGGCATGCCTCGGTTTGCAGCTTGGAGGGACAAGGACACTACCCAAGGGAAAAAAAACATTCTGGTAAATAACATTGTCACAACATTTTTAAACAGTGGTTCCTTTGGGACACAGAAGTATAGCTAAATATAACGCTCAGGGTGGCAAAGCAATGCTGTGTTTTCTGGCACCCACCTCCTGGAAAATACTGCCAGGGGATAAGAGTTCAGGAGCCTCTTCTCCCTTCAAGAATCACAACCTGTTATCATGAATGCAGTGCTATTTCAAACTCTTTCTTCAGGTCTTCAGCTCCATGGAGCCAGTTCCTATCAATTCTACCAATATCCTTTCTAAATCCAAGAATAAGTGCAGAGGGAGCTGCCCTAGATAAATCCATGAGCCAACAGCTTCTGCCGCCAAAGGCTGAGGGTTCAGGGAAAGGAGGCTGTGAACATCACCCTGGAAGATTTGATTTCTCCCCCTCTATGTTCTTCCTGTAAGGTTTCCAGAGGTCAAGGGACAAGAAGAAGGGATGGGGGAGCAGGGAGGGTGCTTCACCCAGGAGCTACTTTACCCTCCTTTGTTTGTTGCTTGCTGATACACAATGATACTAGGCCCTCCAAGGCACTTCACTTGCTAGTCACAAAAACCATCTTGCTTCATGAAGTTGGCACATTGCTGTTAGGCAGGGCTGGCCTCTGGAAGCTGGGGTTACATCCATGGGATAGGCCTGACTGACAAGTGCTTTAGTTATCATGCCATTAAGAGCTTTGATCTAATACAATACGGCTGCTCTCATTTCCTCATTTGCCTCTTAGGTACTTGGTTTGTGTCCTACTCAGGCATCCAGGACCAGTCCTCTCATTGCACCCATATCCCTATTTTTTTATTTTTATTTTTGGTCTTGATTAGAATGTAAAAGCAGTAAGAGCAAAGGCTACCCTTCTCTGGGCTTCTGCAGGACTTAGCACTTGTTCTTAATGGTGTAATTTAATCAAGAATGACTGCTGTACTATTTTATAGAAAGCAAAAGTTTTATTATTTTATTTTATTTTTTAAATTTATAAACCTATACTGACTGCGCTGGTGAGACTGGCTGCAGTAAATCTGTTATGCTATGGTAGCTCTCCACATCCTGATGGATGGAGCAGGTCTAAACATCAGTACATAGCTGAAGGCCAGTCTGTTCTCAAGACTTACTACAAATAACATAATGAAGGTTAATGAAATCCAACTTAGAGGTAAACCCAGACTCTATTTCACATGTGGTCCTACAGAGGGGAACAGAGAATGCTCAAGCAGCTGATGTGCTAACAGACACACAGATGGATATCTAGATCTGATAAGGGGATCCTGAGTAAAACAGAAGTTAGTTTTTCATGCCCTTGGAAAAAATCCACACTAAAATCCTCTTTCAGAAGTGGGAGATGGTTTCAAAACATCAATATTAATGCACAATAAAGCTATCCCTTTCCAGATGTTTGGCCAGTCCGCATTTAAGGCAATATCCAGCATTTAAACTCTTTTATTGGAAACATAAAACCTTTGGGTCAAATCCTGCTGTCATTTGCAGCTGCATGAATCCTGAACGATTCCATCAAAGCCAGAGGAGTTAGTCTGGATTTATAGTGGCTGAACAGAGAAGAATGTCACCTCAGGCATTTCAAATGATATATCCCTTGTGCACTTCATCCTCAGCCTCCTTTGGCCATGCTCTGAGAGGGGACAGCTCCTTCCCAGCAGGATGTATGATGTCCTGTTCAGGACAGGCACAGAAAATAATTTTATTTCCCAGAAGCGGTGCTGAGGCACCTACCTCTGTGGCCAGGGCAGGGTGCAATAGCTAGGACAGGGCTCTGAACTGAACCTGGGTTTTCAGATTTCCAGAGCTCTGGAACCAGAGCTTACTAGCTTTGTACTTCCAAAACCTGTCAGACTATTAAATAATAATAATAAATATATACATAGCCCATTTCCTCCCCTTTCCCCAAGCTGATATAAATACTAAGAAATATCACAGAGTTGTAGGGGTTGGATGGGACCTCAAGAGATCATCGGGTCCAACCTCCCTGCTAGATGCTGAAGCACTTTAACCTGTTCAGTGCCAATATTTATTTACTTTTTCTGTGCATCTGATTTTATTGCTCTGTATCTTCTGATCTTAAGACAATGCCCCACTCTTCATCTTTCTAGACTGCCTTTAAGGTTAAAAGAAATCTACAGGAACATTTCAATTGCAACACAGGTGTAGTTGTGAAATTAGACATATTTGGATCAGGCTTGGCAAAACTTCCAAACTTTGACAAACAACCATGATACCTGATCCAAATATACTGTGGGATGGCCTTGCTGAAATCATTAGCAGATGTGCGTACCAACTTCTTTGAATCTGAATATCCCTAAACAGCAAAATAAGTGGCTTCACTTTCAGAGGTGCCGAGGTATGGGCTGCAGGAACTTCAAACAGGTGGGCTGAACTACTGCTGGCAAAGCAGCCACTGCCCTGGAGTAGATTTGAATCCTTAGGGTTGGGAGAGAGACAGGACTAAATACATGTGCATGAGAGGTGTCTAAAATACTGAGTGGTGCAAAAAAGGGAGAGGATGGTAGTCACAGTTTTGCAGAATTTTAGCACAGAGCAGCACAAGATGGAGAAAACACAGCATAAGAGAAAAATGATGTATGTAAATTAGATGAACAGATTCAAACCAGAACTAGACAAATTAATGAAGGACAAATCCCTCAGTGGCTGTTAAACACCGTAGCCTACATGTAAATTTTGATGTAGGGAGGTCTTGAACTGCTGACTGCCAAATGCTGGAAGGTGACAGCCATAAGAGCGCTCCCCTTCTCTAAACATCCTAAGCTGACAGCTCTGGGAACGCTCTGTCAGAACAGAAGGTCAGCTCAATAGGGTTATTTTTACATTCCTATAGGCCCTCTATTTTTCCAAGGTAAGAGAAACATCCATGCCCTGCTGTGCATCCAGATAGATTAATATACATTTAGGGCACGGTCCAATGTGGCACACTCAGCATAATCCTCTTTGATTATTCTGTACACCTGCTCTTCAGGACCAGGGAAAGTCAATTAAGCGAAGATGCTAGAAGTGTTCCTTCCAAGCAAACGCTTTAGCTACAACACATACAGATTTAATTACCCATCTTTTACAAAGAACCTCTGCTACCAGCCTGGAGGCCACCTATTTTTAACCCAGTACTTCTCACCTTCTGATTCTCTAGACAATCATTAGTCAGACAAAAGGAACAAGTATCATACCTTGTAAATACAAAACCTGCCTTGTTGGCTAACTGAAGACATCCACAACAGCATTTACCCAACTAAGTTGCTCGTGCAGGGTTCCCCTTATAGTCTTCGGAGATTTAGCTACAGAGATCACCTGAGATTCATTCCATTGTCAAGCCGCCACCTAAAACAAGTCAGCTCAGCTGTGCCTTTTTTTTTTTTTTTTTTTTTTCCTTCAACAGCTATAAGGGGACATGACTCAGATAAAGATATATATATATATATATTATTATTATATTTTGGAGTCTGAAGCAAAGAGAGCATGTCCCATTTCAGAGTTTTTCCAGACGGATTGGTAGTATCCTGTCATTTCCATTGTGGTTGGACTCATAGGCTATACTATTGCCCTTTTTTATGTACTGGTTCCATCTGCACAAAGTTTCTTCCATACATTGGACAATGGATGCAAAGAAAATCATTTTTAGAGATTCTCAGAAAACCTTTCTTGTGGGGCAATTTAGATTGTTATTTAAGTTTGGTTTGATTTCAGGATGAAGCATACTTCTTTCATAATAGAAGCAAAATACATTAAATAAAACAAAAATATCTTTGTAAAACATGTAATTGCAAGAAATTTCCACATGAGGTGAAAAAAATTCCAAATTACTACTAGTCTTATTGGCTTGATAAGAAATGTGGATTCAGTTCAAGAGCTGGGGACGTGGACACATTGACAGCTCTGGACCCCTGGAATGGCTGCCCAAAGTGAGTCCCTGACTCCAATGCAGGTGATGCAATAGGAGCAGCCACAAATCTTTATTTATGAAATACGTGAAATATGCAGAAGCTTGAAGGAAGCTTTGCTTGTGCTTCCAAATAATTTAATGGAAACTGTGCCTCCTCAAGAAAATCCAGTTCTGGTTGTTTCTATCACAAAATGAGGAAACTCAAGCACTTAGAAAAACAAAACAAAACAAAACAAAAAACAAACAACAACAACAACAAAACAGACAAGGTCAAATGTTGATCAATTAAAACTTTTGATGACCAGGCAATACTCCCCTTTGCAACCATAGATGTGGTTTAGGCTGAGTTGTTAGGGGTTGTTTGAGTCCCTAAAGGGTGCGAATTGCCAAGTGCCAGGGAACAGCTTTGATTTTACTCCCAGAGCATCTTGCACAAAATATGATTGCCCTGAAGAGGGAGAGCTTTGGGCAGCTGTAGTCTGTAGTAACTGGCCACCTGAGCAGAGCTGACAAGGTCTGCAGCATCAAGGAGCAGAGTTTTTGCTGGCTTGAGCTCTGGGAGCAATAGAAGCATTTGAGGGAGGTCAGAAACAGTGTCACAGCTAGGTATATCTCCCAAATCTAACTGTTTGGAAGGATGAGGTCAGCGTGCCCCTGCAGAAGATAATCACTGCAAAAGATCTGACAGCAAATCCTTTTCCACAAGCCTTCCCTAACTTGCTTCAGCACAAATTCCTGCACTGAGCTTACTTGGCACCACAGTTATACAAGTTCAAAGACACAGACAGGCCCAGCAGTACACAGGTGGGTGCAGGAGGAGAGCTTTTCCCTGTGCTCCTGCTCTTACAGGCTGAGTGCACCTGGGTGGGATGGGGTGTCCTCCCTGGCCTTCCCAATTTTGCAAGAAAAATGTATCTGCTACTTTTTCTCAAAGGTCTCACCTCTTGGCTTCCCAGCACTGTTTTTATTTATTTATTTTTTTTTTTGTCAGAAAAATGTCCTTGTGGAGAAACAGTCTAGGAATATTTTCTCTCCCCTTTGTTCAGAGAAAGCAGAAATGCAGAGCAGGAGACAGGCCAAGCAGGGAAGGGTGAAATGACAATGCTATCCAGAGCCTGTCAAATCAGTTTTCGTTCTTTTACTTTTTTTTTTTTTTTTTTTTTTTTCCTTGCCCCCAGAGGAGGCCATAGGGTAATTATGATAATGTTTTCTGGTATTTCCATTTCATTGGCTGATCTCCCAGCCACTAAAGTAAACCCCAAATCTCAACGGGGAGGTCATATTCATCCTTGTTTATGGGACTCATTTTCAGAAATAACACTATCCTTTTTGTGAAACTTCCCTGGCAGCAGCTCAAAAAAATAGCTAAAGGCAAACAGATTCCTTGGTCAGGGTTGAGAGCATCACAGCCGCTGGATGGGCCCAATGCAAGGGGTTGCTGGTGATCACCCTCCTGGATGGCAGTACACCAGGTAATTGCCAGTGTGAAGCAGAAAGAGGGTGCAGGTGGCAGGGGGCATGAGAAGGAAGGGGAGAAGGTAAATGTGAAAATGAAAGCACCGGTGTTGGTGATCTGGAGGCAAAAGAGAGGTCCTGAGGATGCTGGAACAGGGCAGGACAGAGGGCAGCACAGCGGGGATTCAGCTGCCTTTGACATAGCCTTCAGCATGGAGTGAGGCAATCTGGGTCAGCAAGGAGCTCGTGGTGGTGTGGGATCAGAGTCAGGAAGATGTGGAAGCATGTAGGTGGTCGGGAACACAAGGCATTGCATGAGGATGGGGCAAACACCGAGATCCCGACACCTGTTTTTTTGTTTCTACTCTTATTTTATTATTATTTTTTAATGAATGGCATTTAGGTGAGAAGGGATAGATGCTCTTGGTTATTGTGTGATCAGGTTTGGATATCCAGTTGTCCCCTCTGTTTTTCCCTACACTTCTGCAAGTATTTCTACAAACCTGCATCTCCTGGCCACTTGGACCCTGCTGATTTACTGAGGTCCAGATGAACCTGGTCAAGTATGGAAGGACCAGAGATTTGTATGGTGTTTTGGACAAAATATACATATACATAATATACATCTCTGTTATTTAGATCTGCTGCCAGTCCCAAAGCAAAATAGGATATATACAGATATATACTCGTGGATATACAGAGCAGGGTAAATACAGATACGCAGTGCTTATTCTCCTACAATTTGGGCAACGCTGGGTTTGCCCATTGCCCAGACAGTTTAATTCCCTTTCCTCACTTACTGCTACCTCCATGAATCTTCTCCTCTGACTGCCCACATTTTATCATCACCTGGGTATAAAAAAATGACATAAAAACCAGCAACAAAATGCACTGAGGGAGAGCAGGGAGTGGGGCTTGCTCTGCCCTGAGGGACTTAGTTAAACTGAATAGGCATTATTTCCAACATTAGAAAAAAAAATGTGGTTTGCAACCTATTTCCTGTCAGGTTAATGCTGGAAAGATTTAAAAATAAATAAAGCTGGAGTGCCAGTTGGCTGAGATGGAGATACAGTAGCAGAAGCAGCAGCGGCACACTCTACTGCCAGCAGTTAATGGCACAAGCTCTGGGAGCAGAGCTGTTGTTTGCTCAGACACCGGGGTGGTGAGGAAGATGGTGGGAGGAAGGTCAGGTCCTCCCAGGAGACCCTGGCCTCAGATCCAGGTGTGAGAAGGGAGACTTTAAGTCCCTTGTTGCTGGGTGTGTGTTGGACGTGGGTTGTGGTGGTGGGACTGAGCGCTCATCCCTCGGGTGGCTGCAGCTCGGTGTGTGCAGAGCAGGGTTAAAACAGCAATAAGGCACAGGTCTTGGTGGGGCTGAGCATCAACATCCCCACATGGGATGGGACCAGGCATGGGGCCCTCTTCTTGTCCCCAAGCTCTGCTGTACCCCATGATGGACGAGCACCCGTCTCTCTCAGCACCCTTCATGGTGCTAGGGTGATAGCAGGAATTCGGACTGGAGGGAATTGGGCATGTGGATGCTGAGATGAGCCCTCTCCACTGCTGTCCTGCCCTGTAGGTGTGTGTCCCTCACCCCACACCACCTCCAGAGGACAGAAATTGACCTCCGGAGACGTTCTTGGATAAGGACTGAGGTTATAAAGACTGGGCTGGGACAATGAAATCAACAGGGCCTGAGTACAGAAGGCTAAAGGAGGGGGGCACCCAAGAGGGACCCTGCTAAGAAAGAGATGGTGGAAAGGGAGCTGCTGTGAGCGGAAGGCAGAGCTGGTTGAATCCTGATGAAACAGCATGCTGGGAGCTGTGGAAGCATGGAAAGCTTAGCTCACAAGCTGCTCTGCCCTCTATCTGCTTTTCCCAGTCTCCCAGAGGGTAAATTAAGTCAGTGGTTTTGCCTTAATCCCTTGACCACATCACCCAAACCACTGCCTGCTTCAAGGCAGCAGCAGGACTCTGCTCCGGACAGCTGGGCTCAGGGACCCTGCCCTGCACCCATGGAGAGCCCAACAGTCACCCACGGTGCTCAGGGCTCTCTTTGCCCTTCCCAGAGCTGTTCCTACCAGGCTGGTGGATCCATGCTCTTCTTCCTACCCTCAGAGCCAGGTCTGCCATGGCTAGGAGGTGTCTATGTACCTGAGGAGCTCACCTTCCTATTTCTCGGTGTCTCGATGCCCTGCCAGGAGAAGGACTTGCTCCTTCCCTCAATCATAAATCCATCTTTGCTCTTGTGTAATGCAGTCCAGCCCTCAGCACAGATTTCCCATGACTGCAGTAATAAGAGAGATGGCAGTGAATGGGAAACAAGAAAAGTAGGTATGGAAAGATGTTGTGCAGAACAGGGAATGTCTCGTCTCATCGTGACATTTAAAGATCTGTGATATCTACCAAAGGCATGGCCAAGTGAGGGCACTGCAATTTCTTGAGTTTCTGCTAAGAAAGGATGATGGCCCTATGGGAATCCATTGTCCATGTCATACCATGCCCATGCCATACATCGCCATCCTGGTTAATGTGTTTGCATGTGCTACACAGGCACACAATATTTGTCATCAAAGGGATGGACCAGACATATCTAGTCCTGCAGCACGTATGTCTGCTGTTCCTTGGAGAATAGTTCACTCTGATTTGGTCTCATTGATGCCCTTCCTATCCAATTTACTCTCACTTTGCCTTGGGGAAGCCTCATCCCTCAAGCGGCACAAGCAGAGCAAGAAGAAAATGTGCTTGGACAAAGCACAACTTGCAGACTCATCATACCTCATGCCACAGGGAATTAACTGATATGAACAAAGGTGTCCACTACATTTGACAATAATAGCAGAAGATTTTTTGGGGATGAGGTGGTGCCACTACAACAATAGAAGAGACCCTTTATCATCCTTGTCACTTCCAAACTCTTGAAGGTTATTACCTGTATGGCTACCCTTCCTTAGCTATCCTGCCATGTAAATGCCTCTCTTACTAAGTGATCTCATGATTTACAGTCAGCACATACAATTCATCGGGGGAACTGACATTTATGGTACATTTCCAGGACATGGAGTTTTAGGAGAACATCTGTCTCACCAAAATTACTGCCTGCTTTCCTGTTTTACATCCCTGGAGCAAACAAGGTGGAACCCAGGAGGCTGAGCTACGAAAAAGTTCCTTCCAAGCAAGGAGAAAACCACAACAAGTGCTTATCTGTGCTATCCAAGCAGAGGTGGTCTTCCTGCTAATTAGAAGATGGAGCTGGTGTAGAGAGGTCGGTAGCGATCAGTATGGATTTGAGTTACTTTCTCGGGTCATAAATAACACACATTACACTCCTCACTTGTGCAACAGGATTACTGTAGTCAGGAATGATAAATCCTAACCTAAAGCTCATGTCTAAAACATTCAGATGAATCACACCCTAAAACTGTCAGGTCTCCCTTCTGACTGCAGTGGGTCCAGACAAGGCATCTGCAGATCATCTCGAATGAGGTGAGACATACCTGAATGCCTTGTCTGGGTGGCCAAGCTTGAGAGCTCAACCCGAGGGCTGTCCTCTCTGCAGAGGGGCTGTTAGGCTTGGACCCAAGCTAGGAAAGCAAGTCTGTGCTCTCTGAGCTGCCAGGGGGGTGCAGGATTGTTCCTGGGTGCCCACATAGCAAACACGAAGCTGAATGTGATGCCTGACCCTCCCATGACTTGGGGTCCTGTTGTTGGCTGCTAATGCCCCTGGCTAAAAAATCAGGGGGGCTGTGAAAGACAGAGGAGGTCACTCTGACATTGCGCTGTGATTTACCTTGGCTCACAGCAGTACATTTCTTTCATCTTTAGGGGATGATACAATAAAGTATGCTAGGAGATCCCCCCCCTTTCCCAGTGTGTGGGCATAGCTGCAGTGCTGGCTTCTCTCTTTTCTCCCCATCCTTCATAAGCAGATGGTTTCTTTCAGGATCATACCTTGCTGTCTACAGTGATAATTTTATTTTTCCTTTTGCATTTCATTTTGTAAGATTTTCAGAGCACGGGTGGAAGGCTGACAGGCCATGGAAGTGGGAACCATGCAGACCTCTCCTTCCCATGCTCTTGGGAATCTTCTGCAAGGAGGATCCTCTGAATACAGACCCAGCTGCCCAAATAGATGTTGCTGTGGCCTTTCAGAGCTTACTGACCCCACACACTCTGTGGTCCTGAGATGGTTTAAATGTCACTTTGGACAGAGCAATAGAAGAGACAGTACCTTTCTTGGTTCTTCATGAGGAATTTTGACTCCTTTCACTTTGTCTGCCCAGCTCCCTCACACCTCTCAAAACCAATTCCTTCTTTTGGATTTCTCTCCTCATTCTCAAAGCTTCACATGCTGATTTTTTAAAACCTTGCTAGGAACACCCTCTCTGGATGAGGGAGCTGGAGCTCAGTGCCTCACTCAGGCCCTCAGACAGACAAGACAGATGGTTGCTGTTGGCTGGGCCAAGGATGTAAAAAAGAGCTGTCTTAACACACTCCAACACATATTCTCTTGTTATCCTCCCATGGTGGAAATTACTGATAAGAGCAGAAGAATCATCTATATTAAATCATGAGATTAGATCTCTAGGAAAAGAGCCCCTTTCTCCCCCCCCCCCCCTTTTCTTTAATTTCTGGTATCAGCAGCAAAGGCCCTGGGGATTAGAAAGCACAGTATGCCTCGGGGGAGTGTGCTGCGGAGGAGGATGCCAACAGCCAACAGCCTTCACTTTCCTCTCCAAAGTAAACAGAAACTGGATTATCTCCATTTCACAACTAATTGCTCTTGCTTGTCTGTAACCAGGTCAATAGCATTAATGCTTAAGAATGAAAGACTCCCAGTAGAGTGTCTAATTGAAAGCCATTTAGGAGCAATTAAAAGAACAATCTAGGAATAAACACCTGCTTTTTAAGTAGTAATAACAGCAGATAACATTCTGATAACTTTGGTCCATGAGTACTAATAAGAGGTGTGCCACTGTCTTGCATTGGCAGGCTTTAAGGGTAGTTATGACCAAAATTAGACAATATGCAGTTTCCTGTAAAGAAATATCAAATATTGTATATGTTGATCCAATTACACATAAATATCTTTGGTTTTCTTTCAAATCAAAACACACTTTTCCAACACTGCTTGTGAAATAGTCATTACGAAGTTGAATGTAACACTGCTAAATATGAAAGTTTTCCCCCCAAAGTATCTGTGGAGTGAAAATCATATTCCTTCTATTATTTTCTACAAAAGTGACGAGCATCCTAAATTTGATGAGAGGTGCACAGGTAAGAAAACCAGACATCTCCAGCTTTGCATCCCCTGCATTGCAGGGAGTGACTGCATGGCCATGGGGTGAGCTAAATCAGCGATCTGTTCTGATGGAAGGATCTTATTCTGGGGGAAGGGGTGACTTATTTTCTATTTCTATTTCTATTTTCTTGTCAGATTCAGGCTGGAAGGGACCTCAGGACCTCACCTACTCCAAACTAATGCCAAAAGCAGGATAAGCAACGAGACTGGATATTTAGGCTTTATGCAGTCAGGTCTTCAAACAAATTACACCACAAGCATGCGATGCAGAAGATGGGAGCTATGACTAGGGGTGAGGTGGAAAAGGGGAAGTCAGGGAGAAAACCCCTTCAGCATCAGCTTGCTGTCACATCCAGTTAGGTGTCCTGCACCCTCCAGACGGCTGACCAGGGCCTTCTGCAGAGTTGCTGCCCTTCTTGTCCAAGTAGCACTGACAAGGCTGTCATTTGGGGTTGAAAAAGAAGCAAAGTGAAGAGCCAGCACTTGTTTCAGGCTCTGAGCCTCCCCCTTCCTCCTCTTTTTTTTTTTTTTTTTTAAATATATATACATATATATATTTCTACTTGCCCAACAGTTTTCTCCTTACTTCTCTGTGCTCATGACCCACCATGTCATCGGGGGCACAAACTGTCAACATCTTTTTATTTTCTTAGTCCACAGCCACAAGGAGTGATGTCTTTTCTTTATGGTCAGAGGCTTTATTGCTTTCCTCTGAGGTGAGCAAGCAGCTGCCTTAGATTTCAATGCGAATATCACGCTGCCCAGACCTGGGCAAAACAGACAAGAGCTGAAGGGTTGGCTGAGTCCCCTGGAGATGTTATCTGGCAATGATATCTGGTCCTCTAGGCCTGAAGGGAGAAATGGGGCTCAAAGACAGAATAGCTCCTTGCCCCTAGTTTTGGGGCAACCATTCATGCTCTCCAGTGGTGCCTGACTACTGGATCCAGTGAAAGATCAGCCTAGACACTGAAATATTTTGCTGTGATCTGCTCTCAGGGCTGCTCATCCCTGCTTCTCCTTTGGTGAAGGCCCACCTGCATGACCCGAGGGAATCCACAGTGGTGCACATGCAGGAAACTGACAGAAAAGGATTTGTCTCTCTAGGACAAGCAATTCAAACTTCCAAAATAAATATCCTTTTCCTTGTCACAGGAAATTCTGGGACTTTGGAAAGTTCCCAGGGGGAGTCTAGGTGGACTGTAGCCCACCATCTCCAACAGAAACCCCAAACTGCTGAGCTTTTTGCTGGGCTATGAACTGAGTCCAAAGAAATTCCTGTGAAGTACCAGAGGTAGCCTGGAGCTAGTTATGACCCCCAGCACGCCATCCACAGTGCCAGTCCACGACCATCCTGCTAACAGCAGCTACTGAGTCCCAAGTCAGATATCAACCAGAGCTTTCTCTTCTGCATGCACAATCCATGCTGTTGGGTTATTTTAGCAGTCAGGTCAGGTGCTGCTTGAAAGACAGCCCTGATAACCCAAAGCCCTCTCTTTTGTGAACGTATTCATGCCTTTTGTGGTGCAACCACATGCGTGCAAAGCAGCTAGGAAGCAGCCTCTGCCTGCAAAGTACCTGAGATTCTGGGTCTAGGGTGCATGACCCTACACGTGTTTTGAGTTTTCCAGCTCTGCTGTACAGGATCCTGACTCTCAGATTTAGACCTGCAATTGCTTTTTCGCCATCTGAGGTTTCAATCTGCTGATGAGATTGCATGCTTATTCCAGACACCCATGAGGATTTCTCAGGAAGTAATATTCTGTAGGGTGCTCACTTCAAGTACTGGACAAGCCCAGCTGTAGGTGATTTTGCGTGGCATCATTTTTGGGAAGTGCAACCACAGCATCACCCAGATCACTGAGCAATCCAAGGCAGAGCTGAGGTGCATCTGGGAGGGCTCTGGGCAGAAAAGGCAGAGTGATGGGGAGAGCAGCACCAGGCTGGAAGATAAGTGCATCATGCTCTGGGTGCACTGACTACATGGACTAGAGCAGCACATAAAGGATTTACACTGAGAACATCCCCACTGAGTCCCTTAGTTATCCTACAGTCATGAAACATTCTTCATGCATATCATACCTCGAAGGGCCCTTGCTGCCAGACAAAAGGAGATGAGATCTGCAGGTAGCTCCGAGCCCAGACAGCCCCCAAGGGCAATTCAGGGAGAAGAGCTGAGGCTGGAGCTGGGAGCAGAGCACGTGTGGCCTCAGGCACACTGGCACCAAGCGACATGAGCGTGGGCTTGCAGCTACCGAGCTCCCTGGTTCAGATCCCAAACCACAGCTCAGCACCCGCGGGGCAGAGCATTGCCCAAGAGGCTAAACAGCCTCGGCAGGGAGTACAGGGTGACCCAGCCTTACAGAGCTGGTGCTGAATTAGAGGTGTGCACATACCTGTGTACATACAGAGCACACAAGTGCCAGCATGCATCTGCATCACTGGGAGGGAATGCCATTGAAAGTGGGTGCAGGAGACAGCCTTTCTGCCTCAGTTTCCCCCAGGCACAGCAAACTTCACCTTTCCTTGCCTTATCTGTTTTTGGCCACCTCTACCTCTGTGTGCATGTATGTCTCACTGGGGCAGGGAGAGAACACATGGCAGATTTCAGAGCAGACCCCTGCAATGAAGAGCAGTGAGCTGGAGAAGCATTCACCTCTCTTTCACTGGTGTCAGGGAGAACTCTGCTTGTGACGGGAGCAAGGAAACAGCTCCTGCAGCCCTCACGTTGGCAAATCATCAGCCTTTTTGCTAGAAAGCTTGACTGAACTTCCAGTACAGCAGCTCAAGGCCATGCTGTGATTGATTCCTTTTCTGCCTTTTTTTTTTTTTGGCCTGTTTCTTTCTTAATTTATTTTTCCTTTTCCAAAGTGTCATCTCTTCATCTTACAGCAGGCTGCTGAGCCCTGATCAGTGATCAAGCACAGGATCACACGATGGCCCATGCAGCCCATGAATTTTGTGAGGGAGGCAAAGATTTGGCACATAATCCCTACTGTGGCTTGGTGACCCGGGACACCAAATCCCCCAGGTCAGGCTAACCTGGTCCCTTCCAGAGCCCTGTGTGCAGTTTTCTCTCTCATGCCAAACATCCAGATGTGTCCAGCCTCCAATCCCAGAAATTCTGCAGCCAGAGCCACACGCAGACATAGCAGTGAGACAACGCTGAGCTGGCTTGGTCCAGCCCTCCGTTCTTCTCTCATCTGGAGAAAAGGTCAGCAGCAGTAAGCTAAAGTCATTCTTCTCATCTCTAATACCCAATAAAGAGGCTCAGTGGACGCTCCTGAGACCTTTCTGCTACAAATTGTCACCCCCACATCCCTCAGCCTGCTGCCCCAGTGCTGGGCTTTGGGATTTGCTCAGGTCACGTCTACTGGTGTGATGCTACTGCAGGGAGATGAAATATTTGTGCCCTGTGTGAGCTCTGCCAAGGCTGCGGGCTGGATAGGTATGGGCTGGATGCCATCTCCTCCTCTGCTCTGCGTGTGCCAGTAGCCGCAGCCGAAAGCAGAGAAACCTCGGTGGTGGTTCACTTAGCTCACAGCACTGTGGCAGTGCTTTTTGCTCTGAGGTGCACCTCCACGTACCTGATGGTAACCTATGTAAGGTTATCTATAACTAGGGTTAGGGTTAGGGTAGGGTTAGGGTTAGGGTTAGTATGACACATAACCTATGTGAAGGGCCACACCGCCCATTTAATGTTAGAGTTGTGAGCCAGGGACATTTTCAGTTTATGTATCACTTATGGAGGCTGGGTGTCAGCAGCTCTGTTGCTCTAGGGCTGAAATCAGACCTTGTGGGACCAAAAGCAGGAAAATGTTAAAGTCTGGACCAGGCTGGTTTGGCCTCTGCTGAAGATATCCTTGGAGCACGGAGACCTGCTCCTCACTTTGAGTCTCTACAGCAAGATTCAGGCTCAGAGGCACAGTGACATCCAAACCTGCAGGTACCCAGGTGACAGCTGTTAGTCTAATTAGCGTCATGGATCCAGCAACTAAATGGTTTTGGGGATAGTCTGCACAAGGTACAGGCTCCTGGCAGGAAGGGACATGTGAATTGCTCTGGGTTTTTTGGGGTGGGCAGCCCTCCGGGACAGGCTGCAAGCCATACCATTGCTTCCATGCTACCCAGTTTGAACTTCTCCTCGATTGCACGTAGGCAAGCACAAACAAACCTTCAGAGCAGGAACGGGAGGTGGACGGGGGGTGTGTGTCAAGGCTCGGGATGGAACTGAATTTCTGGACCCCTCTTGGCCCAGCACCAAAACCCAGAGCCCTGCCCTGGTGTGGATGACATGGAGGAGCATGTCGTGATGGCATTTCCAGGGCAGCTGCTGCACAGTGCACGTATTCTGTGCAACCCTGGGGTGTGTGGCACCGCTAATAGCTCCGGGGGAGCCGGCGTGCCAGCATTCCTCAGCCGGTGCCAGGAAAGCCACACCGAGTACACAAGGAGTTGGCTCCCCTCCTCACTCACATTAAAGGCACTCTCAGGCCTTTTGAGCTTTCATTGCAGTCATGCATCATCCCCTTCATTGTCCACGGGAGGCTTTGGGAACAGCTCAGGACACAGGAGAAGGCTCCTTATGGGGCTGAAGGAGACAAGGCTGTGCTCTCAGGGGAGTCAGCCCCTGCACCATCGCCGTGCACCAGCCCTTTCCCTTCCTCGCTGCTCCTGCGTGCACCTGAGCAGATGTGCAATGGGTCGATTGAACCCATCAATTGGGGGTCAGCCCCCATTAGATCGCCAGAAATGTGGTTTCTATTCCTTGCTCTGCTGGGTGAGCTTCCCCTCTTTTTTTCCACTTGTATAGCAGGGGTGACACCCCATCTCTGGCACTGCATTCTTTTATGGCTTTGGGTAAATTATGGAATTCCTGCACACTTCAAACATATTATTCTAGTGAATCCGGAAGGCTTTATGATAATTGTCAAGTCTATATGTCATTTTCTGCCTAAGATGGGTCACAAAGACGATCTCTTGTAATGGAAAGAGAGATGTCATACTGAAATTACTATGTATACCAGAGTTTTAACCAGATGACACAAGTATTACAGTACAGGACAATATCTCCTGTTAGCATCCTTGGGAGCAAAGATGACAAGGAAAAAAGACACAGCCAACACAGAAAATCTCCTGCAAATAAAGCTCGAAAACCTCATGCCAGGAAGTCTATGACAAAAACAGAGCTGGAAACACATCTATGACTACAGGAGCACAGATTTGCTTGGGAGGGTCTCAGTCCTGGGATGCTGGGAGAAAGGCCCTATAGGAACAGATAAACCATGCCAGCCCATATTCAAGTTTATATAGAAGTTTGTAAGTTTATATAAATAAAATTTATTGAAGTTTATAAGAAGACATCACTATTTTTCATGAAGGAATTTTTCCCCATTTGTCTGGGAGCCTAGATGCTTGCCCAGGACTTTGTGGATATTAAGACGACCTGTTAGATCAGACTATGCTGGTGCTTTTCCATGTGAACTATCACCTGCTGGAGAAGACGGTGCTGGGCTGATCCTGCCTGCTGTGAGTCAGTGAGGTGTGCCCAGGCAGCAAAACACAGCTGCTCAGGCAAACAGAGCCCTTCGAGTCCCTTAGCTGCTGTGCCAGAGGTGGCACCAGCATCCAGGACAGCAGCAGCACTCAGGGTGTAAATCCTTGCCCGGCTTAAAGAACGTGCCCCTGCTTAGTCCCAGCAGACAGTACCAGAGAGATGGGAATAAAACCAGGACCCTCAACAAACACCGTACTCTAAAGGCCACAGATTCCTGTCCTGTCTAAAGAGTCACCCCGTAACAACTGATTATCAGAAAATAATAAATAAATAAATAAATAAATCAGCTGGTTCAGCAAATTCTTGTGAGCCCAAGTTTAGGTCCCAATCTAAGCAGATGGGATAGACATGGTTATGGTGCCTCCTATGGCTCTTTCTACATCATGGATGGAAAATCAAGCCCATAAGTTGTCATATAACCCCAAGCATTGTGTGACGATCAACCCTTTGCAGCTTCAGCTCAAAATGTCCACATTTTGCCAAAGTGGAGCCAACCTTGGGACATCTTCTACCCAGCTGTGTCCCCAGTAGAGAGCTCCAGGCTTGTGCCAAGATCTCTTCCCTTTGCAAAATGCTTGGGGCAAATAAAAGACACCCCAACCCTCCACTGCTGTGTGTGCAGGTAAAAACCTTTGAGGAGCTAGCTGGGTGCAGGCTCTTTTTGCCCTGTTATTGTGGCTCAGGCTCCTGATTCCTACAGGTGGGTTAATTCCTTCCAAGGCTGTTTCTCCCCCTGCCTCTCTGCTTTCTCCTGCCTTGGTGAGAGCTGCAGCTTTTGCTTACTCTGGGCTAGTGTGGGCAAGGATGTAGTGACTCAGCCTGTCCCCCTGGTGGGACCTGCAGACAGTCTGGCAGGTGAGCAGAGACTAGAATTAAATAAATCATACAAGGAAAAAAAGCCACTATAATTACTACTATAACTTCCACAGGACTTGTCCTCCTGGGTTGTCCTTTGCTCATCTCCAGCTCTGCTGCAGCTCCAACATGTTGGCCCTCCAGCAGGACATCGTCATGCTCCCACCTCCCCCTGGCGAGCTGGGCAAAGGCAGCAGAGGCAGGCCTGGAGCCATCAGGCCTATTTTTGTTGAACGGCATCCTAAATCAGGGGCTAAGTAATGCCTGGGCTTGCGCACCCTTCTTTATTGGATTGAAACGCGGAGCTGTTTATTTGGCTGTAATGATTTGTGACACTCAGACAGTTGTCTGGCTCGCGGCCCTCTTGGGAAGAGAGCGAGCCTCTCCTCTCCCTGTCCTGGGCCAAAAAGCTCCTCTCTTTTTTATTTTTTTTGTTGCAGTTTGTCAGATGCCTTGCTGAAGGCTGTTCCAGGAGAGTGTGCTGGGGGTGATGGACCCTTTACTGACCCTTGTGATGCAGCAAGGCCAAGGAGCCATGGCAAGGGTGCAGAAATGGCCGCAGAGAAGCTAAGACTGGAAGCCACCTTCAGGGGCTTTGGGGAAGCTGAGAGCTACCCTGAGCTGGCAGTTCTGGGGTAGTTCATCATTAGAAGCTTGCAGGCTGAGGTTACAGATCCCTTCCAGCACTAATTTCATTCCTTCTTTCCTCTTCATCTCACTTTTTGCACTTGTGGCTGTGGATGTACTCACTGTCCCTTCAAATGGCCAGTCCCCTGGGTCTGACTGCAACCTTTTGTTTCCCCACCTCTCTGTAACAGCGAGTTCCTTACGCTGTAAAATCTCTCAAGGTTTCTCGATGTTTTGTTTTGTCTCCCCTTTGAATTTGCTCAGCAAATGCCTTTTTGCTCTGAGACACAAGACAGATGTCTCCGGCCACCTTTTCTTCCTAGGTGTGTCTCTTCTCAGCCCTGGCTGCAGCCTCCGTGATGTCTTTGCTCCATGAGTCAATGCTCGTTTGACCCATATGTGACTGATTTCAGGGGACAGAGCTGTTTCAGACTGACCATAAACAGAGGAAAAAGAGGCTTAGGAAGATTTCCATGAAAAGCAGAAGAAGTGGGGTAAGGTAAATTAGGAGAAGAAACAATATACCCTGCTGCTCAAACCCCAGTGGGGCAAACACGATGGATCCCCAGAAGCCAAATCCTCGTAGTGAGGAAGCAATGGTGTAAATCACACAGTAGACGTAGGTTGGACAGAGCAGTGCAAGTAGGCTCGCAAAGGTTTCCAGGAAGGCTGTAAAGGCTTGGGAAAGAAGTCAGACAGCAGTCTGGCTCTGAGCAAAGCTCTGTTCCTCCTCACCCAAGCTGTGGCTGGAGTGCTCAGCACTGCTGCCTGTCAGCAGAGATTTCAGATCGAGTAGCCAGAACAAAACCGCCATGAAAGGAATAGATACTGGTGGAAAGTCTGGTGAAAGCCTCGTTTGGCAAAACACAGGAATACCATTTCCTAGCAATCCCTCGTCTCAGTCAGCACTCCCCCTTCATTATGGCTGGGCTGGGGGAGCACCTTTACAAGAAGCAGAATGAAGAAATCGAAGCTGCTGTGACAAGGGTAGGATACGTGTTGTAGGATGCAACATGAAAAGAAAGGCAGATATTCTGACCTACAGGTTTTTCTAGGACATTACAAGGATTCATACCACGTAACTTTGAGCATCTACAGCTCAGAAATCTACATTCGAGCTCTGCACTGCCTTTGTAGCCAAAGAGGAGAAACACACACAGCCACGACTGATAACTCTATTTTAAATCACTGTTTCAGGTGAACCTAGATAGTGCCTCATGTACACTGACAAAATTAGCTAGAGCTCCATTTTCTGTAATGATACAGAAGGATTTCTACAATGGAGTGTCCACATGAATCCTGTGCTGAGCATTGCTTATGCTCTTTGAATCCTCTTTCCTATACAAAAATGTCAGCAACAATATTAACGTTGGCATGTCTTTTCACATTCAGCAGCATTTCAGAGCACTTGAGGATGGCAACTTGAAAAAGAGATTCCCAAGCCAAAAGGATGCCAAACTATGACATTCCTAGGAGTTGCAAGGCCAGATTGTAGGAAACCACTGGTCTGGGTCTAAGTAAAATGCCTTTATCACACAGGACTCGTTGGCAAGACTCCTGGGTCCTCTCTTCCTTTCCTATGCTGGTGGGGCTTCAAGAGAAGAGGAAGAACTAGCTGAAGAGCAATCGGTTCTGCAGCAAAAGCAATTGGCACCATGAGGAATATTGTCTTTTCTTTGTACTCTTGTAGGTTTTCATTATGAAAAATAAATGTGTACATGCCAATATATTGGACAAACCTGTCTGCCCTGAATAATTCATATTTTTTCTATGTTTAAAATTTCTCTTACAGAAGGGGAAGGAGAAGATAAAGTTTAGGCTTTTTCAGAAAAAAAAAAAAAAAGAAGTTTTTTTTTTATTTTTATTTTTTTATTTTTTTATTTTTTTTCTATTAGAAATCTTTTCAGTAAGCATTCTCATTTCATTAAGAAGACATTTTCCATTGGGAAAAAAGATGCTGAGAGAAATGTTCTGACCAGCTGCTACAATGCATCTTGCCACCTCAGCAGGGCGTCTGAAGTTTTAATTAGCGCTTAGGATGAAGATGTGCTACAGGATTCTCTGATGTGAAATTCTGCTAAATGATTATTCCAACCACCTGTTGGATGCTAGTTTCTTTTTCTGTTAATTCTGCGTTTCACTAGGACTTTGCCGTCTCTTGAGATCTGCAAATCTCTTTAATCACAGTGACCAAGGATGGGTTTTTGATCAACAGCACGGTGGCGCTGAGTGTGAAGAAGAAATCAATTAGTGAAGAGGCAGATTGCTTTCCCCTCTCCTCTTCCACCTGGCAGAGCTTCTCAAATGGGGACTGAGTGGTGTTTCAATGGTGGGGAAAAATGCTGGAGGAACATCATCACTGCTGGAACATCAGTGCTGGACTTGGACATCCCAAGGGGTCAAGGCCACTGGGACTGAGAGTTGGCCAGGTGAGTTTGGTAAGGTTCAATGCATAAATGATTTAGGTGTGTTAGGTGGGGAACTGACTTATTAATGAGGTAAACAACTCCTGGGCAAGAGGGACTGAACAACGCATGAGGGAAAAATTCAAATCCATAAAGGAAGCAGCAAGAGAAGCTGTACATAATTGTCTCAGGTTAGACCCTGCATGCAATCAGACATCACCCAGCTCAGACCTGCTCCTTGTCACAGCCTGACCCCACTGCATGTCCCCAGACACTGCAAGCTTCAAGAGGCATTTGCTGAAATAGAGCAAATAATCCCAGCATTCCTTGTGGCCTTAAAGAAAAGACTGGTGCATTATTTTTTTTTCCATAGTGGTAGGTCAATGGCAAATAGCACAGGGTGATGGGTGGCTCAACCCTGCCCCCAAAATAGATTAAACATGAAATTCTTCTGCATCAGTCTAGGTGCTCACAAATACTCAGGCTGTCCTGAAAGCAGCACAGCAAAGCATCCCTAGCACTCCCTTCCTCAGCACCAGAGATGTTTAAAAGTATTTCATGCACATCCGTCTCCGCTGGTGCTTAACAGAAACGTGCACAGCGAATTCCTGGATTCCATCAGAAATGAAGTGAGAAGTTCAAAGCGGGTTCAGTTTTCAGCTCCAGCCACAATAAAACAAAAGTATTGAGGAAAAAAAAATCTCAACAAAAGTTATATAAATCTCTTCTGGTCTAAACTGTTAGTGGGAGAGAGGAACAACAATTTCCTGAGCAGACAATTATAGAAGTGCTCCAGGTTTAGCTCACTGTCCCGTCAGCTCAATGGGAGCTGGATTTCCCTTCTCTTTCAAATTGTTTTGCAAGGTAGTAATAATAATTATGGGGACCTGCCATACCCAGGGCCATCTAGAGCTCCCCAAACCATCTCTCTCACAAAAATCCCTCATCCTGCCTTCATGGCAGCCATCCCATCCCTTGGACCAGGTGAATTCAGGAGCGGTGTGGGGAGCCCCATGGCAAGGAGGATGCCCAGGTAGAGGTAAGGGAAGCTTGCTGAGCCATTGCAGGACTTGCTGGGGCACGGTGAGGTTTCTCCTTTTGGGCTTTCAGAGGAAGAAAGTTACTCTCCTTGTGCCAGCATTAATACAAACCATGGGAGGGCAGAAATAGCACTGATCAGTTCAGCCTTTCTCCCATCTCCCCTCAGTCCAGGGACTTCTGCTGTCTGTGAATTTATTTCTCCACTTCCAATTTTCCCTGTTTTGCTTTGTAAGGGTGGTTTCCCCTGTTCTTGGGCTGAAAATTTGTGCATAGATCCTCTGCTGATGTCTCTGTGTATGTCTGTGCTGGTGCATGTCTGTGTGCACATCTGTGTGCATGAGGCTGTGTGTGTCTGCATCCGAGGAGACTGGAGGGAATCTCGTCTGAGTTCAGTCCCTTCCATGGTCCCCCCAGTTCCCCTCTGAATTCAGAGCATGGGCCATATCCTGCTGAAGCCTCTGCTCCCCGTGCAGCTGCAGGGAAAGACCTACAGCTTCTGCTGTGCATTAAGACAATAGAAGCTATTCCTCAAATCAGAGCAATTTGGGTACAGAAAAAACATTGGGGTTTTGTGTCTGACCCCTCCCTGCCTGTCCCAGGCATGCCACCTGTTATAGAGCAGTCCCATAATGATATTCCTGCTCATTACACTTGTTTCTCCTGTTATCAACAATAGTTAGTCCAATAACATTCTGGGATCAATAAGCCAAACTTCTGGGGGCACTGTCTGCATCTCTCTTATTTTCCTCTATTTGCCTTCCCGGTTGTTACTGTACTTTGGGGAAGAAAAAAAAATCAGACAAGCATAAATTGCCAGCAGCTTTTTAAAATAACATTTAACAAGGATTCAGCTGACTAAATGCAGATGTCTCTCCTGGAACTAGTCACCTTGGGCTCTCTGCAGAGCCAGAGGAGATGTGCCCAAAATAGCCGCTATCTGCGCTAGTGAATGAGTTATTCCTGGGGATCACCCCAGGAAAGGTCTACCCAGTCCCTGGCTTACCTGTGGCTCATGTCTTCTCAAACCTTTCCTGGGCATGGGGTAGCAGTAGGATAAGTACAGTGCCCGATAGGCTGCTGGGATGGGGCCCCCCTCTTCTGAGCTAAGGAAAGATCCCTGTTGGTGTCCGGGCACCGTCAGTGTTTGGTTTACTAGCACCGTCGTTGCGTTGCCTGGAGTACCAGGCATGATTTATCTCCTCCTAAAGTAGACACATAAACAGGGCACATGAATCATGCCTTAAAAGTGCCTGTTTTTCCTCAGTGGCTGTAAAGGGAGCCTGGGATATGAGCTCAGAGGGAGTGGTTCCCACCCCTGTCACCGAAAGAGAGGTGGGTGAACTGCTCTCCTTCCTCCTGCACCTCTGCATCCTCTCCATGTGTCTGTCTCAGAATAGCTGTTTAAAATACTAGTCCCTCCCAACCTTTTTTTTTGTTAACTACCGCTATTGAAGTTTATAAACTGAGCAGACACAGTTTACACAGCGACAGATGTTCCAGATAAGCCATAGCCTCCTTAACAAATGTTTCAACAGTTTTTTCTTCCAGTACTCTCTCCTGCCAGAGCTCTGTGGTGGGGAATAGCAGATCACCTGGCTGGATCTGTGATTTTGTTCTGCCACTGCTCGCCCAGCACAAAATCCACTTTGCCAGTCAGCAGGCTGTCCTGCAAGTGGTGACCAGCCCTCTACCTGGCTCCCTGTCGTTTGTCCCATATCAGACTTGCTGATCTCTCCATCACAGCCAATCCTCCCCTGCTACACTGTCTGCTCCCCGTGATCTCTTCAGCACATACAAAGGCAGATTATCATTATTTATGAGGAAAAAAAAAAAAAAAAAAAAGAAAGAAAGAAAGAAAGAAAAAAGCTAAAAATATCTCAATGTATTAGACCATAGCAGTTAGTTACAAATGAAAACTTTTCCAAGAGTTCACTTTGGATTCAGAAACAAATGAGCCATCAGTGTGCATTAAAAAGTCTGTAAAACAGCTAATGAGTTTTAGTCTGTTCAAAAACAGGTCCTTTGAGGGGTGAGGTTGGTGGAGGAATTATGACAAACAGTGCCTGTTCGCACCCCGATTTGAAGGCAAAACGTGTGTCAACAAGAATCAGAGGGGAAGGAATGTCATTGGAATTGGGATGGTGCTGGAGAGCTGTGAAACAGAGCAGGAGGCTGAGATTGATGCAGGGCTCTGGGGTTGTGATTGTAGGCAAATGGAAAATAAAACTATGAAGGGAAACCCGAAGGCAATAGGTTCAATTTTCATTTGTACCCAGCAGATGGATGGGCATTACTGGTGATGAGACGAGGGAAGGAGAACTTGGTTATTAGAAGCAAAATGAGTATTTTTCTGGCTCTGAAAAACCTCCATCTCTGCTCTCAGGGAATACTCTTGATCAGGATTTTTGGACATTTCTTTAATGATGCTTCCTGGAACTCTGGGTTCAGTATTGTGCTGGAAAAGGCGGTTGCTCGTTTTTTTTTTTTAGAAACATGATGCATGCAACTTGTCATCACTAGCCTAAGACCTTGTTCTATACATCTTTGGCTTTACTGACAAAATACCGTGCATCCAAAGCTTCCCTCCTCAGAAATCACTAGGTGACCCACTCAGCCTTTGTCCGGAGTGACTTTACAGAGTAGGTAACCTACTCTGCCGTGGCCGTATGCAACCTGCTGTGATTTCAGCCTGCACCTTCTTTCAGTGTTTTTTGGCAAATGGAAACAAGTTTGCCAAAGACTTGTTGGCTCTGCCACCAAAGCTATGGCCCCATGGTCCTGCTGAACCTTCATGGTTGTTGCTCAGCTGGGTTCATCACACCTGTCTTCAGTCACATAAAAGACACATCTTGACAATCACCTTGTCACCCCAAGCTGATTCCATCATCAGGGGAAGGGTCCTTCTACCTAGCTACCAGTCCACCCAAGGTGTGGAGGTGGTCCTCAAACCCTTGTTCATACACAGGGTCCAGAACAACCTGACCCTCAATTTAGCCAACTCAGGCACACCTGCAAGGAGACTGTTTGCCACATATTGGGGAAAAAAATATATTTATCTATTGTATTTCCAAGGCAGATAGGGAAGCTACCCAAATTCCATCAAGTCCTGGGCTCACATAAAAGTACAACATCATCCATAAACATCTTTTCTTTGTTGCTTCTCATCCCAAAGCTGGGAAAACCAGTGCAGCATTTCTCTGTGTCCTTCACGCTATTTTTTTCAATGCCTTCTGCAGCTGTAGGACTAAAATTCTCCCATCCTCAGCAGCACCAATGAACTGACTGAGATGCAGCAAATGGACCCAGAATTTCAGCGGATGTAAATCGAGCCGCCCCACTGACGTCAGCTGGGGTAGGATCTCTTACCGAAAGGCTCGTTCAGAATACCAGTGCTCCCTCCATCACAATACAGGATTTGTATCCACTAATATCTAGACAGATATGGCTATCAGCACGTGCAAATATCAAATTACTGTTTCCCCAGTTAGAAATACTCAGAGGAGCACTGGGCATTTTGGTGCACACCCAGACCTGCCACTTTTTGCTGATGCATATAAATGTGTCTGTGCCATAAATTTAGTGTAGGATGAAGATGATTCTCTATCTGAAAATGCAGATTGGAATCCCCTGGAAAAAGAGACGCCCCATCTCGACTGTGAGAAATTAGCTTTGTGATGGAATAATGGAGTTAAATTTTGTCTTGCGTTATACAGGAAAGCCTTCTGGCTTTCATATCCAGGAATAGCCCATGCTAGCAGGTCATCAAGTAAATACTTGGCATAGTGAATGCTAGTTTTCAAATGCTTGGCATCTCAGGGACGCTGGATGCTCTGCTGGCTAATAGGACTGAACACAAGTTTCAGCTTTACTTCTGCATCCCCAGATGGTTCAGTTGCTTTCCTCTAAGTGACGTCTGTTTTTCACTGAGTTTGTAGGCACAGGCTGGCTTCAAAACCTCAACCAAAAGTCAATTTTCTTTAAAGATTTCCAAAAGATTCAAAGCTACTTGCAAATTATGGATGCACAGAAAAACACATGTATGTACACATATGTATAGACACATTATCAAATAAATCTTATTTCTTTAGAGGACTAAATTTAAAAAAGACTTTTTTTTTTTTTTTTTTTTTTTTTTTTTTTTTTGGGTGCAACTGAGATACACCTTATCATTCAGGCCTCTATTTAGGCATTAGAGAATAGAAAATAAACCTGGATGGGAGAGAAGGATAGATATTATGCTATATATATTTACACTGGTGTTTCCACCTTTTCTGAAACATTCACTTTTGCCACTTTGCAGACAGGAACCAGGGTAAAAAGACCCCAGCTGTGTTCAGCTGAGTGCTCCCTCTGTTCTGCCTGTGAGAGCTGTACAGCAAGAGCAACGATGTCCCACGATTACCACCATGGGATGCTCAGTGCTGCGGTCATGGTCTCCCAAATCCCAAAGCTGCTCTCCCCTGTGGGTAATGAGTCCTAATCATGGGCAGCCAGAAGGAAAAAAGGCCTTGGAAAGACAGAAGGGGAAATGTGGCCTCTGCCATCTGTAAAGCTGGGCTCTCAAAGACCTGCAACTGGAAACCTCTTCTATCAACATGGTCGACAGCCTTAGACAGAAGCCAAATGTCGTTAGTCATAAACGGGGTCTAACTCAGTAAAACAGATGGAGGAGGGATGAAATCAAAACGGAAAGGCTTTCACGCCTCAAGCAGGAGAGGATGCATTTGGGGTTTCCAGAGAAACAGGAGGCACCTGGTGAACATTTGCTCAGGATCTCTACCCAGTACCTGGGTGGAGAACACTCCATTAACACTCCAGGAGAGGGTTCTGGCCAAGAGATCAGTGCTCCTGATGGACTCAGCACATCTTATTAGCATGCACCATGCTAATGAGCATGTCTCTGTGTGGAGAGCACCACTTTTAATTTACATATTTTGTAAGGCTTCCAGAACAATCTGAAATGGCAGAAGACTGGTGTTGTGTGGATGCTGTGGAGGTGGGGGGAAATCTGGGACCACGTTGTGCAGCAGATAACCCAGGAGGAGAGAAATGGTGAGCCAGTGCCTTGGGGAACTGGGGAAGGATTTACTGGTGGGACATAGTCCTGTGTAATTTGTGTCTTTTTCTTGCATGTAATTTTAATGACAAGCCTTCGAGATGCTGGGTTTATGTTTCCTGCTAAAAATACAATTGCCACAATTCAGACGCCTCTCATCTAGCTTCACCTACCACAGCACCTAAATTGGGAACAGAGCTTCGTGGCAGCCCCATCCACCACCAGTGGCAAGGAACAGGCTCTGGAGGATGATTCAGCCCATCCAAAGCATGAGGCCTGCACGAGGAGCCTACTTTGACTACCGGGAAAGGCTCAGCTGACTAGAGCTTGACTTACGCCTCTTGGGGACCCTTTCATATTGCGGAGGAGAATGTCCGCACGTCCAGAAATAGCCTTCAAGCTGTTGGCTTGGATGGAAAAGTTTTTCTTAGCAAAACACCACTGGCATTCCTTGGTGTATCCTGATGCCTTCCAGTTTAGGAGGTTGGTCAGCTGGAGGACAAACCACTTGAGGACATAATGATGCGGTCTCTTGTCAGGAAAGAGCAGTTCAAAATCCAAGGGTGACATCTGGTCATAAACCGCCCTCAAGAAAACGTATGCATGAGCATGCCTCCCACTAATGGGTGTCCTTGCTAACCAACAACTTGTTCAGCCTTTTTGCAGCGAAGAAAGTGATCTGAGGACTCCAAAGCCTATGCATGTGGGTAATATATATATGCAATAATATATGCTAGCAAAACCCAGAACCCATGCAATTTTCATTCCAGAAATTCTCAGCTGAAAATAAACCCATGTTCCCTCGCTCTTACCCACTTCCCTGCCTCCAGAATGTACAGCAGTTACCTACAGGTCATTCATTATATGTTCCTGACTTCTGCTGTGCCAAAATGACCCCAGCTACTCCCAGCAGCGGGGACCCTGAGGTAGCACTATTCATGTCCCATTGGATTTTCTCCCCCTGGGCAGGTATGGATTTCCCTCTTCACTTTTAGGTTTTCTATTGGTATTAGAGCTCAGTGAGGAGAACCAGTGCGGAGATGTCTTGCCTGGCTTAGGGAGAAATCCTCAAGGAGACACCAAATGGCATCCACTCATTTTGTCTTTCACTCTTCCCGTGGCAGAAATAACATGAAGCAACTGCACAGACCCTGCTGGCCCCCAAACAGCCTTGCCTGCTCACTCTGCACCAACCTGCTGGGCCCAGACACGCATGCTGCTTTTCCACACCATTTTCCAGTGGCTTCTAAAGCAGAGGATGACAAGTGCCACAGCTATGAGCTGTTTAAAAAGATGCTACCCATTCTCTATCCTCCCACACGTTGTCTCCTGGGGAGCACAAAAGGTTAGTGAATTTGGCATGTTTAAGTGGACCTGGCTGGAGTTTAGAGCTGGTAACAAAACCTAAGGATGAGCAAGCTGCCTGGGTGGGAGTTTGTTCCAAAAGGCTGTGTACAGTTCCCTGGTGCCAGGACAGGACACCAAGTGTCTCGCCTGGTTCTGGGAAGATATCCTGCTGAGCTGGAGGCATTTCAGTACAAGGCAGATTCCTGTGCTTTAAAGGCCAAATATCTTACTTGAGCGATGCAAATTTGGAGTCTCCCTTGACTTAGACCCTGGCACACATGGGTCTTAGCACAGGGAGATGAAGTCCACCAGCACCCAGAGGCGCAGAAGAAAAAGTCAAGGCTGAGACAATCACAGTTTCCTGGGGGAGAAGGGGAATCTAATTTTGGGACCCAGATTTTTTCAGCGTTCCCCAGAGTTATGGATTAGCCATAGTGACAGCTACTTTAATCCCAACAAAGGACATGAATGGGGACAGCACCTCCAGGCAGTGTAAGAAAAAGCTCAGCTTCCAGTGAAGCTGGGGGTAGGAAAAGGGTGGAAAGGAAAAGCTCCGTGGGAAAGGAGAGCGGAGAATAATGATGAGGAGCACTGGAGGAAAGCCATAAAGCTGTGAAATAGATGAACTAAAAGAAGAAATATAAAGGGAACGGGGAAAGACAGATGCTGGGTAGCCCTGCAGTTCAGAAGAACAGCTTGAAACTGGCATCTCTTCTCTGACACAGGTTCACAATGTGACTGTGGGCACCTCCCTTCTCCCTGGGGTCTGCTTTCCCACCCTTTGGGTCTGCCTTAGAAAACTCTCTGGAGTAAAAAGAACATACAAAATTTGCCAGCATGGGGGAGCTCAACCTCCTTTGGCAATACTAATCAGGAGGAGATGTGGAGCGGGGAAATAAGTAAATAAACAACGAGAGTAACCAAATAAAGAAGGGGTGCGGCAGAGAAAGTTTTGATTTGGGTTTTGACACTATGCCCTGAATACTCAGTATCTCTGTGTCCTGAGCAGGCAGCAGATTTGTCACAGCTGCATGTTCGCTGCTCCCTTCTGGTTTTGTTTAGCCATGTGTGAGCACACGCGTGTGTGCAAGAGGTGGGGCTGCGGACCAACCTTAACCCTGCACTTTTCTCAATTGGAAACAAATGGAAGCTCTCTGTTTTCCATTCACTGGTTTTATAACAGTTTGAAATTAGACTGATGAGGTGTTTCCTTGCCAGCACCATCTATCTTGGGCTAATTACACAGGCGGTGCTAATTGCAGGAGCCAACCTATAGAGACACAGCATTCCTCTTCTGCACTTCTAGTGGGAAATGTCGGGGGGAACTCACACTCCTGCTCGCTCCGTCTCTGCCTTCTGCTCTCTGTCTCTCCCTCCCTGGGTGATTATCCTCCTGAAATGATAATTAAAGGATTGTGAAGAGAAGGGGACCTGGCAGAAAAATGACGTTCCAGGCTCTGGAGAAGAGCCATAGGTCTGAAGCTTGGCTAATGATACGCAGAACAAAAAGCTGGAGACGGAGAGAAACCAGTCATCCAGCACACTTGAGGAAAACTGAGAAACAGCAGGTTTTTCATTGCAAGGCGTTCACATTTTTATACTTTCTTACATAATGTAGCTCGTAACAGCAGGGGCTGTGAGATGCACAGATACACCTAACCTCTGCAGAGCTGCTGCTGGATGTGGGGCAGGATTGGACCCCCTCTCATCCAAGGAAGGAACCAAGGTGTGGAGGAGGCTGAGTGGCACCACTGAGGGTATCCAGCAAGCCTGGCCAAGGCAGGAGCCTTAACCTGGCTGTGACAGCACACCCATGCTGCCTTCCCCAGCAAATCCAGCACCTGCATAGTGGGACGACAGACAGAGTTCAACCTTCGTCATGTCCTTGAGAATGCAGAAGGAACTAGGGGTCTTCATTGGGCTAGGATGCCCAGAACTCCATGCAAATTGATGGTTTGTCTGAAAACAGGACATCGTGGAACTCCTGCTAACACAGGCAGTAACTGAATGGGAGATGTCTGGAAAATGCCATGAGGCTTCATGCAACCTCTATACCTGGAGGCCTGAAAATGGCAGGGACTGGCAGCTGGGGCAGGGAAAGGGTGAAGGATTGCTCCCAACAACACTGCTTCATATTCCTTTTCTTGAGCACCTGCTCAATGGGAAACAGTGCACGGGGCTGGGTAGAGTTTTGGTCTGATCTTGTCTGGCTTTTCCGTTTCTTTATTGGAAAAATAAGAAAATGGGGATGGTAAAGTCAGAGCTGCAATGATATAGAGGTGGGTATATAGACCTAGAGATGGAAACCCATCAGGTATTTCTTCTTTTTGTATACCTGGACTCAGTGGCTGCATTTACACTGGCAAAATGAACCAAAGCAGGGCTCTTTCTCTGGCCACATCCATCCTGCCCTGTTGCAGGACATTCCCTGTCCTGTAGCTGAGATAACCATAGAATCACATAATAATTTAGGTTGGAAAAGACTTCTGGGATCATCAACACATCCCCATCACCACATGACGGGTGCTCTTCCCAGCTAAGTCCCTCCAGCCAGCTGCACACAGGGCTCATCCCTGGACCATTCCTGGCAAGGAATAGGGAAGGGATCACCAGGTCTTCCTCCTTTCATGGTTCCCTAGAGCATCTTAACACTCTGCTACATGTGGGTCAGGAGGAGAACCAAGGGCATGCTCCCTAGTGGCCACCAGAGCTGCTCTGCTGGAGATCCCTGGATGGGAGTGAGTTGGAGTCCCTGCACCTCTCCTCTTCTCTTCCTTTGGAGAAGGGACTAGGCCCATAACACAAAGGGACGGAGGAATTTCCCTGGCTTGCTCCTGCTGCTCCCTGCTGCAATCAGCCAGCACAGCAGGATGCTTTGAGACGTTTGCTGCCATCTATGGCCAATAATAAATAATGCAAAAGCAGCTAGGGAGCTGGGCTCCGGCTGCAGCCTGGGCTTTCCTCAGGGCTGCGTCTCTGCAGTGGCGCTTCTCAACCATGGGGATGGCTACGGGGAGGCTTGGCACCAGGCCTTATATCATCTCTACACCCTGTTTGGTTTCTACCAGATTAGCTGTTTTCTATTTATTTATTTATTTATTTATTTTGGGGGGTGTCACAGACTTGGTTTTAATGATGCTGGGATAATTGGGAGAGGGTTGATTGTTCAGGACATCTTACACCTTCATGGCATCCAGTTAGTACAATTTGCTTTCTCTCTTTGACCCATTTAACCAAAAATGGGGCACAAAGTAGGTCCTTGAGGTTTTTCTCAGGCAGCACGGTGGGCACAACCAGCCCCTGGGCAAGGGGATGCACATCTGGGGTACAGGCTGGGGCTGCTGGGGATGTGGATCTTCTCACACGTGTTCTCTGAACACTAGGCTGTATAACCCAAACCAAAGCCTGGAGCTGAAGCCATGCTTCCTCCCCATGACCCTACGTGCCATATGCAGCTTGCTGGAGGTTTGCTTTCTGCTGAAACTCAGAGAAACAAGTGATTCCAGTGACGGCATGGATTTGCTCAAGATCCACCAGGCAGCTAATGATAATGCAATAAATCCAAGTGAATAAAGACCTCACCATTGTCCCTCCTATGACAAAATGATCTTGCACACCAGAGATCTGCTTCCTACACCATGTTGAGGCCTGAAGAATCCCCAGCAGGCAGGGATGCTGAGCAGTGTGTGCATATATTTGCTGCAGGGACCAGGGGCCTCCAGGAGTTCACTGCTGGTGGCTGAGGCACCATGAGGCTGTGCACTTTCCCTGCTGCAAAAAGGGTGGAAACATGAATCCACCCCACTTAATGCAAAACCCAGAGAGGGGCAAAGTCTGTGTTGAACCACGCAGCTAAGCACACCCATGCAGGGAGCCCTTTGCCCTCCTGGTGTGGGGGAACCCAAGGACGATACCTGGCACCAGCACGGGAGAGGCACTCACCAGGTGGGATCTCCACCAGAATAACTGGAGATGTTCAGGTGGGGAAAACAGACACTTTACAACAGGATTGCTTTGATTTACTTTGCAAATCAAAAAAAATAAAAAAATAAAAAAAATGAACCCCAGTTAGGCTGGTGACCTCCTCGCTGATAAGGGGGATGGTCCATATAGCAACTAAACAGCCCAGTGATGATTCTCCAGCCTGGCTGTCAGCTCAGAGGTAGCCACCATCTCCAGGTCCTTTTTTATTTTCATAGCTGTCTCCTTCTGCTGCTATGACTGGTGCTGTTATCACATAGCCTGGACACTTTGTAATGTGTATACCTTGCACAAAAGGGATGATTTCCTGTGAAACAACTATAGCCTGTGCAGTGATTGCTGCATATGGATAATGTGTCTGTGAGATGCTTCAAAATACTCTGCAGAGAGCAGAAACTTGACTGGTGGACTACAGCATCTTTCTTAACAAGTGTCACCAACAGATCTGCCTCAATTGTCACTCAGCTAACCATTTCATCCACACGAGTGGATCTCATGGACTTGTGAGGTAGAACACAGAGCCTTCAGCATGCCTGGAGGGTTTCCAGGAGGTGCTCTTGTGGCAGCTTGTTGTACGGCTCTTCCCAGCAGGTGGAAAGCCTCCTCCATCACATACCTGCCCTTCACACACGAGGGACTTGTCAGAGCTGCCCACACCACCAAGTGCTCACCCTAAAGGGTTTCAGAGTCCTATTCTTTGTCTGAACACGAGTCACTCTGCCCACATCCCTGCACCACTCGGGGTGATTGCATCCCCCCGTGCCCAAAACGAGTTCCTGGAGTGCACGCACCCGCCTGCGAGCATCTGGGAGCTGCACAAGGAGCACACGGCGCCTCCCTGCCTCCCTCCCTCTCCGCACGGCAGCAGAAAGCATTCCCAGTGTGGATGGCCACTGCTAATGGCCCAGGAATCCTCAATGCAGCTGTTTGTTCTGGCACTGGCGCAGCGAGGTCCTGAAGTCAGTTGAACCGCATCGACTTCCCTGCCAGGGTCAGGTTTCAGAGGTATGCGATTGGGGATGCCCCCACTGAATATTTCCAGCACCTGGCCTCCGCCCCCTTCCCCGAGCTTGCCATCACTCCTGCGCGAGGGAAACCTAAGCCTTTTCAACACGGGAGGGAAAGTGCGGCCGCCAGACAAGTGATTTACAGCCCTGTGAAATCCCATCGCCCAGCCAGCCCATGAGGCAACAGTGCTGCTATTGTGATGGCCCCGGCTTGGCGATAGCAGAGGACCCCTGTGCCAGCCCCTCTCCTTCCCTTTCCCTTCCCTTCCCCACTGCCAGGTCCCGTGGCCCCGTGACCCCCTGACACCCGGGGGACCCGTAGGGCAGGGGGTGTAAATCAGCTCCCTGCTTGAGACAGCGGGTCTGGATGCGCCTCTCAGAGCCAGCTCCAAAAGGCACCTGGGGTGCGGACGCCAGAATGGGGTGGAAGAATTATTAAGGCCTCCACAGCCCCAAGGATGCATCACACAACCCTACCCTGCTCTTTTGCCTCCACTGAGCTCGCCCCATGGGTGAGCCTGCAAGTAGAACATAGCTGGGGGGTGAGATGGGTTCTTCCACAAGCCCTCTGCAGAGCATCCCGTGGCAAGGACTCCCATCCATTAGCTCCCTGCTATGTAAATTTCCACACGCCCAGCTTCACAGCACCTCTGTGGGGCAGGATAGTGAGGTCTGCCCATGCCTCAGACCTTGGGAGGGTGGAAGATGGTTTGGTGGTGCCCTGCTCTGAATTCTAATGCATCCAGGTGTACCCAGATTGCTAACTCAGCTCAGTCACATCCTTCAGTCCAGGTGGAATGAATTTGGGCTCTTTAACCCCAAAATTCAGACAGTACCCAGTGACAGACCTGGGTGCAGCAAGGACATGGCTGTGCAGAACCATCTGTACTGGTGGCAGCCAGCAATGCAAGTGTGTTTCCAGAGCACATGGGGGGCTTTGAACACAGAGATGCCACGGCTGTCTAGGAAAGACACATGGATGTCAAAGGGCCCCCAGCAGATCCGTGGCAGAGCTAGGATCAAAACCATCTCTCTCCACCCCAGCCCACTGACCTGACTTGACCATCAGCATGCAAAGCTCAGCATGAGCTCCAGTAAAGCTGGAAAAGTTCTTGATGCCAACAATTGTGGGTGATAAAAGTTTAAAGGAAGGCTGAATCGATTAAAAAAAAAAAAAAAAAAAAAAAGGAAAAAAGCCACGGTGCTCTGGTGAGTCTATGGAAACTAAGCCTCGTTCAGGAAGTCCCTGAACTCTGCATGGCTGGGGTTCTGGAAGTAAGCATTACAATATGCTTGACCTGTTACATGCTTCCAAAGCCATCTGCTCATGGCCACCTACAGAGAAGAGACACGGGAACCTTTGCTCTGAGTTGCAAAGTTCCTCTTCTAAAAATAATAACAATTAAAAGGTTGTGCAGATGAGTCTTCCTGCAGGCTGTTCTGTCAGATTTGGGTTTCCTCTTTTTCCACTGAACCGGGGTCAAATCTATCTGGAATATTGCTCCAAGCAGGGCAGGAAATTTTTGTGACCTGCGTGTGACCCTCCCAGGGCCTCCTGTTCAAGTGTTCAGCCTCCCAGCCACATCCACCTTTACTGGGAGAGTTGATGCCCTAGATGTGCCTTGTCCTTCATGAATTCACATCTCTTTGTGCACAAGAGGCAGGCAACTTTCCTGGGCTGCACCTCCCAAGTTAGACTTCCATCAGTGCTGACCACAAGAGCAACTATGTTATTTTCTATCAGTTCACAACCACAAGATGAAGAGCCCTCTCCAAGCTTTTGCTCCAGCCTTCTCAATGCCACAGCAGGATGACTCCAAATGACATTGCCCTTGCCTTTGGAGCAGGCTCCAGACACTGGCAAGATCCAGGGCGAGGAGGAAAAGAGCTCAAAGCACAAACCTTGCCCAGTTAAGCCTTTCCTATTGAGTCCACCATGAGACATTTTTGCTGAAGCTCTGCATGAGCTTGAGACTGAAATATTCTGCATTTGCTGAGCAGACTTGTTTCCCTGGTCCTTTCCAAATGCCAGCTACGCCGTGTGAGTGAGCATTGACCATGGGCTTTACACCTTACATACATGCACACGATAGACCCAAAGCAGACTTGCTTTGGGTGATGATAAATCACTCTCTAAGTGCTTCATGAGCAAGTGGGGAATCCCATGGGTGGCTGGATGATGATCACTTTGTGATGATTGCAAACCCATTGGGACAGCATTTGCCCCATTTATTCCTGCAGTTGCCAGAGGCCATTTGCAGAGCCTGGTCTGTTTTTTTTTAAAGACCGTAGCATAGAAATATCACTGCTGCAAGGCCAATTTCATTTACAAACCTGATGACTTTTTACAATAAAATAGTATGTTCTTTTCCTACAAGGAAGGCAGAAATATATGGTAGCAGGGCTGCTTTTGTTTCCCTCCCTTCTGGGTATCAGCAAATGAGTCTATCTCTTTCCAGTCTTCTGCCTCTTAGGTGCTTTACACTATTAGATAAACCCACGGTAGAAGGAAAGGAAATTGAATTAAAAATTGATTTGCTCTACCTCTAGGGAGCTCCATGAAAGGCAGAGTCCCAACATTTCCTGGGTAGAGCAGGAGGAAGGAGAAATATAAAAGGAGGAAGAGAGGAGTGGGAGTATCGGACTGAAAAGGTACTCAGGTTGCACCGCCTGTGTATTTTAGCAGCTAAACAGGCAGATGGTGGAAATCAGGTCCAGATTCAGAGGACGCAGATTTCCTCATGGATCACCTGCCTCTAGTGCAAGCGGAGGCTGGCCTGGGCTCAGGCACCCAGCTCCCCCACGGCCCCACTCTGCAGTGACATTATGTGCCTACCCAGAGAGTCATGACACGGAGTATGTATAAACACTCTGTAAAACACCACTAATAGAGTAAACACAGCGAAGATTACACAGAGTGGCTCGGCTGGCCCGCGCTCGCTGTTTTGCAGGGCTCCGGTGATGCAAAGCAGCTGTCAGTGTGGTCGCTGCCATGAACAACTCTCTCCCTTTAGCCAAGCCGTGCACTTGGGTCTGGGCATATTGGGAGTCTGTGGCACTGATCGCACCCTGGATGCACGTAGATGTACGCAGGATGCTGAAGGATGTCTTCAAGATCTAGGCATGCTGTGCAAGTGCCTGGCTGCTAGGGGTTGTGAATAAGAAACCCATTGAACCGAAGCCAACTGTGGAGAATGTAATTACACAGTTAAACTTGCAGGCCACTGACAGTTACATAACAAAGGAAACCCATCTGCTGGAGGCAAATCGCTTTTGTTCTGCTTGAGAAAGGAAGGTTTTGTTGACAGCCCAGATATCTGCTTTTGGACAGGAACGCTTAGAAAGAAGGAACACTTAGGAACACCCGGGTAAATAACAACTCCTTACTCCATTAGATAGCTCTTCCCAGGCCAAAGGGCTTCCCTGTCCTGAGGATGGTCATTCTGGGTTGGGCCATTAAAACTGCAAGTCAGCTCATCCTGTCCTCAAGTCATCACCATCAGCTGTGGAAAAAACCTTCCAGGAGCACATTAAAAATGCGGTGATTCATTTAGGACATGCTGTTTGCTTCCTCCCCTCCTTCCCAGAAAGGCAGCTGCGTGCAGAGGGGGTTGTCTCAGGGTTTCTGAATATTCTGCTCAGGTTTATTTAATTGACCCACTGCTGGGAGGGTGCCAAGAAGGCAGACAAAAATAAACAGGTCTTGGGTATGGAGGAGAAGGTGGAGGTGGTGGGCTAAGTGGTCTTTGGGAAAATCATGGCACCTCTGAAGTGTTAGGATACGTCTGCTGGGAAGGACCGTGTCCACATTCTTAATTTAGTGCAGAATGAGCTCTGTTGAACTGTTCTGGTGAGGTGCTTGAGCTATTTGAGAAAGTCTCAGCAACCGTCTCTCCCTTTATGAGGCCGTCTGCTCCCCTGTCCTACTATCCTCTGTTAGAAATCTGACATTTAACAAGATTCCCTTTGCTGTAATCTAAGGTCATTACCTCCTATCCCTGAGGGACATGAGGAGCATTTTTTCTCTTCCTTCCACTGTGAAGAAGCCTTTTATGTATTGAAGGCTGTAATCATGTGTCCCCTTGATCTTCTCTAGACTAGACGTCTTCTCTCCTCAGCCTCATGGATCATGAGGTTTTGGTTGCTGTTGGACCACCTCGGGACACAGCCGGGTGTCTCCATGGATGACCTTTGCACTTGCTCTGAGTTTTATGGCTACCAAAGAATGCTGCTCTTATTATGTCTGCAGCCAAATTGAAAGATTTCTCCCATATCCAGGATGGAAAAGATTTACCAGCCTCTGGTGCCTGGGACATGCCTCACCATTTTCTTGCCATGTTCTGACTGAGAGTGTGGGGTGTCATTCAGGTACTGGAGGGGTTTCTCCACGATATAGATATGTTGTACCTAGTCTGGAAGATGCAGATGGTGAACAAGAAAGCCACTGACTTGAGGGCTGCTGCAGTAGCTTTATGGCACTTCGTGGGCCTGTGGAAACCCAGCCAAGAAGTGGCAATGAGACATTACCTGCTGGAGTGTGACAAAGTCTTCTCCAGCCAATGTATGAGAAAACATTATTCATGGACTCTGTTATCTAAGAGAGACGAGACTGCAGAGAAACAATCAACCAAAGGGTTGTTTATGGCAGATCCCTAACCTATGAGTCACCAATCTTCTAATATATACTAAACAACTTGATTGGAGCTGTGTTGACAGGTCCTTGGTAAGCAGTCCCAGGCAAAGCACATCCTTATGGCTTGAGAAGCTCTCAGAAGTCCACTGGGCCTTTGCAGGGAGGCAGAAGGACGATATTTAACAGTACTTGGCAGTGCTTGGTTGCAAGCACTGTGGAGTGACAACATGGGACATAGCAAAAGTTACATCTTGGCAGACATGAGATGCTCCTTACACAACATGCAGTTAATTCATGGGATTCATTGCTGCAGGATATGGAGGCACAAAACACTTGTGAGGACTGAAGGTGTAGCTGGACAAGAGTTTCTCATGGAGCAGCAATCCTGAGCTCATGAATTCAGTGTGTCAGTGGAGTGGACCAGCCTTTGACTCTTTCTCCTGTGGGCAAAGCATTTTTTCTACTTTAAAGACTTTGGGAATTTGCTGGAGCCTTTGAACCCTCATGACTACATCACATTAAACGCTCTGCTTTGTTGCCTGGGAATTGGAAGGTCTCTGTCCTCTGGCTGAAGGAACTGCAAAACTATTATTGGTTATGATATCCTTGATCTACCCTTGTGATACTCTCTAACATCCTGCCTTTGATTCTGGCAAAAGCCACCTGCTTTAGATAAAGGCAGAAGAAATTTTGTAATATACAGCTATTAAATAGTCTTCCATTGGAAGAAACTTCTTCTTGGCCTTTATTTTGGCTAACATTTTGTGCAGAGGAGACTGGATTATGTCACAAAGCATTACAGTGTCTATCGTTTCCCAATGAGGTTATCAATGTCTTATATTAATGGTACTTTTATCCATTTTTAAGCTCAGATTTGAATCCTTTTTCATTGCTGCCTAGATGAAATGTATATTGGAAAGGAAATTCATATATATATTATATATATATACATTACATATACTAGATACCAGGAGGGAGGGATATTTTACCCAAAGGTTACCATAGGCTACCTTTCCTAAAAGTTCAAAAGTTCCATAGACTTTTTGATGACAAAGGGAAGGGACAGGAGACAGTTTTGGAGAAAACACTGCCAGACTGCACAAACCCAGCCTATCCTGCTCAGCTGAGCAGGATTCTGAAACAATATCCATGAGCACTCAGATGCAGGGTGAGAGGGAAGATAGTTATTTCAGGGAGGCTGCTGAAACCACAAAGCTGTTGTGCACAGTTCCGGTTGTAATGCTCTCTCAAATCCATTAACTGTGATGCTTCTCACCCCTCCCAACGTTGATTTGCAACGGAGACAATGAGAAAGCAGAAAGCTTCTCTGGCCAGACTCCATCCTCTACATGGGTGAGCAGACACTGGGGAACACAAGCCCCCATCCTCATTTCACCCTCCAACCCCCCACAAGTGCTATGCTGGTTTCAAGCCCTTTTGAACAGGAGCTGGCATAGTGTGTCGATGAGGTATGCATCTCTGTATCCTTCCTCCTTGTCACCCTAAAGAGCCTTCATAACTGAAAAGAAAGCTCCTTCTGAAATGACACACAAGATTCACACAACATATTTTGGTGGGAGAGGACAGGAAGATGTTATTTTTGGCTGCTTGCCTACAGCAAAACTAGCCACCACTCTAAAGCCAATAGATTTGTATTAGTGACTCCTGTGGGAGGCACAGGCTAGAGATTTATATCAGAATTTGTAGGACAAACACAATCTGAGGCCACAGTTAAGAGTCTGTTACTATTATGCTTATCTTTATGAAGGCTTACAGCAAAACAGATCTCTCCTCTGAGGAACATATGGCGCAGGGCCCAGAAATTAGTGTGTAAAGTTGTTTTGTTGATAATAACTTAGATTTCAGTTAGTACCTTGATGCTTCAAAAGCCAAGCCTAAAAGAACAAGTTGGACAAAGAATAGAAGAAACAACAACAACAACAGAAAGGAGCTTCTCCAAGTCATCCTGGAGTGACTGAAAGAAACAGAAATAGCACACAGGTTATTTTGGTGCCAAGCCATTTCCATCCTCAGCCACCTGAAGGTCAAGCCTCTAGCCTAGTGTGTGTTGTTCAAGGCTCTTCCTGCGGACCACAAAGAAAAGCAGCAACAAACAGCAGGTGATATGAACTGCCTTTCATGGATGAGAAGAGGTTTCTGATGGCACTAGTTGGCTCTCTCCTCTGGCTATAGAAGAAACAACAACATATTGTAAAAATTTAAATAAAATGAGATTAATCCCACCAGCTGGGCTGTGGTTCAGCAGAGGCCAGATGTGGACCCTATATCGAAACTGTCTATTAATGGTAGACTTTTGTAATGGTAGATGGGGTTTCAGCTGCCTTTGCAATCCTCTCATTAGCATCCATGGCTGCCAGCGAAGCTGGGGAGTACAGACTCAAAACAAGGGAGGTAGAGCCTGAAACGGCAGGTACTATTTGTATTCCAGATGTTTCAGAAGAGGATGACAATTCATAGCTTCAGCCATTCTTCAGCATTACATGACAATGCAATGAGATGTCAAGGACAAGGACTTGCCATGATTTCCTCAGAAGTCCCAGCTCAAGCGGATGTTTTCCTTCTGGTCTTTGGAATTAGTAGGTTTATTTACAATCAGATCATCAGATAAATGGTTGTTTTTCTTTTTTTTTTTTTTTTTTTTATTTTTATTTTTATTTTTATTTTTTTTTTTCCTCAACAAAACCATCTTTTAAAATTCAATTTAAAAGACAGTTTGATGTGGAGCTTGGTATTCTGGACAGAAGTCAAGGATGAAAATTCTCAGCCTCACTGCAGTCTTGGTGGGATTTTTATTAGGAACTGCTGCTTGCACTACTGCAACAGCTTCAGGTTTAGACTGGGAACGGGAACTGTCCAGAACTTGCTACAGTCTATTCACATGGGCCAAAATCCACCACACGTACCTGAGCTGTCCTAGAGTGAGCCCCTCCAGCTTAGTCAACAGAGAAAGACAGACTCTGCTTGTGAGGAGGGATGCAGCCTTTCCAGGCCTCTGTCTTGTTCCACTGACCACAGAGAGGAAAATCCCAAACTGTGCCTTGCCAGAGGCTGTTTAGTTGCATACAACAAGGTGTTGAGCTCATACTGATGTCCTACAGTAGCTCACTTGGCCTCCAGCTGCAGATCCATGGCTTTCTGCTGGTCCTATGTCACATCTACCTGCCCTGGGCAGGTATCTCAGACACCCTTGGGACTTCTAGGTAAACACTACCAAGAGGAAGCAGGAATACTCTGAGGAGAAAGCAGCTTCCCAGCTACCACCCTGGGAGATGCTCACACAGCTACGTGCAATACCTGAGCTCACTTAGTCCATGACTGTCTGTGCATTCCCCAGCAATTGGTTGTAGCTCTGGGGTTCTTACTGTGACTACCATCTTTTACTCATATTCAGTACTCTTTAAAAAAAAATAAAAATAAAATCATTTCCAGAATGCAGGGTTTTGCTCTTTGCCAAGGTGCATTTCCCAAATCAAAACATGGAAACTTCAGCTTCAAGATCTCCCAGCTCTGAAAACCACAAATGCAACAACAACAACAAAGAGATCATCCCAAAACACTCTACAAATTAAACCAATTTTCTTTTGAGGCATTTGCAGAACACCTGCTTACGTACAAACAAAGCAAACAGCAGTAATCTCCAGAGGAGTGAAAATCCAAATTTTTATTTTCTTTTATTTTGCCCTGATGCTTTTCTCCACCACACAGGGATTGTCTAGATGATGGAAGAGAAAACCAGTGAATGAGCTTTGCCTTTTGGTAACCCCCCAAACTCTTTAGAGGTCTACTTTGTCATCTCCTTGCAGAGGATGACTTACTGAAGGACACAGAGGAAGGAGGTAATAGTATTTTCTTATAATTCCCTATCCTTCAAAACCATTGGGAAGCTAGCCATGCAACAGGACTGCTAGTTCTCACTGCTTTATCTGATGTTTTTTTAAGTCTGTTTTTCTTTGAGCCTGAACTTCTGGAGTCATGTGTTGGGGGACACAGCTTGCACTTAAAATGAAAGCAAGCATTTACCCTGCATGGCAGCAAAGAGAAGCTGGAGATGATTATCTCCAGAGTGCCAGAATAAGAGGAGTAAGGGGAAAAGAAATATAAAACTTCCACTTTTTGAAAATCTCATTAATTTTGGGAATATTGTGCACCTATAAGAGTTCAGATGAGTTCCTAAAGCAGGGTATCCCTTCACAGCAGCACCAGCTGCTACCTGCAGCTCTCTTTCATTATGAGTAGCAAGAGATGTGCATTGCACTGCAGAGTCTGAAGAGCATTTTTCTGCATGGTAGAGGGGAAAAGAGTTATGAGGCCAATAGTTGGCATCAAGCAGCAACATAAATTCAGAGCATGCAGCACTCATGGAAACCAGGGAGCTTTTGAGAACATCCTGCTGATGTCTCTAACCACGACTCCACAAATACAATAATATTATTGTCTAAGAAACAGGGAGGATGGCCTAGAGCCCACCCTGGTTAAAAGATGCAACAATAAAACTGTGAGAACAGAAATAGGTAATGAACAACAACAACAACAAAAAAGAACAAAAAAAAAAAAAAAAAAAAAAAAAGAGGAAAGTTTGCTTTTAGAAGGATGCAGTGCTGAGCCAACAGCCTTGGACTTTGCCTTTGTAGGGCTGCCTGACCTCCTGTTTGGACCTCCTGGACCATAGGCAGAAGTAGCTTGTGTCAGTCAGCACTGCTGGTGTCTGGCAGATGGATGTGGGGTCTCCTGAGGGCTGTTCTGCCTCTCTCCTGCCCAGGGTTTCAGCAGATATCCAGTAGATTCAGTAGATATCCACAGGATTGCGAGCTTGCCCTCTGGGCTCTCTGAACTGTAGGACAGAAATCAGCCATGTCCTGCTGACTTATCTGCTCTTCTTCAGGTGTGTGGTGGAGCTTCTCTCTTCTTGATGGATCTTTGCCTCCTACAAGTGGAAATTCAGACTCCCTCCCTCCCTTGGAGACAGAGGGGTGGCCTCCAAAAGTAGCTGAGATCCATCTCATCTGACTTCCAGTCAAGTCTGGCAGCAGCATTCTCAGTTGCCCCATGCTTCTAGTAGGGAGTCTTGCTTCTCTTCAGACAGCAGAGAGACAAAAACACCTTTGCATAGCTAAGACATCCCCACAAATGCCTCAGAGCATGCTTAGGTGGTGGTCACATGCACAGAACCCTCTCTCCTTACACTCTCCACTTCCCCACCCCTGTGTGTTTGCAGCGTGGTGTTTTGGCCCCTTTTGCACCCTGGGATGGCCTGAGCTGGAGATTCCTGGGCCAAACCTTCTACAGAAGCTCTCCTGCTTTTGTTTTCAGGGGTGGGAAGGTGGGAACTCTGCAGCAGGGGACCACAGCATGCTTCTCTGAGGGCAGTCCCCAGATGCGGTCACACTTTGGCTGGCTCCCCATCATTGCATGACTTCCATAGCAAGAGATCTTCTCCCACCCCGTGAGCTCACCTACGGTGTCATGTCATGCATGGGGAGAAACCAGCATGGAAAGCTCTGCAAAGGACCCGAACCTTAACCCCTGACAGCTCCCTGAGGACTTTATAGCACCTGAAAGGCGGAGGCAGCAGGGTGCCCCTTTCACACAGCCCCCTCCTAGGGAAGCAAAGCAGCCTCACTCACAGGGACAATGAAGGGGCCTTGTCTCCTCTGCCCTCACCTTCCCAGGAACAGGAATCTCATTGATTTCTCTCCCAAGCTCCCTGCCCAGCCGTAGGGCCCTGCCTTCCCTGCCTTCCACTTTGCAGGCTCTCATACCCCTAATTTCTTGCCAGAGCTTGTGGGAAGAGATGTGCAGCAAGCTCCCTGCACAGAAGGTGGAAAAAGGAAAGGCAAAGGATCAACAGGCAGGTTATAAAGCAGGCAGCATGCACGCATGCAGGCAGAGAGACCACAAAACCCATGGAGAAGGTCTCTTTTCTTTCTTTCTTTCTTTCTTTCTTTCTTTCTTTCTTTCTTTCTTTCTTTCTTTCTTTCTTTCTTTCT
>CM021766.1:1358961-1372173 GCA_011076525.1 Nettapus auritus
TCTTTCTTTCTTTCTTTCTTTCTTTCTTTCTTTCTTTCTTTCTTTCTCTCTTTTGTTCTTTCTCTCTTTCATTCTTTCTCTCTCTCTTTCTTTCTCTCTCTCTCTTTCTCTTTCTCTCTCTTTCTCTCTCTCTCTCTCTTTCTCTCTCTTTTTTTTCTCTCTTTCTCTCTTTTTCTCTTTCTCCCTTTCTTTCTTTTTCTTTGTCTCTGTCTCTTTCTTTTTCTTCCTTATTTTTTTCCCTCTTCCCTTCACCTTTCCCCTCCCACCCCCATCAGCCCTTGCCCATCCCCATCCCTCCCGGCACCATGCCTCCTGGAACATTGCAGCACTGCTCTTTCATGAGCAGTGTGTGGTATTATGACTCCGGCGATGCTGAGCTCTGCCAGCACGCCTCAAACCACAGGTATCTGACCCCGTCCCAATCCCCATAATACTGAGTAATGTCCCGATTCACCACCCGATAGGGCCGGCACCGTCTGTGGCTGAGGCAGAACACCACCCCGCTCGTCATGCTCCCTCCTCCTCCCTGAAGACCCCTCTCCCTTTGCTCGGGGACCAGGGGGGATCCGTTCCAAAAAAATCCCACCCCGTGGCAACCGCGGGCAGGGAGCGCAGGAGCTGCCAGCGGCGCCGGGAGCCATGTGAGCCGGGGTGCAGTTACAACAAGGCCAGCTCTGTGATTACGGCACATTAAGCCCTCAGTGCGGTGCAGGCTGCTCTGGGGCATGACGTCCTCCTCCTCGCTCCAGCCTGTCAGCTCCAGCATCCTCCCTTCCTTCTGCTCTCCCCTTCGGCTGGGATGGGGAGGGAGCCTGGGGAAAGGAAGCTAGAGGGCTTGAGGTGGTGCTCACCTGGAGCTGGGGGCAGCCATGGTTTTAGAGATATGGGGGGAGAACGGTGGGGAGAAAAGCTTTGGTGGTAGGAGGACTGGTCCCAAGAGCAAAAAGTGCAGACTGCAACCCACTGTAGGAGGACATGAGGCCAAACAAACCCTGGAGGACATTGCAAGGGGTGTCTGTGCATCTTTCTGCAGGGATAAAGGTATCCCCATGGGAACCCTGCCAATGGGATCACACTCACCAGCTAATCCTGCATGAGGAAATAAACCCACTGGGTCCCATTCTCTGTCCCCTTTGACTATGTTCATATCCATATGACCACCATATATTTTTCCCAAAGCAGCATGATCTCATCCAAAGCACCTCTTACAGCCCATGGCACACCTGAAATGTGTAATATATATATATATTTATACATCCACAATGTAATATATATATTACATTTATACAAATATATGCCAGGGAGCATGCTGGCAGTGAAACAGCACGGATGACTGAAGGGCAGCACTTCAGCCCTGGCCTGCCTATTTTTGCTTACTAGTAAAGGCAAACCCCCATCACCTGGGAATTTCTCTAAGCAGTACCAAAGTCTTGTCTATGCCCTCTTGTCTGGCCTTCCCCCTAGGCTGGTCCTCACTGCCTCTTCTCCCTTGGCTAGCTCAGAAAGAGACTCTTGCCCTATTGAAGGCATGGCCAGCCCCTGGGACAGGACATATCACTGCCTGCTGCCCTGCTCAAGGGTTCAAATATCAACACAAGGCTTTAAGCAGAAGCCCTGGACCTTCCTGCAAAGTGGTCATATCTCCTGTTATCTCATGTCCCGTCTCCACTAGAAATATCCTTCTTGTAGCCAGGGGTGATTGACCTCCATGTCAGCAGAAATAGGAAAACTGGTGAACAAGAGGATGCAGGGATCCACCTGGGCAGGGTGTGAGGGCTGAGCTGTCTGCTCCTGCTTCACCTCACACTCCTCCTCCACCCAGCACTGTTCGTGGGCTGGCAGTCAGTTGACCCCTTGGCTCGGCCATCATTCTGCTTATCTGGGTAACTGAGAGTCCTTATCGCCCCGGGAAACGCTGAGTCAGGTCAGCCCAGCACATGCCCGCATCGACCCCTATGGAGATCCTCTCCGCGTGCAGACTTGTTGGCACAGAACCAGGGCCGGATCCTCACCAGGGGGAAAAGCGAGGATTGATGCTGTTCCGTTTTCACCAGCTGAAGCACTCTCCCCTCCCCCTGCTCCTGCAGAAACCTGAGTCATCTTTTGCTGATGACAGAGTAAATTAGGAGTGCACATTAGCTGTGACTTTGAATGGCCTAAATTTCCCATTTACAGTCCTGCAAAATACACACAAATGGCACCTTAAGTTCAATTTGTTGATCGCACTGAGGCTGTCAATGACACTAAGGAATGCTTGGACAAAATAGGTATTAAAAGTGGGGTAGGAGAGAAGAAAAAGCAATCTTCTATTGTACAGTCTGTTTGAAACACTGATGACAAATTTGCTCAAATCTCCTAGATTCAGACATCACGATTTGGCATCTTTTAAGAAATGACCCAAATCAACCACTGAATTCAGCCCCATCCTGTCGTTTGAAATAAATCCAGCCTGCCAGCATGCCTATCATCCTTCCCCACCACCACCATAGCCAGAAACAAAAATCACACTCCCTCCCTTCAAGATATCCCCCAAATTGCTCGTGTTTAAAAGCTTTCAAAAAGGCATTCATTGCACAAGGCAGCGAGCCACAAAAGAAGCTACTGAAGCATGGCTTAGCATGGTTTGGAGAAGCGTGTGGAAAGTGGGGGCTTGTCATCCGACCCAGATCTCTCGGCTTGCAGGATCGCGTCCCTTCCCATCCAGAGGCAACCCAGGCTCAGGAGGCCGGTACCTGCATGTGCTGGCTGGGATCCTCCGATTCACCCTCTGGCTCCCTTCTTATTTCCCTGCAGTGACACTGATTGGCATCAGATGAGACTCTCTTGGTCCTTCGGCACTCTATGGGAACACCACTGATTTATGCCAGCAGAAGGCTCTGGCCCCTTGAGCTTTGTGGTTTCTGTGATGAGGTTAAGGCAAATTGCAGAGAAAATCTGATCCCAGGAATGAAGCAAAAAACAACAAACACACTTCATTGTGGTGGTGAAAGGCTGACAGAGAAACACCAGGCATGGTGGGAAATGAACTGGGGATGAAGCTGGTGCTCTGCAGTGGGATCATATGATGGCACGCTCCAAGACTGCTTAACAAGGCTGCAGCATGAGTCAGAGCCATGCAGTTGCACCCCCACGGCCACTCGCACATGTGTGCACACATAACAGTTTTGCACCAGATCCCATGTCTCCACCAGCTGAGGAAATGAGACCTCCAGGCCCACCTGGTACCTTTGGGGTGCAGTCACCGATGCTCTGAGGTGGGATGCTCTGTGGCTGAGTGCGTCCCCTGCGGATGTGGGGTGGCTCGGAGATTCATGAGTACACATTGCTGACATCTAAAGCCAGGCAAGGGAAACTAACCCCATCCTGCTTTGTTCCATCCAGTGGCTAGCTTGGGTAAATGCTTCTGCATCACCCGCAGCCCTGATAATTTAGCACAAGTGAAAACGAGCCATGTCTGTGTTAGATATAGTGCATCAGACCCTCTGAATACCTACAGGCTATGTTTTAGTGAGCATGGGTATTTAGACTGGTAAATCTTTTCTACCTCTTGGTTACAGAACCATCTCTCTCTCTCTATTTTTCTCTGGGAAGAACAATAACAATAAACCATATTTCCAAATGCACAGGCTCTGCCTCCACTCCCTGCAAATCCTCTGTGCTTTTACTGCATATACAGAACAAGAAATGCCTGAAAGCATACAGAGATTAAATGGGAGAGCTAAGTCGCAACTCCTGGTCTCATCTCCTTACTGAAGAGGTCATTTCTGAGCAAACAGCTCATTGAATATAACCTCAAGAGCACTGGAAGAAAGCACAGGCTCAGAGAAAGCCTTGGAGATACAAACTCTGAAAGGCACAAAGGCCTCATAAGCTGATGGCTCTTGATAAGTCAACAACACAAGGTTTTGAAGTTGTATGCATTGGTCACCTCTTAGCAGTTCAGCCTCTTACAAGCTCTCTCCCACTATCATTTTTAAAAGAAATTTCCTGTGTTTTACTGAGCTGAGGGAGATTGCAAACCATGAAATGGATACGCTGCATAATGTTGCTTTATTGATCTTACCCGTCGAGTGCGGCCAGGAGAAACAGGTCATTTCCTTGCAACCATTCGCCATAGCCATTGTCTCAAAGCTATTTTAACTCCAACTGCTCAGTGTCTGAGAGGAGAAGTGGTTTGGGATGCAGCAGTCAAGAAGAAAGTCAAGGTAACATTGAAATACGGCAGAGGTTTAGACAATAAAAGTAGGATAGACGGAAATAGCACTCAAAGTTCCTGGAAATCATCCCACCAAGTTTTGAAATTCAATTTGCAGCTTTGGAAAACCAAAGAGGCTGCTGGTGATTTGCTCCTGGAGGAGGTCGGGCATTTCCTAAAGTGTTTTGATCCACAGGATCAGCAGTCCCATGTGCCTGCTAGGTTGGTCAAACAATTGTTTTTTTTTCCTCGGTTGCCCTGTGAGAGGTCAAAGACAGCGACAGAAATGACAGAGCAGTGTGCCGTCAGGGAAACAGCATGGAGTAGGAAAAGATGAAAAAAGACACGTTCAAATCATGGTCCCAAGTCCACCAGCCCCAGAATTCCTGGGCAGAGGAAGGCAAACGTGTCCCCTGCTTCTGAAAACCTTCTTCCTAACCCGAGTTAGCAAATGTCCCCCTGCACCTCTGTTACTGCCACCATTCCTTGGCTTAGCATGCAGGATGGGCTCCGGGGTGCTGCCCTTCCTTCAATGCCCAAGGTGTATAAAGCAGGTGAAAGGAAGGCAATGAGATGAGGATTAAATTACTTGCTAATGGTCCTAAACAGCATCCCCAAAGACCCCACTAGATCTCAGTTAATCGATCATTTGTCTTCCACTACAAGTCCAAGAGGTGCTAGCTCCCTGCCATCTCCTTTGTACCTTAGCCCTTGGCAAGCATAAGCTAAGTTTGGCAAACCATTCACTTTTCTGTTAAAAAATACAGAAAAGGAAAATAAATAAATAAAGAAAAAACAAAGGAAAAAAACAACAACGTGTAGGTCCCAAGCCAGAGTTCAGTGAAGGTTTTCTCAGGACGCCCAGTGACTTTCAAACTGCCGATACAGACACAACTGAGGCTGCTTCTTGCTCTCCGTGTGACAAGACCAAGCAAATACATATGCTGAAGTGCCTGGAGAGAGGGGAAGGGAGGCTGAAGTAAAGATAACATCGAGGAACCCTGATTAACAACAGGGCAGCCATGCGAAAAGCGAGATAACCAGCTTGTCCTAGGTGCTGAGACAGCAACTCCTATCCCCAGACACTGATCTAGGGGGGGTTCTTCAGGAGGCCAGGTCTTCCCTTGATAAGCTGCCCTTATCTGATGGACAGTTAATACTCGAGGTCATTATGGTGGAAAGCCAAGAAGAGACCAAACATCTGTGGACTTTGAAGGTTGATTTGTTCTGCACGTCGGCTGGGTCAGAGAGGTGGGTTGGGGCAGGGTGGCCGTGCTGCTCCAGGCCACCTCCTCTGCTCGTGAAGGTGAGCAGCACAACACACCTCATGTCTCCAAGCCTAAACTCATTTTTCCCCCCAAAAAAAGAGAATGTTGTCACTTCTGGTCCCCCTGACCTGTGCTGCCCCGAGCCATCACTTGGGACTGTTACCTGGAGGAGAGTTCATCTGCTCAGGTGAAAACTCTGCCCAGAAGTGTGCTTGTGATTCAATGGTCTGGTAGGGGACAGAGGTGGGATGAAGCCTACGCTGAGCGTGGCTCACCTCGCTGGGTGTGCATGAATTGCCAAGGACCAGCACGTACAACAGGGCTTGTGGCAGCCCTGGGATGGAGTGTGGGTCTGCCAGATGGAGGATGCAAGGGGCTCTGCACCAGAGCAGGATGGTTACACACGTGGTGTCAGGGTGAAGCTGCTCACATCGCTGTTCTCCTCCACTCCCCCTTTTCCCTTCTGCTCCCCACCTGTGTGCCCTGACCTCTCCCTCATGTGTATCAGGAGATCATCCAAACCTTTGCAGTGCAGACATTCACTGACCCAGCAACAAACCTTCTCCCACATTTATTCTATTTTTTCTTCCATCCCGGTTTAATTTTCGTGCCAGCTCAGTTCAACCATCTCATGGAGAAGGACGTAGGTTGCAGGTAGGAGGATCCGCACCTTTCTGAGCAGATTTTTTAGGTTACTTGGTGTGTGTCACAGCAGCAGGCAAACAACTCCCTGCTGCCTGTCCCATGGGTCCCCTCCAACCTGCCTGTCCTCAGAAATATAGGGCTGCCCCAGCAGGAGAGGACAAATTCCCCTTGACTTCACCTCACCACAGCTACAATACTTGAAATATTTAGCTCTCACCCAGCAATAGCACAGACCCTGCCCTGCTGAAATGCCTTGAGCCAGGGTCTCTGGAGGGGTGAGAGGGAAAAGGGGCAGAGAAGTCTGCTTTCTGCCTTGCTGGATAAAGGGAAATATGTGTGGGCAGAAAGACAGGCCAGCCTTACAGAAGATTTCAACAACTGAACCATCGCCTGAGCGCTGTCAGGGGGATTTATGTAATGGAAGGATCAAAGTACGGCCTGATAAGAGGGTGCCATCCATCCAAAATTTTTCATTCTTGAATATAAAGTTTCTGGAAGTCAAGCCAAGGTGGGTCTCCACGGAGAAAGAACCCGAAAACACAGAGCATCTCTACCCTCTAGCAAGGGTCAGCCTGGCCCCACTGGAAATATCAGCATTAATGTCAAGCCAGGCACAGCACACATTAATTTGGGTATTTTTTTCCCATGACACATGACAAGAGAGCTCAGGAGCAGACCCAGGCAGGTATTCTGCTGGCTGCATTTCAGCTCCAGGAGTGATTTTTTTTTTACTAGTGGGACTGCCCTGTGGAGGGTGCAGCACAAAAATCACCTTGTTGACACCGTTTTTTGCAAGGGCAGCCGAAGCTTAGGGTGTTACGAGGTGAGAGATCCACATGATTTTGTAACATCCACGTGGGTGCAGAGGGAGACGGAGGAATGTGTTGGGGCAAAGTATCTCATCTTTAACGCAGGCTGAGCCTGTTGAGGATGACACAGAGCACTTTCTGGGAAGGATTTGGATCCGTTCTTCCCTCCACCTCTTTGTTAGGCACGAGGCAAATGCAGCCACTGCAGGGTTCAGCTGGGGCTGAAGCCAGCACGAGCTCTGCCACCAGCCGGGGGAGCAGGTTGTCACCTCTTCTATCTTTCAGTGTCACTAGAGGGGCTTTACCACCTCACCCCATGCTGTGGGAAGCTGGCAACCTATAGCTGGGATTTAGGGCGTTTAGCATGGTCAGTTCCACACACTGGTCAGCTCACCCTAAAAATCTATTAAAAAAAAAAAAAAATCATGACTTTAGCCTGTTTCCAAGCAGAAAACCCTTTGCTTTCTATTCTCTGCTCATTGGCCAGTGGGGAGGATCCTGACTTTTCTTTTTGGCCAGGGTACGAGTTAGATGATTTTTTATTTTTTTTTGCTTTTAGTCTGATTCCTGAGAAACCGAAGCATGATGAATGCATGTCTGTGCCCCAAATAACTGCAAAGCAAGGACTGATTTCAGCTGCCTTTCCTCGGGGGGCTGAGCAGCACATTCCCAAGCACATCCCCATGGATGTGCTTGGGAATCCTCCAGCCTGCACCTTGCACCCAGGCAGAGTCCCACATTGGTGCGCCCAGGAAAGGAGCCGATGGATGCAGAGCTACGGGATGGTTCGTGCTGTCGGGGCAGCCATCTCAGCATCATTTTGCCCAGCTTTGTGGGAGCACAAGGACTGCTCGGCGGTGGCGGGGGAAGCAGCTGTCCCTGCCGGGGTTGTCTGGAGCAGGGTACCTCTGGCTGGGACTGCAGACGCACCGCCCTCGCCAGGATAATCCTGCTGATCCCAAAGCACCGCTTCGGGGTTATTTTGAGGAGGTCAGAAACCAAACAACAACTGCCTGGACCTAAAAGGCGCACCTCGGGTTTCATTTCCTCCAGCCTTGACCCTCTGTGCATGCACTTGCCCTGTTGTTTTCCCTCTCCCCGATGCAAGAAGCAGTTGCACACACCATGCTCAGGTCGGACTCGCCGCCGGGCAGCTGAACAGTTTTGTCTTGCATGGGATGAAATCCCAGCCCCTGCATTACCCCGACACAGAGGCTTGTTTGCTTTATATTTTGCGGTCAAGTCTTTTATAATCCAGGGATATCTGCTAATCCTAAAGTACAATAACAAAATTTGTATCTTTCATAAATACGCAGGGCAGGGATGGGCACCGTCCCAAGCATGTGTGGAGGAAAGAACATTTCAGACTTTGTTTCCTTGCACTTGGAGACTGCCTTTATTTAATGAAGTTAGACAGCTAGTTGGGATTTGCAGGATCTCTAGATAGGATTATTTTATTATTATTATTCTTTTTATTATTGGCCGCTTTCTGAGGGAGAACAAGATTATCTTTCTCTTCCAGCTATGAACTATTCGATTTCAAATCCTTCTCTTTTCCAGATCCATTGTGAGGTGGTTCTGATCAGAGGAACAACAAGAAATAAATCAAACATCAACCAGCACCTCCTTAATCCAGCAGCTTTGGCTCTGAGCACTGGGGTCTCGGCTGCTTGGTGACAGGAGTGTCACCAGTGCGAACCAGGAGAGCTTTTCTCCTGAAGATGACCTGGCCGAGCTTGTCCCCATTTTGGGTGATGCCTGCAAGAAAGGTTCCCAATCCCTGTCTGAAACCCCCTGAATTTCCAGCTTCTCCGCAAAACCAGAGGGAAGCTTCAGCTTTGCCCAGACTTCTTGCCTCCTGCACCCGCTCCACACCCCACCTGCACCCACTATCTCCGGTCGTACAGATCTCTGCAGCTGGCTCACAGTTACCCAGATCCTAAAATTGAGTTATTCCAACCCAAATCCTGCAGCGGGAGCTGGGCAGGATAGTAGTGGCTTTATTATTATTATTTTTAATTATTCTGCAGAACATCTCCGCCAATGATAACCCGGCTTAGACTGGCACAGGATGAAACCAAGTGAAAAAAGAACAGATCAGCAGAGCGAACTATGGGGGTACGGGCTGGGAGGTGGGACGTGGGGAGGTTTTCCTGCAAGCAGCTCTGGCAGCGCTTTTCTGATAAAAACACGGTGCCCACATCTTAACTCCTCCCGCGCCCCGCTGATGTCGGACCCACTTTTAAAGCTCCTTTTGCACACCTCATCTTTTCAAGCCCGTATCTGCAGGGCTGTCTGGCTTCAGGTTGATCTGTCTTCCCCGGCCCTTTGACAAAATAGAAGAATTAACCCAAATTTCCCTTCTCAGCAAGCCAGATTTGAGGCGCAAAGCACTCCATCGATAAACTAATCCCCATTGCTGTTTAAGCAGGTGTCGATTGGGAATATTCCCAGGGAAAGGTCGAGAGGCTTCCCCAGATTGCCAGGTGATCTGGAGGAGAGCAGAGGTCCAAGGCAGCCATCTGAAGTCCTCGGCTGCCCCAAACCTCTCAGTCGCCCCATTAAAACCCAGGACCAGATGCTGCTCTCGCTATGGGTTCGGTGTTGCCACAGGCTCACAGGGAACCACGACTGGTACACAATCAGTGGTTCTCCCCAAAAGGGAGATCACAGAGCTATAGGTGGGTGAGAGGGACACATCTAACCCCAAGAGGACCCACTCCCACAGCATTTTAATGTGTGCTGTTTTCCCCCTTGCAGGGACACGCAGCCTGCACTGTGCCGGGCTGTGCCGGATTCAACTGCCGGCCTCCTGCCCCGTGATGTACCGGCATGGACGATGAAAGAAACCTTTCCCCATCCCTGCTCCAGCACTCCTGCTTTTATTGTCATCCTGCTGACAAAAGGAGCAGTAGGAGTGACAGCTTCAGATTTAGGAGGCATGGTGACCCATTTGGGCTTCGACAACGCGGGGACGCGAAGAGACCAGCCCAGCAGTCGGGGCCACAGCTCTCCTGCCTCGGGTCCTCCAGCCTCGGGCAGCTCCATGTGGTTTCTACCTTCATCTGTGGGAATCCTCCTGACTCAAGTAGGACTTTGCTTTGCTCTGCTGGGGGAGCAAAGACCCAATACCGCTTTTAGCCCAGCCCAAAGCATCTACGGAGCCTATCTCCAAATTAAGTCCTTGCATCCCTCTCCTCCTGCAGCTACCCTCACTGATTTTTCACTTGTTGCTTGTACGAGAGATGCATTAGGTGGCTTTTAACGGTGGCAGCACACAAAACACACGGAGCTGGAAGGCAAACATCAAGAATTTATACAGCCCTTCTTCCAGCACAACAACTGAGACGTCACTGTGCTCGATACCATACAGTGTTTTAAAGTTAATCTAAAAATCAAGTCAGTTTGGGGAAGAAATTTTTAAAATGAAGCTCTTGGCACCCTGCAACTTGTTCCCTGCCTCGCAAGCGGCTGTGCGGTGGGATGACATGGGTCTGGCTGCCTTGCTCTGCTAAGTGGGTGCTGGAAGGGACGCAGGATATCTCGGTAGCCCCTGGATTTCCAGGGCAACTTTTCAAACATTTGAGCAACTTTTTTGTCTGTCAGCAGCAGGTTTGCAAAGCAAGGGAAGTGTCTGAAACATGCACCTCAGACTGGGCCTAATTAAACCTAATGGGGTTTCTAGCGGAGCAGTTCCGAATTGATGCCCTCGTCCGGCATCCCCCAAACCTGGGGCATGGGGTGCACTCAGCAGCTCCGTCCACAAGCAAAGCACAGAGCTTGGGATCTGTAAAGGTCTGTTCTGATGGGGTGTGAAAAATAAAGCACACACTGCAGACATGAGACAGCTGAGATGTAGTTCTCTGGTCCTCTGCACCTTCTGGAGGTACTGGGATGTACTGGGACAGGGACCGAAGCAGGAATGGGACTGGTGGTGAGCTGTGAAAGCTTGCCTGACTTTTCTGGATCCTGAAGTTTGCCCAGCTCCAATCTGGCTGTTTTAAGAACCTGATTTTTACTGGTACCAACAGAGACAACAACGCTAACAGGAGTTTGGTACAGCAGGGCTTTGGGGTGGGGGCAGCAGGTGCTGCAGGACCTACAGAGCCTGTCAGAATGCAGCCCCAGAGCCAGCCGTGGGCACGGGGATGCTAAGACCGCCTAAGAACATGGGATAAACCTCAGCTGTCACTAAAACCTCCGAGAACCCACAGGTTCTTCCCCCCAGCATCCCCCAGTTTTCTCCGGGCTTTGAAAGGTTTATCTGTGCTTTGAAGTAGACCAGGACAGGGATGGACTGCAGCAGTGGTTGTTTCTGAGGGGCTCTTTCTTTTCACTTACTGATGAGGTGTTTTTATCCAGCGTGATGCTGGAAACGTGGGGGAAGTCCCTCCCTGCCAGCCTTGCACAAGGTCCCAGGTAGTTCCTACCAAACCCAGGAGAATAGGCCCAGTGTGACAGTCCCTGGAGGGATGGGGGGCACCTGGCTGGAGCTGGGATCGGGGGCAGCCAGCTCCTTTCCCAGCACATCTCCATCCCCTGGGGGAAGCAGGCACTGCTTTAGGTGGTGACCGTGCCACTTGCTGCACCAGAAGGCACTGGGTGGTGGTGGTGATGCCAGGGATGCAGAAAGCAAGCAAAACGTCAAAGCAGTGTGCCCAGCAAAGAGTTAATATCTGGTGGCTGATTCTGGGTGATATCTGCCTTCGCTTCTGCAGAAGGACCTTGGTGAGCATCCAGGGCTGCAAAGGGGGGCTGCAGACCTTAGCCCGTTCCCCATCAAGGCAGTCCGGGCAGCCCGCAGCCCTGCTGGCCACCTCTGCCTCCCTCTGTCAAGGTTTTCTGCCTCCACGTGTGCAGGAGCAGGTGAAGGCAGAGCCAGGTAGCAAAGGGTTAATACTACTTTCGTGCTCCTGAGTGAAAACTGTCTGCAGTCCCCGTGCTCTGAGGTCCTCTCCAGGAGTAATCCCAGAGAGGAAGGCACTGTTTTGCTGAGATTAAGCAGATCTGCAGATTAAGAAAATCAAATTAAAATTAATATTTCTTTTTTTGGGGGGGCAGAAAAATTGCCCTTTCCTGGGAGGTGTCTTTTGAATTATCCCTGCAAACGCTTTCCCCAGAGCCCTGTCAAACTGCACGCGTTGCTGTCCGGAGGGGTTTAAAAGTGATTCAAACTCCTCGGGAAGCACAGACATTTTAATTCCATCTGGTGCAGCCACCGAGCCCAGCTGCGCGCGGTCTGCCAGCGCAAGGAGTCACCGGCCCCAAGAGCTGGGGCTCTGCCTTCTGAATCCCTTCTGAAGCCCTGAAATCCCTTCGGAAGCCCTGAAGCCCTGCTGCAGCAAAAGGCTCGTCCGGAACGCGAAGGGAAAAGATCGAGGGACTCACCAGAGCGTAGACTGAACTCAGCACGGAGCAGCAGAGGATCAAACCCAGGCTGTGATAAACCAGATATGATCCCATATCCAAGAGGCTCCTTCCAGCATCCAAGCTCGCTCAGGGAAGTAGGAGGACGAGAGGTCTTCCAGCACTCCGGTTGCGGATGATTTCTCCTTCTCCTTCCCTCCCGCCTCCCCCCCTCCAGAATTTGTGTTTGTTTGATTGTTTGTTTGTTTCCACAGTTTTAGCCAGAAAGGCACATGACAAGAAAGCCCGGTCCTTTGCTTCGCTTTCTCATGGCTGGAGATCTGGGCAGCTCCCGGAGCGCAGCGGAGGAGCCCATGTGAAGCGGAGCAACTCAGAGCTGCAGCCCCTGGTGCTGTTTGTTTTCCGTGTGCATCTGTCTCAGAGCAGAAAAATCACATCCATATGTCAAAACTGCTATTCTGTTTCCTTTTTATGAGGCAGTGGGAAGTTCAAATAATTTCTTTGTCAAACGCAAACACACAGAGAGAGGCAGGGAGAGGGAGGGAGGGAGGGAGAAGGCGAGAGAGGGGTGGAAGGGGTGGGAGATCGGGAGGGTGGGGGAGGCTTTTAACCACGGCTTTATTTTTAGATCTAGTAATTTTATCTTGTAGGTTTCAGAGGGGTTTGGGGAAAAAAAAAAAAAAGTTTTTTTTTTTTTTTTTTTTTTCTTCTACTCTATTCGGCATGCAAACAAATTGCAAAGTCAAAAGTTAAAAAAAAGTGAAAACTTGGAAATATTTTCACTTAGCAATTACCTTTTCGCCAACAGTGGCACTCTGGGGGATTTTTGCTTGTATATCCCGGCGCGGTTCGGCTCCACAATAGGTTTATTCTGCCAGCCTTCCAGGTTGCAAGGGTGTTTTAGTTACAAATAGGGATTTTTTTTTTT
>CM021766.1:1372273-1384169 GCA_011076525.1 Nettapus auritus
TTTTTTTTTTTTTTTTTTTTTTTTTTTTTTTTTTTTTTTTCCCACTCGGGCTGCGGGTTCTAGTCCCGTGCCCGGAGGGAGCTGGGATGGGGGGGGCTGCAGCCACCCGCCCCTACGGAGCCCCCTGAGGACCTGACGGGGGGGAACAAGGCTACACCCCCCTTCAGCCCCCTCTTTTCCAGCTCCGGAGTTTCAGGGCCGGGATGTTACTCCCAGCTCAGCCGGGCGCTTTCATTCATAAAACTCCTTGGCGAAGGAGGAAAAAAATATGTATATTAAAAAATTAAATATATTCCGGCCCCCACTGCCCCCAAAGGCGAGCTGTTGCGGGGTTTGTTTAAGAATCAAAAACGGGCTCCTGCAGCCATCCCCTTATCACTTTTTTCGGGGGTGGGAGGAGAAGGAGGAGGGAAGGGGGCAGAAATCGTGGCAGGGATGCTACACGCGGGCACCCGCACGGACACACGGCTCTGCGCACAGGGGCAACTTTGGAAATCACCTCTTGGGTATTTATTTATTATTATTATTATTGTTATTATTCCCTTGCAGAAGCAGCGGATTTCGGCAAGGCGGTTGTGATTTAAAATGAGATGTGAACGGAGGTGAAGAAAAGAAAAACCACCACCAAGAAAACCCTCGCTAGATGTCTCGGAGAGCAGACGGTAAAAACATCAAGTTTTCGCAGAGTGGAGCTGTGTGCATTTCTCTTTTATTTTTTGGAGCGAAGAGAAAAAAGAGAGAGAGAGAAAAAAAAGCCCTCTACAGTCGGTTTGTTACTTTTTTTTTTTTTTTGGGTTTTTTTTTTTTTTTTTCACAGCCCCATGGCTGTGAATAGGTGCCTTCAGCTAATTTTATGAAAAGGGGCTCTTTCCAAGGCTAAGGTAGAGTAGGGCTTCCTGTAAGAGAGAGAGAGGGAAAAAAAAAAAAAATCCTGCTCTTGATGCAATCTTTTCCTCCTCCTCCTCCTTGCGAGCCCGCTGCCTCTCCCTGCCAGCCCCGGCGGATCTCCGCGGCTGCGGGGGGAGCGAGGCAGGTATAAAAGCCCCCCCCGGCCTGTCCCCCATTGGTTAGCCTTATCCAGCCTGTGACCAGCGGGCTGGGAAGCACGGGGTCAGCCCTGCAATCCCTCCCACCCTGTGCCACCCCCGTCCCACCCTGTCCCACCCCCCTCCCTCCCCAGTCCCTCCCCAGTCCCTCCCTCTCGCCCCATGGCTCCCCGTTGGGGGGCTGCATGCGGAGGACGGGGGGCTTGGGGTGGGGAGGGAGGGAACATGCAAAAGGGGCTTTTGGGATGAAGGATTTAAAAGCAGTGAAGGCCCCCCAACCCCATTTTTCCCCCAGCTGCAGAGTGGTGGTCAAGCTTTTGCAGAAAGTTATTGGGGAGGGGGCTCAGGAAGGAGCTGGAGGGGCTGGTTTGAGGTGGGGGCTTAGAGGACTCAGTCCCCAGGCAGATTTTTCCACCTCCGCTGTATTTTTCTTCTGGGGGGGAGGCTGGCTCGCTTCTGTCCATTGCATTGATGGAGAGGGAGCTGAGGGTGGGAGAGCCCCCCAGCACTGGGGGGAGCCGAGCATCTTTGTGTGTTGAGTATGGGGAAGGCTGAGCAAGCGTGTATGCAGGGCTCTGTAGTCTTTCTGAAGGAGGTAAGGAAAAAAAAATCCACTGCAAAGTTTCATGAGCCCCATAGCAGCTCCCTTGCTGTTTTTTATTTTTATTTTTATTTTTTTTTATTTTTATTTTTTTGTTTTTCTGGGAAACGGGGCAGAAGCAGGAGAAAGCCTCTGCCATTAAATTGCCCCCACCTCCTGCTGGTACCAGCAGGAGGCAACGCAAAATAACCAGGGTCTGAAGTGGTTTGGGAAATGGCTGCCTCCCAGCCTTTTCTCCCCTCTGTATCCAGGCCCCGGTGTGCAGGGTGCAGGGCTGGGCCAGGGGTGCCTCTGGGCTGCTGCTTTCTCCCCCCGATCATATAATGATTAAAGGCAGATCCCACAGGACTGCTGAATCCGCACAAGAAGGAAACTGTTCCATCCCTCCAGCCCCAGCTCAAAGTTAGCCCAGAGAAGCATAAGCAGGGAAACCTGACTCTGGCTGCGTCTCACTGTGAGGGATGGCTTCCTGGATCCCCTTTATCCACAAGTAAAATAAATTCACACCACAGGACAGACACACACAGGTCCAAAGGCATTCCCCTGCCAGGCACAATGGTCAGGGCCTGATGCATTTCTCCTGGCCTGCTCCCTATTGGAGTATGGGAAGCACAAGGGCCATGGCTCTTCTTGGAGGCAGGAGCCTCAACGCCCTGCAGCCAAGGCTAAAGGTGGCTTTCCTTGAGCGGTAGCCCAACATAAACGTGTCCCCACCTGGCTTGTTAGGTGCTGAGGATCAGGCCCTGCAGCCTTAGACCCCGCCACCCTTGGAAATTGTGATTTATGCAAGGGCAGGCAAGAAGCAGCCGAGCCAGCTCATTTTTGAGCAGGTGCCCCCGGAAAACGCTGTTGTCAACTCCCCTCATCCCCAAGCACCGTGTGTGCTCTCAGCCCCAGCCGCAAGACAATCTCTCCTCTTTCTGCAGACCCCTTAAGGTTGAGGTGAGGTAGTCTGCCTCCTCAGAGACATGCAGTTTTTTGGGGTGATGCAAGGGAACAGGAGAGGTCCCTGCCTGGGCAGTGAAGGGAGGCCTCTGAAGGCCTCTCCCCACCGGAGGGCACAGGACTCCATTCTCCAGCAGATCTGTTCCAGGCTTACTTTGCTCCTGTCAAGGCAAAGGTGCTTTGAATATCTTAGGTTTTGTTTTGTTTTTCTTTCAGATTGTATCCATGAACGTGTGTATAACAAACCAATACAGAATGCAGCACTAAAGGAAGCCTTTGTAATGCTGCTATTTTAAGCATCCCCTGGGGATGGCACGTGCTGAACTGAGTTCCTTCAACATCTTACAACAAATCTCTCCAAATGTTTAGGTCCTTCTACTGATATAAAACAAAAAAAATCCGCATTTTAAACTGGCTAAGGTTTTGACCAGAAATTATTGCTCTTGTGAATTGCCTCTATATTTGTAGCTAACTTTTACACAGCCTAATAATAAACATCTCCTCCTCCCAGCTGGGTGAATGTTTCCCTTCTGCAGGAGATGAGGTCCCATCCTGGATAAAACGCCTCTTGTCCTTTCTCTCCTGGGTCACTCAGGTTCAGCGAAACATCGCGACTTACATCAGCCAGAGGCATTGATCAGGAGGGAAAGGTCTGACCTGGACAGGGTTGGCAGCCACGCAAAAATCCCACATTGTGTAAGAAGCCAGTCCAATGACTGAGTGTCACAGAGGGTGAGATGGCCTTTTCTGCTGTTTTCACTTGGTTATTGCCAGCATTTTGTTTGCAAAGTCAACACCAAAATATACAAGAAGCAGCTTTGGACACGGAATTGTGCATCAGGCCAACAGCCATCGTGAATTTCTGGCCATATTTTTTGTGTGCGTTACAAAGAACAGAGTTTTGATGTCGCGGCTTTCTTTTGACATGGGTAGAGATGAGAAGGGTTAAAATGGAAGCCCAACGGTTCAGGCCTGATACTTTCTGCACTCACCTGAAGGCGTAACTCTTGGCTGAGATGACTGTGAAAGCAGTGTGCAATGGCTTCTCTGTTGGCTCTTAAAGGAAACATCTGCTCTGGGTCTTGAGGACAAGATCCAGGATGAAAAATTCTCTCAAAGCGAAATGAAAAGCCAGCTGAAGGTCATGAGGGTAAGTCATGACCCCCTCCGCTGTTTGGTTCTTGGTACCTCAGGTTAGCTGTGGTACAGTGTGACCATAACCATAGTGAACAGCTGGTATCAATACTGCCAGGGGTTCTGTGATGTCCACATCCGTGCCACCAAACACCTCTATGATCAGCATGAAGCTGTCCTGCTTCGAAGCTCCTTATTCTTTGGCTCATCTTACCTGAAAAACTGCTTCGTGCTGAAAGAAAAGTGAGACTGAACATTCAGCCCCCAAATCCATGGCTCAGTTGAACTCTCCTTGTAGGGGGACAGTGGTGTTCACATCACCAGAAAAGAGATGTGAGAAAAGAGATGGAATAGGTGAAGCTGTTGGAGATGAGTTTGTGGAGATCGTCTCTAGAATACTGACACCTATGAGACGAAATCATTGAAAGTGCTATTAGAGATGTTATTCTCACTCAGTAGCTTCCAGACCAAACATGGATCCAATTTGCTAGATTGAAGAAGGGGCTGGTTTTTTATCTAGCTGTTTCTCATACCAGACCAGGCATGCATCTGGCCCTCATTATCACCAGTGTGAATGATGTGGTTGGATGAAGTGAGATGTGTTCTGTTGTTTTTTGTTTGTTTGTTTGTTTGTTTGTTTTTGGTCAAGCAGAAAGGAGTCCATCTGAAAGTCAGGATTCGTAGAAACTGTTGGACCTAAATAGTTCATGTCCTGCTCTTTCTTATCACTACTCACAGCCTTCCAGTCACCATTAGACGCCTTCAAAACAGGGTTTCCCTGTGATAACTTCCAGAAAGCCAACCTATATCAACATCAAGGCTTCCAGGAATGGCAATTTACCTCCTCGCTGTCCTTTACTTGGAACACAGTGTCAGTCAATGGTAATCATGCTCAACACTGAAAAAACAGTCTCCATTTTTCTCAGCTGAGGTTTACTTGCTGGTCCTTCCCCTGATGTTCTCCATCAGCATCCATCACTCAAGGAACAGGACTGCCCTGTGGATGAGTGACAGGACAGGAAAATATACTTATTTTAGTCATATAGTGAACAACCAGTTAAGCCTCAAGAAGAACTGGAGGTGAGAGTCCAAATTGTTAACACACTTCCTATGATGATATTTTTGGTTTTCAGCAGCTTTCTTTTCTGATTTGTTTCGATTCTTTCTAAACCCTGCTCCCCTTTCTCCAAGTGATAGTAAAATCAACAACAACAGAAATATTAACACTGGTCAAAAATAGATTTTTCTATATAAGAGAAATCATAAAATAAATAATAAGAAAAAACAGCTTACATTTCTCTGCAAAGGCTTTTTAGAGCCTTTTCTCTGCAAAGGCTCTCTAAGTAGAAGCACACAGGATTGCTTGTGATAGGTGCTCAAAGATGGACTAAACGGACTGTACACTTCCTCTAATCCTCTGTGCTATACAAGGTGTTGTAGACCCTTATATATGTATAAATGTTAAAAAGATAAAAATAGTTTGGGAGAAGAGGGAGATGAGACATTTGGGGCTGAGGTCTTTGTTTAAGGCAGACAAAGGAGTGTTAGAAGTGACAATCAAATCCAAAAGCATTTTCCATCATAAGCAGGCCAGCTCGGTTAGCAAAGTCACTAGTAGCAGACCACAGCCAGGGGCTTCAGACCACAACCTTTAGCTGAAATGAAACTGTACTCTACTGTTTTTCATTATAAAACAGGTTTGATTAAGCCCTTTTTAAGCTTTTGTGAGTGCTGCTGTGCTCATGGCATGCAAGTAAAAGACGATCTCCCAAGCAATGGGCTTGGCCCTCCTTTGGTTGTGTTTTCGTGGTGATGAGGGGACATAGAGGCTTGCATCCCAACCTCTCTTCTTCTAGGAAGCCCTGGAAATGGTAAACTTTGGTGAGCCCTGATGAGCAGGTGGGGCAGATAGGCTCTGCAAAGCATCCTGGACTCTTGCCTTACCCTCCTTCTCTTGCTCTCCTTGCTGTAGGCCTGATCTGAGCTGATGCTGTGCTCACCTCTCTGCTGTGGGTGAGCACAAAAAGGATCAGGGTGATCCTGGCAAGCTCTTTACCAGGTGAGGTTCCCACCATGCTGACCCCTGCTTGGCCTTTCAGGTCATTCACTGTGGCTTTATCTTCCCTACAGAGTAGCAACTGATGCCACTTCTGGCTTGTTCTCTACTTTTTTTTTTCCTTCCTAGGAAGGGTCTTTTGTTATTTATCAGCTCCACCTTCCAAAACAGCAACATAATTTGAGGTTTTACACAAGATTTCACATGTGGTTACTCTGCCTGCTGCTCATCACAGTTTATTTGTTTCAGTGATTTCTGCACACCACTGTACAATCACATTCCCACCCTAAGGGATAAGTGAGTCTCTCAAGCCTGCATATTTTACTCCACGCGCATGAGTTTTTTTTTACTCTTTAAAATAATTAAAAAATCCCTATTCCTTCCTCTGCCAGGTGTGTGACAGACTGGACATCTCTGGCAGCATACCTGGGCTTGAATCAAATTTTCAATATATATATATTTTTTTCATGTTGCTATCCAAGGCACGGTCAGAACTGAGAGCAAACTCCAGTTTGGAGGTGAGCAAGGAAAGCCCTTCCGAAACTGCCAGGAGCTGAAACAATTTGGCAAGCGTTGCAGAAGAAAACTGCCAGCATGGAATGACGAGATGGGAGCATTACTTCAACAGAAGAAGCTCTGATTAGCAGATTATCGCTTAAGTGATGTTGATCCCAGCCACGCTGCCTTCCAAATGAGCCCTTTCACAGCTGCCAGCTGCACTACGGAGTCATGCGTGTAAATAAGTGGGCCAGATCCTTTGCTGGCATTGGTTGAGGCAGCTCTGATGGACCATTGTGGAGTTACAGCAGCTGGAGAAGTCTGGCTATATCAGGGGCTCTGATGCGCCTTACAAACTTCTTTGGGAGCTGGTAGGAAAGAGAGCCTGAAACAGAGCTGTTACAGGATGGGACGGCTTCTCCTGGTCCAACAGCACCAAAAGCACAACTTCAGGGAACCTCTAAACTTTAATTTAGTCTATTTGCTACCAGACAAGCTCTTCTGTGTAAGTAATTTGTATTTTTATTTTATATTTTGGTTATTTATATTTTGGTTATTTATATTTTGCTTATTATTTTTATTTTATTTTATTCTATTTTATTTTATTTTATTTATTTATTTATTTATTTATTTATTTATTTATTTTTGATTTTATTTCAATTTACTTTTAATTATAGATAGGAAACATGGCTACCAGAATCCAGCCGAAGCCAGTGTTCAAGGCGCCTGTGCCAGTGGGCTGACAGAAGCTGGAGCCACCTTACTGCTAGCTGTAAGAGAGATCGTTGCTGAGTCAGATAGGGGAGTGATGAGGGATTTATTTATTTATTTATTTAATTTTAATTTTTATTTTTTTTTACAGTTGCTGAGCTTGTAACCTGTTCCCTGGCACCATAAACCGGTATATAGCGTCTTGCCCTCATAAAGCTCTGTTTATCTCCAGCCAGCTTGTTTGGTTGAGCGTGTGGGGAGCATGTGAGGGACTGTCATGAGCAGCCTCGCAGTCTCAGGGCTGTGCTTTTGCCTCGGGGTGAGCTTTACCCGGAGTTCACAGTCCATCGCAGCTCTGATAAGTGTTCAAAGGTGATGGCCTGAAACCTGCAGAGCTGGTGGTGAGGGGGGAACAAGCTCTCTTTGTGAGGCTGTTTGAGCTTGCTGTGGTGTGCTGGAGACAACGCTAAGCTGCAGCTTTTCAGGACGCCTGTGCTGGGTGCGGTGAATGAAATCTTTCATTCGGTTCCCCAAACAGTCTAGGAAGATCCTCAGCCTTTGTCCTGAATGGCACTGCAGCCCAGTCCAGGATACATCATAGAATCATAAAATTATAGAATTCTGGAATGTTTTGGGTTGCAAAAGACCTTAAGGATAATGTAATTCCACCCCCTGCCATGCCCAGGGTCCCCTGCCCCCAGCCCAGGCTGTCCCCAGCCCCATCCAGCCTGGCCTTGGGCACTGCCAGGGATGGGGCACCCCCAGCTCCTGGGGGCAGCCTGCGCCAGTCCTCACTGCCCACAGAGAGAAGGATTTCTGCCTTGGATCTAACTCAAACCCACCCTCTTTCAGCTTAAAGCCATCACCCCATGTCCCTACACCCCCTGACCAAGAGTCCCTCCCCAGCTCTCCTGCAGCCCCCTTTAGGCCCTGGCAGGCCGCTGAGAGGTCTCCCTGTTGTTTTCTCCAGGCTGAACAACCCCAACTCCCTCAGCCTGTCTCCACAACAGAGGTGCTCCAAGCCCTTTGATCACTTTCATGGCCCTCCCCTGGACTCACTCCGACAGGTCCATGTCCTTCTTGTTCTGGGTCCCCAGAGATGAGCGCAGGGGTCCAGGTGGGGTCTCACAAGAGCTGAGCACAGGGGGACAATCCCCTCTCTCACCCTGCTGGCCATGCTACTTTTAATGCAGCCCAGGACACGGTTTCTGGGCTGCAAACACACATTTCTGGCTCATGTTGAGCTTCTCATTCACCACCACCCTCAGGTCCTTCTCCTCAGGGGTACTCTCAATCCATTCCCCACCCAGCCTGTGTTTGGGTTTGGGATTTCCCCAGCCTAGATGCAGGACCACAAATGACACTGACTTCAAGTGCTGGTAGTTTTTAGGTTATTGGATTGAATCCTGGTTTGTCACCATGACCATGCTGTGGACTTGGGCTTTTCAGTCTAGAAAATAAGGCACCAAAGAAGAGGCGTGCAATAAACAGGAGGAGATAGATCTGTAAAAATCATGAAGAGAGTAATGAGAAACAGTTATTTGGTGTCTGTCTTAGTAGTGAGATTGGGAACACAGGACTGAAAATTTTGGCATAGGTGCAAAGTAAACAATAGGCAGTGGATTTATAACCAGAAGGTGAAGCTATGAAGGTCCTTGCATACAATTTTATTTGATCATTTAAATAAAATTTAAATATTTATTTATTTAATATTTATTTAAAAATTTGTTTATTTAAAAATTTGTTTAAATATTATTTACATATTTAAAATTTATTTAATTCAGAAGGTGATTAGATGAATTAAAGGAAGAAAAAAACCATCCAAGACTTTTCAACAATACTGTAATATCTGCTCTACGAGGTCTCTGAGTAAGGGGTTACTGAGGCTGGGAAGGTCAGTGGGAAACCATCGGTGCACGTTTGCACTGTTCTTGCAGTTGTTAGTAGTAGTACTGCTTGTGGTTATCGGTGGCTTTCTTCTCCATGTGTTTCAGAAGGACCGGTCTGACTCTAGCTCCCGCTGTTTGGGACAGGAGATCTCATAGTTGTCTCCTGTCCCACAAAGCCTGGAGATGGTCATGCCAGGTGTCCCAAGAGCCCTGGGGTCTGTTTGTGTTGCTTGCTTCTGCTACCCAAGGCTGAAGCATCACGCTTTCATCACCATTACCACAGCACTGAACACTCCTTCTTCAGGTGGAGGAAAGCATCTCCTTCAGAACAAGGCTTTCCCTCTTGACTGAAAATCTGTTGCTTCCTATGGTTGGCTTGCTGCTAAAAAAAAAGCTGTATGTCATATCAGCATCCAACTCATGTGGCGTTTGTTTCCAGTTCTTGACCTTACACCTTTCTTTCATGTGCAGAGAAAAGGCTTGGCTGGTATTTCAATCCTTACAAACTCTCCTTTATCTGTATGAATGGGTTTTTAAAAGTCATCTCTGATTGAAGCTTCCAGCCTGCATCAAGCAACATTGGGAAAAAAACAAACAAAACAAACAAACAAACAAACAAACAAAAACAAAAAAAAATGTATTTTCAGTGTCAGTCACTGCAGACTCAATGAAGTATCCAATTATTCTAAGCAACACATGATTATGGGCTATTATTCTGCTGTCCTGCAACATAAACTCTGGAAGAAAGCAAGAAAGCATCCTGGGGTACAGCAATAACATACAAATACCAGCACTTAGGCACTAGAAGAAACAGTAAAATTCATACCAGTCTTGCAGAAGTGGAGGTAAAATGTTATCACTGTGATTTGTTAGCACTTCAAATTACTGTTTTATTGTAAATGGAAACTAAATCATAGAAGAAATCCACCAGCTATCCAGGACCAATTTTTAAATATAAATTACGCAGCAAAATCAGAGTAAGTTTTAATAAGAAGTATTTATTTTATTTTATTTTATTTTATTTTATTTTATTTTATTTTATTTTATTTTATTTTATCCTGGGGACCCAGGCAGAGTGAAATAGATTCCCATTTCCCCTTTAACAAAGGGCTGATTTCTAGTGTCATTACCTTGCATGTAGGACTTGCCATAGGGCTTGGTGGGGTTAGAGCTGCTCTGAGTGCTCTTGGGAACAGACTGACACATGTCCAAGCTCAACCTGAGCGTAATGCCTATTTGAGGGAAACAGCCAGGCAAACCAGAAAGTGCCTAAAGGAGAGCCAGAAGAAAATTTAAGAGATTTCAAAATTGGCAGTAGGAGAAGTTAATTTTATTTATTTATATTATTATTTATTTAGCTCATTTTCAAGACTGGGAGACAGGAGCGGATTCCTCCTCAGTTACGACGTTTAGCAGCTGACTTCTCCAGGACCACATGCTGGACTCAGGGAAGAACATTTACAGCAGAAAAGAGACACTACAGACAGACAATTGAAATTCCTGTGCCTCAGCTCAAAATCTTTAAGCTGGGGAGAATGCCAGATGATTTGATCTTGTGCGGTAGAAAATACAATTTAATGAGTGAACTTCTGTCTGCCTTTTTCTATTATACCTAGTAAATGACTGCCAGATCATGAAATACCAATGTAATATAAATCTATTATTGCACTCGTCTGTTTCATTAAATCATCTGGATGTGGACTTTGTGAGCAAAAATCCATTATAAGTACAGTGCAGAATCTGCCACGCTGCTTTTAGATTCTTTTACAGGTCTACAAATCTCTGGCAGCAGCTATCATGTGAGGCAGCTTGAAGACAATGAAAGAAGTTCTGTGATGCATTAAAAAGTTTGTGTCTGTAGCTGAAATATTCTCTTCTCCTTTGTAACTTGTTTGTGTGGGAATTAGATCGTCTCCAGACACGTGCCAAGTGAGAACAAAGGTACATGATTGGATATAACTGAGTTATGCAAACATTTTAGGATACAAATGGGAAAGCTGGAACTGAAAAGTGAATTAGAACTTTTATGGTCCCCTCCGCCCCCACCCCAAAATAAAAAGAAAAAATGAAAGAAATCAGAAAAAAAGAAAAAAGAAAAGAAAAAAGAAAAGAAATAAAAGAGAAAAAAGGAAACTTTCAGAGATGAATCTGTGAATATTTAAGAAATGAGAAAACAAGAAGTTAGGATAAGCTTATTACTCCATCAATGTGAGAATTAAGAAGACTGAAATAATTATTAATTGCTCTAATTTATTAATAATTATTATTAATAAAACACACGTGCTTTTCTTTAAAAATCAATTTCATCTAGAGGAGTGGAAGAGATGGTAAGGTAAGAAGAGAAACAGGTAAGTAATTGCTCAGTGGATTAGGTATGTGCAGTCCAGCTGCCCATGGTACAGTTGCCCAGTAAATGCTGAAGAATTAGCTGGAGCAGTCTCTGTACTGTACATGATTGCAGCTCTGAGAGCTTATTAGGGAGGGAAGGGAAACCTCAGGTGGCTGCAGGAAGGCAGAGATACAGCCCATCTTCATGCAGAGGCAGACAGGATTGTCAAGGAAGGGGCAGATGGAGTTGTTCAACTTTGGAAGTTACCGGAATAAATTAATTAGAAATTCATAAGCACTTAAGTACTTCTGTGGTGATGGAAAACAACCACTATGGATCTGTCAAGAAGAAATCCCATCAAACCAACGTACTTTCAGTTTTGACAGTATAATGGGAGCAGGGAGGAAGAGGAGACTGTGTTGTGTCTTGGTTCTGACACAGCATTTGGCACTGCCTCGTATGATCCCATCATAAGCAAACTAGTAAATAACAGTATTCATTTTCCCTCTACTAGATGGGCATAGGGTGTCTGACTCTGAGCCGGTCACCCCGAGGCAGATAAAGAGGAGTGTCCAGAGGTGATTCATCTCACCCATCTTGGCTACCGAACTTTAGGTGGAAAACATTGTGCTCTGCAGGTGCCCATTTCTCTCTCCTGACTTTAAAGATAGCCTTGGGTTACTGGCT
>CM021766.1:1384179-1396243 GCA_011076525.1 Nettapus auritus
TCAGGTGAATTGGTGGTGTGGACCAGGAATAGAAACCTATTTTTTCAGGTTTCCAATGACAAGAAAAATCTCTGCATAGTCAGTTTTGACAAAACTATATCTCCAGCCGAAACTGACCCTTTCCTCTTGGATTTCCTCTTGGATTGCCTAGTATTTACAGCAGTGTTTCCTTCATGTTTTTTTTCAATCAGATATCTGCCCAGGCTTCAAAGTTAGAGACACAGGTAGAGAAATCATTCATCTGATATGCTCTTATTGTCTGCTAGTTGGAAAGGAGAGTGATCTGGTGGATATAATATGCATTAGGCTCCTTTAGCGAAAATAAATCTAACCATTCCCAAATCATTGCTAGATCATTAAGATATTTTTTATTTTCTGGCTTTGTGCAAATGCACACACCTGTCACCTGGGTAGGAATTTCCAAAAGAGAAATTGCACACTCCTTTTTGATCTCTTCAGGACTATAAGTGGTTTGGAAAGCATCTGCTGGACAGCTTTGTGGGCTGTTTTCTTCTGCTAATGAGAGAGCGGCTTATTTTATTTGCCTTTTGTGTCTTTCAGTTGTTCCTATTGTTTCAAGCTGGGGTTAGTAAAAGTAAGTTCTAAGTAACAAACAGCCTCCAACACTCCCCTATCCCCATGCATGCCAATGTACTATTTTATTACATTTGTAGCTTTTCCATTTGTGCCTGAGGAGTCCTTCTGACAGCATTCATGACTCTGCTATACAAGGAAACTGAACTGGGGACTGGTTAGTGTCTCATGCACAAAAGCTGGGCAAAACACGTTGCAACAGTAGGCAGAGGGATGTATGAGCTTTTCAGCCATCTACGTTATTAAGCCAAACTTCTGAGTCAATGCCCATGAGAGTTAGATGCCCTGTAAAGCTGCAGTGGAAATACTTGTATGTGTGTCTGTGCATGTGCTTTTCTTTCTGTGTGCAGAACCTAAAATGAGTCACATTTTGTGGTAAAAGTCAAGGAAGACCCTGTTCCCCATAATAAAAGACAGCCTAGAGAAGACTATATGCTCAGGCTGTTTTTTGTTATTGTTTTTATTGGTTGTTGTTTTTTTTCTTTCTTTTTTCTTCCCCCCCCCCCCCTTTTTTTTTTTTTTTTTTTTCTTTTAATGTAAGGATTTGAACCTGAACGTCTCATGGGTACCTTAATTGGTTTTGTCAGGAGTTCAGGTCACTGATTCTAAACAAAATGTCCTCACCATCCAGCAGCACCTTCTCCAAACTGATGCATTAGCACCAATTTCTTCCATTTCAAAAAGACAATATTGTTTTTAATAAAGAAATTCATAACATTTTATCAGAAATGTTCTAAACAAACACCAATCATGTGCCCATAGTAATCTAAGCCTTAAGAGGATCAAATGATACATCACCTTTAGTGAATATAAGAAGTAATTAGTTATCAGTTAGATAGGTAAGATTTTACAATAAATTATTTTGTTGACAAAAGTGATATCATGCAAATAGGACTCAGAAAGTTACTGGGTGTTTTCTATTGTTCCCAGAGTTCTTGGTTTAACATTTGTTATTACTTTTAAAAGCTTTTACTAAAAATCACGCAGGTTGCAGAACAATGCCTAAACATTTTGGTATGAAGAAAATAGGCTTTGATAAGAAAGTTGTGGAAAATGTCTATTTCCATTTAGTAGAAATAGAAAAGTTACAAAATAATTAATGAGAAACAGAAAAAAAAATATTTAAAATGTGTATGAATTTTTTTTTTTTTTTTTAAATATTTCATTCAAACTTCATACTACTTTTACACCTTTGATCTGTGAAGTAGGATATCTCTTAAACATACATTCTTCATACTGTACTGGGAATCAGCTTCATGCCCCTTTAGCTTGCTCTACACTTCCACAAACAGTGTTCCTGAAGACATTCTATAAAATACTGCAGAATACAGTATGGTTACACCCCATAAACCTTTTTTTTTTTTTTTTTTTCTTTGCTTCTTGAGGAAATTGTGGAAGTTGGCTCTTGCACATTTCAACAATGCTACTCAGCCAAGCATAAGAATAAGGGAGCAGAATGGAAAAAAAAAAGAAAGAAAAGAAAAGAAATACACCAGACTTTGGAACATTTATTTGTTGCCAGGATTTTAGGTATTTTCAGTTTAGGAACATTTTCCAGCTTCTCTATTTAAAACCTTTTCTTAGTTATAAATAATGCTTGTTTAGCAGAAGCGAGTGGCAAATGAAATTTCTTCTGATAGTAAAATTTCCCAGTCAAGGATCCCTGCTCTTTCAATGTTGGTGTAATCAGAAGCAATGAAGTCCTATCTTTTGAGATGAGATCTTTGAATTGAAGCAGTTCTCACAGAGATGCCTTTGGCAGTGTGTTTTTCTGGATTATTTCTTAATGTGAAGGACTGTGAAAAGACTAAAGTCTTGTATTGTATCGGAAGGATCAGACTCTTGGTGTTATGAGAGCATGCTGGTGACTGAGTATTCATTCTTTTTCTCTTATCTCCAGTTTTCTCTTTGTGACCCTAGCTGGGAGACAATCTTCCAGATTCTCAGCTGGTGGAAACTTATCCTCTGCTGCCTAGGGGCAAAGTAGTATTCTCAGTTTTGGACAGGATGCTGAAAAAAATAAATAAATGCCTTGGGAATAGCTGAGGTAGGGTTAATCTTAAATTAAGGTAGGAGCATGATCAGATGATGTCTTTAGGTCCCTTTTTCATCTGTTTTTCTATGATTCAGTGATGCTGGAGTGCAGGCAGGGAACCTTGTCTGTGGCCAGTCCTACAACTTATACGTTGACTGGTTCTTTCCAGTGTCAGACTAGAAATTTAATTAAGAAGTAACTGTTCACCTAAAATAATAGAACATTTCCATTACGTTTACCCCCTCTCTCTGTAGGGCATTCACTTGGTCGATTTCTTTCTTATTTTGTTTCTTTATCTTTTCTGGGGGGCTTAGATGGGGAAGTCATACTTTTTCCTGTCCCAGAACTTCAGCAAGTCATTAAAGTTCCTCAGTCTTGCTTCACTGAAGTGAAGGCTGTTTAAAGTGTTTAATCTTCTTCAGCACCTCTGTGGTGGCAGGATGTCCTTCCTGTAGGTGACATTCTGCCACGTCTGAGAGGGTCTGTGGAAGAGCCTGGATGGTCAGCTCTGGCTGGAGGGTGAACCAGTCCATTAAAAGCTGTTTACAGTATCCCAGATGGTGCCTGGTCTGGATCTAGTGATCTAAGCAGTGTAAAATCTTCTGGTTTCACTTTTCCAGGATGTAATTAATTAATGTATTGGAAAGTAGGTGAAAGAATTGAAGTAGAAACTGAAACAAACTGCAGGTGTCACAGGAAACAGGACTTAGTAAGCCAACTAGTTAAAATCTTATCTCCCAATAAATGGAAATGAATCAACACTCATTAATTCCAGAGCAGTCAAGAAAAGAAGGATTTGTGCGCTTTGCTCTGCCAGAAGGAATGAGACAAATGGAGTCCCTGGCCATCTGAGTCTACAAAGAGACAAATGGCCTATTCTGTTGAAGCATCGTGAGGAAGGGAACTGATCACAACAAAGTCGCGTAATTACAGATTAGACATTGCTTTCTGTCACCTTTAAATCAAATTCTCTCTCTACTTGTCTAGAACAGGTCTGGTTCATTTATCTTAAATAATGTCCATTCACACCAGAAGCAGGATTCACCTTTGGAAATGTAGGTGTTTCGTGTATTTTGAGATACTTTGTGCTATCCAGTATATCCACGCAGAGCTGGAAGAATGGACACTGGATTTAAGGGAGACCGCAGCCTGTATGGAGAGGAGATTCCTTGAGGCACTGCAGTTGTAATGATCTCTGTTCAAAGTGCTGAATCCCTCTGGTACTGGAATATTGGTCCTTCACTGAGATGGCAGCTGTTTGTAGCAGAGGGGTCTAGATGATCAGAGTTACAGAAGCCAGTACTGTATTCCATTATTATAAACATAGAGTCACAGAAAATTTTGAATTGTATTGGCAGACCAAACCTATTGTCTGAACTCAGGCCATTTTGGGCAGCAAAGAAAGGAAAACAAAAAATGCTACGCATCATTGGAGAAGAAGCCCTGCCAAAGAACTGCGTCCACAGGGATCATGGCAGAAAGAGAGACCCAAAGCAACATCTTCCATGTGGCAGTAGCTCGATTCAATGGGTAACGTTAAATGAAAGGGATGGATTTCATCGGTCTCCTATTGATGTCAATCTCGTGTATTGAGATGAAAAGTTGACCTTTCTAAACTGAAATGTTTCCCTCCAGGAAAGTTTAAATATTTTGACTTTGTTCCAGTTTGAGAGGAAAACAAACATCGAAATATCAGTCTTGTGCAAGAGCAATGTCATTGCCCCATGTGCTGTGCAGTTGCATTTATTACTTTGTTCATTGCATCCGATTTATTTATTTATTTATTTATTTATTTATTTTTCCAGTGGAAAGTTTTAAATGGAAATGGTTGAGGTTGGTTTTGAAGACTGGCACAAGGCTGAACATACTTCTGTGGGATTTCTTCTCTTTCCCTCCTCCTTTTCCAAGTAAGGTGATAAATTGAATCATGTATAGATTCCACAAGCACGTGTCTAGACTTCATGTGCACATGAGCATGCATTTGTATGCAGTCATGCACATGCAGTGGCAAGAAGATAATGAAGACAAACAAACTAACCTCTGTGCCAAACAGTGGCAGTAGGGAAAAGGGAATAGTGAATAATCTAATAAAACCATGCTAGACGTGAGAGAAAAATATCTAAAAAGGGAAAAGGGAGAGCTGATTGCTGCATGACAAACTCTCAGAGAGAAACAGATTGTTAGCTGAGAGGTAGGAGACTTCCTGGAGTAAAGTAAATAATATAATAATTGTCCAACATGACAACAATATTCATCTTCTTAATTTCAGCCATTTAAAGATACATTTCTAGGATATCTCAGATGCTTATCTTTGTGTGGGATAGAAAGCCAATATAGTCTTCTTTCTTGAATGACTCTAGAGGGAACCCAGAGGTTTACTTTAAACTAGACAACTCAATTTCACATGGCTAAAGTTAGGTGAAACTAATCCCTTTTTTTATTTTTTTATTTATTTATTTTTTCCTATCCATCCCCTGCTGCTGCTCAGACTCCAGTCGAAGACACTGTATACTCATTAACTCCAAGAGAGTTTCTAGTGAGCTAATAAAGGAAGGAAATTATGATTTAAGAAAAAAAAGATAAACATTAAGATTCTTGTTCCCAACAAATAGTCTTGTAAAAGAAAAGAAGAAAAGAAAAGAAAAAAAAAAAAAAACAGAAGGCAGGCTGTGGGGGGGATACTACACAGACAAAAGTCTTGAAATAGAAAGTTGGCCCAACATTTCTGTGAGATGTCAGCAATTCTTAACTGAGCTTTGCCTGGACATATTCAACTGATTGGAACTAATCCATTTCCAGAAGAGGTGAATCAGTGTCTAGCAATTCACTAAGACAGTTGCCCAAGTGCTGTTTGCTGAAAATCTGCATTTCATTGCCTTCATGAGGGTAGAGTCCACTGGCACGCACAAGTGCATCCAAGGAGGCAGCCCCAAGGTCTCGTTTGAGCTGGTGAGTACAGGAATTGTGGCTGTCAAGCAGAACATCCCAGCCAGACCATAAACCTTTGTGGGTGTGAGATGACACACTGGGAGTGGGTGAGGGGTGGGGAAGAAAAAGTGCTGTGCAAACTAGGGAAGAGTTTTGTCACTGAGTAAGTGTAAATTTGTCCTGGTTATGCTCCAGCTGCAATAAGAAAGATGGTCTCTGCCCATCCTAGGGGAGTGAATCCCAAATGAACTTTTTCAGGAATGGTGGGAACAGACACTAAGTTACTTGAATACAAAGCAGCATGCATTTCCTTGGGTGTTATGTAACAGATATTCCTGAAATAAGAGGGACCTGGATTAAAATGTAAAGAAATCTCTTTTATATTGGTTTTAGGTATAGTTGGAGACTGCAGGGATTTGCCACCAACCTACTGAATGAGTCTGGCAGCAGTTTACCCAAGTCTTTGCCTGCAGAAAGGGATAGTGCATTTATCTCCCTAGGACAGACAGCCAAGATATTAAGCCCCTTGTTTAGGATTTGAACGACATTAAACCCCAGGCCTAAGAAACCGCCTTTCTGTGAGACTTCCTGTGGGAGAGCTATTACGGGTGAGATTCAACTTGCATAGTAAGACAGCTAAAATTAGAGATGAGATTCAGACAACTAAAAGTGAGGGTATTGGCCTTGCATAGGGTAATTTCTTCACATGGAATCAACCACAAGTGGAAACCTTTTGAAAAGACTCTGATCAGGTCTTTATCATGTGACAGCTGCAGCATTCCTGAGGGTGGAAAATAAGACATTATATTGGTTAACAGCATTAAAGGCAACAAGGTGAGTAGTCTTTTTGGACTTTGTTCACTGATCTGGTGCTACTCAAACACGAAGATTAGGTTGCATAACCTATGGCTACATGCCTGTCCAGTTGAAGTGAGTGTTCTAGGCTCCCTCTAAGGTCAGTGGAGAGAGGCAGGCATTTCCAGAATGTGACCTGGTGAGGCACCATTCTTTGGAGGAACCTTTGAGGTAGTCTGCATCATCTGCAGAGAGGAAAAACTTATGTTTTAGACAACCAACGTTCAGTTCAATGAATCCCATGTGTCAGTTCCCATGAAGTCTGTTTTGTTTTATAAACCACTTTTAATTTACTCTAATGCTTAGCCCAGTTTCTTAAAGCTATGACTATGTATTGGAAAACCCTATTAAAAACAAACAAACAAGCAAAACCCCACTATTCTGTAATATTTCTGTTGAACATCCCACCATAATGCCTATTTTGTCCTTTGTTACCCAGTGAGTTAACCTGTGGACATCATCCATCCTCTTCAAAGCTGAAGCTAGTATGTGATAGTGGACAATGAGGCCTTTATTTTCTCAAAACTCATCAGAGAGGGTTTCTAGTTCTGGAGACTCTGGGTAGATTATGGTTCCTAAATACCTAGCATGGCATTCTCTATAGCCTACCTGAGGAACACCTTTATTCATGTCATAAATGCGACTCATTATTTAAAAAGGAAACTCACTGGCAGGATTGACTAAGGCATGCATGCTATCCTGATGCCACTCTTAACCTACTCTTTATATAAATAAGTTTATCTCCTGTTGCTGTATGATTTTAGAGGAATCTCCATGAATGCTAATTTTCTAGGGATGGGCCGCTTTTTGACGAGGGCACTGGTCTGCATTCAGAAAATGCTCTAGTTTCATTTCTGAATGTCATATTTGTATTGACTACTTGGGTACTCAAAGTACTTGTGCCAACCATTTCTTTCCTCTTGCCTGAATAAAGTACGGGTCCAACAGGCTGGGTAATATAGACTGGCCAGAGCATTGATTCCTTGAGCTTAGATTTCACAGTATTTGTAACACATCTGTTTTATAGGGCTTTCCAGACTTCTCTTGTGGTAAGCAAGATTTAAATCACTTAAATTTAATCATTTCTGACTGTCATCTAGTCTTAACCAGTTTTGTAGGTATTGTACCAGGGATTTGTTCACCAGAGACCTACCCTGCTCTGTGCTGAACTGCTCTCTAGAGGAGCTGATCTCTCATAGTGGACTCTAGAGGGAGCCTGGATGACTGCTTTAGAGCAGATATGCATTTTCTAGATAGCTAAAATGAAGTGATACAAATCCTGGCATGTCTGTTTTCTATCTAGCAGTTGGTATTGCATTTCACTATCTCAGCAAAATGCAGCATGCAGTCTTGGAAGCTGTGCACTCCTAGTTGTATTTTATATACTCTGGCGAGATGCTGCTATAAAACAGTAGATACCATAAGTGAAATCCAATGATAATGGGGACCTTTATACACTGATGAAAGACTTTTAGGGCCATTAATTTCCTGATGAATACAAGAAATTATGGAAGCCATGGTAAATATTGCTGTTTTGCAGTAGTAAGGAAAATTCCTTAGATCATTAACGAATGCAACAAAAAGTATGTATTAATCATATTTAGCTCTATCCTTCCACATTAGAATAATCAAGGCGATTATTGTTATTTTAATTAATTAAATTACTTAATTTTACCACAGATCTGTTTTGCCTCTGTCCTTGTCTGTCAGGGCTCTCAGTCGCTGTGTCAGTAACTTTTGAACCTGTTGCTCAATTTTAAATAAATTTAACAGAAGGATGAAAGTTCTGTAATACCAAGTTACTGCAAGCTTTGCTGACATACGTTGCTCTGTGGAGAGGAAAAATTCCAGAAAAGAGCCACCCACAGGGAGAGGTTGCAGAGTGAAATTCTCACCAAAGAAACAGTAAGGATGGAACTTCCGGAAACAAAAGGTTGTAAGTTCTGATGTCCACAGAATGGCTTTTTTTTTTTTTTTTTTTTCTTTTTTTTTTTTCATTCTCTTTTGTTTAAAGAAGAAATTGTTTCTCTACATCTGTCCCAAAGTTGAATAAGATTCATGTATTATGTAGGATGAGTAAACTGTAATTATGCCATTATATTATGGTCTGCTGAGTGTGAGTGGACAAATCCTAGTTTAGAAACATGTTATTAAAAACAAACAAACAAAACTAAAGAACCCCCAAATCCCAGTCCTATAGTAAATTTTGCTTATACACATTTTTAGTATTTTTTTGTTAGCGGTCACCAACTTTCGCAATGTTGATTTCAGCAACACAAGGTCACCCAGAGGGAAGTTATGAGTAAATGTTATTGGAAGACTCTTGAGAAAATTTAAAAGTGGAAGGATTCCCTGACAAGGAGACTGTTATAAGAGGGAGGAGAAGGAATGAGAAGGGAAGGGTAAAGAAAAAGAAAGAGGTAAAAGGGGAAGAAATATTTTTCAGGACTATATATGAATTTCTTGACACTGATCTCTATTTACTTATTTATTTAATATTTTGCTTTCTTGAAGCTTACTTAGGAAATAACAACAGTAGGGGCTGGGAAGAAAGTGTATGATATGACCAGGTTAGCTGTTGACACCCTGCTAGTAAATTCATTCAGGCTAAAGAAAGCTCTAACAAAGCTGAGAACTATGTTACAACAGCACCTCACCAAGAACAATGTGTTTTTCTCAACACTGCAGTTATAGTAAGATTTATAGCTCCTACTCCAAGAGTTTAGCTTCTTAGCAAATGAGTCAAGCAAAAAAATGTCTTGCTCACAGATGGTGAGCAGAGTCATGGAGAAATTAAGTGACTTGATGGGGGTCATAAAAACAGACTGTTATAGAGCTGGGAAGTGATCCCAAACCCTTTAAATCCTTGCCTGATGACTTAACATAAGGTTGTCAATGAATTTTAGCTCTATGCAAGTAAGGTGCCGAGTTTAGGTCAGTTATCTGGATTCCTTTTTTTTTTTTTTTTTTTTTTTTTTTTTCCCTACATCAAAGAGCGAACAGCTCCAGATGTTTTGTTTCACGCAGCACAGTTTTCTGCCTTCAGGTGGGACTATCATGCTTGGAATGATGCTCCTTTGGCTCCTATTTGCAGATTAATACTAAAAAGATTTGAGCAGTATGCCACACACAAAAAGGAAGTCATGTTTGCCTTAGAATGACTTATTGCCACAGTACAATCTCTTTTCACATGTCAGTCACTATATAAGCACTGTTGGAGAGCCAAATCACTCATCCAAGCACTGTGGACAGCCTATTGCAGCTGAATTATTAATGCCTTAATAGACATAATCTCAATTTACTTAAGTCCCTATATGCTAATCATTCATACAATCATTTAAGTTGGAAAAGACCCAAAAGATCATCAAGTCCAACAATCATATAACAGGACAAATTCCACCACTAATCCATATCCCTAAGGACCACATCCACACATCTCTTGGATACCTTCATGGATGGCAGACCTACCACATTCCTGGATAGCCTGTTCCAATGTCAAACTACTCTTGCCATGAAGAAATGATTTCTGCTATAGTTTTTGGAGTCGGTTGTGGCTACCTCTGTTACCAGCAGAGATGAACTCACACTCACACTTCCCTCTAAGCTCTTCAGTTCCAACTTTTTGGCCAAGACATCGTACTTGTGCAGATTGTGTTGAACCAGGATGGAAAGCTGATATGGAATAAAAGTAATTACATTTTCCTGGGCTTATTTTAACCCAAGAAGTTTCTTGAAGCAGTGTATATGTTGGTCTCAGAAAATGCATGTGGCATTACTTGCCATGGAGGGTCAGGAATGAGCAGGCAAGTGAGCAGAAGGAGGGTGAGACCACCTCTTTGGCAGTGGTGCAATTTATGCTTCAACAGAATGGGGAGCCCAAGAAATACATATTTGCTGATAGAGTCTAAGTGTTTTTCAACCTGCAGAGAAAGTTAGTGCTTGTGTTGCACACACAAGTACAAGTATTTGCATAATGCTCAGTGGAAAATTTCAATCAAAGGGCAAACAAAGATTCTATGTTACACTGAAGAACAGATTTTTGTGTGTCTGCCTGGACATCTCATCCTCCTCACCATGAACAACAAGTCACCAGGCAAAGAAAACCTTCCATTCCATGCCCTCTGAGAGGACAAAACAGTGGGAGCTGCAGGATTTGGTATCACTTGTATAAAGTCAGAATTATTCTCTGATTTGATTATTCATGTGTCAATTGTTTGAGGGCAGGGAGAATGCACAGGAGTCACCATTGCATGGTTGGAAGGTAAATACAAGGTAATCAAGGCTGAGGGAAAGGTTAATTTGGGGATTATTTTTTTCTCTGCTAAATTGCTTTCTTTAGAATTTTTATAGGCTTTAGGCAAATGATTTATCTAACTTTAGCTGCAGACAAGGTGAGCATCTAGCCATGCAAGCTTTTTCAACAGCTGCTAGATATATTAGACTGCATTTCATTACCAGCATCTTATGCACTTACTTTAATATGGGGAAATTTGCCCTCTGAAAGTGCTGACATCCTTCTTCATTGCTGGAGGTTGTAATTCTATTGGAACATATTTAACTTTTTGATGACTACTGGTAAGGAAATGCACCAAGTCTAACTGGAATGGAGTTCTTTTTTTTTTTTTTTTTTTTTTTTTTTTTTTTCATACCAGCCTGTATGGTACTTTGTTTTAGATTTGTGACCAAAATAATGCTGATAACACAATATAATAGCTAAAATATTGCTAGTCTTTGCTTATCATCAAGGCCTTGTCTGTTCTGCACTCTGACCCCTGCCAGTAAACAGATTGGGAGTGTGCAAGAAGTTGGAACGGGACACAACCTGGTAGATGACCCAAACTAACCAAAAAGTTATTCCATGCCACCTTGCTCATCAATGAAACAGAGAGGAGGGAGGGTTAGGGAGGTTAGCCATCATTTTGCTTGGGAACTGGCTGGCCATCAGTCTACCCATGGGAGGTAATGAGTTACAACCTTTCCATCATTTGTTTTATTTAGTTTTCTTTCTCTCTTTTTCCACTTGTTCATTTATTAAATTAAAAAAAAAAAATCCCCAAGTTTTCTTGTTTTTACTCTTTTCCCCAATCCCGTTAGGGTGGAGGGAAGGGGCAAAGTGAGTGAGTAGCTGTTGGTGAGTAGCTGTTGTACTTAAATGGCTTCTGGGGATTACCCACAACGGGGAGATAAACCGGTTGTTAACATCCAAGTTACTTCATAGGTAAAACAGGCATTTCAGAGGATGAAACAAAGCCGCTTTCTTAAGGACTTGTGTTTGAACATTCCTCCAAATCTTCCATGACACTTCCATTAGGAAAGAGTTAGTCAGTGGTGGGTTAGTCCAAGTTATTTCCATGCTGAATGGCTTGACTGTACGAGTTGGCGAGGCAGTGCCTACAAACTGATCATCTAGATGTTTTACTACTAAACGTATGCATAATGAATGAATTCAACCCACCCATCTTGCTGTGGGCACTGCTTCATACATTTTCCTCTGCTCAGCTACTGATTGTCATGAACTGTGAAGAACCTCAGTATTTCCGAGACTCCCAGCCCCCTGTCAGTTGAATTGGCGGGAAGTTTCCAACATTATTAAGGAAAGAACCTGCCAACAATGAGAAACAAACTAAAAGACAAAAACTTTATTTTTTTTTC
>CM021766.1:1396343-1455588 GCA_011076525.1 Nettapus auritus
GGGAAGGGAAGGGAAGGGAAGGGAAGGGAAGGGAAGGGAAGGGAAGGGAAGGGAGAGCCTGGAGTATATTTCCAAACCAGTTTTATCTTATCTGGATTCTTGCCTTAAACATAAATGAATGCTTACTCTCTATATAGGGCAGATATAAAATTGTTTAGGAGATGTAATTTAACATGCTATATATTAGCAGATTATACTTAGAACTCCCAAGGTCACTAAGCTTATATTTGTTTTTTATTTATTTTATTTTTTCCTCTAGTGTAGTATTGATATTTTCCTCTAGTGTAGTATTGGTGGCTTTCATATCAAAATATGAACATATGAGCATTTTTGGACTGAGCAAGCTTTCAGTGAGTCTCATTTTTGTTTGCAGATAGAAGGCGATATAAATATTTAAATTATGTGTTTGAAATTATCCCAGCATCACATTTCTCAACATGAACAAAGGACCAAAGACTTTAGCTGAAATAAAAGTGATCTGGATTCAAGACCAGGAACGGTTTCTAACAAAAACATAATGAAATGAAAATACTGATCATCTGGAGAGGAGTACATAGCTTCTGTCACTAGAGGCTTCTAATAATAGAGAGAGAAATAGTGGGAATGGTTTAACAGACTTGGCCTTCATTTAGTGATGACCATGAGATCTCTGAGGGTCCCTTCTAACCTCATTTTGTAGGAAACAGGATTTGATATCTTACGGGGAAAAAAAAAGTCTTGGCTAATATGGGCTGATAATCTGAGTAAAAAAACTGTGTTGTAGGATACAAAGCTCCAGAGTCCCTTGACAGGCTTTTTGCATAAGGATGCTAAGAAGAATAAAATCACAGTGATTTTCAGTCTTTTGGAAATGATGCAGAAGATCTTCTATGGATGCTTTAGATGGAAATTTCTTTCCTTTAGATGGATGCTATTTTGTAATTATCAGAGATAATACACCAAATTTCAGTCACCAGAACTGTGCTCCAGGAGTGAGAATGTTGAGTCAGCTAGTCCAATCTGCCTCCCCTTGTGGACAAGAAAGAAACCTCAGAAAATGACATATTTAAAAACTCATCAGAGACTGTTAAAAAGAGATGAAAGCAGAGACCAGTTTTAGCCACTAGAAAGGGCACTGCATACCAAAGAGCAGGCCTTGTTTAGACCTTCAAACATGATTCTCCTTTGAAGTTCAACTTTACGAAAAAGTCATTAGCAGAGATGTAGAGATGAGGAGATAGCATGTGACTTTATTGCAGCAACCCTTGTCCCTTTTCACCCCACTCCCATATCACCGTAGGGTAACCCTGTGGAAGCCAAACACTGAAAGCTGATAAAAAAAAAAAAAAAAAAAAAAAAAAAAAAAAAAAAAAAAAAATTTTTTTTCCATCCACCTTAGTTCACTGAGTTCGAAGGAAGGAGGGCATGCAGACATGTGTCTTGGTTTGGATTACAATGAACCTTCACGTGTGAGGCCATTTCAAAATGTAGGAGCTTGTACTACAGGTAAAATGTAATTTGGAATGAACTCATCACTGTTTTAGGAAAAGATATCAACCCTCCCGTTTTTGTGCATAAGCCACCCTTCTAGGCAGCTAAGGGGTTACATTTTCTGGGAGACATGTCAGAGCTCCTCAAATCCAAGGACGGTTGCGCCTTCTCTGAAGTAAATATTGTGGGAGGCTACCTGAACCATTAGGTACATGGACACCTGAAGTTCAAGTGGTTCTTTACCATACATCAACTGAATTGAGTTTGGTTGTGTCCATGCTCTTTCCGTGTGCCAAATTCATAGCAACAGAGAATCATAGAATCATGGAATCATAGAATGTCTTGGGTTTGAAGGGATCTTAAAGATCATCTGGTTCCAACCCCTCTACCATAGGCCGGGATGCCACCCACTAGATCAGGTTGCCCAAAGCCCCATCCAACCTCTAGGGATGGGGCATCCACAACTTCTCTGGTCAAACTTTTCCAGTGCCTCACTACCCTTACAGTGAAGAATTTCCTCCTAATGTCTAATCTAAATCTATCCTCTTTTAAGACCATTCCCCCTTGTCCTAGTATTGTCTACCTGAGTAAAGAGTCCTTCTTCATCTTTTTTCTAAGACCCCTTTAAGTATCAAAAATCTGCAATGAGGTCACCCTGGAGCCTTCTCTTCTCCAGGCTGACCACCCCCAGCTCTCTCAGCCTTTCTGCTCCAGCCCTCTGAGAGTCTTCTGAGCTCGCTCTAACAGTTCCACATCTTTTTTGAGCTGGGGACTCCAGGCCTGGATGCAGCACTCCAGGTGGGGCCTCAAGGGGGCAGAGTAGAGGGGGACAATCACCTCCATTGACCTGCTTCCCACTCTGTTGATGCAGCCCCAGATGCAGTTGCTTTTCTGGGCTGCTAGCACGCACTGTTGGCTCAAGCTGAGCCTTTCATCCACCAGAACCCCCAAGTCTTTCTCTGCAGGGATGCTCTCAATGAGTTCTTCCAGTCTGTGCTCCTGTCTGGGATTGCAACTCAATACAAGTTAGAGGAGAACAGAACAGAACATAACAGAACATAACATAACAGAAAAGAACAGAGTAGAATAGAGTAGAATAGAATAGAATAGAATAGAATAGAATACAATACAATACAATACAATAGTTCAGTTGGAAGTGACTTACAAAGATCTTCAAGTCCAACTGCCAAGTTAGAATAACATGTTCTAAAACAATTTTCATCCTCTGTCATCCAGGGGAGCATGAGAGAGAATGGTTGCTATCACCAGTAGCATCAGCATGAAACTCCCCTCAACTTGTCAATCTGTGATAGTTTGTAGATCTGTGAGACAGGTCTTGTGTCTGACATTAAATGGCAAATTCTATTGAGATGAGTTGAAGGACAGGGTTGTACAAGATGATTAGGACTATGACTTCTGATTGCATTCACTGATAATCACTCACACTGCTGTCCTGGGTATTGCATAGCAAGCCTGTAGAATAATCTGTGCACTACCATAGTGACCTGCAAGCTTTTCTTAAGCTCGTGCTTTTCACCAGTACTGGCAAATTTTGTTTGTTTGTTTGTCTGTCTGTTGTTGTGTTTTTGTTGTTGTTTTTTATTTTATTTTATTATAATTTGTTTGATCATTTTCCAGTTCCTTGCTGTCATATTATAGCTTGTCTTAGCCCTAAGGCAAAGAACCATATATGCAGGTTGCTGTTCCAGGAGATATAACCAGTAGTTTGACTGATATGATCATCAGAGTGTGTTTCTGTCTGGCCAGCATCTGCAGTGTTGTGACTACTGCCTGGGCTGCCTTAGCTACAAAGCTGTTACAATATTATGACAAGCAGTTTCCAAATCCCAAGGTACTTGTGAAATGCTAGGAACTTTATGGCCCACAGCGTCCCCTGCCCTGCTGAGCAGGATGGAAAAGAAAGAGCTCAGTTGCCTTATCAGAAATGAATGAATGGATGGTCTGTTATTAGCTACAGGTCCCAAAGGCTAGAAGCAGTTAACAGTCAGCAAACTCCTACCATGAATATGGTAATGGCTAATGCCCCAGGGATTTTTTTTTCTTCTGTTTAAATGGAGGTTAATCGTGCAGAACTGAAATACTTTTTTTCCGTGCTCCTATTCTGATTGTACAGACAAGGGTGAAAAAAACAAAGGTTCAGTGGAACTCCATTTAGGGGTAGTAGGGGCAATCTCCTTAAAAACTTTTAAAAATACAGCTCTTTTCTACGTTCTTTTCATTTGGACAAAGCTCTGTCTTGACCACCTGAGCCCTGAGGCAGGAGGTTTTGCAATATCTGTGGGACCTCACAGGAGGGATGAGCATATTGCATGGGGCTTAGCTCCAGGCTCTCTATGGAGAAGGACAGTAACAAATGCAAGGGTCCAGTGGGTTTCAAAATGTGCAGATTTACTGAGGAACCTGGGAAAAACAATCACATCCTCCTTTCTTTACCTTTGGTATGAGGATGAACAGTTTTGGATGTGAGCTAAAGTGTAGGTGAGTGCAATATCTGCCAGTCAGGGGGCAGAGGAGAGTTTGGAGGGTGGGATGGAGGTGGTGGGGACTGAGGATACAAGGTCATCTTATCCCTGCTCTCCACTCCTTGCTCCATGATGGCTGTTAGCACTGCTTTCTGCTTGACTTAAGAGCATTATCCTCCGTGCTTAAAGTTCCTACTGGATCAACACTTTCTTCAGGCTTCTTTCTCAAAGATGCATTGGAGTGCCAAGCACTTTGCCATTCATATACACCAAGGAAAACTTCCCCAATGTTATTATATTTTCATGGAAAATTCAGCTTGTTAGAGAAGCTGCTTTCAGTCCCTTTGGCCCGAAATGTAGAGGTCAACTGCTGGAGCTGAACTGTGATCTGTTAGTTGTAATAAGCAGTTTCTCTGCAGGCAGATACGCCTTGCACAATGTCAAGCACATTGTGGGCTCATAAAGCATGCACTCTGACCAACTGTGATCATAAAGTATCTCGGCACATTTGGGAAGGCTATGTATCATGTTTTATCTTTTTAATTAGTAACCCCCCACCCCCTCATCCCTCACTCCTCCCAGCCCCAACAAACCCCAAAACTTTGGGATTGCTGCAACATAACCTTTCTATTGGAAACCTACTCTAAAATGTATGCCAATAGCCTTGAGGCAAAAAATCCAGAAAGTCAAAGAAGAAAAGGTTTATCTCATCATTTTGGCATCAGAGAAAGGAAACTTCCTCTGTCATGTTCACTAGTGAGTAAAGACCATCTGGAGGGCTTGTGTTATTTCAAATCTAAACAACTCCTCCTCTGTTACTCTAACTGCATTAATTGAAAGATAATTGTAAAAATAAGCTGTAGAAAGAAAGCATGGAGTGAAATTCACCTCAGAAGCGTTTTCCAGGCTTTCTAGTAGCAGTGAGGGCAGGCTGTGCAAGAACAAGGACTCTGGCTCAGCCGGAGTTTGCTGGATGACTTCAATGAGTTGCTCTCTTTTCATACACCCAAACACTCTGCGAAGCCTGAGCTTAGCAAGCTCCATCCAGACTTCATTAAATGCCCCCCTACTCATCCTGCTGTCCTATTGGCCTTTTTATAGGGGACCACTTTTGTCATGGACTACAAAGAGGACATGGAAAATAAAGAAAATTTATTCTCATTGTCATTCCATTCAGTGTTTTAACCTTATTTTTAATGGAAAAAAACAGTTATTTTTAGTTCAGTTACAATGATTCTAACACAGTCAAAATTACCTATTTTCTCCTAATTCTTGTTAATAATGCAACTACAGTTATATTATTATACACCAACTTTCTAATATTTATCCCTTTCTTGTGCTTCTCTTTTCCTTGTACCATTACAGCAAATGATCGGCTCACCAAGGTGTTTATCTGAAGAGTGCAATGTTGACTGTGTATTTCTTCCCCCCTAGCCATACTTCACTAAGGATTGTTTTTTATATATTTCAAGACGTTTACTGATAATACATTTTTCTGATTGTCCTAAAAATATTCATAGAATGATTCATTCCTTCATTCTTCCATGTATACGGAATGGTTTCTTTTAGGCTGAAGGCACACAGATCTGCAAATGTAAGCAAACTTTAAGTTAAAAAACACCTTGAAATAGATGATTTACTAATACAAACCCTAAACCACAGGGTAGTCAATGAACACCTGGCCAGTAGGTAATTTTCCCATTGTGGCTCGGACAAATTAGAAAAGGGTCATCAGAATTTAAACCAAGTTGCAAGCACAGCAAAGGTTTCTTAAATAATTTTGCAAATACAAGCAAAATGAAGACAAAAATACTCTAAAATCCAAAGAAAACCAGACAAAGCCTGAGAACACCAGAGTAACATACTCTCTTGTTTTTAACTGCAGATAAATGTTGCACATTCTGGAGTTTTCCTTCAAGAAGATATTTTTATCTTAAGAATGAAATGATCTTTGAAAGGAGATCCAGTAGCAGAACCATCTGCTGAACTGGAGTCATTTGGAAATGTTCCACTGACTTCAATGAAGCTCTTTTTGCCAGTGCAACCTGGCAGTCTTTGGAGGTTTTATCAACAGCTCCCATATTATAAAGACTTTTTAATTCCGGTTCTGCTCTAGTTTTCATAAATATAAAATTGAAGTCAGTAGTCTGATCACAGTGCATGCATGCTCCAGAATAATGTCTCAAAAGAGACACCAGCTGGAAATTGCATGTAGCTACTGAATCAAGATGACAGGGGTTTGCTGAGCTGCTGTCAGCAAAGAATTGTAGCAGGCTCATTCATACGAGACGTCAAGCTACAGCTACTTTCCCACTGCTTTCAGTGAGAGCTAAACATGCTCAGTACCCTGCAAAATTAGACCATGCGAAACTTGCATTTATTCTCTCCTGGCAGGATTTGCTCAGCACATTGTGTTTCAGTCCCAGCACCATGCCTTGGCTTTTCCAGGATAATCTAGGATTTGCTTCATCAATCATTTTCATTCCTGCTCTGGTGACCAGACTGTGTGTACTGTTCTTTCTATACTGGTAAGGTTGGAATTGAAATATTGGAGAATTACAGACAACTTGTTGCTGGATAAGCTTAAAGGAATCACTTCGTCTTTAAAAAGCAAGAACAACAATGAATTCTACCTAATGGGAATTTATTTTTTTAGGACCAGATTACTCAGAGGAGAAGATGGAGAAAGAAATTAAAGAGAAATGGAGAAAGGAGAGGATGGGATCCTGTGAAGGTCCTGAGCTCATCTGAAGTGAAGACCTAAGTGCATCAGCGAAATCTAAGCTTCCTCTGATAGGCAATTGGATCTCCTGGGCAGCTAGAAGAGAAAAGTAAACAATCTGTGGAAAATAGGGACTCCAAATACTCTGGTGTATGGGGAACCTCACTGGTTTTAGTATTTCATTGAGTATTTGGCTCACTGGAGGATCACAGCTGATGCCAACTCCATTGAGCATATTTATTTTTTTTTTTTTTTTCTGGGGAAGGCAGCAAGAGGTTTGGACAGGTAACTCAGGATAGGTAATCTGAAAGAGGAACATTTGCCAATGCGCTTTGAGGATATTCAGCTGCAAGGAGAGAAAAAAAATGATATAAATTGCTCAGCAAAAGGAAAAAAGAGATAAATTCTCCATAAGATTGGGCTTTGGAAACTGATGCTTAAAGACAGGTGCAAAGAAACTTTCAGTTTTCTCTTCTGAATGTTGAGCAAATCCAGATCATTCATTGACTCTCTGATCATGCAATTTTCTTCTCCTTTGTACACAAGTTCCTTGAAATGCATAACTTGAAACTAAACATGACGATTCAGCTGAGGTGTGAGGCGGTTCTTGCCAGCCCAAGGCAGTGTTGTCCTGTGTACCAGAAGAAAAATACCATGAACTCTCTTAAGGCTGAAGCTAGAACTGAAGCCATCCAGTGATGTGCAAGTTTTCTTTCTGAAATTGTCGAACTGGCATTGAACTCATAATCCTGCACAATTCCTGGCATCTCCCAGAAGAAACACAAGAAACTTCTGCTCTAGCCAAAGCCATTGAATATGTAAAAATATTTTGAATATCCATCTGCTGCAATAATAAGGCTCGTATACATCACGCAACATTGGTTTTGCCTTATATAGCTTGCTGCCAATGTGAATAAAGAAATATTCTCAACATTTGGTAGCAGCCAAGCTATTACAGGAACAAGGAACATGAATGGAACTGAAATGAGGTAATGTCACTTCTAATGATCCTGTGGTAGACAGATTGCAACACAAGACATTTCAAAAAGAGAAAACAGGAAAGATTAGATCCTGAGCTGAATATTTCTGCAGTAGGAAGCCTTACTTTTTTAAGTAGTGCCTTACAAACCAGGCTAGCTGGTCACATTTGAAAATGACTAGTAAACAAAGGCTGAATAGAGAATTAAGAGATACTGTAAGTTAGAGTGGTTCAAAACTTAATGTTTTGATTTCAAGGCAAACAAAACAAGAAACTAAAACCAAAACAGATCTGGTTCAGATGAAACAAAGATTACTTTTTTTTTTTTTTTTTTTTTTTTTTTTTTTTGTCATAAATGAAGACCCTGAAAATAAATACTGTTTCACATTAATTGGAAACGTTTAGTTGGACTGAAATGAAGGCAAAGTTCACTTCAGAACTTGCCATGGTTAGACTAGATGTTTAACATCTAGCTTGCTCAAAGGAAGGTATAATGAATTCCAGGTTTACTGGCACTGGACAAAGAAATAAGGTGTGTTTTTCAAGTTCAGTGCAATCAAATTTTACTGCTGTAGATATTCATAACAGTAAGTGTGGTTGTAAACTGATTTAAAGAAGGGGGTGAATATATAACCACACTGTCCTGTTCTCATCACATAGCGCTGGAAAGGGCACCTAGGATTCCTGTAGTTCCGTCTCTGAAAATCTTTGCAGAAACATGGGTATATGCACCATCCAGCATGCATGCAGAGAGGCTCCTGCATTTAAGGTGTGTTGGACCTGGTCTACACATGGATCTTCATGAAACCAGTACCAATGGTACCGCAGAACACAGTCTGAAAATCCAGCCACTGTTGCTGACTATTCAGAAGCCACGAGTAAATGTACTTATCTGGAATAAGCAAAGTGAGGCACAGAGAAGTAGAATGCAAATAGATCAGACCCCTCTAAGAAGACCCTCTCTTGGCAAAATCCGACCTGGAGAAGCACTGCCAATTCCAGCCACATTAATAAGGAATGTGACATGTTCATTGCTACAGTATTTTATTTTACATTTGGCTTTTCCCAGATGAACTGCAGTTCAGTTCTCTTTCACAGCTAAAGTTTAACTATTCTTGCAGTAAAGCAGCTTTTTAAAAAATCTTGTTGGGTAGGGGGTGGTGGAAAGTAGTTTAAAAATTAATAGAGGTACTTTTTTCTTAATTGAACTATAAATGCTATTTTAATGGGCATCCTGTAATGTGAAAACCTAGACAGGAATTCATCTAGAATACTGAGAACCAGCCACAGTATCACAAAATGGTCCATTCTGAGAATAAATATAAAATGCAACTCATATTTCCTGTGGGCGGTGGTTTCATAATTCACAGAACTACCAACAGTTTTGCCTTCCTCCAATTTCTCAATACTCTGGACAACTTTTCAAATGTATTAGTGAGAAAGAGAATCTTTCAAGCAAAACATTCCCAGTAGTAAATTTGCCACTTGGCTCAGTTATTCCAGCATGACTCCATCCCTTCACATGATGTGGTGTTATAGTTTCTTTTGTTGTTGTTTCTGTTTATTTTGTTTCTTTCATTCTTTATTTTTTTCCCCACAAATATTCATAAAACATAACATAGATCAGGGAAACAACACCTAGAAGAGCTCTTTTCCCACCACTGTCAATAAAAACAGTAGCAATGAGCCATGATCATGATGCACGAATCTGGAGCTGAATCCTTGTGTTGCTTTCTGAAGTGAGGCATGGTGAATCTTAGTTATTGATTTGGACAAAACAGATTCCTACACTCTTATTTAGTTTTTGCCTCACGGCTTCTCTGATCTAACATGAGCCATATAAGCTGTCTGTAGTACACAGCCACATCAGAGGTTCTTATCCCTCAAGACCACCTTTTTGATGCATTCCAGGTTCTTTTGCAGAGATACACAACAAAGTCCTTTAATGCATAGGGTTTTTCTCCCTTTTTTGGGCATATTTCTAGTCCTGGACAATAGAGACAGGGTAAAGTAGATAAGGATGGGAATAATCAATAGAGAACAGGAAGCATGCTGTTCTCAAGTTTTTTGTATGTCTGGAAAAATTGAAATTCATAATAAAAGCTATATAAATTAGTGCTGAGACTGCACTAATACCACAAATGGTGTTCTCAGGAGTCCTGTTACAGGCTGATGGGCAGGTAGCATAGGTGGGTAGATAAATGGGTTTATATGCTCTCTTTTTTTCAATTCTATCTGTAAAAATGTGGTCAAAATGGGAACAGAGAAGACATTCTCAAAGCCAGTTACATGTCCAGGTCCACTAGAACAGAAGAGATAACCTTGTTATTTCAATGACATCTTGAAAGCTTCAAATATCTCAGAAAATTCTGAGCTGTGTCTTTCTCTTGACTGTGTCTGCACAGGTAGAAAAGACTGATCAAAGACAGGGGCACAAAGAGATCCAAGAGACATGACAAGGATTTACATCTGGGTCTGCTGAGCTGGAGGCTGGGCTCTTCTGCACCCTCCTCTGCAGGGATCAAGAATGTACTTAAAGTCAGGAAAATAACTCTCCATTTATGTTAGTAAAATAAGATGTGAAGCAGCTGGCAGAAATTGACCAAAATTTATTTTGCTTGATGATTAAATACAATAATTACTTAACCAAATTCAGATAACGTCTGATATTTCTGATGTATAGATCTCCATAAGTCTTATCCAAAGAGCTAGGGGCGATATCTCTCCCAGATGTCAGCCGAATCCTTTCAAACCCCTGCTCTAGATGCAGGAAGTTATTCATTGGTTACTTTGTGACTCAGTATCACCTAGGCTGGAACAAAACTGCACCAGTCACTCAAAATTGCCTTCTGACTTCCAGCCTAAGTTTATGCTGGGTCAATCTTTAACCTCTCTTCCTGTGCCAATAATGACTTTCAGCATAAATGAATAACTTCTTTCCTGGTGGGAGTTCTCTCCTGTATTTGTATTCCCACTCAAGGTTCACTTTGCTGGGCTAAGCATGATGTGTTAGCACACCCTTGTTTTGTTCTTGTGTCCTTGTCTCGTGGTTGTGCACTCAGTTTGCATACTATTTTGCTCTGGGGTGGCTAATCAGTTATTTGACTGGGTCACTGCACCCTGAGATTCAAACCATGCCCCTTGGTATGGAAACAATAGGGCATTCATTCATGTGCACTCAAAGATAATATATTCATAGCTTTAATCACCCCTGACAAAACAAACCATCCCTGCCCACAGTCATCCCAGGAGCTTTTCTATGCTGCTATTTTTGTAACCCGTTCATCTTTCCTGATTGTGGGTTGGTAGGGCTGGGAAAGTAGGTAGGACAGGAGGTTCATCGCTAAAACTGCCCAAGTAGCTGTTCACTCTGATCTGGCTGCAGAAACTTCCTTACAAGTCAATGCAGGATGATTCATCCTGTCCCAATATAGGTATTTAAGACAGATCAGGTGAACTGCTTCATAAAGAGATATTTCTTTTGGCACTGATGCTAAGGGATGGCTACAAAGTTCAGACTTTGAAAGGCAGGTCTGGTTGGGCTTTGAGCAACTCAGTCTGGGGAGGTGTCTATGCTCCTAGCAGGTGGGGTAGAGCTAGATGATCTTTAAAGTAGGCCCCTTCCAACGCAAACCATTCTATGATTCTGTGATTCTATGATTCCAAGAAAGGTATATGAACAGTGATTAGCTCAAGTGTAGCTATCAGCGTAAAATAAATACATACATTTACTCAGAAAAATCATTTATGAAATCTCATCAACAACAAGGAAAATAGCTGAAGATGAGGGACAGATCACATTTCACAGCTCTATTACATCTACTACGTCTACAGTGTGATTCCTTTCACTTACGTTCCTGGAGAAACCCTGCAGAACATCTCCTACTCTGGTTTTCCTGGGCTGTGCTCTACCAACTAACCCTGACCAACACATGGCATTGCAGAATAAGAGCAAGGCTATTGCATGTTAAAGAAAGAAAGGAAACGAGAGTCTCCTTTAGTAAGACTGCATGCTGAAAGTGATCCCATGAAAAGATAACCCCTAATCCCTACAGCTGCCCAGAGCTAAAAGTCATTTCTTGCTGTTCTAGTTCTATTCTCAGGGGATAAAAGCTATTCTCTTCAATTGAAGAGACATCTTAGACTAAGCAGATTTAGTCTGAAATGACTTCTCACGCACAGGAAGGAAGGTTTTTTCCTTCACAAGTTCAAGTATGCCAGGAAAGCTGGGAAAGAAATTGCATCACTACTGATTGTGCTGTGTTTGTACAGAGAGAGCAGAAGAGACCTGGATTTTCCTAGGCTGTCCATGCAGTGGTTATCTACAAGACAGGGAACTGTTGCAGCCCAGAAGGCCTTGCTAGGTACTGTATCACTTACAGACTCACACAACCACAGAAGATCCTCTGCTACTCGCATAGTTTAGGAAAGCTACAGGAAATATGAATTTGCTCGACTGGATTGCTTTGTTCTGTTAGGATGTATGGATTTGGATTTATCTTGCCTAATTTTATATTATTTCATACAAAAAATATACACTTCTTTTCCTCTGCCCTATTAGTCTCTGATTTTAGGATGAGATGGATCATACCTTTGTCTCTGTTGGCTATATTCATCCATCTCCATTGACTATGGAAGCAGCTTGCCCTAACTAGTTCAGATGAAAGCATCCCATTTTTTTTTTATTATTATTATTATTTTTTTTTTATTATTATTTGAATCCTACCTGAAAATGAACAAAATGACTGAAGAGCAGATGGCTGAGCAGGAATCCTCTAAGTTGCATTTATTTAATGGGGAAGATTAGAGGGAAAATAGGAAATTCCTTAAGAGGGGATAAAGGATATAATGGTTTTATAGCATCAGTAGAAGAAGAAGAGAACAAAGGCAGAACAGTTTGAAGGGACATGGGATATTTTTCCAGAAGTCTTTGCCAAAATGAGATGGTTGAGAAAGACAGGATAGTTGCCCTTAGCTGCTTTTTGTACCTTGCTGTATCAGTATTTTTCAACTTGAATCCTTGATCTGGTTATGGTCAGAATTACACTTTTGTATGGGTTTTCACTTATGTTATGTGGTTGTATATCAAGTAGAGCTGACATCAGTTGTCTATCAGAACTGTACTGAAGCTGCACAGTCCTGCTGCACCAAACTTGTAAAAATTTGGCTCAAAGCCAACCAAATCCCCAACACCAAAGGTTACAAAGTTCACAGTTTCTATTTTAATGGTTTGAGGGAATCCTATGGAATAATCAGGGCACTACTGTGAATGATCATGCCAACTACAGTGCATGCACACAAAAATCTTTTTACCTAAGTTGGATATCCAGGCATTACATATTTAATTTAAAGTTCATCACCTTGGTTTCCTTCATAATGAAAGAAGGGAAATAGACATCTTCAGAAGCGGATTAACTTGATTTGTCTTAGATAACTCTTAAGACTGGATAAATTTTCTTTTAGATTTTTGAGCTTAAGAGAGATTAATCCCTCTTTAATCATTTAATCTAAATGAAACATTTAGGTTCCCCTGGTAGAAAAGAGGAAAAGATCAGGAAGGAGATTCATGTTATTTTAAGAGTGAGGGTTAAGGCAGGTGGGATAAAACTACTGAAGCAATTTATTTATTTATTTATTTTTTTCCACTGCATTAGAAAGAGACCAGCTAACAAGGCAGGGTAAATGTTTATATGGCTAAGACTGGATGGAAGGATTGTTTCCCAGCTTGTCTGTATACTCTGGCTAGGATGCCATACTATCTCTCTCAAAGTGGTGCATGAAGGTGCCTGTCATCGAACTATTCGTGGTGTGCATGTGACAGACCCTTAAAGCAATGTGAGATAAAGACACAGCACACATACAGAGAAGACTGTTGTCCTTAGGTAAATCAATTCCATTTCATTTACTCCTGGACTACAAGACAATCCTTCTGTACTTTACCTCAAGATAATGGGCTGAAATGCTGTAAATAATTCCAGTAAGTCAGTCCCTCTTCCTTTTAGGTTTATAAATAAGTGCCTAACAGATACATCTATCCAGGCTGACGATGTACATAATTAAATGAATGACTGAGCTATGAGTATAAATATATTTTTTTTCTAGAATCACCTGAGAAAAATGAGGGGTTAGTCAGATGCCCAGTATATCACCTATACCCCTGTAAATATTTCCTGTGATATAGATTTGCATACTGAAGCAAACAGTGCTCAAAGACTACATTCAGAATTTGCCCTAATAGCTATTCTTCTGGGTCCTTAACTGTGGCTCAGTATACCCTCTGGAGGGACTTTGTCCAGTACCACAGTCTTCTACATTTGGACCCTAATTTGCCCCACCACTGACATAACAAACCCCTATCTATTACTGGTGATCAGGAAGGGATCTGAATTGCTTTCCACTCTCAATATTTTGATGCTTGTGATTACAACCGGACTGACAACCAGAAAAACAGAGATACTTTCTAGCTCTTAGCCACTCTCAAATAATATATATAAAATGTCCCAGGACCCTGAAAGCAATTGCAACACCATGATATCGGTCTTTCAATTAGGCTGTCTCCCCTCCAGTTGGGGTAACTTATCTGTACATGTACATTCAAAAGAATGCTGGGAACAGCTCTTAGCCCATACCATCTTCCCAGGACTGCATAGGCTGGGCACTTTTTCCAAAAGGCAGTCTGGGAGCAGAAATTCCTTTTGTGGAGAATAACAGAACTTAAGAATACTCACACTGAGCACTTTCTGCCAGTTGGCCTCTGTGCGTGGTCGATGCACATTTAACTTGCTGCCATAGACACAGCCAGTGCGTGCAGAGCTCTGCAGGGAGCTGAGCCACTTCTCCACCCAGAGGCTGTTTACTGGTGGTTCCTGGAAAAACTGATTGGACATATTCTTTGTTTGTGTGAGGGATCATCTTCTGATGATTCCCACCGAGGTACTCAGAGAGAAGCCATTGTCTAAATAAAAACAAAAATGGTGGCAAGGTGCCCTTCCATACAAAGGAATGAAAACACAGCTTCGGCTTAACAGTGACTCCGACACTGATTTCCTCCTTGACTGACACCCATGGTTTGCAACTTGATGTGGATATCTGAGCTATACAGGAATGAGCCAGCTCATAGAACTAAATGAAAGATGAGAGATGGGATGTTGCTGGGGGATGGAGCAGAAAGCCAGACAGCTAGGGCTGCACATGCAGCAGCAGCTTCCCACAGTAACTTTTGGTACAAGGCTATTTTCCATTTGCTAACTGAAACTATCTTGTTTAGACAACACTGACCTTCAGGCTGCAAACAGCTGGTGGCTTCGTGGCTTCCAGGAGGGAAAAAGCTTGGGAGTCCACGTCGTTTTGGACTTACTAAAAAAGTCATGATGGAAAAGAGGCAGGGAGACAGTTTTGGGATGTGGTCTTCTAATGCAAGAGTGTGCTTCTTACTAAAGAAAAAATGATCCCATCCTCTCTTTGTTTCTTAACCAAGTGCTCTCACTTCTCTTGCACCTTCAGCACTCTGTGCAGTGCAGTGCAGTGAGATGGACCAAAGTAGTCGGCTAGTTTTCATCCAGAATAATTTCCCTGTCTGGCTCATGGTATTGTCCTACAGATGGCACAAGAACTGGAGAGAAGGCCACTCCTTTTGGCAGCTGTGTGCACTTCAAATTTTTGTGAGACTGCAACCTTAGAATAATGGAATAAATGGTTTTCTGTTTACAAAAATAGATGGATTCCAAGAGCCAGGGCCAAAGGGTAAGATCTCAGCAAGAGTGCTTTGAAGAGTGAAGGCAAAAAGCAGCCAATAGGCTCAGAGGGGAGAGACCTCCCCAGAAAAGACAGGAAGAAAGTTTGCAGTATTTCAGATGTGTAACTGAATGCTATGGAAAGCAAATTCAGAAATGGGATAAAAAGGGATTAGAGAAACTCCTGGAACATAAATCCAGTGGCTTAGAAAATCCTAAGCTAGTGACCTCCCCAGACTGATAGGATACAGCCATGGGAAACACAGCTCTAGGCTTGTTTCCTCTATACTCTCTTCACTGTTTGCTGTTGAAGGATACTGAACACAGTCATTTGCCTGGACTGTATTTTCTTCATCACAGTTTGCAGATCTGTAACAAACAGTTGGATAGAAAAACAACCATGCATTGTGCCCAGTCCATTCTGACCGATGTAAACTTTGCACTTCTAAACACAGGATTTGGGTCAATGGGATTGTTCCGCAAATATATTGAGGCTGTTTGAAATCACAGCCTGCTTGCATGACCCATCTCTGTAATGAGTGAATGCTAATCAGCCTATTCTCCTGTCAAAACCAAAATGAGTCCATGTTTATCAGGTCATGTTTTCTGCACCTCAAGCAAAGATCAGGCAATGTGCATGCAGATATTCAGGTTATACAGAATTCAGCAATGAGTCCTTGCTCGAATATGAATATTTCTGGATTTTCTCCATCCACCAAACATCACTACAAAAGGAATGGAGAAGAAAGAAGTACTGTGGGAGAGCTGTTGCTCTTTTGCAGCCCTCAGTATTCTCAGCTTGTATTTTCTGTCTGCAGGTCATATAATAGGCACAGATTATAAGTATTGCATTGATTTGTCTTTGCAGTGGGTATCATCAGAAAAAGATAAAGTATAAGAAGCTCACTGAGTTTGTTTCCTTTCCGGGCACTGAAGAAATAATAAAAAAAGATACTACTGCGGTGGGAGACTCCATTTAAAGTTAACCTGAGGTCAAGCTGTGTCTTGCTGGATCTGAAATTGTAAACATGTGTAGCTTAAAACAAGAGATTTTTTGAGTTTGTTCTTGCTTCCTGTGGGTACTAGAAACAGAGGTTATGAGAGCGATGGAAGCAGTGTAAAAAGTCAACATAAGTTAGTTCTTTTTGTACTCAAACCGGGGGCAAAACCAGGAGAAGTGCTGGTCCTGTGGGTATACCAACTCAGTCAGGCTTATTCATCCTCAACAAGTTTGGTAGAGAAAATCCCTGCATCTTTGCACCTCTAGCTGCGGTCCAAAGAGATTGTTGGGATTTGTGTGTCCATCTTGTTCAGCAGAAAAATTCTATTTCAACAAAGCATTTGACTGATTTCACATTGGTGCTTAAACATCACCAACTTTCATTGGACTTCTGCAAGAATGTCTTAACTGAACTGGTTCTTCTCAGGTTGTTATCCCAAAGAGTGAAGACATGATCCATGTACTCCAAACTGGCATCATTTCAGCCTTTTCTGAATTGCAGTCAGCATGGGTGCAACAACATGCTCATGAATTTACATGTTCTGAAGCAGAGAACGCTTACAGGCAAAGTGTTTAAGTCTAACTTCTCTACATATATTTGCCCTCAGTTGCTCCATAGCTCAAGCAGTAGGAGGGCCTGTTCACAGTTTCAAAGACCATAAATTCAGTCCAAATGGTAGTTGTGGTTGTATGGATGTGGTCATGGTTCACTACACAGCTATGCCTTAGCCATGATGAAGGATAAAGCTTGGCAGAGGGTAAGATAAATATGCCCAAACAGCTCAGCAATACCATTGATCAGAGCGTTCACTTTGTTCCAGTCATTTATGTCCTCCAAAGAATTGTTCCAGGAGCTCAGGAAGGAAAACACTCCGCTGTCTCCACTAGTTGCCTTGAATGTGGCTCTTACACACACCATGGACTCCTGCACTGGCAGAACAAACAAAGTTGTATTTACTTAGCTCCAGCCTCCTCACTGCCTGGGATGATTCATGCAATTTCAAGTTCACTTGCAACAACTTTCATTTTTCATGTTCTGAGAGCCGTGTCGAATAATGTTATTTATTTATTTATTTATTTATTTATTTTGGTGTATGTGTGTTTATCTTTAACCTATGAAGGATATTTGTAGAGTATTGAAGCTCTGGAAATCTTTGACCATCTTGACCTCATCTCTGCATTCCTGAACTCTCTTGGATGCTCTTCATTATGTGATATCAAGAGAAGAAAGAAAACAGACTTAATTTTATCTTTGCGAGGTTATGACTAAGAAGAGTTTGATAAGGTGAAGCCGTTTCAGTGAGAAAGCAGTAACCAAAAATATGAAATGGCAGAGAAATGAAGGGTATGTTCATACCATCACAAGAGGAAGACACACAACATCAGGAGAGATTCCCAGCAGCCTCTGAGGTCTTGTAACAGGTCATGTATATATGCGTGGTCTTAGCCCAATGGGTAGCCACAAAAGGTGGGAACTTATGAAAGTATCTTATTGCTGACAATATTCTATTTATATAAATGCTCAACCTAGACAAGTACCAAGCATTTTCCATTGCAGCTGTTAGAAGAACAATACTTAGCTATTAAGATTTTAAGCACCAGACTTAAGTCCATGGCAGACATAAAGAAATCACCATTCAGCATGAAGCTACATTATGTGGAGAAAGCCTCCCTTCACTAAAAATGCTGCAGGGACAACTATTTCTTTTCAAAGGTTAAGAACTAATAATTCTTCAGTGCTCTGACAGAATCAGACAGAAGTCTGCATAAGTTCTGCCTAGCATTTCCCTGTCTGGCTCTAGGTCTTCAGAGGTGTGTCGTCAATGGGACAGACTGAGTCACCGACTTAGGAGGAATTTAGGTCACTGGCTTTCTTAGCCTTGTACTTCAGTCTGCGATATTAAAACATCTAATACAGAAGTCCAAATATGAAATCACTTAGAGTGAGTGAACTCTTGAAAACATTGGCTGCAGCAGTGCCTTTCTTTAGATTATTTTTACACTCGCTGTGTGTTGCCTGAACTCTCATGGCTCAGAGGCTAATGCTAATGCAGGCAGCAGAGAAACACACTTCAGTTCTCATATGGAGAGGCACTTGCAGGGTACCTGATTGCATTCCTCTGACATACAGCACAAATGGCACAAACTGCCATATCTGTGATGAGTTAGAGCATCATCAAGTGTCCTTTTTCCAGTATACTGCAAAATTATCTTCTAGGGAATCATTCCACAACACCAGCCCATATCCTCTAGTGACTGCTCCTCTACATCCTTCCAGTCCTGCCAGGTTCTGCTTGAAGGGATGGCTGAAGAAGGAGATATATTCACTCAACCAGTGTATTACTGGTATATTACATCATATATTTAATTAGATTATCTTTAAGGTCCTTTCCAACCCAAACCTTTACAGCAATTTGACTTGCTCTGATTCATTCTGCCTTTTAGTATGAGTGGTAATTGCAGCAGAAATGGTGCATCGACACCACCTGGGAGTGGTGCAATTGACTACCAACTACCAGCCCCTATGGAGTTTTTACAGGTTTGGTGTGCAATGCCAACACAGGTATGCTTTCTAGAGTTTGCTAATCCAAAATCACATCTGGGCCACTGTGTTGGCAATTGTGTTATCTGCATAAGTTAATGTAAATCTAGAATGGATACAGCCCCTGTAGCTATAAGTATGCTTTTTGTGTAAAGCCTTGCTCTTTTCAGGCACATATTGCTGCAGCCCTTCTCTAGTTAGATTCTCTTTTAAGAGCACTTTGTAAAGTTTTTGTCTTAGAAAGCAACCTCTGTGCTTATTTCTGCCCCTGTCTGTTCCTCATCTAATGTGAAAATATATTGTTATTGAAAACCATTATTTGTGCTATGATTTTTGTTTTCAGAGAGCACATATGCATGTGAAATATGTTTTGTACTCCATTTCTCCTTCTTGCTGTGCAGAAAGAAAAGGAAATATTGGCTACAAAACCCAAGTGCTTTCTTAAAGAGAAAAGAATGCTTGTGATGGAACTGAAAATACTATGTCAGATAAAATGGGTTTAGAGAAAAAAAAAGGGAAGCAAACTAATCAATGTTAATGGGTAAAGAGGGGAAGAACATTTCACTCAGAGAGGTATTATTCTGTGACCCTGGAAGCTGTAGAACTGCTGCAAATGAAGGCGTTGATGTCTTTTAAGATATTGCTGCTCAGCTGAGTCAGCACAACTGACTCCATGCACTTCCTTAATCTAGCCACTGGAAGTGTAACTCCTTCAAATCCCTCTTATGTTGGCCTTTTACTCTTCCTATGAGACTTTCACAGGTAACTTGCATGATCACATTTTATTCTCTAGGCAGAACTGATGAGGAAAATGCAAACAAGCAGTCTCTGCTCTCAGATGAGGGAAAGCTCTGCTGTGGGATACAAACACCTGCAGGAAGCATGAGAGTGCTGGAATTGTCTGACCATCCACTCAGGCAATCCAGTTCCACCTCGATATGAAAATCACTCCCTGTGCACACTCAGTTACTGTGGAGTGGGATTCAGACTATCTGCAGTAGCATAAAAATTAGGTGTGTATTTGCAGCTAGCTGTCCAACCTCTCGAAAGAGACAGGCAGCTCTAGGTAGTCATTCATCTTCCTTTGAGTCCCTCATGCAGAGTTCATGGACCACCATCAAGGTGTGACTATCTCCCTGACCTGTTTGTAAAGCACTTTTGAAAAGTGTAGGCTGCAAACTGCCCAGAAGGTTTAAATCCATGGAACCACAGGAACAACTCATCCTAACCTTGCTTCAGCTAGGGCCAGAGTTTCTTCAAACTAGTCCTGCCCTGATTTCAGTATCAGCCTTGTGAATACCTTGCAGAGCAACATCTGACTTTGGGTTGAAAGATCAACGGAGCAAGTATTTTTGATAAAAGGAAAAGATTAAGCTCTTTCACTTCCTCAAACTGCAAAATATTTTCTAACAGTTTCCACAGACATACTGAAGAATTTTGTCTTTTCTATATCACTAAGCACAGTTTTACTGCTTCTGGCAACAACCCTTTTTTTTGTTTGTTTTTGGTTTTGTTTCAGATTTACTTTAAAAGGCCTTTCAAATAAGCCTCAAACAGCAATCCTCCAGGTTCTTAAACTCTATTATTTACCTCCGTGAAACTCAAAATCTCCCACTTCTATTCTTTCTTTTTCTATTTTTTTTTTCATTTATTTCATATTGATTTTCCAATTCTATTTTTTTTACTGCTTTTACTTTGCCATCTGTCCTTGTGAAATCACACTTTTTTAGATATCTAATAAAAACTGGCAGAGTTGATTTACATTTTTCACTTGCTTTTCTTCCTCTGAATCAATTTTGTTCATTATTCTTCTCAGGCTGGAGACAAGAAGCCTTCCAGAAGTAACAGGGGCATAAATAATTGATTAAAACACTTCTATTTTCCTATAGGGACTGTTATCAGGCTATGGTCACTGACCCTTCAGAAACTACCAAATTCCAGTTATGTGAACAAAACATCTTTATTAGGTAATTAAACAGCCTGTGTTTCATCTGTGACCTTTTCATGCTACAAGGTGACCAGAAGAAACTTTAATTCCCATCTTTCATTAAGGACTATGTAGAGTAGATAATACATTCAATACATTTAGGTTCTATTGTGCTATAAAGAAATTATATTGTGTGCATCTGGTTATTTGTTATGGGATTTGGTTGTCCACACAAAGGCAACCTGTGTCCCACACTCATATGCCCAAGGTGTATGAGAAACCTACAGAAGGCTGACAGGAGATGTGACCAAGGTACTGCAGAAGACCTGTAGGAAAGTCACCAGACAACAAAGGATGTTGAGAGCTAGGATCAATTCAATTGATCCTGGTAACTGCCTGTAAGCACAGACTTTTATTCGGGGAAAACCATCCCTATGCTTACCAAGGGAAGAATTGCACTGAGCCCTTCCCGCTTACAAGTCAATGGGCTGAAGGCTCTAGCCTGTCTTTCAAAATTTGTTCATATCTCCAAACAATTTTTCTTGACATCCTATGGGATAAACTTGCCTCCTGAATAGGAGATGCTCAATTACAAGCTTTGGTCTCAGTGTGTCTCCTCTCTCTTCAGATTTCTTTCATCATATTGGTTTTGTTTGCTTTGGGAAAATTGCAGAATTGCTTATCCAAAACCCACAAAAGTCAGCAGGAGTCTTTGAACAGGCTTTGATGAGGTTTGGATTAATCAAGTGAGGCATAATAATAGACTGACAGATTCAGCTTTGGCATTAATCATTTTGGTTGAAATGACCAGCTGACTTTTGTTGTACTGTATGTCTGCAATTTCTTTTAAATATTTCTACTTAACTATTCAGAATTGAATAAACAGCTCTTGGAAGGGAACAAAGGACGACAAACTATTTATCACTTTTTACTGCAAGTAGCAGTTTGCATTGCTTTGGCACCCAGTGGTTTTGTTGAGTCAGGTGCTGCACAAGCATGGGCTCAGAAATGCAACCTCTGATGAATTCCCAAACAGCGTGTGTAGCATCACCCTCAGTCCCCAGCTGGGGACATGAAACAATGGGATATTGGTGACTCACCTATGGTGTGAAAGCTGGACCTTTCTGGACATGAAAAGACTGTGTACTCGTTGAGTAGTATCTCCTAGACCACCAAACAGCATGGGGTCAGCAGTGAACAATCATGTAAACATGCTTAGACATACTGTCCATGACAATGAGGTGCCTCATTATCATGTTTGCAAGCTCCCTGGCTCTCTCATTAAGGGTGTCATAGTAGCAGCTGATGATAAGTTTGCAAGCAGAGTCAGTTGATATTCCCCAGTTTGGTTTGGTGTCCAAAACACAGCCTTTGTTTCATCTTTCCCCTGAAGGTCATTCTAGCTCTGACCAGCTGGAAGGTCTGGGGAGTCCTGTCTGGGAGGAACTCTCTAGGCTGAAACAAGACAAAGCAGGTGCTGAAGTGGAGCTGGAGCAGATTCACAAAGACACTTCAATACTTATTCCAAGGAAAAGCTGAGTGTCTGAATGTTTCTTTCTAGCTTAATTGTTGTGGCTTTCAAATGATAAACCCATAGAAAATTTGAGAGGATGCTGCTAGTTCCAAAGGCTTTGTCAGTACTTTGAGCAGTAAAGAAGAACAACATTGGCATCAAGAGTTGACAGGCTGCATCTTAGCTTTTATACTTGTGTGAAATCCATGTAACAATTCTTGTTTCTTGACATAGATGAGTGTGCAAGCAAATTTTAAAAAAAATACTGACAATGGGAGATATTGCTTTCCTCTCTTCATCCCCAATGCAAGATTGTTCCACACAACACGATCTTTACTGACAGTCTTGAGTTTATTTGATATATTTTGCAATGGCTAGAATAAGAATACATCGTTTTTGTAATTGTAGTGTGTAGAATTAGAGGCAGTCACTGAACCACTGGTGGATGGTCTCAATGCAATTCCCTAAACACCAACATTTTGGGGAGTGTGACACTTATTATTGAATCTAAGACCTCCACGAGGGACTGGCAGATATGACACAGTATGTGTGAGAGAGCCTCATGTCCTTTAAGAGCACCAGCTGGAAGCTGGCTGGAATATCCTGGGGCATCTCCAGTATCAGTGGGTACCCCAGATTAAGCAACTTCATCAGTCAATAGAGCTGGTGTGATCTTGTCTTAAGCTCCTTAAGCAGATATCTAAATCAAGGACTTGTCTGACTTTTCTGTGGTGATCACAAAGTAAAGAGAGGAGATACAATCAATTCTGATTGTATGCCCACAGCAGGGTGGGGAAATCTTCTGTTTGCTCCTGGAGGGCCTTGTGCACCACAAAATGCGTGACTTCCCCGATGTCATTGCCGTAATATTCACAATAATCAAACGGTCCCTTTCAAAGTGATTGCAACTGAACTGTGGTTGTAACTGAATTTATCAGTTCTTGGGGGTGTCATGAGGCCAAAATACAAAGAAGCACTGTCATTGTCAGAAGTTATTTGCCTTCCTTGCTCTGTCTCTTTACAAGGAATAACAATGCCATTGTTCATTCGTAGCAAGATGAATGGCTTCAAAGGGTTCCCAATAAAAAAAAAACACAGCCTTGTGTGGGGTCGCTGCATATTTTAGTGGGAGGTCTGGAAGAAATATTATCCCCTCCTTTTAGACTGCCAAGGGTGGGTAATTGTCATACCCTGAAGATTTTAGATAAGCTATCTTTGGCATTTCTCTTCTGGTCAGTAGACCTACATCTATTATGCAATTTCCTTCTGTTGTAGGTTTACTTTGCTTCTCATGGAAAGAGAGTTTTTCTAGAGTGTATATAAGGGGGGTAGCTAGCTTTTCATACACAGTACTCTCTTGGGAGAAGAAGACTGTTCCTAATGAGAGCAGAAAGTGCAATGAATTTTCTTGCTTGGCAACACTACACTGGGACATACCCATTCAATGAGTCCAGCATGGTTTGTTCCAAACATCTCAAGGCTGATAAACTTCTGATGAAACTTTAGAACCCAGAAAGCAGCAAAACAAGGGATATTGTCCCAGAACTCTTATCCTAGCTAGCATGAAGTCTACTTATGACATTTAGAAAGTACTAAAGGAATGGCAGCTTCTGTGTCAGGACACAGGTCTGAAGCCAAAGTTCTTCCTCCAACATTGGTCCTACAAGAAAGGGCTTCCATGAGTTTCAACACTGGATTTGGCTTTCAAGCACTGAAAAGGGTGTTAAAAAGAAGTGAGCACTTTACCATGAACTTTTTTTGTGTGACAATGTGTTACTAAGTTAGGCTATTACTATCATAGAGGGAAATGTGACTAAGGTTAGGGAATGAAAAATTTAGTATGTGTTCTTATTTTAATCTAAACATGTGGTTTGTCTGAGCTATCTACACATTTCAAACTTTTGCATCAAAATGTTGAAGGGTAGTTTAAAACAAGCACAAAAACCTCAACAACCACAAAACAAAACAACAACACAGATTCCTGTTTTCTTCTTTCATCCGGTTTCCTTCCCTCCAGCCACAGCAAGAGTCCAAATTGATTTATCGCGTCATTGATTTCATAGCACAAGATGAGAAGTTTTCATGTGTCTGACATCTGCAAAATAACCTCCACCCACTGGAGTGGGACCCAACAGTCCAGCCACTGATGTGGTGAGGATAACAGGGAAAAGGGAGTCAAGGACTTCAGATATTGTGATATTTCTTAATGAGGACAGGATTCCTGCTCTAAATCAAATCCATACACACTTTTGAACCTCAGACTACTTTTGTCCTGCACTCAGGTCAATGGGTGTTCTGTGGTGAGCTTGGAGGGATGAGGATCTAGGCATAATGTGCACTTGCAGCCCAGAAAGCCAACAGAATCCTGAGCTGCATCAAAAGAAGTGTAGCTAGCAGGTTAAGGGAGTTGATCCCCCCCTCTATTCCATCCTTGTGAGACCCAATATGGGGTGCTGCATCCGGCTCTGGGGCCCCCAGCACAAGAGAAACAGAGACCTGTGGAAATGGGTCCAGAGGAGGCCCCGAGGATGTTCAGAGGGCTGGAGCATGTCTTCTGCAGAGAAAGCCTGAGGGAGCTGGGGTTCAGCCTGGAGAAGGCTGTGGGGAGACTTTATAGAGGTTTTCCAATACCTAATGGAGCCTACAAAGAAGATGGAGGTGGACTCTTTACAAGGACATGTGGTGATAGGAAAAGAGGTAACAGTTTTAAGCGGAAAGAGGGTAGATTTAGATTAGGTATAAGGAAGAAATTCTTTACCTTGAGAGTGATGGGGCACTGACACAGGTTACCAAGAGGAGCTGTGGATGCTGCATCCCTGGCAGTGCCCAAGGCCAGGCTGGATGGGGCTGGGGGCAGCCTGGGCTGGGGGCAGGGGCCCTGGGTATGGCAGGGGGGATGGAATTAGAGTTCTTTAGGGTCCTTTCCTATCCAAACCACTTTATGATTCAATGATTCCATAAATCACTTTTCCTGCCTTTTCTAACTGTGGCTATTTCTGTTTCCACAGTCAAGACCCAAAACTGCTCTCAAACCCTGGTCTCCGGACTTTCCATATTGAATTTCAGCAAACAGAGTCTCAGTCCTAGCTAGAAAGTGCCCTTCAGAGAACTACGGATTTCCTTGCACCTGAGTATGACCAGTTTATTAGGATGTCATTAAATATAAGCACAAAAGCTGCCTGTGAGCCTGTTGGGTGATGGAAAACCGGGCAAGGTGTTGAATGCACTATGTTTGAACCTGCTCCAGCAGTCTAATAATATCCTAAATGGCCTGAGGAAGGTGACTAGAGAACTATTACCCATTGTCTTTTACACCACCAGCACTTCAGAAATCAAATAAAATTGCTGGGTAATGGATTTAGAAGAAGCCAAGGAAGATCATTTTTCACATGAAGCAGAGCGAAGTTATGAAACTTCTTGTTGAAGACAGTGTGGATGCTAGAAGCTTAAAGGGATTCAAGAGGTGGGCAAATCAAGGAAAGGTACTACTTGCAGCCCAGAAGGCCAACTGTATCCTGGGCTGCATCAACAGAGGAGTGGGCAGCAGGGGAGGGAGTTGACTATCCCCCTTTGCTCTGCCCTTGTGAGGCCCCACCTGGAGTGCTGTGTTCTGCTCTGTGACCCTTACACAAGAAGGACATGGAAGTATTAGAGTGAGTCCAGAGGAAGGCCATGAGGATGATCAGAGGGCTGGAGCACCTCTCCTATGAAAAAAGGTTGAGAGAGCTGGGGATGATCAGCTTGGAGAAGAGAAGGCTCTGGGGAGACATATTTGCAGCTTTTCAGTAGTTAAAGGGAGTGTATGAAAAAGATGGAGAGCAACATTTTGTTAGGGTAGACAATGACAAGACAAGGGAAAATGGCTTTAAACGAAAAGAGGGGAGGTTTAGATTAGAGGTTAAGAGGAAATTCTTCCCTTAGAGGGTGGTAAGGCACTGGCACAGGTTGCCCAGAGAAGCTGTGGATGCCCCATCTCTGGAGGTGTTCAAGGCCGGGCTTTGGGCAACCTGATCTAGTGGGTGGCATTCCTCCCTATGGCAGGGGGGTTGGAACCAGATGATCTTTAAGATCCCTTCCAACCCAGGCCATTCTATGATTGTGTGAGGTAAAAATCATGCAGGGCTGTTGAATACAAAGGCACCACATCCAGATTAGGAAGCTCCTGATTTGCAGCCTTTCATCATGTGCTCAACTGGTTTCTACAGTTTCCTGTAGGCATCTGTTACCGGCCACTGCCAGAGATATTATGACTTTTCTGTTTAGGAGTTTCAGGCTGAGTTACATTATGTGGTTTGACTAGAAATGCCACATCCCCCTCAATGTTTCTAAAGCAGGTTTTTGCATTTAGTCATCTGCAGTCCATTGCATGTGGTCAGAGAACATTTAAAACATGTAACTCAGTTTTGTACCTGTTCAAGCTGGCACGAGTTTTAAAACTGTGGATGTACTCAAACATACGTGTTATCATTTTATTTATTTATTTATTTATTTATTTACCACATTGATGACAATGAGAAGGCCACATTCACAGCCTATCTGGGTTGTTCCATCTTGTTGTGAACACCTTGTGCTAAGATCCCTCCAACCTAATGTTAGATTAAGTAGATGTCTCCATTTGAACAAGTTGTACTTGCCTTTCTTTCATTGTCAATGGAGAAAAGTGTAGCCTTTGAGAAAGAACTTTGTCTGATGTAGTCATTTAGGGGGGGATTCAGTTGTTGATAGAGAGGAATCCTTCAGAGTCTGAGATCCCTGTGGGATCCGAGGCATCTACACTGGATTGGCAGGTGGAAGACAGGTCTTGAGGAGATTTATATTCTTTGAGACAAGACAGATAAGACCAGGCACGCTCTCCCTCAATGCCAGAAACATCACTGGACACTTTTGATCAGATGAATCATTCCTCACGGGGACTATTCCTGCCCCGGAATATCTGTAGGTATCTACATGGAGTTAGGTGGGAAGAAACTTGCCTGGTCTGTATTAGACTTTAGATTTTATACTTGTGCCATGTGCCATGACCCATGTAATTGACTCTGGCCTCACATGACAGCAGCACAGCCCCTTTGCTGCCTCGTGATCCCTCACTTGACTCCACGTGCCAGCACTGCGTGATGCATGGTCAGCTGTGAGAGGAGGCTCAGGTGTAGGTTTAGCTGGGGCAAAGTCTTAACAGGAAACCTCATAAGAAAAAAAAGTTACCCTTCAAAATTATCCTGATGAAAGTTACCCCGATGCCTTTGTCACACATCATTTGTAGACAGGGATGAAAGCCGCATGGTGCAGAGGAAATGTCACTTCTTAGCTTAGGTTAATTATATTATATACTATAATCTCTGTTCAGAGATTATAGTATAGCCTGTAGTTTAATCTTTCCTGGGAATTTATCAAGCCTTATCTCACATCAATGTGTGTGGTGGGGTTTTTTTGTTTGTTTGTTTGTTTGTTTTCTTTATTTATGTGGCATGAACAAAACTTGTGTAAAATATAGCTTATTTATTTTATTTTTTAATTTATTCTTGATGTTTGGATTTTTAGCTGAACTGGATATTTGTTCTGAAGTAGACTATATGACAATGGCTGATAGCAAATACTGGAATGACTGGCCCAAGTAGCTGATCACAGTGACTGGTGTGTTCTTTCTTCTGTTTAGCAAACTGTCATTAGCACACAGGAGAAAGAGGCTGGTATTCATATGAGAGACTCTTGTGCATTTGGAGAGGAAAAGAAGAATAACCCCAAATGAGGGAGTGATGCCCCAGAAGCAGATGTTATCCTCTTCAGAAATAATTTTACACTATATTACTTTTTTCAAAAAGTATATACTATATTTGAAAATATAGCAGCAGTAAAACCAAAGCCTAATAAGATGCAAAACTGCTGATGTTTTGTCTTCTGCACCTTCACCTCTCCATTCATCACTTCCTCCTTTGCTTCTGTATCCAGAATGCTTAAGTCAATGCAGGTCTGTTATGTAAGGGAGCAGTGGATGGGATTAATCAAAAGCCTGATATTTTGAGGGCTTCTTTTAAAACAGGATTCTGATAAGGTCAACAGACATTGTATCTGCATTCCAAATAAGAAGTGGAGTGTGTAGGGATAGCTGAGTTGACTGTATATTCAGTTGTGTTTTTTTTGTCTGTTTTTCTCTGAGAATATCTACAGAGGAAAAAAAAAAGACATTTAAAACAATTTTGAGAAAGATGAGGAGATTTGGACTTCTGTACAGAAAGTGCTCCCAATTTAATCCCACGGAAGACACTTGTTTTCATGATTAGTCTTGATTCTCTTTCTGTGCCAGTGCTGCTGGCCAGGTTTACAAGAAGATGCTCCCAGACAAAGCTGAATTTCAATGGCAGCCCAAGATCTACCTCAAAAGAAAATAAGGGATTTGAGACCTATTGATTCAGGTGTTTAGGTGGTATCTATCAGTGCAATCTTTCTGAGGTCAGTGGAGGTAAATTGATTTAGTTTAGCTGAGAATATGGCCCAATATATAGTTTAAGCATTATAGGAAACAGAGTCAGCTTCAAAACTGTGTTGCAGGGTTGGTGAAATCCAAAATCTTAAAGAAAAAGGAGGAAAAGAAAAAAAAAAAGGCATCAGCCACTCTAAGAGGTAGTTTATAATAGCTGTCCAGGGAGGGTTTATTCCTCTTAGAATTAAATAGCTCATGTTTTTGGCAATTTTTCTGTGTAAAAGATATGGCCCATCTCTCTTTCTGATGGAAGAGAAGGGCAATATAAGAACAGCTGTGTGAAATGGTTAGAGACCAAATCTATTCCCCTGGGCACAGAACTACTACGTCCTGGGCCGATGATGAAGTCTGTAGGACTTCTTTGAGAGTACCCCTCTGAAAATTGTTAAAAGTCAGCTGTCTACTTTTGTACATCAGGTCTTGGCTATTTTTCAATGTGACAAGACCATGAAACAGCCAGAAAAGCTTATATTTTGGCTAATAGTTTGGAAGAATTCAAGGAGCTTTAAACAGAACATAATGTAAGATATATAGGGGAAAAAAAGTCTATCCCTTGCTTTTTAACTACTTAAAAGTTGGGTATCACCCATCTTTTCTTAAGATATTTCCTCACAGAACTATTTCCATTTTCATTCTCTGCTGAAAATTGGCTGAATCTTTAAGTGTCTGAAAATCTTTCAAGATCCATCTGGAGGGTTTAAATAACCTAGAATCCCTTCCAACCAATCTCCTGTGACCAGAAAGATCTTAACATTTGACACAGGTATTCCCAAAGCTGAAGTAGACTGTTAAAATAACCTCTCTTGTCTACACACTGGGGTTATTTTCCATTTCATGTGTGATCTTGCAAGAGTTAACAGTGTGTTCATTGCTACTAAGTCTAATGCATCCTCTTTTATTCTATGCAGCACACAGCTTTTGCAGGTAGAAATTCTGTTCTCAGACATGCACTTATTTGAGTTATTCTAAAACAAAGCCAAATGTCTGGCAGAGGTCACCTTGACTGGTCTAAGCTTTACCTCTTCCACAATGCACAGCATGAGCTCTGCCTAATGGAAGTGGCCCTTCCAGTTGGATTATGCCAGACTCTGTTAAAGGAACAATTCCCCGCATCTGCCTTTTCCAGTCTGACATAATAGTAACTGACATTTCAAATTAATATGATTTGGAATTGCAACTTCTTATGACAGTACCATTAACCAAGGAAACTAGCAACAGTCAGCATTTAAGTTAATTCCTGAGGTGCAATGGGCTGCCACGTAAACCTGTGTCTCCTTTTGTGACACCTCCAGTGGTACTGCTACCACTCTAGCCTGGTGAGAGTGAGCACTTTATGTACCAGCTTCTAGGACTCAAAAACATTCATTTTCATTTGAATTATTATTATTAAAGATTATAGGCCTAGACTTAGTTAAGCAGAAATAAAGACTAGGAGTATTCATTGTTAGCAAAAGCAAAGAAACAGACATAAAGAAGAAAAGTCTTGCTAGCAATCTCACTACATTTTTCCCTTAATGCAATCTCCTTTTCCAAACAAGAGAACAAAACCCAAGACTTAAAGGAATTGTGTCCAGGAAAGTGACAAGGTACTATTGCTGCAACTTCTTTTTTTCTTTTTGTTAATGCTACAAATCATTTCCATATTCATTTGCACTTAACAGGATATTAGAATATCTTTCTGTATTGGCTAACCATCAATTTATTGACATTTGTACAACTCTTCTATACATAAGATCATTAAGTTCACACCTTTCATGATTGTGATGTTTAACCTGAAATTTCATCAGTCTTTTATGTCAAGTTAATCTAAGTCCACTTCCATCTCATCACATATTCAACACCATCCATTGCTACAGCATCCAGAGCTGCCTGTGAACCCACTCTGTTCCAACATGTTAATACAGCAAAAAGGGTTCATTGGCGCTTACTTTTATCCTGAGTCAAAAATGAATCATTCCTATTCTATTGCATAAGCTAAAAGACTTTCCATCCAGTTTATATTCTGAGGACCACAATTCTTTCCTACTTTTACCATTGCAAAAGTCTTCATATGGCCAACAAAGTTGTCCCAAGGGACATTAGAGACGTTCCTGTTGTTTCTCATCATAGCCTCTGAGAAGCAGTGACAGATCCCAGGACTTCAAATACATGGAAATATTGCTGTCTTTGTGCATCTCCATAATACTTATGAGTCTGACATCACTTTATAAGACCATAATTTTTTTCATTTTCTATTGAACAAATATCTAGGGATGTCATGCTTCAGTAGAGACATTCTGTAGTTTAGTGATGATAAATGTAGATCAGAGTTTTGTTCCGCATCAGGCATAAAAATGGAAGCATTATCTCACAGATTCCCTTTCTCTAAAAAATAGATTTTTTTTCCTTTATTCATATTTATCTAGTTTTTTGGGGAACTATTAATAAGCACAAGGTTTTGCTTCCTTTTTCTCTCTCCCTTATTTTCTCTCTCTCTGTTCCTTCCTTCCTTCCTTCCTTCCTTCCTTCCTTCCTTCCTTCCTTCCTTCCTTCCTTCCTTCCTTCCCTTCCTTTCCTTCCTTTCCTTCCTTTCCCTCCTTTTCATCTTTTCAAGACAAGAAACAGTGATTGTATCTACGTTGTTGATTGTTCTGTTTTTGCTTTGATTTCCCAAAGCCATCAAACTCCTTTTCTAGACTCTGCCCTTAGGTAATGGGAACTCTTCAAAAAGCATCAGTCATCCAGTAGCATTCTATAGTATGCTGGGAAATTCTTTATTATCAGGAAAATAAAATCCTTAAATTCTTACTTACTTCATTCAATCCTTTTGAACTTTTGATAATCACCATTTGTGATCGGATTGAGAGTTTAACGGATTATTAGTAAATGCTATTCCCCAAGTATTGTTCTTCAATTTATAATTTTCTCTACATTATAATCTTTAGTAATTTATAATTTTAATGACTTAAGCATTTACCTTACGCACTCCTCTTATAGATTTTAACTCAACATTGAAAAACAACAAATTTTATCCATTGAGCTTCAATTGCATGCGCCCTTTGCCTTCTTTTAACAGTAGCACCACTATTTCTGGCACTTTTGTAGCTCCTGTCAGTCTGTTCATCTAAAAAGCCCCATCTATTTCCACTCTGCCACAGTGCTGTGTGTTGTACCTTACAAAGATTTTTATAGTTCCATTCTTCCCCTGAGCACATTTTAGTTTTGGCTCTTTGTAGTTCAGTTATCACTTAGAGCCAAGGAAGATGACAGTGCTCTGGTACTTTCCTTGCCAGAGTTTTGAGAGAAAATAAGAGCTTTTGTACAACATAATGGAGTAGTTGATTCCAACTGACTCATACTAAACTGAGGTAAGGACTGCACCACACACAGATGATCTAAAAATAATGAGCATGAGAATCTCCAGCAAATCAGTCATGCAATTTCCACTGTCAGTTCCTGGGGCTTCAAAACATTGGCCTGGAGGATGTAATAATGGTCCAGGCTCATTACAAATCATTTATAAGGTCAGACTTCAAATGGAGAAGCTCTCCCATACCAGTGTCACCTCTCAGAGTGGTTGCTGATTACGCAGACACAGGCGCAAGCAATATTGGGCTTTTGGACCAAAGATTGCAATCAGAGTGCTGCCATAGAGAGCTGTTAGTCCACCTTTTCCTGTCACACCACAGCTGCAGTGAAGAGGCCTAGCCTGGCTGTGCATTTTGGCACACGTTAGACTTTCCCAACACATCTGGTAGGAGTCTGGGCTTCCCTTTTCCCAATTTCAAGCCTACCTCACTCGACTTTCAGACAGATCTCCCTGCTGTGGTCATGGCACACCTGGTACATGCTGCTCTTGGTGAAAACTCCCTCATATGTTCCTTGAATCCTTCTGGCCAGGTGAAGATCCCAGTTCAGACCAAATCTATCCTATGTGATCTGAAATCTGGCAGCATGGCCATGTTCCTGTACCCCTGACCTTCCCTCAATCCTCGAGAATATGGAAAGTGGTGAAGGAGACTCTCTGCCTCTTGGGGGGTTTCATCCCCGTTGCTTCTCAGGTCAGAAATTCAGCAGACAACTGTACAGCCTCTGCATCCACCCACAATGAGATAAGATCCATTTTCTCGATTCAAAGAAGGCTTTGAAATAACACCATCAGTCTTTCAAGTTCCCTGCCCTTCTGTTGCTCAATTTCTCTCTAACAGAAGTAAGATCAGGGTGCTGTAATTTGTCCAGAAATCTGCCTTCAGGTTCCTATCTACGTTGTTTTAATGGATTGCTGAGTTTTTGATTTATTATCCCAAATGTCTAGCCAATATAAATGTTTCCTTTCCTCAAAGCCAGCAAAGATTTGTAATATGCCTACAAATAATACTCCAATCTGACCACATCAATAAGATGGCAGTAAATTACACAGAGCACACACAACCCACTCATTGGTATATGTTGTTGCATATAATTCTATGTTACTTGTGTAACTCATAATCTGGTTTTTATGTCAGCCTGAAAATGGCCATATCATCAAAACACTTCTTCCCCTTTTGATGATGAATGCTAACTCTTTCTACTCCTTTTATAATTTCTCCAACGGATGCACCAGAAGTGTTATATCATTTGATAGCTAAAGGATGTTATCATCAGGAACATGAAATCTCCTTCTGGGGATGGCACATTCAACATCTCCAAAAGGTTATCTCTGCAGTGCTCAGTTCTGCATCTGGCTCACATCCTGAGTACTATTTTTATGGAAAAGTTTACAGGAATCTCTTGCTCCTTAATGGCGCTTTAATGTTTTCTGCAGGAGCTGATCTTCTCACAGAGTATGAGGCAACAGAGAAATCCAGATAAACTTATTTTGGGAAGGAGGTGATACCTGTAATTGTTTTTAATGACCTTTATTTCAAGGCTGAATTAACAGATAGTGAATGGGATTAACCAAATGGGTTAATCCTAGTTGCCTTCAAATCCTGGGTCCTGGAATTGGGTGATTATATAACCACTTTATCTCTCCACTTTGCCTTCTTTCCATCTTCTTTTACACTTTTATTACAAATAAACTGTCTTAGCTAAAAGAGAATTTTTAACCTCTCAAGAATATAAAGAAAAGGCCTGAAAATATGTCACCAGCAGTCTTAAAGCTCAAAAACGCTTGCTAACTCTCCCCTCCCAACCTCCCCACCCCACCCCCACCCCCCACCCCCCCAAAAAAAGCCATTTTTTACACACAGGGATCCAGAATGTCTGGTCTTCAGCATGTTTCAAGGCTGACTGAATTTTTTCACTGGATATTACAGGAAGCTACATGTGAGATTCTACCTTACGACGCACCAGAGGCTCCTCCAGGGCTGGGACTGGATTCCTCCAACCAAGAAGGCCAATTTGTCTTAGCTGGAACCTTCATAAATCTTCTTCCAGGTGACCCCACTGGTCATTAATAATCTTGGAGCTCTTGTCATGGTCTTTCCTTAGGTGAAAGAAGTTGCCAAGTTTCTTGTCTGTGTGTGAATGCTGATTTTCATCAAACCCTGTATAAACCCGTGGGAGTTTATCACAACTTTAGCTGCCACTGGCACAGGGGGTGAGAGTTGTGAACAGAGACATGTTTTCGTATGCACTGTATGGCTGTAACCATTGAAAGGCTGCTCCTCTTTATGCCAACAGGCATCCATTTCATTCAGCAGGATGTGCATTCCATCCAGTGGATGAAGGCATTCCAACAGGCAGGCCATCAGGTAGCTTTTCTCCCAGAGCTCAGTGGTGCAGGGCTGACAGATCAGGAGGGTGTTGCAGCAGGAATGGATATAGATCCTTTTTTTTTTTTTTTTTTTTTTTTTTTTTTTTTTTTTTTTTCCAGAAAAGGGCTAGACTTTGTCCTGGATGGCATGCCTGTGATTTGGAGGGGTCTGTGGAAGATCTGGAACTTTTAAGTTCCAACCAGACAAGGGAGGATTAAACAATGAAGAGTGGAAAACAAGCAACCATTGCTTTCCACTTCAGACCTTGGCTAAAGCAGTTCGATCAATACATGAACAAAGGTTTCAATCATTTATTACTGGTGTGGCACAACCTTCTTTTCAATGAGCAGATCTCCTAAGGTGAGGTTCTCTGTAGGACAAAACATGGGGTGAACATGTCTGGGTGAGCTGGCTGTATGCTCAGAATGTAAGGCCATGTCACTGGGGCATTTAGGGTCTTTGCAAAGTCAGATTGAAGATGTATGGAAGGCCAGATGACAAGCTGTGGGTAAAGCCAACTGCGTAATGCCATAGTCTTTGTCCACTCCACTACTTCAGGCACTGGATCCTGCAGATCAAAGTGGGATTGGAAACATATGGTCATGGAGTGGAAAAGAAATTGTGGTGCTGCCCTGCAAATGCATGATGTTCCAGACTATAGAAGCAGTGAGAGAGGAGCTCAGAGTTTCGTGTTGTGCACATGACATGACTCATAACATTTAAAAATTTGTTAATGTGAATATGACCTCCATGGAGTCATTTAAGGTGGGAAGCACAAGCTAACTCCAATGGGGAATGGGTCCCACCCATGACCTGGTGAGTGCCTCAGGGTTGTCTCTGAGGCATGTTTTCCCCTAGAAACCCATTATAGCTCTCAGTCCTATTTCTGGGCCAGAAGAAACTCCTTTCCCACATCTGGTCCATTAGCTTAGGACCTCTCTGTGTCCTTTCTGGAGCTTCTCTTGCTTTCAGCTATGCTGAAGATGAAGCCGAGTGTCTCCCAGAAGAAGCTTTTGCTTTCAGTGCCCAGGCCTCCATCATTCCTTTGGTTCCAACTGGTGACAAAGGTAAATGACTCATGGGGTTGACAGTTCTTTATAGAAAACAGATTTTCTACAAGAAGTGACTCAGACTATCCGCCTCAGTAGTGAACAATGGGGCCAGTTACCCAGCAGAGCCTCACAAAGCAAACAGTGCTGAAACCAGAACCTAGTGTCCTGTCCCATGTTGGCAGAAATATTCTTACAGTGGTAGCTCCACTGGAGTCAAAGGGAAAATTTTCAAGGTCCTGATTTTAAGGGGATTAGTTAAACTCATGGTGTGTAGATATGGTCTGGAGCAAGGTGTAAATTGATAAAGCTTCCTGTAAGGTGGTGAGATTGGACATAGTGATTTTCTGTCTACATTATCAGAATTCTGTTATTTGTTGCAAAACCAAATAAAATACTGATTGCTTTAGTGACCTCCAAGCATTATAATAACCTCTTTTTGTGGACTGAGACATCTAATCCGGATTCTCAGCGAAGGGTTCAGTTCTGCTCCTCTTGCTGGATGGACCTCTGCTCTTCATGTACATCCCCTTTTAGCAATGAGACTACTTGTGCCCTATATGGGTAGATAGCATTGAGGTCCTGCAGTCTCTTTTTTTATGTTCTGATATCAGTCTTCTGTGGAAAGTGGTGTATGGTACCCATCTAGAAGTGGTTACGTAGAGGACAGCTTGGCTACTGGTAGTTTTCTGAGATCTAGCTGATCTCTGAGGGTGGGCAATGGCTCTCTTATTTCTGTTTCCCCTTTTTCTGTATTTGCGTAGTCCAAAGTAGACTGTAATTTTAATAATTATAAGAATCTGAAATCTATGTGGGGCACTGCGATGCTGATTTTAGAAGCTGAGAATTTGAGGGCTTGAATTTTCAGAAATCTTCCCACAGAAATGTCTGCTTTTACTGCACTTAATTAGAAGGGGCAGCAGAACAGAGGCAGCAAAACAAACAAACAAATAAAAGACACCCAACCAAGCAAACAAAAAAAGTCAAAAATCTCACACCTACACTTTAATTCCTTGCTCTGTGCCGGCAATTGCTGTAATGACATAGATACAACCCTAGCCTTCGGGGAGCGTGGTTTTATGTGCATGCTAGAAAATGAAAGTCTTGTGTTAGGGTTGTTGCACTGGAATCCAAGTCTCTAGGCAACCCTGGACCAGAAGCAGTAAAATAATACTGATGTTATTGTTTGTTGCCTTTTGTTTGTTTGTGTGTTTTCCTGGAACCTCTCTTCTTTGCATTCTGAGTTTAGATTAGTGAGTAAGAGAGAAATTACGTTCGTTTTAGGCTTCCCCCCGAAAATTATGCCTTCCTTTGGTACCATGGTAACTTTCATCCCACCAATTTTCTCACATATGCCAGTTACCTCCCAGCCTTGAGGAAGGCAGGATTGAAATCATGGCATAGTCTCCCATAATTCAGGTTTTTACCTTCTATACCGTCATTAGTCCACTTCACCCCAGGTTTTGAAAAAATGTTAGCCATCTCCTGCAAATTCTGGTGCTGCTGGTGTCATATGCAGTGCAGGGTACTGATATGTACTAGGTGGAGTATCAGCACCTCTGGTACTGCATGATACGGTTGGTTATTTACTAAATGCTTCAGAGGATGCTTTTAATCCTATCTCATAAGGGATCTCAGCTCAGTTTTGTTCAGCCAAACAGCTCACTTTGTGATTCAACATTCAGATTTCTCTCTTGGTGAAAAAACAGCATGTAGTAAGAAAATCTCCTACATAATCAATCAGTAAGCTTAATATGATCTATTTCTTCCTATGGATAGATTTTTGTTTTCCTTAAAAATTACGTCTTTTGCATGAATCATATCTTATGACAGACCATTAGAAAGCACACTTCTGTCCTCCGTCTAGCCCGCATCCCCTCTTAACCACTCATCAGTTCTTCCATTTCCAACCCAAATGTCAGTTTGTCACACTTTGAGGTTTTCAGGTACACACAGTTAATTACATCAGATACCTTCAGATCTTCTGTCTCATTGACACATGCTTAGTGTGCATTAGACAGTTAGGTCATGGCATTTTGATGTTGACTACTGTTGAACTCACAATTTTCTACTCTTTCAAACTTATGTAGACTTCTATGAAGAGCTTTACCTTGGCTTAGGGAGATTGTGGACAGTAAAGAACATTGCTCATCTTTTTTGTTCCTCCAGACATTCTGTTTGAACAAGAGAACCCAGCCAGATAAGAAAGGTACCTTCAAGGTCTTGATACATGAAGTACTTCTTGTACTTCATCTTGTACAACAAGCCATTGAAGAGACAGAAGGGAGTGGTTATGAGACCATTAAGATTTGCTGATGCAGATAGCTCATAATTATATGAGTTGATGCAGTGAAGGGACTTTCTCTAGCCCCATCTCGTTCAAGTTCTTCTAGAGTAAATGAAGGGTAAAGTGTTACAGAGGTCATTTGTCTCACTGACCTTCAGTCTTGGGATGAATTGTTTCTTGGACTACCATGGACACAGAGATGTATAGTCCATACCAGGTGATGAGATGCAGATGCCTAAAATCAGGGAAGAGTCCCTTTGGAGTGTGAAGTGTTAGGAATAACTGATTTGCCAAGGAATATATATATATATATATATATTTAACCTGGGTTTGACTGGCTTATTGGACAAATGCTGACCTCTTTCACAGACCAAACAACACTTCCAGGACAGTGGAGGTGCCTGGGATGGGCAAGTGAAATTTAGCTGAATGTTCCTTGTCATTCCAAAAGTAAGGACAAACATCTCTCTGGACATCCCCAGAAGTCACATCTTTTTTTCTACCAGGAACATCTTTGGAAGAAATTATATATTTTGTATATTTCCCTAGTGGTGTTACTGCAAACTGGCTATCTTTATAATGTTTGGTGTGCGCACATCTGAGTTCTCCTCCTGTCTCAGCCCTTCTCACAAACTTAAAGCAAAATGTGTCACCTCCTTTTCTTCTTCCTTATTTATTTTATTATTTTATTTTATTTTTATTATTTTATTTTACTTTATTTTACTTTATCTTATTCTATCTTATTTTTAATGTCTACTTAGATTGCAGACTCTCTAGGACCATGTATTTTTTTCCAGAGAGCGGTATCAACCTACCAGCTATAGGGGTCACATCCATTTCTCTCCAGTGATTGCAGGGAAAGCAGAATCTGGCAGTCCTAGATAGAAATGGTGGGATTCATCTTACGTAACTTTAGCTATCCAAACATTAAGAGTCCAGTACCAGGTATTCCACTGGTACTCCTGATGTAGCCAAAACAAATAGATGGGCTTCACAGAGTGATGCTCCCACCTGGCCTAGCCACCCCAGTAGCATCCTCTGGATGTGTCTGCTCACTGCCACTAGTGGGTAGATGTTATGGCCTGTGGCTCGCTGTGCTGACATCATGTGAAATTGTCCCACCAGCTGAACAATCCATTTCTCTTGCACTTAGATGCCATAGGAGCCAAGTTGAATGTGTTGAGCAGCTGACCAGAATATGGTCCTCACAGCTTGCATGTTGCCTGGCAAAATGGGTTCTAGTCTTTACTGAACTAAAGACTTTATCAATAATGAGAACACAAACATTAATGTACTTATTGTCACAGTTTCTTAAAGTCAGCAAACTCAGACATCTGAAAACAGCTGTGGGAGCAGACTGGGGCCCTGCATGGGCTATTTATTACTTTAATGTCCATGATTGGAAGCAATGAGCCTTGTGGAAAGGAAAAAAATGCTGTGGGTCTTTTCCTCCCTCTCTCTTCTTACCCCTTTCTCCTTCTCATACTGTTGCTGGACAGTATTCAAACAAGTGCAAGCCTATGGATAAGAATGAGAAAGGATGAGCTTGGGAAAAGACAGCTCCTGTAACTACCTTTGGGTTCTTCCACTCCAAAGACCAGCTGTTGGGGCTTTGCTATGCTCTGTCACTAGCACAATAGATGGCTGCATGAAATAAACTGCCAGCTGAGGCCTTTAGGCGGTTCTAACTGCAGTAGAGGGGATGGCTTTTGGCTTGCAGAGAACTCTGTGGTCCGGCGGAGGCAATCAAAGAGGGTGGTAATAGCCAGGTCTAGCTATCTGGGATTGCTGGGTAATGTGAAATGCCATTATTCATTTTGTGAGCTGAAAATGGCCTTTATTTACATTTCCACTTAGCTAGGTAGTTTCCTCATGACTCCAAGAATTTGAGATGTAGATGTGTTATTAAGACATTTAAAACATCCCTATGCTTAAAGAAAACATCTGATGGGCTTGAAAGCCTCAGATTTTTTTAATTTCTCTCCCCCCTTTTTTAATAAAGAGCAAAAACAAATAAAAATCTAAAGCTGTTGCACAACTGCAAAGTATCTAAGAAAGGATTTTCTTCCAAGGGTCTTGTCAGCAGCCTGTACACATATTTTTATTGTTATTTTTCTAAGACAATACATTAAGCTTTGGATTTCAGGGGTCAGCCTGCCAGGAAGAAGCCACAACTACAACACTTGGTGATATACACATCTGCAGGGCAAGCAGAAAGGACCTAGGGTGGCCTTTGTTGGTGAGGTTGGTTGACCTCCAGGAACTGGATCCCTGTATTTGTTGTTGTTGAAGGCTTTTTTGGAGCTGGGATGACAGAGAAGAAGAAAAGAGAGCAATAGATTTGGAGAAAATGGGATTTTGAATGCAGCTCTCTCCAACCAGACCAAAGAGCATGTCCTCTGGTGATCCTACACAGCCCAGGAACAATGTGTGGGTCCACACCACCACCACTGGTTTCCATAACATCAATCAATTTCAACCACTTCAGGCTGCTCCTCAGGTTCTCAGAGCTTAATTATCCAGAACCTACAAGCTGCTTCTCTTTGGTTCTTTCCCAAGCTGCAAGTTTTTATGGATCCAGTCCAAAAGTGAGACAAAAGTGAGACCAAGGAGTCCTTGCTAAGGCCTCCCCAGCCTCGCTGCACCCATGGTGAGCAGATGCTGCACTTTCTTTTCTGGCATTTGCTTTCTTGGCATCTTGGGCAAATCCTTCTGTATCTGCTTAGAGAACTAGATAGAGAAGTGTAGCATCTCTGCAGAGGCTGCAAAATCAGATTTTAGCTGTTTCTACCAATGTTCCTCCCCATGTAGGTATTTAACTTCCTTCTGTAATACCTGTGAGCACACCAACCACTGCCTGGGCTCTGTCGCTCGAGTCTCTACAGCATTCAGGGAATGAGGTCTCCACAAAACTTGAATGAAAGCCCCAACAGTTCCCAAAACCAAAGGATTGAGTTGCTGCAGAACGGGTCCAAAATAGAAGGCAAACCAGAAAAACAAAACTAAATCCGAGCCTGAAACACTAAAAGGAAACAACAGCTACCAAAAAATGCAGCCAGCAGCACAAAAAGGAAGCCATGCTGTGCCCTCACCGACTCCTACTCTGTAATTAAGTGAAAATGCTGAAGGTTTGGTATTTTTAAAACTGTTCTCTGGTTTCCTTGGGGGCTGGGGGGGGGGGGGGGGGGGTGGGAGGAAAAATAAATCTTTGTGTTCTTTTCCCAAGTAAACAGCAGAAGTTCAGGGGATTAATTCTCCCAGCTCAGCCAGAGATGAAGGATGCTTTTCCTCTGTTATTTTTTTTCTGTTATTTTTTTCCCCTCGGTGACTTGTATTTTTGCCACCAGGTCGCACAGCTTCTTGCAGGCCAGAAACTCCATGTGGCACACCAAAAGGATACCTCAGCTTTAGCTGATCTGGAGATAAAAGATTGGTGTGTTGCATAAGAAACCTCTCAAGTTTAAGTGGTGAGGAGGAAAGGGTTGTTCTTTAATCATTTCAGGGCTTCTGGTCCTGAGGCACTGCCTGTGCTGAGGAATTTTCCTATTCAGTTGGATAAGAGTAAAGGAAAAAAAAGATATTATTTTCCTCTCTCTCTCTCTTTTATTTTATTTTATTTATTTATTTATTTATTTATTTTCCTCTCTCCCTCTCTCTCTTATTTATTTATTTATTTATTTATTTATTTACGTAGAGAATTAAGAACAACAAATTTACTTTTCCTAGGGAAAATGGGAGTAGAATAGCAATCTGTTTTGTTTCTCAAAAACTCAAACACCAAAAATACTTTCACCAAGAACCAAATGTTTGTGGAGCCTGAGGGACGCTGGGGCTCACATGTTCCTATTCTCCATGGGCTGGGCCCACTGGATGGGCAGCATTTCCTTTCATGCCTGACAACTGAACATGTGAATGAAGGCAGCTGGATCCTGGGAAATGTAGTTTAGCTTTGGGACTGCTCACTGAGGCGGCCAAGACAAATTTTCCACTGCCAGGAGTGACTGTGTCAGCCTTCCTATACAAAGATGTGTTGATACTTGGCCTCAGTACTACACTTTATTTATTTTTTTCATAAATTAAATGTAGTCGTTACTATGATAATGAGTTGGTGCAGTTATTCTTTTAATATGTACATATACAGACTACTCTTAATTATTCAAAATGTGAGCACGAGCAGAAACTTGATTCTCTATAGAGGATGAGAGGAATGTTTTGGGGCAGTGGAATAGACTATCTCTGAATCTACATCCAAAGCCTTTGTAAGCCACTGTTGTGCATCTATGATTTCACTGAAAAGCCCTAGGAAGGACTTAGCTGAGCAGAGGGATGGAAGATGGCCAGGAATGGAGAAAACACGGGGAAGCCACAGGCTGGTTCAACTCCTTTTTCCAAGACTGGAGACTTGATGCTCAGCAGTTGCATGCAAACTAATAGCTTGTCTGCATTCCCAGCCTCAGCTCCTTGTTGGATTACTTTGCATGGGCTTCAGCCATTTCAGTTTCAGGATGAGACACCTGTAGTACTGAGAGATGCTTTGAGCTCCTACACAATTACTCTGATGCTTGGGCTGTAAGATCTTGAAAGTCTTTCCCAACCTAGATGTTTCTATGATTGTATAAATGAGAATATCAGCTGGAGTCCCACAGAGCTATCAGCAGGGACAGGTCATTGGCTCCTCCTTCCCAAAGGAGGAAGGAAACATGTCTCTGAAGGCCATGAGGCTTCCTGATCTTTGCATGACCTTGCTGTATCAGACACTGTGACGGAGAACAGCAGGAGAAACAGCACATATGGGTCATTGCTTCCTTTACACGAACTTTCTCTTTCAGGTTGTTCACAAAGATATATTTGATGATTTCCCTGACCACCAAGGATGTCTGCACAGAGCTGTCAGATGCTATATAGTATCTTCTGGAACTGCAGCATGGAGACTGGGATAACACCCTCAAAACAGACAGAAACTGGGAAGGGAATCAGAGACATGAAGTTGCTTGCATAGGGGGTCACCCAGAAAGACGTTAGCAGAGAGGGGAAGTCCTGGGGACTTTCCTTTTGACCAGGTATATCTCTAAAGAAACATTCTGGATATATATAGATGTCAGCAAGATAAGCTTCAAAGGGTCAGCATCTTGCTCCTCTGAGTCATATTTTCCTTTAAAAAAGATTTTTTTTTTCTTTTTATTTATTTTTATTTTATTTTATTTCAACAGCTGTGTCAATAGATAAAAATGTCTGTTTCTGATGAACCCAATATCTGCTAGAAGATATTGAGAAATGAAAAACGGGACCAGGGAAACATTACCTACATTTTGCAAGGTGTAACAATATCACCTCAGTATACTGCAGAAGAATAAAAGCAGAACTTCAATGTACAAACACCCAAGCTTTCTCCAAGCAAACATCAGAGACAACAGATAAAAAAGAAAGCAGGATGCTGTACAACATTTGGCTTCGGTGTGACTGAAATGTTATATATCCAAGTAACTTAAACCAGATTAGCCTAAGCGGGCCAAAGATTCATTAAGATCATAAGCAATGATCTTTGTTTGTTTGTTTTTCTTTAAAACTAGCGGAAACAGCATGTTTATTTCAAAGCAGCTTATGTCCTTTGTGATAATAGTAACTTAAATATCTATTGAAATCCACTGTTTCAGAACATGAGAGATATAAAGTGGAGTTCACTAGAAGGAAGAGAGATTTAAATTGTCGGTTTTGGGAAAGCATCAGAAATGTCAGAAAAAAAAAATTGAAGATGATTTTTTTAAATAGCTGTATAATTGAATGAAAACTGGAAATTTCCTTTTATAAAACATACATAAAAAGCATAATTTTATCATTCAAAATTGCAATCATGTTTTACCAATCCCTTTTTCAAAAATTGGCTCTAATTTTTTTCCCATGGGAAGGAAATCATCATAAATCTATGTGTGTATCTGCAAATAAATAAGGGTGCATATATATATAGACAGATAAATAGAGATGGTGTGTGTGTGAGAGGACCAGCACATGTACTTAGATACACAGAAATATATATACGTACATGTGTGTATATATATATATGTTCATCCATGTATGTTACTGTGTATTCAGAGTTTTACTCAGAATTTTAGCCACATTCACATCCTGATGAGGAGTGATATAAACTATATACGACCATGCATACTGTAAGGACCAAGGTAAATTAGTACAGCATCAACTGAGCAAATACAGTGTAGGTAATTTAGCTATAATTTTACACACAGAAGTAAATAGGTATATACATCAATCTGTACCTGCTCCCTTCTATTTGCTTCTTTATATACACAGGCATTATTGTGCATGTAAATACACAGCACATTATTATGCATGTTGAGGTACTCCCCTTTGACTACAGGCCTCTGTGGACTGCAGGACTGGACCAAATGGATGAAGTTCTGTGATAGTGGGAGTGAGACAGCCTGAGCCCTGAAAGAAACCTCTTCCAGGCCTGTTAACAAGTACCAAAAAAAGGTACTGAAGAGGCCTTCTGCCATCTCCCATCATCAGCATCCTATGGAGAGGTGCCATTGTCCTCTCAGACAACTGTGGCTCCAGAAGTATCATTCTGGAAAGGCTGAGAAAGGCATTTAAGTAACGGGATGAACCACATCAGGCCTTTTTAAGAAGAAGACTTTGCTTTATTTACTGGGCCTTGGAAATGTAAGAAAGGTCAGGCTTCTTGTTGAAATCCAGTGGGAAATAATTCATGTTCCAAAGTGCAACTTGCACTTGCAGAAGCCGCTGCTTTCCCATATCTCTGTATCTCCTTTAGCAGGACTGAGCACCCGGCCCATCTGCTTCAGCTCTGCAGAAGTTGGCACAGCTGCACCCTTATCTTCTGCATCAGCATCCCAGACCTTTTATTGCTGACAAAAGAGAAATATTTACGCAAGGAAGCTGTGGGAACACAGCATTCCCGCTGGCACGTTCTCCCATGCCTTGTTTTCGGTCACAAATAAATAACAGCATGGACAGCTTGTCTGTGTCGTGTAGGCAATGGATAAAAACACATAACTATCTGGATCAAGCAGGTCAGCCCCTGGGCTGCTAGTCATCGCTGACACAGCAAAGTGGAGAGTCTATTCCAATAAACTTGTTATGGACCCAAATCCCAGCCCCCAGCCGTGGTCCTGGTGCTGGGCAAATGATGGGAATGATGTATTGCTCAGCAGCTGACATTAATTGGTGTAGCAGAGTTAAGTGGCGTTATGTTATTTTAGATGGACTGTGACTGCAGTCTGGTTAATACAGATTTTATTTTTCTTTTCAACCTGACCCAGTATCCCTAAGGCTTATATTTCAATCACCACTTTACGCTGTTTTATAAGAACTGATTTCCAGAAAGTTCTGAAAAATCTCTTCTTAAAAATTGAAAGCCTTTCAAGCATTGCCAGTCTGAATATGAAAAAAAAAACAACTAATCATTTTGGAAAATGTGTCTGAAGTCTTTTTTCTATCCTATCAATGGGTGGGTTGTGGTTTCTGAAAATCTATTTCTTATGCAGAGTTCATTCTATAGAATCATTGCAGCCTCTTGAAATCTGACTCCTGCTGCTGCTGTGGTTGTTAAATAAACCCGGAAGCATTGCTCTTGTTTTGCCTCTTGCATGAGTTTATGGATTTGTCCTCAGTGAACACTTGGGGATGAAGATTTAATTCTGGAGGTAAGGAATAATCATAGACTCTAGTGTTTGTGGAGGGCATCACTTGAGCACACACTCCAGTGTCATTTCCAGATATCTAGAAACAGTGGGTAAATTTCATAATGTTCCTTGATAAATCCTAATATTATATATATATCCTTAATAATGTTATATATATATATATGTATATATATATGTACAGACTTTTTTTACTGGTCTTTGTAGCAGAGGCATTTATACTAAGGAACCCCTTACTATCTGAATATTAAAGGAAGCTTATATCTGTAAAGAATTTGACATTGGGATCATCACAGCTTGCTTTTCTTATGGCACATTTGAACATGATATGTCTATACCATTAATGCATATTTACAAGAACCATCTGGAAGTATCTGAGTTCTGGAACTGGTTCAGAGATGCCTTTTGCTGACTTCACAGTCAGTTGCACAGCTCCAGGGGCAATAATATCCAACTGGTACAGCATGGCATCAATATGACCTCCAGTCTTCCAGGCTCAGGTTTCCTAGATCACTTGGTCCCAGGGTGTGATGAGTGGGTCTCTGTTGGCCTGGTGACCTCTGCATCATACTCTCTGTACATGGCATAGGTACAGAAAAATCCTAATGACATAATTTAAGAAATGATGAATCCAGAGGGAAGCTTTCCATTAATTTTAGTAGGTCAAGTGTGGGGCCATAGGGTGGAGCATCACTAAATGTCCATAGAAGTGTTGGTATTTCACCTTATTCAGCACTGTTTCTAAGGAGAATTCAGAGGGAGGAGATTGTTCATATGTGTGTATATATATATATTTTCCTGATTGATTTACTTACGTAAATCCTATGTTTTAGTGTCCATCTAGTACTTGCTCCAGACCTTCCATGGATAGGGAGAAGGTCAGATTTTTTTCTGTTTAGGAGGGAATTTCATATGAAAACAAATACATCTATATTAGATTAACATTGTTGGCCACTAGCTGGTTATTAAGAAATCACTATACACTTTGGAGGCACAGGATGAACTCCCTATCCACCTTTTATAGCCCTTGTGAGTGTTTCAACAAGACTGCATTTTTTCCTGGGTTTAAATCTCCTCTGCTGCAAAGTTTCATTCAGTGGAGACGATCCAGCATTCATTACAAGGGAGGTTGAACATGGCTGCAGATTATTTTGTTATCTCCCTTTGGTTGTTTGTCAGTTAATGTAGGAAATAAGTGGTTTATTGAGCTCTGCCTTAATTTTTCTTTCTGTCCCAGCAGATCGATTTTGACCACTCAGGGAAAAAAAACTTGAAGCCCTGTGTGCTTCATATTGGTGTGATGAGGTGTTTTCCATGCACCCAGTAGATAGCAACGGCAATAATCCCAGAGCAAAGCAGCTGTACTACCCGCTTTGTACTTATAAACTTAAACATTTAGTGAAGGACTACAAAGCATCTTCTTTGAAACACCTCTCCCTATCCTGAAGACACTTTTGTCTTTACCTTCAGACTCATTAGGTAATCTGTGTTTACTTGATTCAGGCCAACTATTAACACAAACCCTTAATACATGTAGAATTGGATGGCTGGGCAAGAATACAGTAAGCATATTTTCTTTAGACTTCATCCTCAGCCTCATTAATGATTGAGAAATTTCCATGAATTCATTCTTGTCCAAAGTCTAGGAATAGTGGAGCAGAACGAGGAAGGAAAGGGTCTGGCAACTCTGTGGTCACTGAGACATCAACAGCTGCTGACATGCTGAGCTGTATTATCTCATTGGTTTACTGCTTTCTTTTAGATGTCAGCCATGTGCTCATCAGGATAAGGACTGCCATCCTGTGCTGTGTCCTGCATGTGATTCAGGTCTTGCTGTCTGCAAAACTTCGTTAGGGATTTGATTAGGAAGGTGGAATTGGTTTCAAAAGATGGCAATATACACATGTGAACCTCTAGCCCTGTCCCTTTACAATTTACAGGAGGCAACAGTACCTTGATCCTGGAGGATCAAACATTAAAATGTATAGAAAGCCATAATGAGGAGGAAATTATCTCCTGAATAAGTTATGAAGCTTCTATGTGTTCCTTCCATGTATGAAAATCACCTTTATGATGATTAAAAACAATCACCTTGTCCTATAGTTATTTTGCTTGAAGCAGGAATATGTAATCAAACCTAAGTGGATCAGTATTAAAGTGTAAGGCAGGAACCATTAGCCTCCAGTGGCAGTCAGATAGCAAAAGTAAAAATGCAACTCAGTTTCCAGTCTGGATTAGCAGATAGCAGTCAGTGTTAAGGCTTTAATAAAACACAAGCAAATATTGATGTAGCGAAATAGGGGATAAGATTTGCACATAACAAACCTTCATTATTCTACAGTAAAAACAGTAACTCAGAGATTACAGATGAAATTGTTTCCATCTGGAAAAACAGTATAGTGACTCCACATCTTTCCGTCTTCTCTGCTTGATACAGGCATAAAATCTCTGTAAAGACTCTAGGAACTCTTTCATAGAATCATAGAACCATTAAGGTTGGAAAAGCCCTCCAGGATCATCTGGTCCAACCATCCACTACCACCAATGTCACCACTAAACCATGTCCCTATGCACCACATCCAACCTCTCCTTGAACATCCCCAGGGACGGTGACTCCACCACCTCCCTGGGCAACCCGTCCCAATGCCTGACTGCTCTTCCTGAGAAGAAATGTCTCCTCATTTCCAACCTGAACCTCCCCTGGTGCAACTTGAGGCTGTTACCTCTAGTCCTGTCACTAGCCCGTGACTAGTCCTGTCACTACCCGTGAGAAGAGGCCGACCCCCCAGCTCTCCACACCTTCCTTTCAGGTAGTTGTAGAGAGCAATAAGGTCTCCCCTGAATGTCCTCTTCTCCAGACTAAACAACCCCAGTGCCCTCAGCCTCTCCTCACAGGACTTGTGTTCCAGGCCCTTTACCAGCTTTGTAGCCCTGCCCTGGGCACACTCCAGGGCCTCAATATCCTTCTTGTAGTAAGGGCCCCAAAACTGAACACAGCACTTGAGGTGCAGCCCCACCAGAGTAGAGCACAGGGGAACGATCACCTCCCTGCTCCTGCTGGCTGCACTACTCCTGACACAAGCCAGGATGCCATTGGCCTTCTTGGCACACTACTGGCTCATGTTCAGGCAAGCATTGACCAACACCCAGAGATCCTTTTTCTCTGCACAGCTTTCCAGCCACTCTTCCCCAAACCTGTAGCGCTGCATGGGGTTGTTGTGGCCAAAGTTCAGGACCCAGCACTTAGCCATGTTGAACCTCATCCCTTGGCATCTGCCCATTGACCCAATCTGTCCAGGTCCCACTGCAGGGCCCTCCTACCTTCTGGCAGATCAACACTTCCCCCCAACTCAGTGTCATCTGCAAACTTACACTCAATTCCCTCATCCAGATCATCAATAAAGATATTAAAGAGGGTGGGCCCCAACACCAAGCCCTGGGGAACACCACTGTTGACTGGTCGCGAGCTGGATTTCACTCCAGTCACCACCACTCTCTGAGCCTGGCCATCCAGCCAGTTTTTAACTCAGGAAAGGTTGTAGATTTGATGCACAGACAAAAATCAGGATGCCAGAAGAGTAGTAATTGAGTCCTAACGGACCCTGTCTTAGGCTGAATGTCAGGAACACTTGCTAGGTTTACATCTTGACTCTTTGCTCGGCACCTAGTGTGAATTTGGACATGATTCTTCTCTAAATTCTATTTCTTTTGACAACATAATGGATGACAGTGGTCTGGGATCTTTGATCAATTCAGGTCTGAGCCAAGGGAAATCACTATGCTAGACACAGGACCAATTGCTGTGCAAAAGAAAGCTTGCCTAAATCCAGTTTTAATGGATTATTGAACTTTTGGTATTGTTCAAAGTCTGGTTATGCTGACTTCTGAGCTGGTATTTTGTGGTTGGTCATGTAAAACAATCAACTTATTTCTCTTATGCAAGAAATTCTTGTGGAGTTTAATTAGCACACTGTCTGTAATTAGTTTCAAATTTGCTGGTATGTGCTGCTAAAGTTACTGAACCTTTCAGGATTTGTAACATATCTTCTTGTTACACCATAGCTAGTCAAAGAGTAATAGGTAGGGCTGCTCTATATTTATAAATATGTGCTGTAAAACAGATTTCTAAAGGACAGATTTGAGCTTTCTGGGAAAATATCTTCAAATCCCATCAGAGTAGCACAACTGGGCAGAAAAGAGGGATGAAACAGCCAGGGAAAATGGGACTTAAAGTAGGCCTGTCTGGCTGGCTGTAAATAATCATAACAGAAATCATGAGTAAACAAGGTATTCCACTCTAACATTTCGACACAGATGCAAAAATATTTTTTGGGGTAGGTGGAGAGTGTGTGTGTGGGAGTGGATTGTTATCACTGCAGGGTTTTTCACTGAACTGATGCTGTCATTTTTGCAAGGCTAAAATACTGAGGACAGGAGCAAGAACTATCTCAAAGAGCTAGGGTTGTTCCTTCCAGTCACTGTAACCAGTGACCTCAGTTTGTACCTTTGCTGGCTCCTACACAGCTTTATGGAAAAAGTAAAAATACCTATACCACTCCAGAGAAGCTGCTTTTGTTGACCATGCTAAAATGCCATCTTCTATTTCTTTGCAGTCTGTTTAAATGTGATTGACATCCACGACACTGTCAGAAGACTGATGAAAGAGAAGTTTTTCTTCACAAAAAGGTTTAGTGAGCAATAAGGGAAAGAAAAGAAATCAACACCTCTCACAGGTCTGGACAGAGGAGTTTCCATGACCAATTACCACAGATTAAGGAGTTGCTTGTCATCATCAGACCTACAGGAACCCCACATTTTTTCATTTAGAGTGATTCACTTGTTTCTCTGAGTGTTCCCATTCTCTTTCCCTGTTTCTCTGTATAATATAGAGTGGACAGGTAGGTAGGCATCTTGTTTCATTATCCCAGCCCAAGGGGCTATGACCAATTTCCACCATTTCCAACACCTGCTCTGGTTCTATCACAGATAAGTTGAAAGGGATTATTTCACACTTACGATAGTAAGACTGACTGTAGCCCTTTGTCTATAATCTCTTGAGGGGTGAAGTGAGTTGTTCAGAATATGCAGAATCCTGTGTGATTGCAGGAATCCACAGGAAGACAATGAGTATCACAGCTTCAGTCAGGGTCTGTCAGGGTCCCTTCTTGTCTCACCTGGAAGACACAAAAAAGTTAAAGAAAGAGCCTTTGGTATGGTAGAGCTTCCCTTCTGGTTTGCCCAAGTATATTTGATGTTTCCTTAGGAAAGATAGGGCAGTCACTATAGGTCCTCTACTGATAGTGCTGTGCACCTTATGCCACATCTCTGGCAGGGGCTGGCTGAGTGCACTCACCCCCAGTTAATTTTGAGCCTCCTCCAGGAAGGGAGTTTTGATTTATTCATTATTTTTCTTGAAACTCTGAGGTCTTCTGCATGGCAGTCCGGCTGCAGTATTTGTTTTCAGACACATGGCTCTCATTTCACTGCTGCATCAGACCATAGTAATTCTGTGTTGATGATTTTTTTATTCTTATATTTTATCCCTGATCTAGACTCTCCATTTATTTCATCCATTCTCTAGTCTTCTCCTTTTTGTTTTCATTTGAATTGAGTGTCACTTACTACATCTGGATCCCCACAATATAGTCACAGGCCAAAATAAACCCTTGACTCGTGGCTTGTGTTCACTTAAATGACAAGCTCTTAGGACCAATGGTTGTGTTTTGCTCTGCATTTGTCCAGCAGTTTGCATGGTGGAAACCTGGTTAATCCTCTGGAGTATGTGTGGTATTACAAAACAAAGGATGGCTTACAGTTATGCAGTGATGATGAAATATCACAGTGAAGAATTACAACCACAATATTACCAGTTCATGTACTATGTCCTTGTTGATGCTGCTGACCTCTGCACCACATGGCGTTTGAAATCTTGTGTTTAGGGTTACGACTGGCATGATCCCTACTGAGGCTGTTTGTTAAAACCTGGGCAGTTTAGCTGAATTTCCTTAGCAAGATGAGGACCTGTTGAAATGGATTGTTTCAAAGAGCTTTCAGAGCAAGATCTGACTTACCAAAGTCATTGTCAATCTCCAAGTGCTTCCTCTACAGCTGATGGAAAATGTCCCATTCAGCTAACAGGCAGAATTTATCTTGCTAAATGCTGAAGTTTACACCTGTTGTATTCATACCAAGCTCCCATTATAGTCCTGGAGTCTTGATCTCTATTTCTCTTGCCCTAAACTGGACATTTACAAAACATCAGAGCAGTTATGTTGCAGAAATACCCCTTTCTCTGCTGCCTGTGAAAAAATCTGAGTTTTCTGACTCAGATGGAGATACTGATTGTGGATGGGGATGAAATCAAACTCACAGTGATTTACCCTCAAAGTTTTCCTATCAAGGACAGAAGAACACTTTCAATGAGAGAACAAACCTCTGCTAGGCACTTGCTTTAGGAGATGAATTACACCCTTTGCTGCCTTGAGTAGACCTCCACTGGCTATAAGGAGGCATAGGATAACTCAGCAAAGTGGAGATACCCAAGATAATGCCATTCATGACCACTTAAACTGTTTCACTCAGCTCAGATAACCCTTTTTCTCCTACTTATTGCAGCTTCATCAGCTGCTTCACCATGTATACAAACCCCTCTAAACCATGTCAATGCAAATTCCAAAGAGTCTCACATTCAGCTTTACTTTAAATGGGACTGGGTGTATGCTAGGCAGTGGAGTAGTATCCTTTAATATAAGACAGCTGTGTGGCAGTACCGTGCAGCTGAGAGAAGAATAGGGAACAGCTGGGAATGATACTGCAGCCACATGCTCCTGCTAGATCCAGAAAAGTACAGCTCTGCCTATAATCACATTTGAAAGCACTGCTAGGATCACCTTAATTGGATTCTTATTAGGCTTCTGTTCTTCCAGTTGAGACCTTATTGCATTAAACTAAATTGCTGCAAGCCAGGTTTCAGTTAGCTTGAGAACAATTACACACTGTTCCATACCAGTTTCAATTCACTGTTTTATAAACACGCCAAACTTACAGTCTGGACCTTGAACTCAGCTCCATAGCTTGGAACTGGAATATGTACATTTAAATTCAAATATATGAGTAAGAGCAGAACTTGCTATGATCCCAAGGCTAGAATTGGAAGGTAGAGAAACTTCTGAAACTCTGAGGACAGATGAGTCTTTTCAAACTTGGCTGACTGGAGATAAAGAGATGTGCAAAAGAGGGGCAGCAGCAAACTGGAGGCACATGTGGGCTACCTGGGAGTTCTGGAAGAAATTTCCTGGACCACCTCACTCTCTGCTGCTCAGGACACACAATACAGATTGACTTTTTTTCTTCACCATGCACTTTTTGTTGCCAACACCAGAACCAAAATTATTTAGACCAAGATGAACTATTTTCAAGACTGCAAATGCTCCCTATTGCTGTGATCTTCACTGACCACAGTAGGACCCCATAGAGTCTAGCTTGGATGTAGAGCAGCATGTCTATATACCTGAAGGTAGGTTTAATGAAAATGTAAGTGAAGGCAGTTGAAGCCTCCACCTGCATTCAGGAGTATTATCCAGAGCATGACAATGAAGAAGAGATATATCCTTGGGAATCTAGGAGTGACCAAAAGAGGGAATACCAGGGAATATAATTAAATTTTACATTTTGATTAACATGGCATAAGATGGATTATACAGCTTTGCTCCTCGAAGTGTATTTTTGAAGATATGTACCATACCTTTTATCTGTTGAAGAGAGTAAATATTTATCTTCTCCCCAAACTAGGGTGATTTTGCAGGTAGAGGATCCATGCCTTTTTATAGCAATAATAATGAAGGAAATAAAGACTTGTAATCATAATCCTTAACAAAAGCCAAAGAAAACAACAATACTTCATGTTTTCTGCCATAGAAATGAGTTCTTTGAATGCTATTCAAACACAGCACGTTCGCCATCCACCTCTGGCCAGTCACCTGTCTTATTATTTTATTATTTTGAGATTTGGAGATTTTTTTTTATTTATTTTATTTTATTTTTTTTTTTTTTTTTTGCTTTTTTTGTTTGATGTTTTTTGTCTTTGACTCAAAGAGTGATTGGCAAAAAAGGAAAGACAGAATGTGCAGGAGAGTGAGAGGTGAACAGAAGCCCAGTGATTGCCATTACATTCAATAAACAGCTCACTAACAAGTTGTTAGAGAAGTTTGGTGGCCACAAAAAGAAAAACACTGCTATATTGCTTAAAAAATTAATAATCCCTGTGCTAGTGTAAGTTTATTTCTACTTTTACATCTCCATTATTTGTATTCATGCAGAAAGGAAAACAAAACGCATGACAAATTTGAACTGTGTGGTTCTGAAACTGCACAAGGCACATCCACCCCTGGATAATGTATATGTGCATACACGTGTGTGTGTGTATGTGTGTGCATAAAATGTCTGTGAGGGGCAGAGGGCAGGTGTTTCTTTGGCAGTTTTATGTGAATGTAGAAGCAGTGAGGAGTTATAGAAATCCATTTCTACATCCTCCCAAACTCCCTTCTGCAATTCCTGCTAATTCTGAAAAAATCAAAGAAATCTCAGGGGTATTAAGTTCTTAAAATGAACAATATAAAAATAAACAGAAGAAAGGCATGTTATGAGTGTGCTCATTGAGAGAAAATCTTACAGAATGATCCCAAGATGTACTAGACCTCAGAGATGCTCCATAGATACTTATTCCAAGCAGGGGGTTTTCTGTGTTAGCTGAATACACACTGTGCATGGACAGGCTCCCTGAACTGCCATCAAGGATGTAAGTGCACAGCCACAGCCACAGATGAGTGAGAAGAGAACTCAGGGACATAAGGGACAGATCTTACTAAACATGAACCTCAATAAATTTGTGCCTGATCACTGATATTAGTTTAGCTTTTACATGCCAGGTTTGATCAGCCTTTGGTTCCTGAGCAAAGCAATTAGGTCTGCAAGTCAAGGGGTGTAGAGAGAAGAGAACAAGCAAATGGGATACCTGTTCTGATAAAAAACACATATGGGAACCTGAAACCTTTGTGCTCAGATGAGTGATCTTCCCCCAGCAGAAGAGGGGGTGAGATCAGAGCCTGACTGTGTAGAGCTGTCCAAACGGGAGACTGGAACAAGTGCAAATAACATGAATTTTCTAGGCTTAATCAAATCTTTTCATTATAAGATAAACAATCGGTAGTTGGAAAGGTTGGGTAGGTATTCATTAGAAACAGAGAGAGAAGGTTTCAAAGGAAGCCCGAGTAAAAGCCAGAGTCACACAAGGTGGCAGTGCAGATTGTCAGCAGGGGCTTCTGGACACTAGCAAGAGGCTAAAAATAGTCTGGTTGAATCAAGCACAACAGGAGAAACTGGACACCCACCGACGATTCAGCTCCATTGATTCCACTCCAGCTTTGCTGGAGTTTTGGTTGTGACTCAGCTGGGTATAGTCTGTAGGACAACACAATGGTCAAATGCTAATTATTCTCATGGATTAATGGTCATCAGTCATTGATCATCATTTGTTTCTATCCTGAGTGGATCTGGCTTTTCTGTTGTCATTGTTTGGATGCAATCATGTGGACCAGGCTGCAAGCAATCAATACTGCAAAGACCACAGACTTCTTGTAATGTCTCTGTGACAACATCTGGATTTCCAGTCCCCGGACTGAATTCTATCAGCCTTCATGGCTTGGTTTTTCACCCAAAGATGCCAGCAATAAGCTCCATAGCCCTCGGGTCAGGGGAGGAACCTTTCAGTCAGTTGCTTCTCAATAAAAAACCCAAGACTGGATATATTTTAAGGCTGAAGACCAGGTAAAAAGACAAGCTAAAAAGTTTCAAAGGATGGGTTCCCCCATTTCTCCTGCAAGTTTACTGCATTTTATAGAGAACCTTCAAAAGTCTGTGGCTTAAACTTCTCCCTGCTGTGACAAGTTTATCTTGGTAGGAGAAAAATGTCAGATCAGGCTGTAAAGTAAATGACAACTCCCTGCTCTTTTCCTCCTTTTCTTCCAGTGATACAGACATCGAGCTCAAACAGTGATGGTGGAGTTCACGATACAGGTTGCTTCCTGCCAAGAACTTGACAGAATAGTCATTTCATGTAGGTAGAAAGACACATACTGGTAGGGAAATATTTTACTTCCTTCCAGTATTTGAATCTGCACTGTAAACTATGCTACCAAGAATTTATCAAAATATTCTTTCTGGATTCAGGTTGCATCTAAATACTGACTGTAGCTTTTTTTTGGGAAGGAGCTTGGGCTTCTGCTGGAACAAGCATGTAGACGACCCTTGTAACCTTGTGTTGAGGATGCATTTGTGGGCAGAGTACAGTGTCCTTCTGCAGTCCATGGAGAGAAGCAATGACATTTCCAGCTGTAGATGCATCAGTTTCTCAGCTGGTCATACTGGAACTGCAGTTGAGAAACCCTGGGTTTGGACCTTAGGCACCACTGCAAGATATCCTGGCTGTATCAGGCTGCAATCAGGTTACAGTTGAGATCTATGAAAAAGTCATTTTTCGCAGCTCATGGCCCTTACTCCTTCCAGCAGAGCTGTACATGTGGTCAGCCCCTCACCCAGTCATGCCAAAATTATCTAGGTTAGCTTAGAAATTTTAGAAGAGTATTTTGCTATTTTTGCTGTGGTTTAAACCCAGACAATTTTGTCAGGAGTGCGTTTGGAAGCTATTAGTGCACAGTTATACCAGCACATCTGAAGATGTGGTGACTTCTGGTGAGGAGAAGGAGGAAGGAGTTGTGGGCATCTCAGAAAAAAAATAGTAATGATAACCTTGTAGGACAGATCAGAAGCAGCTTGAGCAGCAGATGTGGCCATAGGCCAAATAGTTTAAATATACTGTGAGGCGTTCTGGAAAATCCTACACACCACATTTCAATGACCTTGGTTACTGCAAAGGTCATTTCCTTTAAGCTCAGCTCCCAAGGGGGTCCCTAAAGGAAGGGTGTCACTGAGTGAAAAGTATTCCAGCCCCGTGGACCTCCTAGAAATTGAAAGGCTGAACAAGGTATAGGGTAATGACAAGGCATTAGGAGTGGCCTCTGTCAGGAATGTGTCCCTGATGCCATCATCATGTCATACCACATGGATGGGACACCAATGAGGCCAAGAGCAGTAAAAAGGCTTCTTGGAGGCAATTCCAGGAGCTTATCTGTTTCGTACATGGCTCTTGAAAGTCATCTAAGACATCAAACAAAAATAATAATAATAAAAAACTATAGAGAAACCCTGAGGGCAGGAAACCACCACCTTCATTTCTTCTCAGATTTGTCCCAGCTTCTGAAACCAAGACCCAGGCATTACCTCAGGACTGTTTTCCTCAGATTCTTATTCCTGGGCTCTTAGGAGAAATCCCTGATTTGTTGAAAGCTAGATAGACAAATTGGATCAGCAGCACATGCTTAGAGTTCGCTGACGAGATTGTGAAACCTCTAACAGCCCCAAGAGGCTAAGATGTTTATGCTCAACTTCTTCAAATGTAAGTTAACTTTTGGTTGCTTGCTCCTGGTTTTACTGCCAAAATACCGTAATAATAATAATAATAAAGAGGCAAAACAACTTTTTCTCAGATTGCTTTCTGGCGACCAGTCCAATTTGCGTAAACCTTTTAGATTCCATGTCGTTTGTTGGTTCGGGGCCACACTGTGCTCAGAGAGGGAGCTGAGAGCTGTAAGTGCTTCTCCAGCAGTGTCCCCTGAACAGCTGAGGTGGAGACAGCCACAGTGCACAGCAGAAAGCTGAATTTATTAAGAGAGCAGTCTACTGAAAAGGAGGGAAATGTCATTTCAGTGAACTCTGATGCTCTGCCAGCAGGAGAAGATGTTAACAGCAGAAAGCACAGTCCTGGCCTTGGAGGCTTATGCACTCTTTTCCATCTGATAATAAACTACAAAAGAATGAAATGGAATTGATTGAAATAAAATAAAATAAAAATAGACTTCTGTGGGTGTTTCTGGAGGCACTTGCTCATATCAGTGGGATGCAGACATAAACACTGTGAAGATGGATGAAGAGTTTGGTTTCAAACACAGAAATGGCAGGAATTCCCACTGGTAGTTGTGCTGCAGAGTCCTGAGAGATTGCCTCCTGGGGCTTGGGATCTGCTACAATAGATGCAGGCAACTTTCTTGCTATGGATAAAACACCCCCTCTGCCTACAAGACTTTTACTCAGGACATAAAGAACTCATGGAAGGAGCAATGAGGACTTGCTCAGTTTTGCAAAAGAAGTCAATAGCTGCTGTGTTCCCTGTTTGATCAGTGTGCAATGGTCTGAATTAAGCCTGTGTTCTGTATTCTCCTTTTATATTGCCATAATTCTCTTCCCGGGGGGCTACACAGCCATTTGGGTGGTTTTACATGTTCTTCCCAGGTTATTCAGCTCTACATTTACAAAGGAAACATGGCAGGGGCTGATCCTCTAACATGGAGGTCAACGGGCAGGGTCTCGCTATGTCCATGCCATTATCCTCTCTTAGCCTCCAGGAAGGGCTGACCACATCCAAAGTGCTCACTGGGAACGGACCACACCATCTCCCAAACAGTGCCCAGGAATGTGTTAGGGGCCAGATTCATGCCAGGGTTTTCTCATACAGTTTGCATAGACAACCAAGGCCCAGCTCCTGGAACCATCCTTGGACCCTACTAAACCTAATAATGTATATATCTGTTTATTGCCATGCTGCAGTCATGTTTGCTCACAAGCTTCCCTTTGGAGCAAGCACACTGGCTCTCCTGAGGATTTACACCAGGGTCTCCTCCCTGAAGTCAGTAGGGAGTCTGCTTTATGCACTGTGGATGCAAAACAGACCCTACCTGCCCTTGGAGGCCAAGTGTCCTGCTGTGTGGACCACAAACACAGAATGAGCAAGTGAGCAGGGAAAAGAAAAGAGAAATCTTTGAGGATTCAGATGTACCAATCAACCTTGTCATTTATTCCTGTGTAAAGCTGTATTTCCAAAGTCATTTTACTCTTTCAGTTCTTCTATGCCATTTGTTATTGTTGTTGTTGCTGTGCCATTCACAGAAAAACAGAATAAATTTAGTGAAAATGCATTTTAAGAAACATAATCAGAAAAAAATAAAATCCAGTGAAAGAAAAGGCAAACAAATGTACACCATATAAAGTTAAAAAAAAATATCTGTGGCATAATCACTAAAACTACAACAAAATGCTAACATTATTACTGTTAGTAATAGTAGAAATGATTGCGTTCTTACCAGAAAATATTAGCCCTCAGTACTTTCAATCCACTATTGAAAGACTAGAACTGTCTTAGGTAACTGTATTCCCTGCTATCAGAGTCCCATATGTCACCTTAAAATGTCAGGCTATCTTATTTTTTTTATGACTGACAAGCTTAGGAGGATGTTTAAGTCCCTCCTGGTGTTGGGGTGGTGCAGAGTGACACATTGGGCTGGGGCAGATCTCACGACATAGCTTTTCTGTCAGAGGGCAAAGCAAAGGCTGGGTTATATATGTGTGAGGTGTCTGTGGGATTGCAGACAGGGCTGGGACCAGAACTAGGGAGGGGATGTCAGGGTGCCGTACATATGGTGGGGTTGAAAAGAGTGAGACGATGTAAAGCTTCCCTGTGATAAAAACTTTTTTTTTTTTTTTTTCTTTTTTTTTT
>CM021766.1:1455688-1590544 GCA_011076525.1 Nettapus auritus
TCCCTTCCCTTCCCTTCCCTTCCCTTCCCTTCCCTTCCCCTTCCATTCCTCTTTCATTTCAATTTCCTTTCATTTCCTCTTTTATTTATTTATTGATTGATATTAAGCAAAAAATAATATCCCTACCTGGTACTACAGAGGACCCCAAAAGTGAATTTGACTTGTAACGACCTAAACATCTGACTGCACTTTTTCATTTTCCTTAAGTTAAAAAAATGTAATAAAATAATAATAATAAAAAAGGATCAACCATCAGCACTAAGGGTGTTCTAGGACATTTAGTAATATCATTCAGTTCTCTCCAACCAGGAAGGACATTCCCTTCTGTTGGCTCCAAGTCCATTTTCCAATTGCATGTTTAATTGCTACTCTAGAGGTCTCCAGGGAGTCCAGATAAGATCAGGTGAAACTGTTAGGTTCTTATTTTACAGAAATTTCCATATCAAGACTTTATTGCTTCCAGATTTGGCTCATGCCTGGAAGATAATGGATTTTGCTAGCCTTATAAGAATAACCCCCAGTGTCCCTTATGGCCTGATTCTGTAAACATATACACACGATAGGAGATGGTCTGCACACACTTAAAAGATTATGGTCTGCATACAGGAAAGACTAAGGAGGAATATTTTCCTCCTGCATCACTTCATAGAAGACACATTCCCAAGGCCACCCAGAGAAGCCATGTCAGAGCTGGGTACCAGCCCCAAAGCTCCCAAGTTCCCCCACCCAATGTATTTGTCTCATTTTCCCTGGTTTAGTCATTCGTGCATGGCTCGCATCAGTGTACATGATTCTGGCAGCAAGCAGCTTAGTTATGATTTGGTAGCAAAATATTTGGACAACGGGGCTTCCAAGCAGAAAAGTTTCCAGTGCAGAAACCTGCTTCAGCCTTCTACACCACTGCTGTGGGCTGGTTCAACATCTCCCAGCCCCAGATCACAGCGAGGTTGTGCTCTAAACTTCCCTTAGACCTCTGATGATCGGGCTCTTCTTAATCAGCCCTGGCTTCCGTTTCAAATTGGGTAATGTCTGGGCCATTAATATTAATGGAAAGAGGAGCTGCTTCTGTTTGTTCTATTTTCAAGTGGTTTCTGGAGGCCATCTCCCGGATAGCCTAGCTTGAAACCACACCGCTCGAAACACAGACAGCCCAGGCAGCGCACACACACCTGCTCAGCCATAGAGTTTTTCCAGATGCTGACTTCCCCATTGATGGGAATACCGTATTCCCTTGATTCCTGGACAGTCCTTGCACTCCTTTACTAGTTGCCCAAGTCAAAAGCTGTTACCAGACATAGCTGTATCTGACCGTGCTGAAAACAATCGTCAGACGTGTTTTGAAAGCTTTGGCCAGGCTTTCTGGATGGGGAGATGTTTTTGCAGGGATATTCCCAAGTAAAAATGTACTTAGTAAGATGAACTCCTTTGAGCCTAGCTGCAGTGTCTGAAGATTTTACTTTCCCTGGTTGTTGCTGTTGTTTTTATGCTAAAGGGGATCTTTCCCACCATTTAGCCAATGTGATGGATTGTGGAAAACTCCTCATTTTCTTCAGTTTAACGTCAGACAAACTTGTTTGGGCACTTATATATCACACACAGAGACACTGATGGAATTAGTGTAGGAGCATTAACCTCCAACAGCAAGGTAGAAGATAAAACATGGAAAGTAATAACATCTCAAACAGGTCTTTTTCTTTTCTTTTTCTTTTTTTTTTTTTTTTTTTTTTTTTTTTTTTTTTTTTTTTTTCTTTTTCTTTTTCTTCTTCTTATTTTTTTCCTCTTTGACTTCCAGCATATATATCTTGAAGTTTTCTGAGGTTTTCTGTTCTCAGGCAACCACCACACCAGACAGGCAGAGATGCAGCATGTTTCTACAGATGGAAAGATTTTGCATTTCAGTTGTGTTGGGTTTGGGCTGGCTGCTAAAGCCTCAGTGGCTCTGTCCATATCAGCATGGATCTCTGCTTTCTTCCCTGACTGTCCAAGCAACCTAGAGAAAACAAATCAACAAAATGAAGGCACAGTCAGGAGAAGAAATTTGTCTAAGAGATTTGATGAAAGCGTCTGAGATTATTCCCACGCTTAGAGATAGGCCAGGGCTTAACTGCTTTCCAGAACAGAGGCCTGGCTTGGTTAGAAATATCAGAAAGATTTGGGGCCGGGAACATTTCTCATCTCATTTATGCAACAGTGTGCTGGAGCTGAAGCAGATGTCATGCTTGTCTCTGCTCTTTTCTCCTTGTTTCTCTGAACTACAGCCCCTGACCCATGAATTTCCCCCTGTTCCTGAGCTCTGTGGGGCATCAATGCAATTTCCAGGTGTGCTTCAGTTTGGGAAATTCATCCTCAAAGTTATTTATAGAAAGTGAAGGCTTAATAATTACATGAAACGATCCCTTTGGGTCATATCCATTACCTATTTTTGACAAAAGAGGAAAATGGAAAAACTATATTAACTGAAGCTAGTTAATGTAAATGACAATGAGGTGAAAGGACACGGGATCCAATCACTCAGTTACTTTCAAGTGGTTAAAAAATGTCTTTGCATTGCTTATTTGTGGCACTGCTGGAAAATGGGATTGTTGTCTGACTTATTAACAGCTTAGATACCTAGATACCTGAAAATAAATGTGCCCGTGAAGAAACTTCCAGGTTGATCAGAGAAAATCAGAGAAAATCACCAGGTTTTTGTCTTCCCAGAAAATAAATATTTAACTATTTCACCCCATTCAGAATGGCATATTGGTCATGCCACTCAATGGAGCAAATATCTGCAAATGTAGTCTGAGATCTTACACGACTTTAAATCCAAACAGATAGAACTGAGTGAGTGCTGTATCTTTACCATACCCTGTCTCTGGTGATCATTGTCTGCCTATTGGAATTCCTTTTGCATGGATTTGACATTCTTGTTTACTTTTTGGTTTTCTTCTGTGCTCTTTTTCTGTATTGGAAGCTCTCCAAGCTCCTCTCTCCAAGCTCCTCCCTAGAGAAGGAAATATGAAGACATAGGGAGCACTAGAGAACTTCAAACATGATCTGCTGGAAGATGGAAAGGTAAAGCTAGGAAAGGTTCAAACTGTGTCCCTGTTTGTTTTTATTTCTTTTTTTTTATTATTATATATTTTATTCTTGTCTTCCCCCTCCCCCCCCCCCCACCCCCTTTTTTCCCCCTTGACATCTGACAGTAGGCACTGCTGAAGGCAAAGCCTGAGCTAGGGACTTTGATCTTGCTCTGTGATGCTGGTCATGCTGCTATGACCACCTTCTGCCAAGACCTAAGGCTCCACCTCTAATCTGGTGCTTATCAAGGATTCATCGTGTGTTATTCATAAGGTGTTGTTGGAGCATTTTTGCAGCTAGCTCATTCTGATTGGTGTTCTCCTTTCTTCTAGGAAGAGTGTTGGAACCTGAAAGTCACAACTATTTTTCCTTTTGACAGAAGCCACAGAGAGAGGAAGCAAACAGTGTGTGATCCTTACATTTTGATCCTCCCTGGAAAACCCAGGCAATATCACCTCTATGAAAAGTGAGAGAATTTAGAAGGGACACGAGTATGGAAGAGGCGGCTTATGGGATTTTGACACTTAAGTAGTCAAGAAATGAGAAAACAGACAAAAAGAAGCCCCAGGAGTGGGCATGGCCCTAGGGATCCTGCACACTCAGTCAATCTTTTCTGTTTTATTTCAGTGGTTCCTGTTCAATGCTCCCTACTGGAATTTGGGTGTGGGTTTTTTTTTTTTGTTTGTTTGTTTGTTTATTTTTGTGGTTTGGTTTTTTTTTTTTTTTTTTTTTTGGTCTTCTTATGAGCCATATATATGTCAGATGGACGAAATGAATTATTGTGGTGATAGGGTGGGACCATTAAATGCTCTTCTCAACAGTACTAGACAATGTGTGCCACCAAATAAGACTTTTACATAGCAGGCTTTTCCCATAAACACCTTTTCCTACCACTCCTGTCTGCAACTCCATGTTGATGCTTGTGCAAATTCATCTGTAGGTCGTGTTGCCTCCGTACTTTTGGGGGTGGAAGAAGTGGCAGATGCAGAACAGGGATTAGGAAAGTTAATGAGAGAAAGAGCCTCTGTTTAATGGAAGCTGAGATTTTGTAGAAGGGAGGGGAAGCTTCAGCAAGATACAAGAATATAAGGACAGTGAGATGGAGAGAGAAGAGGAAGGGAAAGGGAAGGAAAACCTTACTCCTAGATCAGGTATACTGTTTTTCATCCTATCCGTTCTTTGAAGGAACAACGATGAAACCATTAAAAACCAGCAATGAAGGAATCAGTCATATAATAAAAGTAAATAAATGTTGTCTGGAAAATTCAAATGGATGCTGTCAGCTTCTGGACAGACCACAGACAGGCCCTGCAAAGAGAGGGATGCAGAGTGACAGCACCACATCCCTGCCAGATGGTCACACAGGAGCAGTCTGTGAATTCATGTCAGCACAGGAATGTACTTGGAAAGAGGTCTGGCCACTCAAATCCATGCTGATCTATTTAAAAGGGCACTCAATGGCCTGGTTTTTCTTACCCTCGTTGTTCCTCGTGTTTTCTTTTCATGTCTGAGGTGTTTATTAGGTTTGAGGGCTGCACAAATGAAAACAGACAAACAGCCATCAGTTGGCAGCAGGGATGTTTAGCCAAGCGGAGGCTATTTTGGAGATCCACCATTCTGTCTTTCACCACTGCCTGGAAAACAGATGTGCAGGAGCTAAATTGCATGCTCCATTTTTAACTTGTCCTCTTGGTCCCAAGGGATAGCACATGGGGGTTATTTGTACAGGTGGAACAGTGAGGCTTTGGAGAGCTGCAGGAGGGCTAACAGACACCATCCCAGACCTGACCACAGAGAGGGGCATCAGTAGGGCTGTGCATGAGGGGAGATGCTCTGCATATTTCTGATTTCTGTTTGTAGAAAAAGTGTTGGGGTAATGTTAAGCCCTGTGGATCAGGGGGGATTTAAGGGGAACTGGTGATGGGGGTGACCTGCTCTGAACTTACTAGGAGAAGAAAACTCACAGGGCAAGTTGCCGTTGGAAATATCCATGTATTTTTCCCCTGTAGCTCCATTATAACTTCTTAATCCTCTCAAGTTCCACCAGCTCTGCTCTGCTCCAGCAATTGCTTGAAAAATAGAGTAGAGACAGGGGGTTGCAAAGGAGAACAACTGCTCTACTCCAGGGCTCATCCACACCTCCCTGAATGCTGAAGGGATGCCTGGGCAGGCACCGCCACTGCACCTAGGGGCAAGGAAAACACGATGGAGGCAGAGATTTGTGACACCATCAGAGCTCAAGTCTCCTGCAACAGCAAGCCCCACTCCTGAAAGTCCCTGCCACACAAGGAATAGTGGCACAAGGACAATGCTGGCTGAAAGTTTCTGAGTTCCCTTCTTGAGCTGTGCCAATTGCCTGAATGGAGCATCTACCCAAACCCCACTTAGGAGCAGATCTCCAGCATTCTTATCCATAGGCACTCACTCCTTCCTACCCATTGGATGTTTGTTTGATGAGGGTTTTTATTTATTTTGGTGGGGGGAAAGATTAAATCATGTTCAATCAGGCAATAGGTGGATGAAGGGGAAATCAGACACTGGGAGATTCACGTGGAAGAAGCATTTCTCATGGCCCAGAGCTCAGCTTGGGGTGGCAGGAGATAAGAAAGCCAGTTGGATGCTCTGGGGCTTTGCAAATTGGTACTCCTTTAATGTACAAAGGATCAGGAATACAGCATGGGGAAAGCCAGCTTTGTGACGTGGACCTCGCCCCAAGCTCATCTTCAAGACTGTTCTCCCTTTCCCGAGGGACCGCTGCCTGGTGCCACTTCTGCAGAGCGACAGCTGGCTGAGAAAGACATCCAAGGAGCAGCCTGCCTGAAGGACAGAAGATCTGAAAGCAGAAGCTGAGCTGGCAGGAAAGCACAGAGGGAAAGGCAGAAGAGGGGACTCCAGTTCTCATTCTTGCCTGTCTCTTGGAGCCGAAATTTTCCATTGGCACACTAGAGTGGGAGGCGAGCCCCTGGTGGTTCAGTCTTTCATTAAGCACCTTTCTGGTGCCATGAATGACTTGCCCAATTGATCATTGCTTCCCTAAGCACCCCAAAATCTCTTCAAGATGACTTGTAAAAATGCTAGGGATTTCTAAAGAAAAATGCCCAGAAGCTCTCTTCTCCTCAAACCAGCCTTGCCATAAATTTCCAGTGATAGAATGGATCTCAGAAACTGCTGGCAAGAAATTAGAGGAGATCTAGCCATTGGCACTGCTTAGTACTTGCGCAGCACCCAGGGGCAAAGCAATAAATGTCTAAAATCTGAGGGATATATGTCTGCATAGCTCTGTGGGTCTGTGCAAGAAGTCCCATCCGAAATGCAAGAAGAGGTTCACGTAACACCCTCTCCTCTCCCTGCAGGAGCAGGGCTTTGGCTGGGGACACCTCCATTTGGAGCTCAGGCCAGGCCAGGTAAAAAACCTTTGAATTCACCTTTATGCGAGGCTGTTTTTAAGAGAGTCACTCTGCTGAGTGTAACCACAGACTAAGGAGAAAGTTTACCCAGTGTAGAAGGGGAGGGAAGGCCCCTCGCTGGCTCTGAAGAGCAGGTACTGTTCCTTGCCTGTGCTATTTCTGGAATGCCTTGGAAGCACCCTGGCTTGTGCTAAAATAGTGTGCGGGCCTCGACTTACCCCACGTCAGGAAAAGAGGCGAGTGGTTTGAGGCAAGCCTGGAGAAAGGCAGGCAGCCTGTGCCAGGGTGGAAGGCACACACAGCCCTTTTCATCCCCGAAAATTAAATAAGGAGAGAAGATCCACAAGGCTGACAGTGGGCAAGTATGTGTGAATTGATGCCCCTGCTCCAGAGGGAGGTCACCTGGGTAAGAGGTCATGCCATGCTGAGGTGTTGAGAAGACCTGCTGGTGCCTCCTGGCATGGGATAGGGGATCTGGAGGGTCTCCCCCCTCTCTCCTGAGAGCACTGGTGGTTTTTTCCAGCTTGCAGGAGAGAGGGGAGAAAGGGCAGGAAATAATGGATAAGAACCCTGCTTTTGAGGGACGGGTTTGGGGGCTGCACGACATGGCAACTGGGTAGGGTGTGTGTGTTTTCACGTAGAAAGCCCCAGGGAGGAGCACCCCAGTAACAACAAAATGATGCAGCAGGCTAACACCTTTTTTCTTTTACGAAGAAAAACTTCAGAAGTTGACAAGTTAAGAATTTCTTTTATTTACCTTTCTGTTATGCTATTTTAAGACTCTCTGCTGACCTCAGAATGACTTATCAAGGCATCGCCTAGAGAGAAGTTAATGGTACATCAGAGCTGTCCTCCCTCTCTCTGGATCAAGCTAGTGATGTTACCCCCAAAAATAAGGCTTCTCTTTCTATTATTTATCACTTTATCCAATAGCTATGCAGATTAATTGCAGATTAAAGCTAGAAGCTTTACGTAGGGCTCCACATCCTTCATCCCCAGACATAGCCACCAAAGGAGAAGCACCTGTGTGATGTGCTTGGTGGATGCATTGGCCATGCTGGCTTTGTCTCCTTGCACCTTTTGGCAGTTCTTTGGGCCGTGGAATAATGGAGAGTTCATTTGTCCTGGTCAGTGGTTCTGCATGTACATAATTCAGACACCAACTCATATGTGGCCTCATGTGGCTGTCCTGTACATACCTTCCCCCTTAGGTACTAATCTATTCCCAATACATCTCTGCCTTAACTCACGAAGTTGTTTGCAGAATTATACTTCAGAAAACTGTAGAAGACATCAAATCCAAGGATCAATCTCCAGTCCCAAGGAAAGTTCCCTTCCCTGTTCAGGGCCAGCTCTCTCTATAGCAGGCTGGGTGCATCCATGCTCTGCAGTACTTGGCCACGGACATTTTAGGTCAAAAAATTTAGGTCCCAGGACAAAACTATTGGGTTTTGTGAGGACCATGGCACAGCCCACTACAGCAGTGTGTTTCTAGCATGAAAGTGAGTGTGTGTGCTGCATGATGTAGGATGGGATATGGGTCTACATGGAGGTGTTTGAAGGTACAAAAACAGCACTCAGGTTTTGTCTTAAATGAAACTGGTGGAACCATGTCAGAAGAAATCCTGGAAATGAACTGGTATCCATGCAGAAAGGATGACTTTAGGATGAGAATCTGTGTGAATTAAGTTATTCAGCAACTTAGATGCATTCACAGAGATGGTGGAGCAGTGAAACACCAGCCACCCAAATGCTGACACTGACTCAGACCTTCCTGATCCTCAGGCTGCAGAAGGTACATCCATAACAGTGAATTAAATGTTCCTGGAACTGTTGTCTGGCCTGGAGGCAAATGGGCATGGAGCAGCACGTGCATACCATCAAATTATGCTACTTTCCACAACAGTATGGCCACATCCAAAAATCTTGTGGAGAATGGCTCCTGGCCCTGCTAACCATAGACATTGCCCAGGAACTGTCTGGGAAGCTGCTGGTAGACAGTGGAAAGCTGGTGCTCAGCATTATTCCCTGTTTCATTCCCTGGTAGAGATGCAGCTGCTGTCACTGTAGGTGGGACCATACACCTGTCCTTGCTGGTGTGCCAAGTGGCCCAGGATGCATACATAGAGTGGGTGATGCCAAAGGTGGGCTGGGGAGAATGTTAGAGCTGCTCCTCCCAGGGTAAAATTCATCCTCAGACTCTTTCTGCACCACTTTGTGGTTCAATTTGTAAACATAATTCTTTATAAAAGTCAGGTTGGATGGAGGTGAGAAGCTAAAGTTCATTTTGATTCAGAAGCAGGGCTGTTCAATGGTTCTGCTGATCTCTGGCTTGTATTTGTTTCAATCAGTCAATCAACATGGCATCACCCCAGGACGTGGCTCCTGTTGTACACAGCACTAAGGATTTTTTAACTGTTGCCCTCTGGATGAGCCCTCCAGACACACTTCTGTCCCGCTCTTGTCCTGCTCTCCCCTGCTCACCAGCAGGAGAAGAATTCAGCTGCCTTCAGCCTGGCGGTGAGGGAAGGGTGGTGCGAGCAAAGCAGGGAACACCTTGTTTAAAAACTGAAAGATGCAGCTTCAGCTGTTTGTTTAGGAACATGTGGCGATGGGGCAGAAATAAAGGTTATTTTGGATGGACGGGGAGCTTTACAGAACCTTCATTCACTCCCTTTGACTGGGTCACATAAAGGGCTACTGAGCAGATAAACTTTTAACGAACGTGAATTCCTCTCTTAATTAAATTACAGGAAATTAAAAGAGACACTTTTCATGGGTTGGTGGGGGATAAAAAGTGTTATTTGTCCCCTGAAAAGAGGTCAGGTTTTCAGTCTGTTTAGTTCTGGATTTCCCTCTCCCTCCTCCAGACTGCAAGGGGGAAACACGTAGATGTCTATGCTTGCTTGGAGCTCAAGAGACAGGTCTGTTCTCCGAGGGACAGAAGGAATTCTCTTTCCAGCATTACAGGGTATATTCCACCAGTGACTGTATGTCAGGAAGGGCTGCTCTATATTTGGGTAGGGCACAACTCTTCAGCATCCCTTTGCCTCTCATGCATGGAAACTATAGCCTACTATGAGAAACCTGCTCTCTCAATAGATAAGAAGGAATTCATTAAAACCTTTGCTGGAAATTAATCTGGTGACTGAAAATGAAATGACTCAACAACGAATGAGATGCAATCTTTTAATAGGCTATCTGTTTCAGCAGAAAAGCATTCAAACTTGGAGGTGCCTTGTGCAGATGCAGACACTGCACCACACAGACACATGCCCTCTCTTACACCCAGATGCAGTACTGGCTGTGCTAAGGGGTTGTTCCCTCTCCAGGTTTGATGGGTGAGATCTCCAGAGTAACACTTCCTCTGCAGAACCAGCTTGGCCTGACCCAAAATTTGCAGAGTGCTGTGTTGATTTTCCCCACTAGCTGAAAAATGCGTTTATACACAAAGGGAAACCGTCCTCTCCCCAAGCCTGACATCAAGGGCACACGTATTATCTCCAGCCAGTTCCAGGATGTTTGAGCAGGGAGGCAGAGCCATGGGACATGACTGGGAGTGAGGATCTGATTGTGACAGGACCATAAATAGATCCCCATGTCTGACAGGAGGTGCTTGCAAAAAAATCCCACTTCTAAGTGACTTGTTCTTTGTCCAAAGAGAAGTAGAAATATGTAGTTGCAAGGCTGAAATCTCTTTAGTATGGTCCTTCTTTTTCCTTTGCCACTTACAGGTTTTCATGGGTAGTTTTCAGGTTCTATATTCAATCATCATTGTTATTTTGGGATGCATCTTTCTCACATGTGCCAAGAGACCCCCCAAAAAACAGGAGACCCACCTGAAAGGGGGTTTCCTCTTACATCCCCCAGTGGACTTGTCTCAGACGTGTTATTGACCTAACCCTCAAGTCTAGAAAGCAGTAGAGGTAGGTCTTGCTAAGGTTATGTTCACACTGCAAGCTGCTGGACGTACCATAAACCTACCACCAAGTGACCAATGCAAGAAACCAGATAAGAGGTTCACTGAGCATCTGATAGTCCTGGTGAGACTGCTCAGGGATATCACTTTATTATTATTATTATTATTTTATTTTATTACTTTTTATTTTATTACTTTTTATTTTATTTTATTTTATTTATTTATTTATTTATTTTCTGGAAGTAGTTGCCTTGTTACATGCTCTCTCACCAAAGCTCTCTAGATTCTCTTTCATTTCCAAAGCATCTTTTCTGGTATCCTTACTTCTTTTTCACCTCCCCCTAGAAAGCTGCAACTCCCACAGACCTGCAAAGTCAAAAAAAAAATGTTTTCCACCTGCTCCAGCACAGTTAATTGCTAAGTTGTTTGTGGCAATATTGCTAGGAAATTTTCTGCAATTGACGACAGGACAGGAGAGTTCCCGGCTTATTAGCAACTCCAGTCACTCTGCTCCCCCTGCCTTGATGAAATACCTTAATGTTGGTTTTAAGTAGGAACTGAAGACATAAGCACAACACAAGTCACTCTGGTAGCAGTAGTAATCCTATAGACTGAACCAGTCACTAGAGGGACATCATCCTATTTAATTAAAGACTAAATGTCAGCTGTTCAATGCCACTGTGAAAGTCCTGGAAAAGTTTATTTCAAAGAAGGTTATTTGAACTAATTTGTCAATTTGAGGATATTACCATTTTATAAGCTGGTATCACAGGAATATCACAGGAATCACAGGAATCACATCACGTATATCACAGGAATATACTGCAATATTTGATAGGTTAAGTTCTGGGTGTGGGAACAAAATTCTACTTTTAAGGAAGAAATAATGAAGATTATCGTTTCACATGCTATATTTTTTAAATATTTAATAGAGCTTCATGAATAATAAATAAATGAATATATAAAAGAAGAGCCAGAGTCTAGAGAAAAAAAAAAATGTTTGTTTGGGGGATTTTTTGCTTCAATAGGAATAAAAACATGTTATACACTTTGAAGTTCTAAGAATCATTTCATTGTAATGTGGGAGCTTCCAAGCCTTTTCTTAATCTTTCAAAATTTTGGACTGAAAAAATTCTGGCCTGTTTTCTCTGTAGCATATGATTTTTTTCAGAAGCTGCAGAGGCTGAGGCTTCAAAAGGGAATTTGATGGACCTGTCTGAATTTGTGTTGAGGAACTGGGATGAGATGCCTTTATACTGAAGCACTAAGGCCCAAGTTACCATAGAGCACTTATAGAGATGGCAAGGGCTTGTAGGTGGTGAACTTATCTGTATCATAGCTAGAGATAGATTGACTGATCAGCTCCAGCATTATATATCAGTGTGGATGAAACTGCATCAGTTGTGCCTGCAGGAGTCACTGCATACTCCAGAAAAGAGGATCTGAAAGGAGTTTCTTATCATCTATAATATTCTTCCTGGTACTTTAAAAATGGATGTCTGGTTACAGAGAATAGACAGTATTTGTCCCTTATTACTATTCCCTGCAATGTAATCACTCTGACATTTAAGCAGAGAGCTGTATATCTACCAGCCCTGTCAATCCTGACTGTTTAGCATGGGTATGAAGAGTCAAAACTAAACTACTTCACACTGATTCTGTGTGTTGCAATGTGTTACCTCCTTTGGGATAAAACACTCCACCCCCCCCCCCCCCCCAACCATGCTGTCTTGGAAATTCATGATGCGTACATCTGAGATGCTGTGGTAAGACAAACTCAAAGAAACATAACCCTAGCAGAAACCCATTGTCTGAAGGTCAGTACTATAAAAATACTGGGACAGGTTCAGAGAAAGTGGCAAGGATTGCCCAAATTAAGAAACAATATTTTTAGGAGGAAGGATTGAGTGAGGAAAGACATTCCCAAGCTTTTGAGATTCCATGATTCCATGTTCACTACAGATGAATTAAGTCAGCTATGTTGTTGCAGAATCCTAGTGACATAGCCAAAAAGCATTGGTTCCTTGGGCTTTTGGATCAAATCTCCATGTGGGTGAACTGAAAGATGCGGAAAAGTACAACTCCGGTTTTCTCTGTTTTTTTTTTTTTTTTGTTTGTTTGTTTGTTTGTTTGTTTTGTAGGACTTGGGGATGAATTAGGACATCAGTGGGCTCTGGGTTCATTTTGCACAATAATGTCTTCTGGTCAGTGTTGCAGTGCTGTCTGAATGCAGGGTCATGCTAGATAACACCCTGCTTCTTTGGGGTGAGTTTATGGACACCCTAGAGCAGTCAGAGATGATGGGAAGATTAAAAGAGCTGCAGGCCTACTTAATTCACAGAATGGGAACCCATCTGTACTGCTGCTCTCCAACAGAAGATGCTGGACTAGCTGCAGAGGAGACGGATGTGAATCCTGACCCCGGTGGCACAGAAGACGGCAGTGGGCAGTGAGGGGTCTAAGCCCCCCTTCTCACATCCTCAGTAACTGGACTAGCTACAAACCCAAGCCCAGCTGCATGTTAATGAGCTATTTTGTTTTCAGGAACACATTTGCTAAAGATTAGAGGCAAATATAGCTTCTGTGCAGCCCTGGGGGAAATAATGGAGGAAAGAATCTGAGAGCTGTGGGTCCTAAATAAGGGAAGGGGGAGAAGCACGCATTACAAATGGAAGAGGCTTTCTGCCTCCTCCCACCACTCCCTTGATGGGGGCAGCCACAGACTACTTTGAAGTCCTGTCCTTCAGGCTCATTGCCATCATTTGTGCTCAGCCCTTCCAACAAAAGCACAGTCTCTTGGTGGCAAGAGACTTGGCTGAGGAGCAGAAGGCAAGCTTTTTACATTAAAGGAAGGGCTGTGAACAATTTAGCCTTTATCACCACAAAAGGGACTGTAAATCCCTCAGAGTTATGGATTTTGGTCCTGCAATTCAATCCCCCCAAACCAGTCATTTAACTTAGGATAAATCTTTTCATTATTATTATTATATGGTTTGTTGTTTTATTTAAAAAAAAAAAAAAAAAAAAAAAAAAAAAAAGAGAGAGAGAGGAGGGAAAAATTGGCTCTAGTAGGTTTGAAAATAACATTTGCAGCCAGAGTTATTCTATGTATACTGCTTTGCCTAACCGTACTCCATAACGATATGAAAGGACCAGAAATCTCAGTCCAGATTTCTCCATTAAGGCATGGAGTTCAGTCCATTTCTTGGCACTGACTAGAAAGTCAATATTTTCTCTTTCTTCTTTCCTGGATGAATTTGGTGGAGCAGAGGGTCTAAATCCTAGCTCCAGTTTGAGATCCAGGCAGGCAGGCTGGCAGGCATTTCACCCTATGAAATCATGCCCTGCACAGTTTCAGTCCTGGCTGTTTCCAGCTCTTTCACACTCACTCATTTGATTCCAGCCTCAGCTTGCTGCATATTTGTAGAGTCTATAAGCTCGTAGACTTGTTTCAGCTCTGGGATCCAAGGTGCAACTCTAGCTGTGTAGCCTGCTTTTACCTTCTGCTTGCTTGAAGTTAACTCAGCAAGTTTGTAGATGACACAAAACTGGGAGGAACGTCTGAAGTGCCAGAGGGTCATGCAGACATCTAGAGGGGCCTGGACAGGCTGGAGAAATGGGTTGACGGGACTCATGTAATTCATCAAGGAGAATGGTGAAGTCCTTTGCCAGGGGAGGAACAACTCCAGGCACCAGGACTTTCTGGGCTCCACTCATCTAGAAAACAGCTTGGCAGAAAAGGACCTGGGGGTCCCTGTGGACACCAAATTGAACATAAGACAATGGTGTGTACTTGTCAAAAAGGACACTGATTGTAAGGGACCCAAAGATGATGAAGGGACTGAAGCCTCTCTGCTGTGAGGAGAGGCTGGGAGAGCTGGGGCTGCTCAGCCTGGAGCAAAGGAGGCTCAAGGGGGTTCTTATAAATGACTGTAAATATCCGAAGGGAGAGTGCAAAGAGGATGGAGCCAGGCTCTTTGCAGTGGTGCCCGCTGCCAGGACAAGAGGCAATGGACACAAATTGGAGTGCAGGGGATTCCATTTAAACATCGGGAGAAAATTCTTCACAGGTTGCACAGAGATGTTGTGGAGTCTCCTCCTTGGAGATCCTCCAAAGCCTCCTGGGTATGGTCCTGGGCACCTTTTCTGGGTGTCCCTGCTGGAGCAGGTCTTGGACCAGATGGCCCCAGAGGGGTCCTTTCCCACCTCCACCAGTCTGTGATTCTGTGTTTTTCACATGCTTCATTGTGTAGAGACATTTGAATTACAAATGGACAGCAGAAATCTGGACAGTCTGATTGTATTAACAAGAGCAACAAGGAAACATAAGAAAATAATCACTGACGCATTTATTTATTTATTTATTTAAACAAATACCAGTGGCAGAGTTCTTTTATTGTGCTGGCTGCCTAATATGCTCTTGAAAACATCCCAGCTTGGTGCCAGTGGTAACGACTTCAGCCTCCACTGGTGCATTGTTTTGCACAACCATGTACAGTAACACATCTGGAGCCACTTTCCACCTGTACCCTGGCAGCTTTATTAACCAGCTCTTTGCAAACAACTTGCTGGAGTGGCGAGAGGCATATAAATCACTGATCTCTTGCCTTGTCACCTCTGCAAGGGGTTTTCCTTCTGAAAACACGATCAGTGCCTTCAGCTGTCGGTGCAGTAATCCAGGTTAGAAATATCTAACTTCTTATATCATGTTGTTGTCCCCTAATCATAATGACCAAAGAAACAGACCCATGAAGATCTTTTCCTATACAGAAATAATAAATAATAAATGAACATAAAAATACAGTCCTTATTATCCATGTGCATATACCTGTGATTTATATATATACATATACATATACATATATATATGTATTTGTTTAATAGGTAACATCTTATTTGGTCTATATTTGAATTATGAATCATTCATCCCTCCAGATCTTGCATATCTACAAAGGGGTATAGTGGTTACTTTCCGTTTAAATGTTTCCCCTATAAAAATTCTGCTGACATAACTGTACATTAACATTTCCTGGCTGGGTTCTATTTGCCTGGATGAGGGAAGACAGTTAAAAGAAATGTTTAAGTGAACCTAGAGAATTTTAACACAACTGGGTTGGGGAGGTTTATGCTGGCAAGGTGATGTCCTCACATATAGCAAGAGGGCAGATTACATGTTCAGGCTACACTGATCTCATGCCCTGGACTCACCCAAAGCCAGAAGCAACTAAAAGCAAAACTAGCATCCTAATGTCCTCTCCAGGGTGATGGGAGGATCTCCTTAAATTAACAGTCTATCCTTTGCCAGAAATTAATAATGTTTTGAATTAACTCATGGTGACCAGAATTTGCCAACAGATGATATGGATATACAGTCAGCCTTTGGTTATGCCACCACCCCCTGAACCAAAACCACAAAAGAAGACTTCCATTCCTAGAAGTAATATGTTGCAGCCAGGCATGGATTTATGAAGGGAGCTAAGGAAGAATTCTTCCTTGCACCCTGATCAAGCACCCAGCACAGTGCATGCATTGTGCCAGATGTTGAGATGACAGCCACTGTTCCTTGCACGGCCACAAGTACCTTGCCATCCTTGACACTCATTACACACCGAGATGCCTTTTCTTGTGGAGTGCTCTGTGAGACAGAGGTGGGTTCTCCTTAGTCCCTTAGTGCTGACCAGTTTCAACAGGTCTTAGGTTGTTGCACTGGTCTAAGGATAGACAGGAGCCTAGCGTTATAGCTGAGTTATGTTATGCTGCCCCTCAGACATGGTCAGGATGAACACTGTTCCGTACTAAGATTGCAGTACTCACCTTCTGGACCAGTGATGCTTCCCATGTGGGCAGGACTTCAGAACATGGGCCTTTCACACCCAGTTGAGTGGGGTTCCCTTTACACCTTCATCAGACCCATCCTAACACCTTTCAGAGGTAATAGGACTGTACCCTTCACTAGAAATGTCAGTCATCTGTTTCTCCAAATGCTTCCATCTTATTGGAAAGGGTTCACACTTGGCAACCCCAGTTCCAGTTTTGAAAAAGGGAGTCAGTTCTTTAGATGGGAGAGAAAGCAAGTGATGTCCAATATGTTATATCTTGTCCTACTATGGAAATATTTCCTAAAAATGTAAACCAGAACCCAGAGGTGCAGCTGTCTGGGAGGAAACTAGGGCCATTTTTCTCATTTTACATCCTTTAATTTGCCTTTAATTGTTCAACTGGGTACTTCTTTGTACCGACAAACCAGCTGGAATTGGAACAGGCTTCTGAAGTATCTCTTTATTCCCACAAAACAAACCTCTCTGTAGATATCATTATCTACCCATCCATAATTGTCACAGTAAGCATGGAACACGTGCACACTCAGGCATGCAGAGCTAAGAACCAATAATAAGTTTCCTAAAGAGAGCTCCTATTAATTCTATTTATTTTTATCATTATCTATATCATTTACCTGGCAGTAAGCTCACCCCAATCATTTATAATGAAAAAAAAAGTTACCTAGATGGATGGGATGTTTATACAGATGGTGAGAAGACTTCCAAGTCATTGTAGTAAATACTCAGATCTTAAGACTTCTGGATGGGATGAAAACCCTCACACTCCAGGATATTTGCCAACTGTAAATTGATGGGGTCAAAAGGAAAGAAGGGGGAATAAGTTTTCTTCATCTTGGTGGATGAAGTAGAAAAGTGGGGATGGCAGGAAAAAAAGGATTAATCTTGGCTTCACCTAAAATAAAATACTTTGGTGATTTTCCAGGTTTTAGGGCTTTTAGGCAAAGATGTCTTAAAAAAAAAAAAAAAAAAAAAAAAAAAAGTATGAGTTAAGCCTGAAGCAAAATATTTCATTAAACATTCAAGATATTTAACACTTCTCTGTCTTCACATTTAAAGAAGAAAATGTCACATTGAGATTAGTCATAAAAAACTTTTGCTTAAAATTTGATGAGACAAATACATTTTTGTACCTTTCCTTAATATTTTATTTTTAAAAAAATTTATTTATTTTCATCTTAAATGGCCACATGGATTTGAAATAAACTTGAAAACCATTTCTGTTCTTTTAAAAACATCTTCCTCAGTAGAAATGTTATTCTCACAGAACTGATCAGGTTTGAATCAAAATGCATCCTTCTTCCGCAGGCGAATTCTCCTTGCTGTTCGGTGCACCTTCAGGCAAGTTATTTCCAAAAGAGCTGGCCATCCCTGCAGAGTGCTGAATAGTTATTTGAGATACACTAAACCTCCAGTCTTCTCATCTGCAGGCATTGTCTTTCTCTGCCTGCAAACTGTAAGCACATTAAAATGTTTTCATTGGCTCATCTGTTAGCAGAAACGACTTAGTGAATTCCATGAGAACCTCCATTGATATATGTTGCTCTATTAACTATCCAAACCATGTTGATTTTCTATTATTCATTGTTTAGATTTATAACAGCGCTAACAGAATAAATATTTATTATAAAAGCCCCTGTTGTCCAGGACATGGTTGTAAAGCAAGCAGAAAACCGCTTGAGTGAAAGACCACCCTTCATTCCAAAAACTCGCCCTAGCTGTGGTTGGATGCCATGTCTCCAGCTCCTGATGGTGTGAAGAACATTATTACGACAGACCTATATGGTAATTTACAGTGCAAAAAAAATGCTGAACTACATTTTTAAGTGAAAATGGAGATTAAAAAAAAAAGAAAAAGACAAAATGCAGTAGAAAGAATCTCTTTTCCAGATATCTCTGATGTTTCTTTCTATATTTAGAGATAGTCTTAGTAGTCATTTTAAGGAGCCCGTGTCCCCTAAATGCCTGTCTTCTCCATTGGACCAAAAATGCACCACCATCAGAAGAGCTGTTACCTCCAGCTCCTCACAAGATGTACAAAGAGCTGATGAAGATGGGCAGAAACACGTATTGACCAAGTCTACTACCCATGTTGATATGGAGGCAGGTGGCCCTGTGTGTGCTGGGAAGTTAATATGTCAAGTTACCAAGGATGGATTTTATTAATACTCAGAAAATTTATTTTCAGTAGAGAGGATCTGAACTGAGAAGCACATAACAGCACCAGAGGCTGAGCATCACCATCCCAAAGTGAACATTCTTGTGCAGCAACCCATATCTGTCTTCAGGCTTTATTAATCATTATTATTATTATTATTAATGTTTCTTTAAAGTGACTTGTTTATTCTGTTATGAGCCTCATCTGAAGTTTCTCGGTGTTAGCAGAACAGTTGTCAATGAGAACCATGGTTTTGTGCTCAGGCTGTAGGATGCTTACGGAGGGTCCTTTGTGTATTATTTATGCTAACCTTGTAGGGAGGGATCAGTCCAGCTGGCAGCTGGAAATTGCTGAAGAGCTGGCAGTGCTTTGGGCCTTTCAAGGGGCAAATCAGCCTTTTTAGACCTCAGAGTACCAAAAACTCATTTCTTCTTTCTCATTTCTACTTCCCTCTCTGTCATGTGCTATTGTTCATTAAGAAAACCCCAGCATCAGTCTTTCTAGTGTTTAATGAACTCAGAGGGAACTGGATCCAGATCTGTGCTTTCATAACTGGTTCTTGTTAGAACCATGGCAGGTTGGGAAAGGATCCCAGAGCGGGCGGTGGAGAGCTCCTGGCCAAGCAGGGCCGCTGGCTCCTAGGATGTGCTATGCAGGAGCTTGAGTTTTTCAGAAGCACTTTTTTTTTTTTTTCCCATAGCTTTGAGCTCTTTTGGTCTTTTGCTTTATTTTTATCCCATCTCCATCTGGTGTTGGTCTCTCTGCCTACAGCTGGCTCCCAGGAGTAGGGCTTGCCTCCAAACCACATCCCTGCCCAGGCACAAGTGATGAGCTAAGGTGCAGAAACCCTAAAGGGATGGCAAATTTCAACCCAATTCATCAGCAAAGGGGGCAAAATGTGTTTAGGTAAGAACCACAGGCAAGGAAAGACAGTTGCATGAGGATGAATCCAGGTTCAGGTAACACTATATGACTTTCATTTGCTCAACTGAAAATGATGATGGGTCCAGATTTTTGAAGGTACGTAGGCAAATCTGGGGTCACAACTGAGTTGTGTTCAACTGCCTGCCTCAAAGGTAAGTTCTGCACTGTCTGGCTCTGCCTGGCTGCTCAGGGAGGGGGATACCACCCTCTGCAGCCCCTGCCCCATCTCCAAGCATGTGTATGCCTGCAGGAGGTGGAGAAGCATCTGCCAAAATGCTGGTGCTTTAAGACATTGCTTTAAGCCAGATTGTTGCTAGGATCTTGTCTTCATGTTGGAATTTATTTCCTCCTGAAAAGCAGAGCAGATCAAATTCACTGAGAGCATCCTGAAAAAAAAAAATGTATATATATATATAATAAAAAATAAGTTATTCAGGAGAATATCCAGATCCAGTGCATTTAGATATGTGAACAAAGTCAAATCTCAGTCCAGGCAGCCATGATATATGGAGGTTATAATGTAGATCGGTTTCGGCCATGGGAAAGTGTCTGGAATTTATTGTGAGATCTTCACCAGCTCAGATCCCTGGTTTATTAAATACTGCTTCGCACTTTAAGATTTGGTGAATCTTCTGAACTTTTTTTTTTTTTTTTTTTTTTTTTTTTAAATTTTTGTGCATGTATACATTATTTACATTTTTTTGGTTCAGACATTTTTGCATTGAAACCACAAACGTTCCACTCCTGTGGTATCTGAGGTTGCAAGTCTTCAAATAGCTCTGGTTTACATCCCTACATCCCTAACTAGGTTTACCTATATTTGTGTTCTGCTGATTGAGCCTTCTGCTAAAATGCCACGTTTTCAGGGTTTTCCCACTAATATGGAATAAGAAGGGTGGTTTTTTTTTTTTTTTTTGTTTCTTTGTTTCTTTCTTCTTCTTTTTTTTTTTTTTTTTTTTTTTTTTTTTTTTTAATGAAGCATGATATTTTAAATAGTCACAGGAATCCAGAAGCTGGAACTATTGGGGAAAAAAAAAGCCAGACTTGCAATAATAAATTGGCAGTTATGGAAAAGCAGGCCTGTGGTTTGCTATTTATACTTGCGTCTGATCTGTTTGGCTCTTGTCTGAACTAGATCATTGAGGGGATTACTGCTTTATTTGTAATGCACCAAACATATCTTTGGTATGAAAATTATCATCATACAGATGTGTTCCTTGGGTTGCATCCTGCACACACATACCTCATAGTAAATCAGAAACAGCTTTAAGAAAGGAAGCAGATTTACATGGAAGTAAAACTGGAGTCTATCTTTGTGCCCACTGTATATATTTCTATCAGGCTCTGAGATTTGTTTGACTTCCTATGATTGAATACTGAGCTAATGTTGATATTAGCAGCTAATGTAGATGAAATATTGCTAGAGCGGCTGCCAGCTTACGTTCAACGAAGGGTAATGGATTGTTCTTGGGGTGGGATTCACCTCAGCTAATTTTACATTTCTGTATTTGTGTTATTCAAATCCAGACCCAGCAGAGGACCTGAACTCTTTTCAGTGATGCAAAGCAAGGAGCAGAAGTTCCCTACTTATACTCCCATCACTTTTCATTAAATCACCATGCTTGGTTGGACTCTCAGAATTCAGACTTTTAGCACCTCATAACGGATGGTAAGATGATCAAAGTAGAGGAAGAAAAAAAAAAAAAAAAAAAAAAAAGACTAGAAATGCATTGAAATCTAAGAGTCTGTCCACCAGAAAAAACGGGTGTTTTCTGCGCAGGACTGATGGGACATCTGACTGCATTTCTGATGGTGAAACCCTTATTTTGACCAGTAAGATATGGTGAAGTTTTTTTTTTTTTTTTTTTTTTTTTTTTTTTTTTTTTTTTTAATTTTTAACCAAGTGACTAGTGAAGATACCTGTTTCTGAGATTAGCCAGAACACAATGTGACAGAAAATACAGATATTTATACTTTTAAATCATCTTTTAAAATGTATTATTATTTCAGATGTTGTGAGCATTTTCATGAGATATTTTACTAGTTCTCATGACTCACTTCTCTTCTTGAAGATGGTGCTGGGAGAAAATCTTTCTGCACATAAACTTGATTTTAGATTAATACAAAATATTTGCAGAAACTTCACTTTTTTTTTTTTTTTAATCTGTTGGAGGAATTAAAAAATTATGTTTATTTTGCAAACTTTCTGCAGAATTTTCCTTAATTTTTCCATCAATTTTGAAATATTTAATGAAACATCATTAGTACTACCCCCCCTATTGCTGTTGGAAAAGCAAAATTTGCTGTTTTAAAAAAGCCAACTTTAAAAAGCTTCTTAGTACTCCCTAAAAGTTTTTATCTTTTTCCTGATCAAAGTGAGTTAAAATCGGGCAGTATGACACTTTCCTCCTTTTGTGGGAAATTTCAAAACTTGTTTCCACTAGGAACGAAGAACATATTTGTTAAAGAAGATTTCCCATAAAATGAAAATGTAGACTTTTGACTAGCTGGATTTGAAATCATGAATGCTTATCTCTATTCACTGAGCTGCACACATCAAGGGATCTACTGACTTTTCCAGCAATATTGCTTTGGTACCATACTTTACCAATATATTAGTCTGTGTTTGTTCAGGATTCATTACACACTGGTTTATTATGAATAATTATGAAGAAAACAATTTTTCTTCCCCCAATATTAAACTTAACCCTAGAGGCTGCATACGACAGAGGGGAGCTCCAGAGAGGAGAAAGAGCAGGGATATAAAACAGATCTGACAGACTGTGATTTGATCTGTCAGAGTGTCTCATTCGCCATGCTATGGCAAGCCAGATCAGTAGTTCTGTGAATCCTAACATTTTAACTGGTAAATATATTTCACTTCCATTAAGAAGATGTCAGTGAATTGATCGTCCAAATAAAACATAATCATCCTTTGACATAGCAAGAATAATATTTTGTAAAAGTGCCCGTTCGGACCAATCTTATTTAAAAAGTTGTCGAAGTGTGGCAGGGAAACTGGCTTAATATGAAAGGTTTTCTATCTGTTACTAGGCAGTGTATCCCATGTGATATTTTGTTTTGTTTTGTTTTACAGCTGTTGAGACACTTATAGTATTTATTTTCTCTAAATTTAGTCCCCCAAATGTTAGACGGCTGGAATCTCAGCTATCTGTGGGATTAGCCTAGACAAATTTTGTGTGATAAATGCTTTAGATAGGCAAATTTTCCCAAGATGATTCCTAATCATACTGCAGGATCTGAAGGTTCAGACTTCTGTTCAGAATAGGCAAAAGAAGGAGCTGAACAGTATGGCACAAAATTTCTTAGTATAGGATTTGAGCAATCTAGATTCCAAAAAGGAGTTTACTTCATCAAATTGGAGGCTAAAGCTCTGGTCTCGTTTCCCACACTCATTCACAGCCAGGAAATCAAAAAATGTCCAACCCTTTTCACACCCAATCATCTGCCAAACAAATAAGCAAGCAAACAGACAAATCTGCTGCACAGCAGCAGGAAAGCAATCCATTGACAAAAATAGTGGTTTTATTCTTTTATGATTTTTTTTTTTTCCATAAAAGTTGAAGAATTAAATTTATGCAAAAAAATACTTGGCTGAGTTTGTCAGAGTGGATCAAAAAATAATGGCTTCCACTGGGAATTTCACTGGCATCTAATCAAACCGAAATGTGTACATTGTTAATGAGTGAATTAGCAAGGATCTGTTTACCTTTGAAATTTTATGCTTCTAATGCTTTGCTGGACCAATACTGGAACCGGAAAAGAGAAGCTCTGAACCTCCACCATCCCATGCCAATATCTCCAAGGCAAGGCTAAACCAAAGCCTGGGGAACTGCTGCACTTTGCAGTGAAGATTTCAGAACATTTCATATCAGAACTTTTCATGCCCAGTGCCAACACAAAAGGCTATGGGCACAAAGTGGAGCACAGGAGGTTCTGTTTAAACATCAGGAAAAAATTCTTCACAGCATGGGTGATGGAGCACTGGCACAGGCACAGGACTCTTCCCACCTCCACCAGTCTGTGGTGCTGTGATTCTGTGACATCAGGACTTTGTAGCCAGTAAAGAAAGTGCTCAGATATTAGGATTTGGGGTTCAGGTGTAATACCTTTCTCACCGTGTGAAAGTATTTGGTTTCTTTTGGATTGAGAAAGATCCCTAATGTGGGAGTAGGACAGGCATAGAAATCTCACCTGAAATCCTTCCTTATCAGAGAGTACCTGCAATTTTAATATCTTTTACCCTCTTGGTCCCACTTCTATCAATACAAATTAGGAATTCCATTAGTGTCTTAACCCTAGGACATCATCAGCCCTGTGATGCTCTGAGAACCATGTATTATCATGTAGAAAACTGATCAGTAAACAAAGCTTTCTCACTTTCTTTCTGTTCTTATGGGAACATTATTTTTTTTGCCAATATTATCCATGCTCTTTCATCCTGGGTATATTTAAAAAATAATAATTAATCATAATTAAAACATCTGTTGTCTCTTATTCCCAGATTAAAAAAAAAAAAAAAAAAAAAATTGAGGTCCCCTGCCAATTAGTTTGTTATATTTGCAGGAAACACAGCCCATAAAGAAATCTGGGTAGACTTCATGAAATGTAAAAATCTCCCCTCTCTCTCATTTTCTCATGAACAGTGTATTCAACTTTCAGAATAACATCAGCTCTCAGAGCTTGAGCAACATGTTTTTACAAAACTAGTTTTCATATATTTTTAGCTCTGTTCCCTTCCTCATCTTTCAGCTCTGTGACACAGATTTCTTTCAAGGTTTATTTCAATGGGAAAGTACCCCCATTTGACCCTCCTAACCCTGAGAAAGTGGATGACTGGGGAGTCCAAGAAAGAGAAGAGAAGATGGCTTCAAAGGGACAAAGTGAAAGTAGGGGCTGTTTCCCACTCCTTTGCAAGCTTTTTATTAATTAATTAATTTATTTATTTATTTATTTATTTTTAATGAGGGACTTTACCCTAGGTTTGCTGTTTATTAAAAGCCTTCATCTTCGTGAGCAACCGTCTGCTTCTCCCATTGACCTGAGACTCCACTAAGCTTTGTTTCTTGAAACCTCAGACTGGATTAAGGAGTGGCTAATCCCCAGGGGTCAAGCGGCTTTGTGAATAGCAACAGGAGCACAGAAGAACCACCTCTTGAGCTGCATGGTGGGGTCAGCTATTCAGCAGCTGAGGATAAAGGACCTGATGCCAACATCCCCTTATAAAGAGTTTGTTATGATCTTTATATCTCAGTGTTTCTTTTTCCCACTGGCTTCTCCTCCCTACACTCCCAGACGGGCTAATTGCTTTTATCACTGCCTAAATATGCAGTCAAGGGTTTCCAGTTGCAATCAATAGTGTATTTTTAAGTCTTTGCAGCAGACAAGCTATTCTCACATTCAGGCTGGCTTATCTACATTCTTCGTAACTCTGCATAACTGGTGACAGAGAGGCAGAAACAAGTGGGAGAAAGGATGGATTAGTCCAGTGAAGCAGTCCAGACAGATGGGGACATGGGATGGGTCAGGCAGTACTCACAGGGAGGGGAAGGCCACGAAAACTTTGGAGCTACAGGGAGTGGATTGAGTCTGGATGAGTGGCAAACAGAAGGGAAGGAATAAGGTCTAATGATTCTCTGATGAAAATTAAGAGAAGGAACTGGTTCAACCAGACACAGGTTTTTGTGTAAGAAAGAAACCACTTTTCTGGCTTTCTCTTTTTCTTGTGCATGTTCTTCTTCGTTACTAGTGTTGCTTGGCCTCATGTTATGTCAAGGCAGCAGGACTGCCCTATTTCTGGACACAGACCTTGCTTCAGTTCTTGAGCCGTAACCTGATACTCCCTCTCACAGTTTTACATTGTCCCCTTTGTCAACCAAAATATTTATGGATTCAACTTTCCTCCTCTGTGTCCCTGAAAAGGTCACTTTGCAACACAAGCATTCAAACCCTTCTTCCTGGAACCCATAGGTGCTGCTCAGTCCACCTTCCCTCCCTCCAAGGTATCCATCCAAGTTTTAACAGAATGATTATTGATTTTCCTTAAAAATTCATTCTAGCAGAGTTCTCAATGTAGGCACATCTTTGCATCTTAACCATGCATGAGATGCCTCCTAAACTCCTTATGGCAGTACATGATACAGCACAGTTTCTGAGTGAGAAGGTTCATGGATGATGTAGTCAAACCCCAAAAATCCAAATCCTGCAATCTTTCCTCACAAAAGCCCATTAGTGTTAATTATATCTGCTCATTGATTCCTGCATTGCAATTCCTGAAGTAAAGAACTGTTGAATTTATACAGCCTGAAGTACAGCTGGAAACACATCAAAGACTTCAAGATTTTAATCATGATAAAAATTAATAGTGTCCAAATACTCTTACAAGATAAAAGATGTTACCCATAAACTTAAGCATTATTGCCACTGACAACTTTATTTTTGTATGTATGTGTGTGTACAAGCTAACATCTACCACTGTTCTCCTCTGGGAGAAGAATAATCCAGCACATAACAGTTTTCAGTCACTGCTGCATCTGTCTTTATGTTAGGGCTTTGTGGCAGTGCCACTCCTGCTAGAGCTGCCTGGGGCTTTTCAGCATTCACTTGTATGGTGCAGAAAATCTCTACCCCATTGAAAGCACCGTATAAACTTCTCTAGGAACTACTGATGTTGCCTGCAATAGAAATTATGCACTTTATAAAAGCTAACTGCCATTCAAATAAACAGTTGTGAGATTACAGTTGCTCCCATCTGAGGTTTATTTCCAAAAACTGCTAAAGAAAATTGAAGAATAAGAGAGTAAGAAGCATGCCAAAATAATGACCTTAAAATAAATACTGTTAAAATTTATTTTTCTTCTTTATTTTAATGAGATAATAGTTGGACATATTACACAGATGAATTTGCATTGGCTAATTGGGTTTGCATCGCATCTTAGCTCATAATCTTTCATCCTCTAGGATTTCCTTCCATTGGATTTTGGGGAATTTATTCTATGCTAAATATTTCCTTAGTATGGAAAAGAGGAATCCTGGTGGTAGTGTTTTGTAAACATGCCCTGCCTGTCAGAACAAAGATACAGTGAGCACATGAGGGGGATGATTATTTTTAGGTGTGCAATATACTTAGTCCATCTAAAATTCTTCCATGTACAAATGTGTTTCTGGATGCTTTGGACTATTTGAGATTGCAAGCACAAGCTGAATGGATGACTTTCTTTAAGTGAAACACACTAAATAATAAGTGTGTTTTATAGCCCAGGGATGTTTTATGTGCTGCTGTTAACAGCAGAAAGCAGAACAAATGAATGCAATGCCCCTGCACATTAAGTGTTTGCAGAGGGGAAGGAGCAGAGTTTCAGTATCCCCTAGATTTTCTGGTGTGCAAAAGCACTTCCCACATGCTAGAGCATACAGAAAGTATTTGCAATTGCTAAGCAATGTCCTTAGTTCATGAAGAAAAATAGGTACCTCTAGAAGCTGAATCACCCCATTTATAGCAAGAACGTAAAGATAATCACAGTGAGCCAAGCCATCCAGACAGTTTGGGGCTTTGATCAAGTTCTGCTCTAAGAGACCTCTTAGCCATATCAACAGATTGACTTTCACAAGGATTTTTTCTGCACATATTTTATCTCTCACACTTCTTTGGGGAAGATCTCTCTCCAGCATCTACTGATGCTATATGCTTTCTCATTATGCCATCTCTTCATTATTTTCCTTTTCTAAGTAGACTGAGGTGCCACTTTCTCAGTGCCAACAACCTGGCATTTTCTTTCTGGGAATTTGATATTTTACAGTTACTGACCTGAGGGGCATTGTCACAGCATGTCTAGTATGGAAGATCTTGGGGGCAGTCTCTGGAAACTGCTATGAGAGGGGTAAATGAATGCAGCCAGCTGCAAAACATACCTGCTATTTTCCTGATTGCAGGGGGTAGGATTCATCTCACTCCCAAATTAAGCACTTAGTCTGTGCAAATCATCTATGCTGCTTAGAAAGGCAGAATACTCCAAGGGAGCAAATCACCTGGATTAGACTCTTGAGTCAACACCTGTTTACTGATGCTAAATGTTTACATGGATTCAAAACAGGAACAAGTTAATGACAGGGAAAAAAAAAAAAAAAAAAGGAAAAGAAGAATTCTGTATAAATATACTCACTCTGGTTCAGGAATTTACTGAGGCAGAAATTTCTGGAACATATTTTGAGGATATATTCTTGATCTTATATTCTTTCTTGGCATTTACTGTTTGCAAGTTTCCAAGAAAGACTGTGCTAGATGGACCAAAAGTCTGGTCCAGTGCAGTTCATCCTATGTTGTAATTTTATTCAGGAGGGAAGAACTACTCTCTGGAGATGCCTGTATTCATAGCTAGAGAGAGCTCCTGGATCAGTGGTTACTGTACAGGAGGGGTACAGTTCTTACCCAGCAGCCACGTAGATGTCTACACTGGAGTTAGTCACTTAGATCACTCTCCAGTTATTGGAGAACACTGGGCACTTCTAGGCACTTCTCAACATTAGGCACTTCTAAAGAACAGTCCATCGGATGCTCAAATCCCTCTCTAGACCAAAAACATTATACCTTCAAAGTTTCCATTTCTCTCCCATGTTTTTTAGAGAACAACACAACTCATCCTAAGTCTTCTCTTTTCTACAGAACAGATGCACTGTGACTTCAAAGTTCCCTTTTCTCTTTTATTTTTTACCCATCATCTGCAGTGCACAACACCCAGGTAAGATGAATTCCAATCCTTACGTTTAGGTAGCTGAAGACAATGGCTGAGGATCTCAACTACCACGTCATTGTTCCTGATATAACTAGCCTGTTTCATGACTCTTCTTCTCATAGAAAGAACTGGCTGTGTTTTCTAGACTACACGTGGTCTTCCTTTGAATTTGGTAATTTGGTCCTTATGCCCCATGTAGATGTCCCATGTGATGCTATTTGAGACTCTCCTCCAGGGATACACAGATGGGCTCCTTTGTTCTTTGAACTGTTCAGACCACTGCTTCAATTTGCCATTTTCCACACAGCTCCTGTCATGATAGACAGGGGAGGTTTGCCATATTGACACAAGATGGCATCTGATTAATCTGTGATGGCTTATTTATTTATTTATTTATTTATTATTATTATTATTATTATTTTTAACCTCTGAAGCAAGAGTGGGTACACAGCAGAGGGAACAGTATTCCAAAGGGTTGTGTTCAGGGTTGAACAGTAACATGAAACGTCGGTGTGTAGTTCTCGGAAAGAGATAGTGATGACTTCTGAAAGACCTTAATTTTTTATTTATTTATTTATTTATTTATTTATTTTTTCTCCCATGATTTTGCTTAGCCCAAGGAGGTTAAAACACACTGTATCTCCTGGATTGTCTTCTTAACCACTAAGCCTCTGAGCCATGGGCTTACACTCATTGCAATTCATTTCTGCCCATCATTTAACAGAGTATGGAGTCATCAGGAATATATATTGCATTAGATAAAATACCAAGGTCTCTCCCAGTCTCAGGACAGAGATGCCTCATCCCCAGGTCATCTAGCAGAGGCAACAAGCCCAAGACTCTCAGGCTTTCTGTAGTATGTAGCTGTCACACTGCAACACAGCAACCCTTGTTCCTTCAGAACAGTTTTTTTTTTCACTCATCTAACAAAATCTCCTATATAAGTAGGATGGTGGAACATGTTGTTAAATGTTTATTACTGAAAATTTGAAGGAAACCACATGGATTTGCTAGACAAGACTTACAAAAACAAGTTGCAATAAATACTTTATAGCGTCTCCCCCAGCACCCAAACATAGACTTCCTTTTTTTGTTTATGAAACATATGCACAAACTGATGGGCAAAATTTGCCTCTTTCGCTACATGGCATATATCCATTGCTAAATGTTCATATCCACTATTTCCCATTTCCACTGCATTTAAAAAAAAAAAAAAAAAAAAAATTAGCATTCAACATGCAGCAGAAATTTGCACTGCATGTGGCACAGATGCAGCAGGGAACAGAGAGGAACACTGCTACTAGCATGAATTCCTTGCGCTTTACTTTACTTCTTTCTCCCTCCACTTTGGGAATATTTACTGGAAAATTCATAGATGTGATTCTGACATTGCATCGAATAATTGTAAATTGTCGTATTATCTCAGTTTAATGAGTTACTGTTAATGACTTCATCAATTTATTTCATATGCCAAACAGTGCACTGAACAAAGGAATTCTGCTTTGCATAGCAAAGCTTGGAGCATACACTAATACAGTCAATTTCTCACTTGTTTTACCCCATCAATCCCATTTGCATTCAAACTATTACTAATCAAATCTATAGATTAAAAGATTTATTGTTATTATCAATATTCTTTAGTGTACAGTACTATACCATTTTTTGTATGACCTGGTACTTTATAAACTTGAAGTAGTTGCATGTTCCCAAGAAGAATGAAGAGAATCTGCAGTGTAAAAATAACATAGTGAAGAAAGGCTTAAAAGATATTTTTGTGTTCTCAGTATCCAGTCTATTTAGGCCAAATAGTCAGAGCATTAAATTGCAATGAAGATGAATCAACTTAGACATCTGTACAAAAATGAACAAAATTTACCAAATTTTTGTAATGGCCTGGGGAAGGAAACCTTCTATGCATTACTTGAGAAGACAGAATTTCTCATCCCTGCAGAATTTTTGGCACACCTCTGCTGGGAATGACAGGTAGTCGCAGTTCTGTCTTGGCAGGGGAAACATGAATGAGATGTTTTCCTGAGATTTCAACCAACTCTGAAATTGCAGAGCAACGGTTAGTTTTGCGAATGCTTTTTTAATTCTACTTTTGCTTTTCTTGGAATAGGCAGGAAAATGAAGCCTTGTTAGGAGAAAGATTTATAAATAAGATTAGGATCAGGCCTAATGGAGCAAAAGGGGACTCTATTAGCTTTGCTATTTGAAAGGTCCCATCCAATTTTCTTCCATATGTTAAGTAACGATAACAAAGAGTTTCCTGTTGGAAGAACACTCACAGGAAGTACTGCTTGAAATAACCCTAAACAAAATAAATTGATTTTGTCATTCTTTGGGAAAAAGATGAGGTCTTATAAACACTATTTAATTACACACGATTACTTTCCTTTCTGTGTTCACATGTGCAGTGATTTGCCTTTTACCTGACATAACTGCTTTCTAGCTCCTCCTGTCTGTTTGCAGCAGATCCTTTGGTGGAATTAGCTTCTCTTCACAACTTGCTAGTGGAAGAGTTCATCTGGGTATTACCTTTGACCACATGGTCTCCTGTCTCTGTGCTGAAATGGGTTAAAGAGTGTCCTGCCCATTCCAGTTTTTTTGATTGCAAGGGCTGAAGCTTTCTTCTGGGGATAAGAAAATACAGTGGGGAGATCAAAACCACACAAGCTGCACCAGCTATATATAAAACCCAGCCCTTATCAGCAAACCTTAATGATTTTGCCTGAAGTAAATAATGAATGTCAACATTGTCTTGTCTGGTTGAGACGGTTGTGAGAGGTTGTCCATCCACTGACAGCTGAACCTTTGGTCTCTCCCCATGACATCATAGTTATCCGGTGTCCTTTTTCTCTATTAGTGGTGAACTCTCTCTGGCCACTTGTGTGATGCAATATGAGAAGTGAGTTGTGTGCGTGAAGAACTGTTCAGCATAGGAAAGACCCTGAGGAAATGTGATCTGGCTTGACTGCATCCCTCTGAATATGGCAATATCTGAAATCCCTTTCAGAAAGGAAGAGTTATGGGACCTAAATATAACATCTATCCACTTTCTGTGTTTGGCATTATACACATATAAAAACTCCTTTAACTTGGGCAGATTCTGGATTAGCTCATCCCAGAAACCACCAGCAAAACCACATCAGATGAAAGCTGGGAGAAACCTTGAGGACACATCTAATCCTTATCCATACTTCAAGGCAGAATGGGGCTGACACATTTCTGAGATGATGAACCAGTGGAGGGGGTGGCAGGGCATTTCACCATCTGCCATTTTTCTCAAGTGATGGAGGAAGCTGAGACTGAAATATTCCCAGGCCCAGTAATAAAAAGGCTAAGACCTTCATATTTGCCTGGATGGCTCTGTGAGAATTTGGTCTCCTCTCCTTCCTCCTCTGTTTTTCTTAGAAATTAGTAGTAAAAACCTACTCTAGGCTCATTTAGATCCTGCCAGTCCCTCTTGTTTCTAGTGGGACTGAGATGATGTGCAGGTGGCATCTGGCTCATGATCCTTGACATATTTCATAGACTGCATAATCAGCAGTTTCCTGGTCAGGAAGGCGGTTCAACGTGAAGAGCTGTATCCCATCTGTATAAAAAACTCCCAGGGAACTTGACCTGCCACCAGCTCACCTGCATGTGTAGCTTGGATAACAGGTACCATTCACTGACACACTGGGCTCAGTGATATGTCCCATTACCAGGGAAGTCAGCAGCTGAAGAGCCTGTGAGACTTTGCTACATTTGATTCACTCACCCACGGGTAATCCCTGAGTAATCCCTCACCAACACGCTGGAGGACTCTCCACATGGATGGCTCCTTCCCATGAGGTCACCTTCATTACTGGGACCATCCAGGTTTCAACGTGATTCCTTCAATGCAAACCAGAGCCCTGGGATCAGATGTCTGGAAATCAATCCCAGTGCATCCAAAACACTGCCTCTCAGCAGAAAAATATGTCTGGAATGCAGCATCATTGTATTACACAGGGGCACGATTTCACTGCAGGAGATACAGTAAGCCCCCAAAGATGTCGGCCAATTGACAGATCATGCCATAGAACTTTGCTCAGATTGCTTTTGGAATGGCTGCCTTGAGACTGTAACTAAAACCAGCTGGCCTTAACTATATTTAGTGATATTTATTTGGTTGTGTTTTTTGCCCTTTTTTTTTTTTTTTTTTTTCCTGTTTAATCCATATGGCCATAAAGAATTTCTAAACAAGCAGGAACAAGCAACTGTTGATGGTTGTCAGCTAATGAGAACAACAGCTGGATGAAAGGGGATGGCAAACCTAAATAAAGGGCAAAAAATACCAATGAACTGGATAAAGGCAATAGAGCTGTTGAGATTTATTTGTTGTAGGGCTGTAAGTGGAAACCCAAGCAGCTAATTTTCGTGCCTGTGTGACTGAGAGGGTGGGATTAGTACTGATTCCTAGAGGGAATCCCAATGTCCTGGCAGACCCTGAAAGACCTTCCAGTCCCAAGGCAGGAACAATTACATCTATGCTCTTCTTGACAGCAGTTTTTCTTAAACTCACCTTAAAGCTATCCAGCAGGCAAAAGTTTTCCATAACACAGATTCCAGGATACAGCATTCATCCTGACACAGTTTCTCCCAACGTTTAAGCAGAAAGATTAACCGTCCTGCAGTTAAACTCTTAATTATCACAGACTTTGAGAACAGGGTATTTTTATATGCAGTAAAGTTCTCTCCTTTTTTTTTTTTTTTTTTTTTTTTTTTTTTTTTTTTTCCCTCATGCTTGAAATTAACAAGTTCTTGCCTTGTCCTCCTCTGTCCACCACCTCATTCTTCTTCAGCCTGAAAAACAGCAGTTCATTTACGCTGCCCTCATAGTTAGTATTATCCAGATCTGTGATGCAAGGCAGCATCTGCAGAAAGCCTCCCCTACCTCTCTTCACACAATCAGCAAACTTACCTCTCTGTCTGTTTGTCTACAGGATTTAATGGATTGCTAAGTGAGTGAGATAGGTGGGCTGCATATCAAAGGGTCATCTCCAATTCACAGGCATAGGAGCTCACCCCTTTCCAACCTGTACTCATCAAATGAGGATTTACACAACTAGAAGCCTCTTCCCCTTCCTCCCTCCCTTTAAATCAACTTCTGAGCCAGTGTGGTAACGAGTCAGGGGTTCATGTGGTTCCTATTAACCTGGGATCTGAGCAATGCCCATCACTTCATCTAACACCTTGTGAGTGGTGGCCAGGGATCTGATGTTTTGTGAAACCTTGCTCCTCACAGCTGATGAACCAAAAGGGAAAATCTGGTAGACTCTGTTTTATGAGAATGGGGAGAACAATACTGTCATCAGACAGCACTTAATATTTCCCTCTTGGCTGTCCAGATGTAAGCGACGGTGACGTGCTGTTTTGTTTCAGCCTGCATTGTGCTGTTGTGAATATAACTGTTCTTGCTGCAGCTGTCATTCAATGTGACAAAAGGGGGGGGGGGGGGGGGGAAGAAAATAAAAAAACACACCTCTATGAGACCTGGAAAATTAATGTGGCAGGTCCTCTATCTGACTAGTTTATCTTTCTTAAAACATTTTTATTTTTTTTCTGTAGTTTTCCTATGCTATCTGAGTGGCTGTGCACAGGGAAAGGTCCCAAACTGATGTTGAGTAAACAAAGTGGATAAAGCTCAGAGACATAAGCAGTTGTAGACTGTTCTCTTTCTCTTCAGATGTTTCTATCATCTGGGGATAGGGAATGGGGTATAGCAGTGTCCACTTCCACACAGTACTGTTTTCATTTCATTAAGTTTATCTTGCACAGTTAGATAAATCTAAAAATGATAAATGATAAAATAATCACAGTTGCCTATCTTTTGGAGATACATTGAACTACTTATCCTATGTTCAATAATCCCATTAAAATTTAAGGAGGTTCCTATTGCACTAACACTGGAGGAGCTCTGAACCAGTTGCAACATTTCACTCATGCCCATGGGACTAGAACTTGTTCACCCCACAGGTCTTTCCCTGCCCAGTAAGTACAGGATTTGCTGCAAGGTTCGCTGCCAGGCACTGCACAACTGCTCATGTCTGAGCCAGACTCTAAAAAAAAAAAACAAACAAAAAAAAACCAACATCACCAGGTTCAGCCTCCAGACCAATCTCTCAATTTTGTTCTAATCCTCCTTTACCAAGTCCCAGCAATCCATCATCCTGCCAGAAAGACTGTAGACCTTCTTCTTCCATTCTTTCTGTGCCAGGAATTTCAGGAATATTGCCTCTATTCAATGCTGTCAGAAAATACTGAAAGAGCATAAAGTCCTCTGGTAATTCAAGAGCAAAATTAGCAGACAGATTTTTAATATATCATTTTAATGACAATATTATCGATAATTTTATATTGACTATATAATAAGATTGTTTGTGCAATATGCACAAATTCATGTACATATGTATTCATAAATGCAAAAGTTTCCTTGACAGATTAATTGAAATTCATTATATTTTTCACTTCTTCTTACATGTGTATGTATTTACACAGTAACTTACACATGTTCATAGGCCTGTGTGTGGCAATGCAAGCACACAGATTTATATATTTCGGCTCCAGATAAGTCAGTTTAACAATCCAGACAGCAAGAATATGTGCTTTGATATTAGAACCTCAGAACATTCTTACAGAACCACTTTGGGTTTTGGAAATACTTTTAAATGGTCAAGCATATCTCTGGCTTATTGACGTCAACAAGAATGAATTGGAGGCATTTTTTCCAGGAACCATCTTCTTCTGTTACGTCCTTGCGGTGTGCTATAAAACCAAGATGTGATTGGCTTGGGCTCCTGGGGTTCACATGTTTCTTATCCCACGAGCTGGAGCCCAAGGTCTGCTATGTGCTCCGTCTCAGCATACGTAGGCTTTGATGTGCACTCAAACACTCCTTTGAGATCCTGACAGGGATACCCAATGTGTCTTCAGCTGCTGTCAAGTGTTTTCCCCTGGTAATACATTGCTGTTTTCTGGGGCAGAAGGGATTGTCTTTATGTACTGGGGGCAAGATTTCCCATGGGCAGCACTCATAGGCCATTGTTCAAGAGCTGTTTCTGAAATAGAATGATATCTTCTGTGAGAATCAGACACAAAGAGGGACGTATCTCACTGTCTCCAAGTTCATACTGTACACACCCTCTCCCCATGACGTTTTTTAGTCTTCTGTACAATATAATCTGTCATGGTTTCAGCTGGGATAGAGTGTTTTTTTTTTGTTTGTTTGTTTTTGTTTTTGTTTTGTTTGTTTGTTTGTTTGTTTTGTTTTTTCCTTTGTAGAGACATATATGATGCTGTGTTTTGGATTTTTGATGAAAATAGCAGTGATAACACACTGATGTTTAGTTGTTGCAGAGAAGTGCTTACACAGAGTCAAGGACTTTTGTACTTCTTACACTGCCCTGCCATTGGGGAGTGCATGGGAAGTTGGGAGGGGACGCAGCCAGGACAGCTGGCCAGGACTGACCAAAGGGATGTCCCTTACCATGTGGCATCATGCTCAGCAATAAAACTGAGGTAAAGAAGGAGGAAGGGGCGGGACATCTGAAATCATGGTGTTTGTCTTCCCAATAAACTATTACACATCATGAGAAATGGAACACCTGCCTGCTGATGGGAAGTAGAGAATGAATTCCTTGTTTTGCTTTGCTTGTACACATGGCTTTCACTTCACCTACTTAGCTGCCTGTATCTCATGGGTCTTAATCTCTTTTATGCTTTTACCTTCCCATTTTTCTACCCCATCCCACCTGGGGAGGGTTAGTGAGTGGCTGGGTGGTACTTAGCAGCCTGCTGGGGTTAAACCACAAGAGCATCTCTGGAGGAACTCTTGGAAATGAAAACGGGCAGGATCAGGGTGTCAGATATTTCCTGTTCTTTTATTTGTTGATATCAAAAATTTCTACAGAGATCTGGGATGTTCTCTCTGGGGGTGGGCTATTTTGTTTTTATTTTCAGATTTTGTGTCTTAGGGGGAATTTTGGGCAATTATATACATCCTACACAAACAGTGTAATCCCACAAGCACCAAGTTCCCTTGGCATCTCTTTAAACAGAAACGCAAAGGATTAAAAAAAGCTAAGACCACAACACCAATTGTGTTTCTCTCGTGTCTTCTAACAAAAGAGTCATAAGATGACTGCAACATGCAATCCACCTGCATTTGTCTTCCCACTATAAAGTTGTCTAATTTTAGTCTTTTTTTTTTTTTTTTTTTTTTTTTTTTTTTTTTTTTTGGCAAAAATCAGTTGAGTGGCCTTGGCAGATGCCTGGTAGGTCAACACACTCAAGACATTTTGGAGAAGTGTATGAGGATTTTGGTGAAAGGGGAAAAGAGTCCTGTGCATGTACTGCCCATGTGGAAAGGTATTCATCAATAGACCTTCTCTATGATCAGCAGAGAAAAGTGTCAAAGGAAAAAAAATCAGTCTGAACACTTCAGAGGCCAGTGATATGTACTGCCATACCTAGTAAAAAATGCATTTTAAATTGAACGGACTCTTGACACAGATTTTCAGATCCCAAAATCTCTGCCTCCATTATCTCAAATGAGATTCAATGAATGTTAGCAGAGAATCAGCTGGCCAACCATAGAGATCGTTCAGTCTTTAGTCATTAGATATCTGCACAAATCTTATTCCAGCTTCTTTGGTCTGTATGTAGGAAATTTCTTAGTGAAATCAAAAAACTGGTGGAAAAACAAAGAAAAGTACAATTTATAATGAAAGTTCAAGTATATATCAAGACCTATGCTTGGTGGACACCTTTTTAAAAAATATCTCAAGCTCCTTAAGAAACATGTCAGCCAATTAACAAAGTAAAAAATGAGAGGCTAAGATGACAACTAAGGCAGAGAAAGAAACATAACTAGAAATACACCCAATGGCAAGTCCTGGGTATGAATGCTTAGGGGTTTAGCATGGGATCATGTTCCTTGTTCACGGGCTGAGATGTGTCTATATATCACAGATCTGAAACTCTGTGTGTTCTGCACATACGCGAGCACCAACTTGGCTGCCAGATTTCAGCTCTCTTTTCACACCTCTGTGGCTTCAGCAGGTTAGCAATGCCTCTTGGAGGGTCCGGAAGGCTTCGAGAGCACAGAGTAGAGCTGGCCCTTGAGTCCTTCAGCCCAGGACATTCCTGGCATTCCTCTGCCAGCCGTCACCGTGTAGCTATTGTTCCCAAGCTATTGATTCAGATTGGGTTACAGCCCTTCGTGGGGTGGGTTGAATTTCACAACCAGGCCAGAAATTCCACTGCATAAAAACCGAAGCCGAGTATTTTAGGAAGTGGCATTAATGTTACATGTGTGACATCACAAAAAAGACCTCCATGTTCCCTTTTGATACCTCATCTGCTTAGTAAAACAAACAGAAAAAGAGCATCAACACCGATCAAATTACCCACTGTAAAAATGTGAAAGATTTCATGAGTATGCCCCCATCACATAGGTGCTGTGCCTTTTGCAGAAACTGTATTCAGCTCCCAGAATTTATATTACATCATGGAAACTCCTCAAGAAATATATTTCCTAGTTCTATAACAGATTCTCTGTTTTGCCCTGGTCAAATCATCCATCCTTACCACACACACACACACAAAACAAAACAACAAACAAACAAACAAACAAACAAAAACAAACAACAACAACAACAAAAACACTCTTTTTCCCTCTTCTTGTGCATGTATATTCTGAAATTTTATAATTTTATTTCTATGTTTTATTTAATATTTATATACACAAAAGTTCTCCATGTCTGTAAATAACAGTCTGGTCTGGGACTGGTTTATGCTAGGACTTCAAGACCTGAGACTAAAATGATAGGTCATAGGTCTTGTGATTAAATGGTAATTAAAAAGGATAAATTATTTTAAGCAACACTACAAAAGTTTCCTTTTTTTATCGTCCAGAATTTAAGTTACTCTGGTAAAATAAAAGAAAAAGAAATGAGTGGCAGGACTGATCACATGTCTTTATGGTGCATTTGCAGTTGATATTGTCCCTCTCTAAACAGGATTTGGCCTATGGGAACTAGAAATGAGATAAGCCAGGTATGTTTCTTTGGTGTTGCACAGAAAGTTCCAGCAGAGGCCTGGCTTGCTGAAGTCTGTTTCTTGTGATGTGAGATTTCTATCTTCATCTCCCATCACATCAAGAGATAACAAAAACTCAGAGCTTCCCAAAGCAATGCTTGAAGTTATCATTTTGTATGTCCAGGAAACCTCCGCTGACAGACTCTGGGCTGGGGTATTGGTACTGAGTGGGATAGAGAAAGTGTCCCAGAAAATTCATGCATATCACTTCTGCAGTCACTCTGACAGCATGGGAGCAGGGCTGTTGGAGTCTCAGACTCAGTCTGGGGGCCTTGCTAATCCCAGAGGTTTTGAACATACAGCAATACGGCAGCAGTTACTACAACTTCACAGCCTGAAATGTAGTTTTATTTAGATGGAGCTCATTTCTTATGTCTGGATACCCTGATTAGCTTCTGAGGTTTCTTGTCTAGCAAGTGGAGAGAGGGAAGATCCATAGAGCCTTTGAAGATTGATTAAAACAAATTTCCAAGAGTATGTGGTGGATTGCCCTCTTTCCATTGTAGTCTTTGTATTAGTTCCTAAAACTAAAGAAGAACCTAATGGAAAAAATACTAATGAGTGTGTGTATTTAGGGGGAAGGAGGAAAAGGTCACTTGTAGATCCTGTGTGGAAGCAAACGGCTTTCGTAACAACCTGCTGCCATTTTATGTCTTCCTTCAAACAAGGAAACACTCAGTTTCAGGCTCTGATCAGAATTTTTACAAGGTTGAAGTTTGAAAACCACAGTCTTAATTACACGAGGTCGATAACAGTGACCAGACTCTGTGCTCTGTGGATGACCCCTTCTCAGATGTTATTGTGAATTCACTTTTTTTTTTTTTTTTTTTTCCATGTTACACTGTTACACTTGAAACTTTGGGGTCATTTTCCTAGTACAGAGCTAGATCACTGTGAAATCATTCCAGGTTGCTAGAAGAGAGTAGCATCTACTTAATGGTCCCTGGGACTGTTTTGTACCTAATGTCACAGAAAACAGCACAGCCAGGGAGAAAGGAAGAAATCCACCTTTGTCCACCCCTTGTACAGCAGCTGTCTCTGGTAGTGGTTTAGTAACAACTTGAAACACTCAGCTTTGAAATTCACAGCAGCCACATTGCAGTACAAGTGGGGACAGTCAAAGGCAGTAAAAATAGTCACAGTGCCATATGAGCTGCTGATCTCATCCAGTACCAAAAAAGAGAGAGCAAAAGATCAGAAAGGACGAGAGTAAAATGCCACAGTCCCACTGAAATCAGCTGCATGTATCTGATTTTCCTTATAATGGATTTTGTAAAGTTGAAAAAAAAAAAAAGTAATATTGAAATAGTTGTGGTGGAAGAAACTTCTGGATAAATTTATTTGCATCTACCTCTTCTGCCTTCAGCATCCACTCTAGGATTTTAGGGCAAGGTCAATTGTCCCTTAAGTAAATAGTGATAGTAGTATGGGTTCTCAACCTGTCAGTCTCTGAGGCTGATAATTTTACTTTGTCCTTGAGAAGATCATCAGTTGACTTGCTTGTAGCCCATAAGTATTAAAACAAGAAGAGTTCTCAGAATATTTATGAGCTGTTTAGCCCCAGAGACAAGTGCAGAAAAACCTGTGATGGATGAAGGCCGGGGGTAGATATTTTTTCCCTTTAGAAATCAAGGCATGTATTATTTTTATACCTTTCCCAAAAGAAAACTGAAAATTGCAATATCTCCCTAGGCAAGAAATGGGCTGTAAGAGTATGGAAATGTGGAATTTCTTCACTTTAAACATCTGAAAACTAAGGCTCTATTCTGAACTCATGAAACTTCCTTTGCCAATATGTATATATAGAGACAATTCCAGAAGGACACTCATATTACGTGTTTTATAGACCAAAAGTTGGAAAGAACCATTGTCTGGGAGTACTTCTTCATCTTGATGAAGAAAAGGCATAGCTCATTGCTCATTTAAAAGGTAGGAATTTCACTGATGCTAAAGTAAAATGACATCACTGTCCCACAATGTTTCTAATAAGAACTAAATGATCTTCTGAAGATAATTATAGCTTAAAGAATTGGGCTATCACAAAGCCAGTAAAATGACTGTTTAATAGTCCTTTTAAATAACAATTAACACTTTATTCCTTTCAGCAAAGAGCTTAAGGATCCTGTTGATTTTTGCAGCATTTTACAGGATTTTCAGCAAGAGTTTCAAAGTTTGCTGAAGGTGTAATGCACAAAACTTTTATTTTATTTTATTTTATTTATTTTATTTTACTTTATTTTATTTTATTTATTTTATTTTATTTTATTTTATTTTTTTCTGCTCCATGTCTTGTTGTACTTGTGTAAATAGGATACATTATACACTGATTTACCATCAAATCCAATAACTCTGGAGCAAGAGCACATTTGCACTGAGTTTTGTGTTACCAGTGTTGATTGATATCTTCAGTGTTACATAGATATAGCTTTTATAGTTTTTCTTTTTTGTTCTTTCTTTCTTTTTTTTTTTTTTTTTTGTCTTTTTAATGATGAACAGCAAACATGTGTTCTCCTGATCCCAATAGTCAAAAAGTAAATGATGGCTGCTGCCAGACAATCTACTATTCTGGTCCATATCCACAGCTGGTATAAATCAGCATAGTTCCCTTGAAGTCAGTGGAACTCACTGATTTATAGCAGCTGAAGAGTTGGTCCAAAGGCAGGCCTTTGCTTGTCTCTCAAACTGATGTTCCTATAGGGACCAGCAGTAATATAGGTCAGATGATTCACCCTAGAATTATGAAAGCAACAGCAGAAATCACAGGGAAAAAATAAAAAATTTAAAAAATCACTTTTACCTTAATTTCCATACTCTATCACCTTTACTCTCATCAGCTTCCCATCACATAAACATCTTCTCAATTACCCCATCAGATCCTTCTCTCTCCACACAAACATTCTGTTCTTCATTCCAGCATCTTCTTATCTTGCTTTAACCTCCCAGGTCTTAAGGCATAGGTAGAAAAACTGACCAGCTCTGCAATTGACCAAAAATAGTGAGAGAAAAGGACATTTCTTGGAAATTCCATGTCCATTTTTTTTTTTTTTCTTTTAATTATTATTATTAACTATCTTTAAAATGTCATTGCTATTTGAAAATATCTGACTTTTTATTTATAAATTGTATATACTAAAGTACAGAGGTTGAGTAGCGTATAAGCAGATGTGGTTTAGTTTTCTTTTTTGTCCAAGAACTGACAACGTATCTGCTGTGCTGGGGACTGAAGAAGTAGAAAAATAAATTGTTTTCTGGTCTCAAATATTCTAAAAACACTTTTTCTCTGTTCTCTGGGGATGCCACTCAAGCCGTGGCTGTGTTACAACTCTAAGGACAGCATTCCATATTGGGAAAAGTTGCACAACAGCTTTTGGTTCGAGTGAGAACATCATTGACGTGCTCTCAACCTCTCACTTAAAGATGTCTGGAGGGCTTCCATTAATGGCTATTTTTCAAGACAGAATTGAAGATTAAACCCAAAGATTTATTTTCTTTTTATTTTTAATGGGGAAAAATAACAACTGGGATGGGGGGAAGGAAAATTTAATTTTGTTGAGAAGATAAATATCTGAAAGCTAATACTTTTTGGCCCTAAATAGTTCAGTTCAAACATTCTACAAGAATATTTTATGAAAATTGTTAACTTTTCTCAGGTCCTAATTTTCCTCAGAAGGAGACAATTCACACTGTCTTTACAATCTCCTCTGCTTGATTTGAGGGGGAGTGTGGCAAATTGCAGTAAATGCATTAAGACCTGAGGGACAGACATATCAAGGACAAATGAATCACAAGGTGATGTGGCGACATTCCCAATTTTAAATGATTTGTGTTCAGAACAGAATATTTCATTTTCACTTATATATGTATATATTTTATTATTATTATTATTATTTTTTATCTCTCTCTCTGGGAAATTTCTTGATGAGCTCTGCTCTCTTTGAAGAAGATCCCAGTCCATTTCTCAGGAGAAACTTATCATATCTTGACGATCAAGACAATTTCAGAAAATTCACAGCTAGCCCAGCCTCTTATGTAGGACTCCATGGCAACTTTAAAACAGCTTTTTGGTGCTGAGATTTGCCACTAACATCTGTTGTGAGCATGACTGAAAAATTGAAAAGCACATTCCACCCCTCTTCCCTTCAAAACCTATTAATAGGAAGAGGAATTTTTGGTCAATTTTTTTAATTTTTTTTTTTTTTTTTTTTTTTTTTTTTTTTTTTTTTTCCCAGCTGCTGGGACTCTTGGGATCCCTCATGGAAGAGATAAATGGGCTATTTAGGGCAGGATTAGTTGCACTGATCTGGCTGTTTACAGAAGGGTTTACAGGGCATTGGAGTGTCTTTAATTTATGGAAATGATCCAAAACACCCACCCAGCAGTGGTTTGCCAGGCCTACAGGTACTTAAAACTCACAACACCTCCCTGCTTTGCCTTATCAATGTATATTTAAATGCATCCACATATGCAGAAATCACATAGATGAGGCTATCACCTTCCATCTACACTACACTGTGATGAAAAAAACAAGCAAAAAGATATCTTGAGGTGTGAGAAATACTGTGATTGGTGAGGGTATCTGGGTAATTGATAGGCTTATATGAATAAACAAAACAAAAATCTAGGATGGCAAGTACCATGGGTCTACAAGAAGAACACACAGACAGGATAATGAATGAAAATCGAAAATAATTAAGTGGGAGTTCTTTTCATTGCCAGAAGCTTCCCCTCCAAAAGATGCTCCAACAGTTTTGATTTTGACAGAAGCGCAAAATGCTTTCTTTCTCTCTCTCTCTCTCTCTCTCTCTCTTTTTTTTTTTTTTTTTTTTTTTTTTTTTCTGAGCAGTGTTGAACCATCTATAGCATGAATATACTTTATAATGAATATATGCAAAACGTATTCAGGTAATCTTTGTATAACTATAAGACTACTGAATTTTACAAGCTTTGTCTGTGAATCAGACTGTGGTGGGTTTTTTTCAGCCACCCTTCTGGGTCTTCTTTACTAATATCCCTAATATGTTTTTCATAGAGAACAGCTGAAGGGGGAAAAATCCATAAAACAAACAACCAAGCAAAAACCAACAAATGCCAAACAAATAAAATCCAACCTAACAAACCATGGCTGATGCGTGGAATTCAGAAGAGAAAGTGGAATATGACCTTCCTTATTAATATAGTTTCTTCTTATCTTGCAGAGGTGGAGGTGACAAGATCCCGTTCTGCTGTTGAACTGCTGCTGACATCTTAATTGCCTGATTATTTTCCAGTGTCTTTTTTTTTTTTTTTTTTTTTTTTTTCTTTTTCTGGTTCAGGAGTAAGACCTGGTGGCTTTTTCACATGTTGTATAAAACACACATGTGAGTTTAAGCTGGTGTCTGCTCAGATGCTTTTCTGGTGGTTGTGTGCTCCCAGGGCACATGTTAACTGGCATTGCAGTTCTGCTGCTTTGAATTAGCAGAACCCAGAATTTGCTGGGGTTTGTGCTGCCTCCTGCAAGGACAATCAAGAAATCTGTAGTGGGGAAACATGGTGAAGTTACTCCCTGATGTTTCCTTGGACAGAAAGCTCTTACTCTTCTCCAGACATGACTGAATGCATTGCAGAAATAAATGCAACAAAACCTTTTACAGAATCACAGAGTGGTTGAGGTGGGAACCTCTGCAGATCATCTAGTCCAATCTCCCTGGTCAAACAGGGTCCCCTAGGGGGCATTAATGTGTCCAGATGGCTCCTGGGAAGGAGACCCCACAGCCTCTCTGGGCAACGTGTCCCAGGGGTCTGTCACCCTCCCAGTAAAGAAGTGCCCCATAATATTGAGCCAGATCCTCCTGTGCTTCAGTTTGTGCCCGTTGCCTCTTGTTCTGTCACTGGTTACCAATTAAATGCAAGTAGCTGGCATCGTTTGAGATGCCTCAGTCTACAGTGACCCCTCCAAGAGTGTGTGGGTGTCCTGTAGTTCAACAAGTCACAGCAGATGGGATTCATCCAACAAAACAAACAAAATGGATCCCACCCAACCCAGGGACCAAATATATGTTTCTACCTCAGGGAAGCTGAACCACTCCCCTGGCCGCACTGATTTTTAAGAGATCAACAGGTAGGTAAATTGCTGTCAGAAAATCCTTCTCCAGGTAACCATGCAAACAATGGATTGGGATTGATGGGGTCTGTCAGGGTCAATACTACAGTCTGGCAGAGGACACAGCCAGAGCTCTGCACACCTTCTTGTGGAGAGACATCCCTTCTCTATGACCAGCTCTACAGAGGGGACAAGAATTGAGTTCCCTGGAATGTGACAGGCTGCAGGGGAAAATACTGTTCTCCAGGCTGTCCCTGAAACACCAAAGCACCAAAACACCTCTCCAGCTTGCTCATGAGGGCTCGTGTCAATAGTCAATGTGCCTGGAAGTGCGCTCTGTGGTATTCAGACCCAAAGAGCAGCCCTTCCTCAGACTCCCTGGCGTTCTCCAAATGTTCTTGGTGAAGCTGCAGTGGAGACAACAGCTTCATGAGTTGGCAACATTCATGTCACACACTATAAAGCTGCTTGTGTGCTGCCAGTAATAGAAGTGCCATGATTTGTGAGCTGCTGGGCAGGATAAAGCCCATGTGCTCTTCCAGCAAAGCCACCCAGAGATTCAAGGCATGCAGAAGGGCTGGCACTGGGAAGTTCAAGTTGACTGCGATGATGGGACAGGCAGGTCTCAAAGGGGTCTGAATGGTAGATTACCAGGATGACATAGCAGCTTGGTAAAAGAAAGACATTTATGATTCAACTCATATTTACTTGAAAGACCAGCAGAGATCCCTTTTCAAATGCATTGCATTTTGGAAGGCAGTTGTCTTGTTTTGGAGGGAAGAAAAAAAATCTACACAATGTAGAAGTGATGTGAATTGAATTCCCTGAGTGATATTCTGATTTAGAAAAATGACATAAACAAATACAAATCTAAAAACTGTTAACTCCAGCTGGCTCTGAAGGGGTTATTTAAGTCAAAGTAAGGCTGGGATTAGGAAGGCTTTGATTGGATACCCTTATCTTAGTTATTTTAATGGGAATTTGGCATTCAAGTCCCTAAAATAGTTTGGAAAATCTCAGCCATGAGGCTGTACTTACAGATACCCAGTGTTATTTATCCCAGACTGTGTGTGTGTGGGTAACCCTTGTTAGATGCATTTTGCTATAAGACCACTGTGTGGTCTGGGACATGAACTCTTCCCTGAAGCTGTTATGATGATGGTCAACCTCCCATATTGCTTCATCCTCATATCTAAATATATAAGCCAGGGCTTGCCTTTTGATGGACCATGGCACAACAAAGGCCAGGGGTGCCAACCAGCCTGAAAAAGAGTGATAGCCTGCAGCAGGTGAGCTGAGAAGGCGTCAGCACAGCCCTGGGGAGGCCAAAACCCATCACTGGGAGCGGGACCGTAACCCAACCTCCCCCTTGCACACGTACACGCGTGCAAACGCACACCAAAAATACTTGAGCCGGTGCCAGCCTCAGCCATAAAATCCCCCAACTCTTTCCATTTAAGTGCTAATTCATAACAATGCCCTATCAGAGGGCTCTAAAATAGCCTGGTAAATGTCTTGTCCTTTTATAGCAGCGGCCCTATTGTAAGCTCTGGTATGTGACAGGTCTGAGAGCGATACAATGTGGGACAGCAGGAGACAGGACAGAGATAAAGACCTGTGGACACTGGTGATTTATCCTGCAGCAGCTACCCCTTTCCTGTCTGTCTCCTTCTCTCCCTTCCTAAAGCAGGCCGCCAGCAAGCCAGCATGCCCCCAAAGAAGCCTGAACCTAAGAAGGCCGAACCTAAGAAGGAAGAGCCCAAACCAGCACCTAAACCAGCAGAACCAGAACCCAAAAAAGAAGTTGAATTTAACCCAGCTTCTATCAAAGTATGTATCTTTTAACCCAGTAGGGGAGGAAGCAGCCAGGGGTGGTGGGGCTTGGGTTGGTGGTGGTGCTGGTGGTGCATTCAGTGCTGTGAGATGACATTCACCCAAAATAGTGCTTGGTTTGGGGCAGAAATTGGACAGTAAAGGTGATTGCCACAGGTAGAGGAAGAGTTGGAGCAAATTCACTGAGGGCTCGGCTAAACAGAGAGCCCCAAAGCTGAATTTTGTTTGGTGTGAGGATGTCCAGACCTGTTTGTCCCTTCTAATACCCAAAGTAGCAAATTTCATTGCTTGTAACTTTCATCAGCCTTATTGGGGAGCCTAATGTTCCTCTGAAGGGTATATTATGGTAGGTAGGTGCCAAGAAAGCTTGACTATACTCAGAGCTGGCCATTGATTATCCACTGGCCAAGGCCACTTAGAGTGGGCTCAGAGCATTCATTGGATTCATTGCTGCCTTCCTGTAGTGCATCACTTTGGTAGGCATCACCAGCCTGAGATTTCCTTGGTGCGTGTGTGTGTTTTGGAAGTCAGAGAGAAATTCAGAGAAAGATGCAGATTTCCCAAATGATTTGCTGTTTGCAGGGCCTTTCCCAAGGATTTCCCCAAAGGACATGAACCTTCTGCTCCCTCTCCTTTAGAGCAGTCTCTGCTGGAAAGAGCCACTGCTGATCTCAGCAGGGCTTCCCAAGCTCTTGCTAACATGTAGTGGCAATATTACATTTGCAAGGGCATTTCTGAAACAGGTTTTTGAGAGCATTGCGGCCACTACTCTAGTCCTGGAAATCAGTCTCTGGGCTGCCTGCCTAACATCACTTTCCCTTTTCAGTGACTTACCCCTTTGACAGGGTACTGCCAAAATTTAGGAAGCTTCCCAGGTTTTGAAGTTGTGAAGTAGGTAATTCAATTGAAATGAGGCTGGGTATCTATTTCCCTTTCAGATGTTTTTAACCATGAAAAATGTCTCTTCGGCAGGTAAGTCAGGGTCACTTTTTGTGTAAAAAAAATAAAAAATAAAAATAAAAAGAGGTTTCCCTGAAAGAATGATAAGGAAAAAATGTAACATATTCCTATGAAAATAACCATGAAATGGACTATCAAAAAATGACATCTTGATTTATAACAATGAGATAAGCAAATAAAGCTTATTTGCTTTATTTGCACACTGTGAGGCTTGGTAAGATTTCTTTGCAAAGCAAAAGAAGTCCTTTAAGTTGGAGAAATTAAGGGGAGCTCTGCAGCATCTCACAGATTTCTTTCTCATGCCAGGTGAAGACTGCATGTAAATGAGGATTAGTTTGTTGATTAGTTTAGAACAACCAGATTAATTCCTGTTTCCTACAAGAAATAGGGTAACTAATGAGGGAGTCCTGCTGATCACCTGTGCTTACGGTGAGCCAGAAGAGATGAGACAAGACTAGGTAATGTCAAAGAAAGAAAAGCACAGAGCTCCATTGCCATCCATGGGACCAGCTCAGGGCTGAGGTGAGGGATGAATGTCCCTGGGACCCTGTACTGGGATCAATCTGTCTCAACATGCCTGCTGAGGACCCCACAACAGGTCTCATGGGTGGCTTGTGAATAAGACTGTTGAAACTATTTTCTTCTTCCACATGGACCTGACTCTTATAGCTGGGGATTTCTAACAAAGGAAGCGCTGGGGGGACTGGGATTTGTTCTGCCTTCAATCATAAGGATCTTGCAAACCTTTCAGTTTAAATATTTACAAATATTTAAGTAAAAATCAGAAAGAAGAAGTCTCACTATCAGGAATTCAGTTTGGGACAAATTTTTGGAGTCATGACATCAGCATCTGTGGGCTGTGGGCAAGACTTTCACTATGACCTTGGACAAGTTGTACCTGGTGGCATGCAGATCTTTGTTACTGTCCCTGTACTTAACATTCCTGCACTGTAAAAGGAGGAGGGGGCAACTGCAATAATTTCTCTTAGAGGGCATTGACACCTTCAACTGGGATACCATGACTTTATGGTAATATTCAGATAGGATACTATGACTTTGTGGTATGAAGGGCAACTAAGTTCAGTAAAGAGTTGAGTTGTAATAAATTAAAAAAAAAAAAAAAAAAAAAAAAGATAATAATAAAGATCACAGACACAAAAAATAGACATTCATCTTAGTAGTCACAGCAATTTAAAAATCATCAAATACATTTTCATCCAAATAGGATTTGAAATCAATCCATGTCTGTGTTTTTTTTAAACTACTCATTCTACACACTCATCCATCCAAATTATTATTTTTCCCACCAGTACTATTCGAAACTATGGACTCTCCTAATGGTTTCTAAAGTACTAAAAAATCTGTATTGAGTTTCTAAAAAATAAGTAAATCCAGTGCTCCCTTGATAATACCTCTTCAGCTTTGTGGAGAGCATTCCATTACCTAGAATATACAGAGTCAGACCAGGGAACACATTAACAGATTCATGGCCTGGGTCTGGGGATAATTTTTTTTATTTTTATTTTTTTTTCTTTCCCCAAACTCATAGCAAAGGGAGATGATATACTCTAGAGTAATTTTCATGGGAATTTTTCAATTACATGTTTTTTTTGTTTGTTTTGTTTTGTTTCGTTTTTTCATCAGAAATGATTTTGTTAAAATTGAAGCTATTTGCTCACAGGGGCTGGAGCTGGCAAATATACTGCTTCCTGTTCCATAAACCTTCCTCTGGTGGAGATCAGGCCATCTGGTGTAGATCAGAATACCTCCCTAGATCATTGTACAACATTTGAAAAAAAAAAAATGATTTAATGAGATTTGAAGTTCTCCAAACATCCCATTTCTGCATTCCAAAGTGAAACTGTTTTTTTTTTTTTTTTTTTTTTTTTTTAATATATATATATTATTATTTTTATTTTAATGTAGAAGACAATCTATAGCTAAAAAACATCAAGGAAATCAAACTTATACCAAAACAAAATGTTAAAATTAATCAAAATCTGTTTTTTGATGGAAAGGTCTCACTTATCAATAATTGTTCTCAGACCTTATTTTGCAATTTTATTTTTGGAGTTTTAAACTTTTTTTTTTTCAATTTGAATTTGGAGAGTAAAAAGTCTCAAAACTATGATATTCTTTCCATTTAATTTTACCTGACTTTTACCTTACACTGTCACAACAATGGTCCATCAGCCTGATTTTGCACTCCAGGACCATATAATACTCTTCTGTCTTTTCTTTTGCTGTTTCTTGGTCAAGATCAGGGTCTGTACTGGGATCTGAATTAACCTAGATGTGGGGTACTTTTAAGTAAATAGAATTATTCTAAAATTTTATTGTAAAAATTTTAACTTAACATATCCATAGGACTTGTTTTAATACTTTTTTTTTTTTTTTTTTTTTTTTTTTTTTAATAGATGGGATGTGATTAAATGTTGCATGAAACTCACAGAAAAGTGGATTTGTTTGTTTGCTTATTTGTTTGTTTGGTTGGTTTTCCATTTGTTTGCTTTTCTGTAAGAATTTGGCTGAATTTGTGAGAATGATTTTTAAGAAAGTGTTTCACTAGAACAGCCCCTGAACTTCACTTTGGAGAACAGATTGTCCTTGGGAGATTCTGAAGCAAGAGGATTGTTGTTTCCATATAGGTATCCTTCATTCCAAACTAAATGCAGTCTAGGGGGGCACATGTTGTCAGAAATAAATTCTTCTCTCCTGAAAACAATTAGATTGACACAAAACAGGAAAAATCTTTTAATGCAATGAGCACAAAAAAATGGGAAAGACCATTGCATAGTAGGTCACTGACCCTACGTGGCATCTATAACCAGCAGAGAAAAACTTTCTAAAGGGTTGTTGTTTGCCCTTATGTTCAGCACCTATATTGGTATGGATTGAATCAGCTTCAGGAGATGCTGATCCATTAAGGAGGGGGATGAGACAGGTAGCTGGGTGCCAGCGTTTCAGCAACCAAAGTTAGCTGATGTGACGTGTTCCCAAAGTCCTGGGTACAAAAAGGTCACACGGAGACAGCTGGCCTATGTGAGGACCTGGGAGGAACACAGCTTGCTATATAGAGTTAACCTTAATAGCCACATTGTCCTGTGCCATTACTTGATATGCTTATTGTAGCAGCATGCAGTAATACCTGTGCCTGGGGGAAAAACAGAGCTTATTTTTGTGGAGCGCTGGTCTTGAAGCTTTGTGAAACGTAGTCTCCTCAAGAAGCCCTGCAGGGGGCTTTCTGCAAGAAAAGATGTTAGGGCATCTGGGATGGGAGAAACCGCAAGGGAAATAAGTAGGCAAATCTTATTTCAACAACAAATGCCCTTCTAGGTGGGATTGTCAGAGCAGTTTATGCACATGGCTGAAGAATTTGTTTGGGGCTGAAATGACTGCACTGAGTATATTGCAGAATAAGTTTGAACACTGTAGAAATTTATGAGTTAGCAGTGAACATATGTGTGAGAAGGGTTTAGAGATGGGGGAATTAAAAAGCTAGAGTTACTTTTTGGTAAAAAAAAAGGATTTTGTTTGTAGGGTAAATATGTTATATCGATGTGCATGAGAAAGAAAAAAAATAACTCTAAAATGTGGCTGGATTAAAGAAATTCAGTTTATGGGAGTAATATCTGAATTGTTGAATATCTGAATGTGAGTACAAGTGAAAGCAGTGTTGCATGTGACACCTTTGTGTTTGTGGGGAGGCACGCCTGTGAGACAGGTTTTGTAGGCATGTTTTTGGGGCATTTGTGAGTGCAATCAGTAGTTGTGGTGCATGTGCCCTGGTTTTCTGAATTTTTGTAGTGCAAGAGTGGTTTAGAGCTGGAGAAAGAAAGATATTTTGTGTGTAAATAAGAGTCCCCAAATTCTATATGAGGCTCAGCAGCAGGTAAACTCGTGGTTGACTGGTGGCAGGAGTGCAGGGTACTTTGCAACACAGATCCTTGGAAAGCATGATGCAACAGGGTTTGCACAGGAAAGTTTTTGGTTTTTGTTGTTTGTTTATTTTTTTATTTTTTTATTTTTTATTTTTTTTTCTTGCCAGAAAAAGCCATTTGTTGGGCCCAAGGTAAGACAGGCATGATTCAAATTTCAGCATATTGATGAATCCCTTCCCTCTGGTGCAGAGAAAACGTGAGGGAGGTACGGGCTTCTTTGAAGCCATTCATAAATTAGCCTCACCCTGGATTTACACCAGGAAATAAGAGTTATGTATGGTGCATCAGATAAAAGGAGGCACAGAGCTGTCCCTGAGCCACCCATGCAGCACAGCAATCACTGCGGGGGCCATTTCTCATAGTCTCTGAGGAAATGATGCCCTGAGACATAATGAAGGCATCTAACCAATAAGGTCATGTCTGATTCATAAGAAAGCCTGTCTGGATACCCCATGTAACATACCTGTACCACGTCCAGATTTTAAGGTGAAATAATGTTTTAGTAAGACAGGGGGAAGATCCAGGTCTTGGTCACTTTGAATCCTTTCAGGATGTCTGAAGATCGCATTGGGAATTTGACCAAGTTTTTCAGGAGAAAGAAGTGGGAACTCTTTCCACGTGCATGCCTGAGACTCCAAGATCAGGCATTGAGTCAGCTGTACATGGCCACCACATGGGCTCTACCTCCCAACACCCTCTCATCTTTCTTGCTCTCCAACCTATTTTTCCCCTCGGTTTCATTCCTCACAGGTGTTACATATTCCCATTGTCATCACCACTGTTATTATTGGCCTGCAGTGCATCTCAGTAGAACTACTTTTAGAGAGCAATTTCCCTCCCGTGCTCACATATTTGAAGGTTTCTGAAGTGGGCAGACACCTGCCAGGCTAAACTTAGCCCATGCTGGGCCTCTTTCTCTCCCAGTGGTTTCTTCTGAGCCTTTCAAGCTCAGAGAAATTTGAGCAGTGAGCTTTGAGGAGGCCCCAGGCCAAAATGACTGAAAGTTCAGCAAAGACAAAAGACCCCATTGCAAACTCCTGGGAGTCAGTGGGAAGTTTTAACTTTTGATTTTTTATGGGATTTTCCTCTGACTCACCGTTCTTGCTGTGGACCAGTGCTCTGGCAAGGTGTGAGAACTTTTGCAAGCTTATTGTGACTTATTTTTAATTTAGTGTGCTGTAAATGCCTCTAAGGCATATGCTCTAAAATTGCATTGATCCAGCAGATATCTTCAGATGCAGAAAGACAAATTCCTTTTCAGCATAATAATGGCACAAACTCCTCTAAATCTAGAGTAATATTTCACAAACTTACTTATTTCACATACTTACTTATTTATTTCACAAACTTACTTATTTACTACTTACTTATTATAAATGGAGCTAGTTTCTTTAGGCTCCCACTAAAACTGCTAAAGAGAAGCAGGCACTTTCAGAAGTCCATTCATTCCACCTTAAAATGAGCGTTTTAGGTAGCTCAAATAAGGTGGAGCTAAAGAGGGTCCACGGAAGGGTAGGGACACTTAAGTTATGTTCTGGTGGCATCTGAGGAGTCCTGCCATCTCGTCTTTTTGCCCTGCTTCACGAGAGCTGAAAAATTTTGGGCTTATCACTAGGCCACTGCTAGACCGGGGCTGTGCCAGTCACAAACCGGTAAAAGTGTGTGGCATCTATAACACCATATAGCTCAACAGATTTGGTTTTCTACAGGGTTGGGAACTTTTCCATGGTATAGACTTTGGCTGCTGAATGTTCACTGTTCTACCTGAGTCTCTGCTCTAAAATAAATGATGGACCAACTCCAAAATCCTGGCTCTGAGCTACCCAGGAAAGAGAATGGAATCCTCAGGATCCTGAACACTCTTTACCATGTCTGAAAGAAAATCCCACATCCTCCCAATCCATCATCTCCATGAAGCTGTGGGGAATCCAATATCAGTACCATTAGTTCTTCTTAGGAAAGATCTGAGCTGAGGACTTCAGCTCATATTGAGCAGAAATTCCTGCAGGGGGAGCTGGAAGGGAATAAATCAATCCTCCTGGAGGGGTTCCCTCTGCTCTGGGACAGATGAGGTCCATGGCATGGGGTTTTCCCTCTATAAATGACACTTTCTCCCATTCTGCCTTGTTCCTGCTGCATAGCAGGAGGCTCAGAGGTGTGCCATTGGTGATGTATGAGGAGCTAAAGCTCAGCCAGAGGTTGCTGTCAGGACTGTCAGCAGCCTTTATTCCTTCTCCAGAACCTCATCAGCTGTGAGGGTCTGTTAGATGCAGTTACCTCAAGACTTTTCTCAAGAGCTGGTGGCTGAGACACGCTGCTGTGCACACAAATCAGGTGCTGTTCATGCTTATAATGCCCCCATAGCAATTTCTTTAAGCGCTCCTGGATGGACCCCAGTGATAAGCATAGTTAAAATGCCATGCTGCCATAGCACACTTTTAAAGGCAGCTCTGCTCTTTCATCTTCTCCTTTATTTATCCCAGTCTGTGTCACTCTGGAAGCATGGGACATTCCTAGCCAGACTTGCCATTGTGGGGCAGCTTTTAATAGCACAGAGAGCACCAGGCTGACATGAATTTGGCAGCTTGCTTTGCAGAAATGCAGCAGTGCCTGAAAGGCAAATGGGGTATTTCAACTTTAGGAAACAATTTGTGGCCTTGACCTGGTGAAATGTTAAACTGGATGGTGAGATGTGGGATGACTCAAGTCCCTGGGGATGGGGGCATTCCCAAGGGGCAGGGTGCAGAACCATGCAATGGCAGGTTTTGAGGGGCTGTGATGGGAAAATAAGGGAGAGGGAATCAGATCAGGTGGAAGAAGAGACTGTGAGACCAGCAAGTGGAGAGGGAAGGTGATCTGGAGGAGAGAGCAGAGCCTTAGTTCACCTTCCATCTGTCCTGCAAACCATGGCAGATCATGGCTCACTCATCCAATACCTGCTCATGACTTGGTTCCCCTGGAGGGAAATGGAGGATGATAAATACATTTTGTCCCTTTTGATTGTTCAGCCTGTAAACAGGAGATGTTCCTCACCAGCTGCTAGCAAAATGCTGTCTCAAACTAGAAGGGTGAAGAAATAGACCTTGAGGAAGCATGCATTCGAACACAGAAAAAAGAGTTTCTTTGTGGTGTATTCCACTCATTCTTAGGGCCAAAACCAAACAGCTCTGGAAATTGAAGTTGCTTTCCAGATGGATTTTCTGGGCCAGTGAAAGTCTGGCTATCTCTGTGTATCTCTCTTGTTCACAGAGCTGGGCGACGTTTCTCGTAAAAATCTTTTTTGGGGAGATTTGGCAAGTGCAGTTTGGTGGCACTGGAGTGTTTTGCAAACACACACAGATTTTTGCAAAGGATTTTCAAAAGAATCTGAAACGGATTGAGAAAATTACCAGTTTCAGCTTTTTTAGCTAATCCTCTGTTTAGATTCTTTTGATCTGAAGCAGCTACTAGTTTTAGAGGCTTCTTTCCTTTGTATATATATACAAAAAAAATACCCAGAAAATTTTAAGGGTTGAAATTACTACAATTTGGGCAAAAGGGAACATTTTGACCAATCTGGAATATTTTTTTCTCCCTCATTTCCAACTAAAACTGTCATCAAGTAAAACACAAAACCAAAAGCTGTTTTCATTGTTAATGAAAAAGAATTTTTCCCTGAAAAATTGGAAATTGCTCAGTGGCACCCTAAAATACATAGTAGTATGATTTTAAAAAAGTAAATAAATAATAATAATGATTCTGGGGAGTTTCCTCTTCCAAGTCTTTGCTGTGCAGCTGCCAAACAATAATTTTTCTGCAAAGTCTGAAATCTGTGGCAGAGGAACGTACAAATCCAAACCTGTAAACAGCTTGGCCTTATCTAAGGGATATTCAGATGAAAACCTGTCAAGTTTCATATGCTCTTTTTAAAATTTGAAGTAACTCAGAGTTGTAGCACTGCTGAATCTCCAAGCCTTAGCGGTAAAACGTGCAGCTTTCTGAGTCTGTATCTGGATTGCTGAGAGCCAGGAGCACGGTAGGATTTTCTGAACATGGCTTTCTTGTGTCTCAAGAAAAGAAGATGATTTTTATAGAGGGTGTTAACCATCACCGACTAGAAGTAAGCTTTTCTGCAAATGTGGCTAGAGGTGTTTTTTCACCTCCCACCACATTTCCCCTTGTGCCCCTGCATGTTTCACATCTCCCTGTCTGTGCACCCCTCATCTCCCTGCAGCATTTCCCAGCCTTTAGGCATGGAAATGCCCCTCAGAACTGCCCCAAGCCAAGAGCAGGTTTGAAAGGCTTTGCACTGCCCTCAGCAGGGGGATTTAAATGCCGTTATTTTTTTTTTTTCTGGTTCGTCCTGTCTTTTCAGTCGTTATCTCAGACCAGCTAGGACAAGAGTGCTGTTTATTTCTGCTTTGCCACCAAATGTACTTTGTAGCTTCTCAAAAGGATGGGTTGGGAGAATAATAAATAAGCCCTGCTTGGACAGCTTCTGGGGTTTTCAAGTGTTTCTGCAGCAGGTCCTGACCTAGAAAGCCCTCGTGGCAACGCATCCTGCCACAGAAATTTATCTTCTGAGATCTTAGCCAGGGTGTTTGTTTCTCCAGCACGTGGCGTGGATAAGGGCTCTGTGGGCTTGTTTGCACAGTCTGTAGCTGTGCAGGTCTTGTGCTCTGGGCGTTTGCCCATGGTGGGAACAGGGTGCGAGCCACCCAACCCAGCAGCCTGGCCATTGTGCCTCCTGACGGTGCCTCCCAGCTTTGCTTTTTTCTCTCTGGCCCTTTTCCTCTCTCCAATCTGCCCCTGGATAGCAAGGAGTTATTAAAAGCACACTCTGGATATGGAGCAGCTCTGTAATAAGATCTGCATTTCTCACATAACTGCTAAACCTCAATCAATATGGTTTTAATAGCCATTTGTGTAACGTGCAATAACTATTTAAATTAAATGCACAGCTCAGAGCATGCAGAAGGTCCTGGCCAAAGTGCTAACTTTTCCCAAGTTGCTGGAAAGCTGGACTGTAGAGACAGATTATTTATTTCTCTCGTAAACCAGCTAAATCTTAACATGGAGAAGGGAGAAAAATGTTAAGAGTAGCTGGGGTGGAGACAGGGAGGAGAGTAGCTCTTAAAAACTTTGATTTTCTCCTAAGTTTTGTGAGAATGTTAGCGTTCAGGCAGCAGTGCCCAGGTGGACTTTGCCCTGGTGTCTGTGCTGATAGGATGGAAAACACCATTAGTGACAAAAAAAAAAAAAAAAAAAAAAAAAAAAAAAAAAAAAACATAATTCCCTGCAAGAAGTGGAGCCTCACAAGTCATGAGATGGGCTGAGGACATGACTAAGTGATGAGTTGCTGCCTTCCCTCTTGGTCCTGTGCCTGTCCTTTCCCAGGGGCAGGCTGGTGACCACACGCTGGTCCCAAAGTGTCATGAAGTCTCTGCCATGCTGGCCAAGGGCAATGCATCTCTAAAGATGCCTACAAAAAGAGCCTCAGCCAAACACCCCTAGCGTGGGTGGCTGAAATGCAGCTCCCCAACTGAAGAGCCCTTAAAAATCTCTGTGCACACCGTAGCGATGTCCCTGGGAGCAGTCACCTTGCATAAAGACCTAGCCCTGCACCTCTATGCTCCAGTAGCTAATGGAGACAGTGACAATTACAGCACTGAGATGGATTTTTGTGAAGAGCTTGGAGGTGTTAGAAGAGTGCAGGTGATGTAAATACCTAAAAGCTGATACAGAGCTCTTCCCCGCAGCAGCAGGACAAGGCAGAGTGTATCTACACTGATTTTCCATCAGAGGCATGCACTGGGTGCCTGATCTGGACTAACCTGACATAGGGAGCCCAGTTAGCATGGGAAGTGCTGCTTCTCCATGCACGTGGATTCAGCCCAAGCCAGCACACACCTCGCTGCACAGGCACTGGCACTTTGGGTCCCAAAGCACCCCAGCCCTCTCCAAAAGCTGTAGTGGCTCTGAATGGCAACTATGGAGCTTTCTGATGTCAAACTAACAGTGAGTTCCTCCTCCATCCTCTTTCCTCCCACAACCCCTGGGCTAGTTTGTTGGCTTAGACTTCACTGTAAGGTTTCCAAGTAGCAACAGGATTGGTTAAAGCTCAGGTATTATTAAAAACAGCAATAACAAAGCAATGTCAAAGCATATTTCCTAACAATAACTCATGTTATATATATATGTATAAAATTATCATATGCTGGCAGTAGAAAGAAGTGGAAAGAAATATGGGAAGGGAAATAGATGTAATATTAGTAGAGGGGCAATGCCAATATAATCGCCAGCATTTTTGTATTTTTTTATTTTTACTCCTAAGCAAATTTCCTTCTTGAGCTTGACTTCACATTACATTGTATGCATTCATCTTACATGGCATTGTTCCCTCCCCTGTCCTATCTGCAATCTGAATCCTAAAAAATAGCAGCCGGGGAGAAGAGGGACTCAACTAAATTTAAACTGAAAGCATCGTGCTCTGCTCAGGGTATGTGGTCAGCGCGCAGCCCAGCTCCCTTTGATGAGATAGCAGCTTCCCAGAACCCCTGCCCTAGCCAGGGAACAGTGCATTATTGCCACTAATAACAGGCTTTGGAAGGGCTTTGGTGGCTTTTGCTTGTGAATGCTGTTCCCATTACAGACTGATTCCCAGTGGGATTCAATCAGCATAGCCCCCTCCAACCACCCACGCCCCAGGCTGATTTATCCCGGATCAATACCTGGGTTCTACTCTTTGAAAAATCTGTCTTAGCTTCTACCGAGAGCTTGGGCATTTTTATTTTACTTTATTTTTTAAGCACAGCTGAAAAAAAAAAGCTTGCCAAGGGAGACCCTCGCCTCTGGATTTATGGTGGTCACTTATAAATGATCATCCCTCACTTCGTGTTTCTCTGGCTGGCTCGGGGGTTAATGTGTGTGCCAGATTGTGAATGTGAGTTGTGCTTACTTTATATGTGTGTGGTGTGTATGTACATATGTATATGCTATATGCATGTGTGCATAAGCATATGTACATGAAAGAAATATAGAAGCCTATGTGTATTCATAAGTACATAGAAATTGATATGCACATATATGCAAGCATATATGTAGAAGAGCAAATCTTTTTATCCATTCATGCCCCTATGCAATTCATAATTTTTATCCAGATGCCCAGGGTGCATGTAAGCACACACCATACCTAAGCAAGGTGCCTGGATGGAGAGTTTGGAGACCACTGCCCCCTCCCCAGCCCTCCAACAGGTGCAGGAGAGCCAAAACCCAGGGTCTGATCTATCCTGTGAAAGCTGTTTGCTCCGGAAAATTAATGCATCCAAAGCCCAGAATAGAAACAGCAAAAATCCATCAATTGTGTTTTCTGGGAAGCAGCAGAACATCCCAGCCACTGGGCAGACGTGGGTGAAATATCTCCTGCGAGAAGCCTGTTCCTGTGAACAACCTTAGAAAAACAAACTGGTTTATGAGCCACCCAGCCTTAACAAAACAGCACCGGGGAGCGAGGAGATAAAAACAGTCTCGCAGAGGACCCAGCAATAGTTAAGAGCAGCCTGACAATAACCTCTGAAAACTTGGGAGAAAAAAAAAAAAAAAAAAAAAAAAAAAAAAGACAGAAAATGATGGTAAGGAAAATAACTTTTCACTGTTTATGCCTGGTGCTGACTGGTAGGTAACAGTCATAGCCTGGCAAGGGGTAGAAGCGTTGTTTCTCTTTAATTTAATGATTGCACAAAGCAACTGCCCCAAATGCCCCCCATCTGTCTGTAAATGAAATGTCATCGCGTACCATGCTGCTTGGTGACAGCACTTTATAAATACTGCCTCTTGCGCACAGGCTTGACTCTGCCTCCAACGTCATCGTGTGTGGGGACAACAGGCAGGAGGTGGCTGCAATGGGTCTCAAAGGGCAGCCAGATCTGAGGCTGGGGAACCTACACAGGTCTTGTGGGTCTCAAGTGAAACTCCGCTGCAAAGCCCCAAGAAAACAGCCATGGGTCAGAGCACTTGTTAATGCGATCAGCATTGGACCTTGACACTGCTGCAAGTGGACCAAAAAAAAAAAAAAAAAAAAAGGCAAAACAAAACTCTGGAAACATCAGCTCCAATTGTGGTTGTAGGAAACTTCAGACTTGGCTTCTTTCTGCATAAGTTAATAAACCTCTAAATCAAGCAAAGGACCCCAGCAGACTGCAGTGAATTGAAAAGAAAACAACTCGTGGTGATGAGAGGGAGAAGGGAAGGGTTTCTCCCTCTTCCTTTTTTTAATCAGAATTTGAAATTTCGATAGAAGGTCAGGCTTCAAAATTTCCATCCTCTTGACCGGCCCCCAGCTGGGGCTCAGCTTTTCAGACTGGAGCTCCCTGGCGATGCTGGGGTCGGGCAGGAACATCCAGTACAGCTGCGGTTGCACTGCAAGATCAGAGCATGCTATGATTTTTTTTTTCATCTCACAATGAATAATGTCCTGTTTCAGAAAATAATTAAAAAAAAGAAAAAGAAAAACAACTCCCCCCCACCCCCAGCATGAAGCCAAGTGGATCCCACTGACAGATTATTTTGCACTCATGGATTTGCTATAGGGAAGTTTGGGCCCATTTGAAAACGGGGCTGAGTTACACTGTGATTATTTTGGGAGCAGTATTCGCGCTGCGCCTGCCAGCTTCGAGAAACAAAAGCTGAACTCTCCCCGCTGCCAGTGTGTTATCGCAACGAGTGTCTGGCAGAGGTGGCTTAATCCTATTTTTTTTTCAGGACAGTTGTAGGAGTTGCGAATGCATGGGGATGGACTGCATTTCCTGGGGGATGGGGGCTGGAAGCTGGTGGCATCCCAACCCTGGGAGGGCTTGGGGTGGTGATGGCTGCAGTGCCAATGGCAGGGGAAAAAATGACACCATGGGGACAGTGTTGGGGCTGAGCGATGTTGCTGTATGAGCTGAAGCATTAGTACAAGTGTGGTGTGGTGGTCTCAAGCTATGTTAGGGGAAACATAGCTTAACATTTTCTACCCAAGACACTAAGGCATTTTCTGCATGTGCCACTGGGCTTCCAAATCCTGCCAGACAAGAACTCGGAGGAAGACAAACATGTTAGATGGTTTTGGTGCCCAGTGCTTCTGGTGGAGATATTTGCCAAGGCATTATGTGTCCGGGGGAGACCTTGCTGAGTAAGAGGAAGGGTTTCAGCTTCCACCTCCAAACCCGACTCCTGGGCTTCCAGGAGACTTTGCCTTGCAGGCGCCTTTCCGCTACATCTTGCCTGAGACCCATCAAGCTCCTTTCATTTAGGCCAACAGGACGTCTCCCATGGCCTCATCCACTACAAGCATGACTGGCATGTCAATCAGCAACCCAGAGGGTTACACAACTGTGTCATCCGAGAGGAAAACTGGTTCAGCAAAGGGTGGTTGTTTTCAGGCTTGGTGGGGGAATTAAAATATTAGAAGAAAACAGCTTGGATTTTCAGGAGGAGGTTTCAGTGACACAAGAAAAACCCACAAAAATTCTCATTTGGCAACTCGAAATGGGTTTGTTCAGCCTGAAAGGAATTGTTTTGGTAGGGCTTGGAGTAATCTAGTGTGGGGGACTAGGATTCTTTAAGTCAATTTTACATGAAATATGCCACTTCAATATAAAAATGAATTAGAAAAGGAAAAGAAAAACCTGCCAGTATTTACAAGAGAAAAGCATTTGATTTGGAAATGAAAGCCAAAGAAAAAGGCTTTATCTCAAAATAATATGAGTAATAATGATAATAATGCCTCTTTTTTTTTTTTTTTTTTTTTTTTTTTTTTCTCTCACTTTATTTTTTTTTTTTTTTCTTACTTAAGCTGTTTACCAAATTAAATACAGAAATTTTTGAATCTTCCTGGACATTTTCCAACCTATCCACTAAATATATTGTCTGTTGACTGCTTTTACCTGCCCTCTTTGAGACCCTACATCTTAAGGTGCTCTTACTGCAAGGGGCACAAAAGCAGTGCTGACCTAGAATTAAGTGTGGGATGGGGGACTCTACCTGTCTCCATGCCTGTTGGACTGGGAGATGGGCCTATTTCCTCATTGCCAAAGAGATTTGAGGGTCTGAAGACCCCAGGAAGTGTTGCAATGATGTCCACAAGCTACATCCTTGGGGCTTTTCTCTTCCCCATCAGAGACCCAACCCAAAAGCTACTGTCTACTGCAAGCAGACAGCTCAGGCAAAGTCTGACCTCCCTTACACCCCAGGCTCCCCTCCAAGATTTAACAGAGGGTATTTTTTAGCTTTTATAATTTCTTATACAGTTGAGAACATCTGAACAAACATCTGCTGGTGAGGCTGGTGAAGGGGGGAGCTGCAGAGAAGGCGGGAGGCCAGCTGTCAATAAATGGTTGGAGAATCCAAAATTGTGGAGCTACAGGGAGAACAGTCAGTCTACAAAATGTTTTATATTTCTGGTGCTGCTGGTTGCCAGAAGCCGTCTCTGTTCTCCAGATCGTCTGTGTCATTCTCTAGTCGAGGCTCTGGAATTTCCCCTTGATTTCCCCTTGTGCTCTGGAAAACTGTGGCAACACATTCCCCATCCAAAAAAAAAAAAAAAAAAAAAAAAAAAAAAAAAAAAAAAGGAAAAAAAAGAGCTGCTGCCACCTTTGGAAGAGAAGAGTGGCTGGAAAGTGCCCCGCTCATTAAACCCCAGAAGGTATTTACAGGAAACAAAGAAGTGAGGAGGATGTGATGTCCTGAGAGGGGACTGCCACCCAGAGCTCTGGATTGGGCTGAGGACTCAGGGCATCAGCACCAAAGGTAAGGCTGCTCTGAGTCACTGCATGCTTGGACAGGCTTCTTGCAAGAGACAAAGCTGAACTCGTGCCCTGCAGACATATCAGGCTGTAGTTCCTCACTCAGCAGGGATTCAGAGCACCACGCTCTGGCAGACTAGATTTAGTGAGAGCTATAGAACTTCAGAGTTGTGCTGTAATTCCTTCCTCATGGAGGAACCACGTGGGTTCCCCAGATCCACCTCTCAGCATGGCTGCATCGCTGATGTCTTGTCTCTCTATAATTCTTCAGCCCCCCATCACCTTCAGTGCCATGCACCTACCTCAGTCTCCCTTCTCCAACTCTGTTACAACTCTGAGCATTTCATGGAGTGACTCCAAGACCCAAACCAGTGCTTCCTAATCCCAAACCAGACACTGCTCCTCACACAAGTCTTCTACATCCACTTCCAGAGGTAATCAAAAGCCATGGCAGACCTCATCCAGATTTATATCAGGCTGAAATAGGGACCTTGAAGCCATAAAGTCTGCTGAAGGTATAGTAGAAAAAGTGGTGGTATAATGCTCTATTTTTTCAGCTTTTAGGAAACCCAGATAAAATAAAGTTTTGAGGTAACCATATTCTGACAAATAAAAGTGTGTGCTGGAGACAGATGTGGTTTTACATTTCCTTATGTGGCAGCATCCCCTGCATGACCTTGATTAAGACTTTCCCTCATTTTTCTTGATCTTGAAGTAAATAATATATATTTTTTTTGATTGAAAATTTTTACCTATTAAGCTACAGATAAAGGTTAATTTCTATCTTAACTTCATTTTCATTATCAGTGTAGTTAGGTATAGCCTCTATGCAATTCGTAATTTTTATCCAGATGCCCATGGTGCATGTAAGCACACACCATACTGTTCAGTTTTCGAACTCCCCAAAAAATTATTCTCTGCCATTCAAAAACAAAACAAAAACAAAGAAAAACAAACAAACAAACAAACCACACCTGTAATTTCATGTCATTCTGAAACAATTTTTCTTCTGAAAGCATTGGGGACCAGCCATAAAATTTAAAACAGAGAGTATTTGTAGAGTTTTATGCCTAGGCTTCTATCCTGCAAAATGTTCAATGTTAACTCTCCCCCACGGAGACCAAGTGGATCTGGTACTGTCCAGGGTCATAGCTCATGTCCTGATCAAGTGATTATTCTTTGTGGTGCCTTCCCACCCATCAGACCATAAGCTGAAAAGAAACAACCAGAAAAGTCCTTGGGAAGCCTGTGAACTAAATCTAGATGTAACAAAAGAGTTTCAGAAGCCAGAGATGATGAGAAATCAGGAGTGGCTACAGAAAAAAACAAGGGAATGAGACTTGACCATGTGTCAAAGTTTGTCCATGGACAGTGGAGGAGTTTATGGACGTCGTAATTGCTCTATGCATAAGTGACGGAAGATAGTACAATGGAGATGATGTGTATTAATAGGTTTAAAAGGTCTTAGTGGAAAAAAACCCACATGCTTGTGAAATACAAATGCAGTCTCAACACAGTGATACTGATCTTGATGGTCTTCTGGGCCTCTTTCCATCTGCTGCATTTCTGCTTCCTAAATCGGCCTCCCAAAAGCACAATAATAATAATAAAAATAAATAAATAAATAAATAAATAAATAAATAAAAGAACACTTTTCCTTCTCCAAAACTAGCCTTTCCACAGCTAAGTAGAAACCTTTCTGTTTGTATTGGTATTCCTCAGAGTGCCATGAAACAAGAACATTGCTTTATTTTTCTGGAGGGGCTCTTTTCTTGCATTGTCTAAATACCTCTCCCCAGATAACCTCTTAGATGCTGGTTAGCAATGATTTTATTAATAGGACTTCTTTCAAACTTAGCTATTACTGGCTTGTCATGCACAGAGTTATGTGTTTGATTGAGATACTGTGGGTTCATAAAATGTCCCCGAGATAAGAATCTGTGAATGACGTTCACGGTGCCGAGGGGTGCACTTATCCTTCCTGGTCTCTCTGGGACAAAAACAACTTAATGTCATTGTTTAGACAAAAGGGACAGGAGCATTAAGGGCCATAGCTGATGCCACTGGTGACCAGGTAATGAAGCCAAGATTGCTAAAACATCAGGGAAGCTGGCATAACAATTGGTATGAAAAGGATTTAATTCAGCTGCGTAGTGTCTGCATGGAACATGGAGCACAGTCCCCAGATCAGGGCAGGGGACGAGAGGAAAGAGGCCAGCAGTCAGCAGCTCTGTCTCTCCTAAGGATTTGTAGCAAGTAACACCACTGTGATCCTTGGTGGTGTTGGTGCTTGGCATTCATTTAGAACGTCCTTGCCCTAAAACCACAGTGGCCAACAGAAAAAAAAAATGCCAGAGGAAACTTAACTCTTCTATAGTGTCAGCATTTTAAAAGCAAGTAAACAAACAAACAATCAAGCCCCAAGGGCAGTCATCCTAGCTTACATCCAAGGAGCTGGAAAATGTGAAGCCTATCTGGGAAAGCGAAGTCACACTTAGCCTACGAGTGTCTTTTGCAGCCTCTAGCTTTGGGTGAAGAGGGATATGCTGTTGTCTGAGCTGCTGTGAAGCTTGGTATGTGTCTGGGGACACAGGTGGGTCTGGGCATCAGAACTGCTGGTGTTGGCTTTCACCCCTTAGCATGCCTGCTGCAATAGACCAGCAGAAGCCGGGCTGCCTCTGAACAGGGATATAGGGCCACTGTCTGTGGCTGCAATGCATGGGGGGTCCTTTTTCCACTGATTGCCTTAATCTGACCCCATTTTTACAGCCTGTCTTCTGGATCCCTCTTGTCTGGGGTCTTTGGGGCAGTGGCCTTCCATGGATAAGAAGCTTTGCTCTTACTGTATGGAGAAGGCTTTGGTCTTGCGTGCTCTGAGGTATAGGGGAGGGAAAACCAAACCATCTTCAATCTAAATATAGCCTGAGTTCATTCCATCCCTTCTAAATGATACCTTGTGGCCGGCTAAATGATGACTTGCCTTTCCCTTCAACTCCATGGTGGTATGTGCTGAGAGGGGCAAAAATAGCTGCAGCCACCACCCACACATCTCTGCAGCTTTCCTGAGAGGAAGCCGTGCCTGGGTGGTAGGTCTGGTCAAACTCTCTGCCACTGCCCTGTCGGCTGTCACACAGTCCTCCAGCTCTGGGTGGTGTTTTTCTAGGGTCTGTGATTAGAGGTGAGGCATGCTCAGCCTTTCATCTCAACCCTTCCCTTTGATCCAGCCAAGAGGAATATGCAGGCATCTATGTTTTTTTATTACTATTATTATATATATTTTTTTTCAGTTTCTCCTGGCCTGAAGCCTGCCAAAGGACCAGCTCATGCTTTCTGGGTGGGATTCACCAGGCCAGGAACAGACATCTCCATCTGTGCTCTTTTTGTCCTCATTGTAGAGCTGATGGATCCACTCAGAGAAAAAGAGGGCATGATTCGTCTCCTCCCCAAGCACACACCTAAAGCAAGTCTGATCACCCCCTAGAAGTGTCCATTCCTCTCTGCTGGTATAAATGGAACATGAGATGGCTGATACATCTTGCTGAATATATTTGATTGAAGCTGAGATGAATACTTCCCTGAGAACAATCCATCAAAGTGATTTAAAGATGACTTGCCAACAGCTCTGGCCTTATTTCACCCACAAGGGCTATTGATGCCTAAATAAACTCAATATACAATTAGATTCAGTCAAATTCTCAAAGATTTGTATAATTAGACACACTGATTGTAAGGCCATCTGCTGACAATGCACATGTATAAATGTGTTCCCAAATGGGCATTTACTTCTAATTAAAATTAGGTGTGTGGATTTGGGATAGAACCTCATCTAGGTGATTATAATCTTCATGAAAAAAAATGTGTTTGGATCCATCTGTGTGTTAGAAAAGGAAAGAGCATCACTATTCTTCTGGGGACTCCTTGCTAGTGTTTCCTAAATGCTTCCTTCCAGACAGCCTCCTTGATGCCTCTTAGGCTACTATGTTATTAATTGGATTTTGTTCAAGGTAAATTGTGACTGAGAATTGCAAACAAAGTGATAATCCCCTGAATGGGCTAGTTCAGATAAGGACTGAACAGGGCAGACACAAAAGCAGTGGACTGGTTTTCAACAATTGCAGGATTGGTCGTGAGTCTTGTCTTCCAAGACCACCAGATGTTTTCTTGTTTTTCTTATCCTGAACCAGAATATGCTCAGAAACACTGTGGTACGGAGAGATAGGAAGGGCTGGGAGAGAATATGTATGGGTCCAAGAGATTAGGGTTGTTCAGTGCTTAAATGAGCTACCTAAATAAATATCTTCTGCCATTTTCTACCAAAATAGATGAAACCAGTAAATCCCTCTGCACCAACTACCCTGTCTTCAAGAGTGGCCATCCCCAGCTACTCCAGCAGCTGATGCAGAATACCTTGCAAGAGGGTCAGGGTCCTTCTCAGCCACCAATCATGACCACAAATAAAACCAGAGCTGCCTGGATACAGATCCCCATCAGCACACAGTTACTCACTGGGCAATTATATGCATGGGTAGAGTGAGTGTGGGGCTGTCTGCAGCTGCACCATAAGCATTCATTTTGTCATATCCTATGAGTGTTATAGCTGTTTGTGCAGCTCAGGGTATCTGGAGACAGAAAATCACCTGGGAGCTGTCCACAAAGACCCTGGTGGAAGAAAGAAACCATAGAATAATAGAATATTCTGAGTTGGAATTGGTGTTGCCATGCAACATGTCCTGGCAGCAGGGTTAGGGAGCTACAGCAGTTCCAACCTTTAAGAGTGAGAAATCCCAACTAGATGATGAAGGCCTGTGTTACGTTGCATTTCACCTTGAGTGAAGAATGCTGTTTGCATTTAAGGGTCTCACTATGATGTTAGCTGCTTTGCTGGCAAAGAATAAAATATGGTATTAAACAATGAGAGGTGGACAGCTTCAAAAAGAAAAGTAGACCCAAAATATATTTAAATGTGCATATTTCCATGCAAACCTGTGCATATCAGAATACGGTTTCTCTTCATTTATGTATTCACCATAAAGTCATTCTGTCAGTCTTTCTGCTTTACAGGAATGTCTCCATCAGCAGAGATGCCAATTATGTTGGTATTCCCCAAGAGGCAGGTGTAGCTGACTCCCTGTAGGCAGAAAAAACTATTTACTGGGGTGAGTGGAGCTTTTCTTTTAGAGCATCAATCTCCCTACTTCTCTGACAAATGCATTTGGAAGGAGGTAAAAACTGCACCAGTTATATAAATATATAAAAATATATAATATAAAAATATAAATATATAATATAAATATTATATTAAAAATACCACACCCACAAACAAGGAATTGAGTAGAAGGGATGCATCCAAGGACACTATCCTTCCCTTTTGAGTGATAATGTCTGAATTTTCTTTGTTCTTTCCAGCTGTCCTATGCAATTTCTTGTAATTATATGTGGTAAACTGTGCCTTGTCACATCTGTCAGCAGCAGACTGGTTATAGCGATGGACTACTAATCCAATGTGCTTTGAATACGTGGGTTTGAATCTCACCATTGTTGTAGACCCTTGTGCTTTGTCTCAAAACAAACCTAATAGAAGCCTGTGAGGCAGACTGCAATATGGCATAAATTCTCATCGATGACTTACGTCTGCTCATTCAGAAGCTTGGATGTCACATTCTGTCAGCGTGTTTTCTTTTGTATTTGAGCTCAGTAACACCTCATGGGCCTATCGGGGTGGTTTTGGAGTTCAGAGCTGCAAAAGGGAAGTGCTATGTAAAAAGAGGCAGCAGAACGTCTCTAAAAGTTAGGGAACAGGAGCAATATGCGATGGTGAAAATACAAGAGGCAGATGGCAGAATGAGAGAAAGACCCTGAGAGCCGTCCATATTAGAGCATGCTTTAAGAAAAGGTACAAGAACAAGGCAAAAATCCCCTGAAACCCTTTCTTAAACCTCAAACCATGACTTCCTGAGCTAAGTATTTCTGTGCATTTGGTACACCTAGAATGGCTTTCTCTTCCTAGAAGTGGTCCTGTGACCCTTTACAAACATGTAGACCATGAGCATCTACAGTGTCCCATGACTACGTTTTCACAATTAAACTGCAAGAGCAAAGAACCACTTCCCTCACTTTGCTTTGGGCCTGACTTGGGACAGTTTCTTTTGATACCCCTAGTTCTTCTGCTGAAAAAGATGATGGATAGTATATCCTCATGTGAACAGGTGAAACCCTTTTAGGAAAGTGGCCTGTGGTGTACCACAGTGCTGCTGTGATCATCTCTGGAGAGGGCATCTGTGGTAGGGGGGTAAGTAGAGATAGGGGAAAGAGGTGAAAGAAGAAACACAGGATTAGCAGAAGAATGGAAAAAGGGTATCTACAGCTGTTTAGTGCTAAAGGTGAAGCTGATTGGTAAGGGAAAATGGAGGAGGAAAGAAGAAATATCTACAGGTTCTATAAATTATTAGATTTATGCATCAGTCACTTTCAAGCATCCATACAGGGATATTAAGCAAGGACTCTCCTTATTTGCTTCATTTTTAAAAAAATATTATTATTTTTGATCTGGCTGTTATTTTTTGTCTCTTCCAGGTTGAATTCACCCCTGATCAGATCGAAGGTAAGAAAGATTCGTTTCTCTTCTGTGCAGAGTAAATATCATCATTGGGAGGTGCTGGCGAGCACTGGGATGTACATGGGTGTGGGTATTGGAGCTCCCTTGAGACATCTGTGCTTTAGCTAATGGTTCTGCTCCTGTCCTGTCCTTCCTCCAAATCCTCTGTTACGTTGGTCAAAGAAAAAGGAGGAAAGTCATGCTCCATGCAAATTAGGCACTTACTTCATTAAAGGAAACATCAGCTCCTCTGCCAAGGAGGCAAACATAAAAATGAAATAAACAATTCACCCCTCCAAACCTCAGTCCAAAGATATGCTTTTAAATTAAGAAAACCCACCAATAAAATATCAGTACTTTCAAGAGAAAGTCTCCTAACCATGCTTTTGAGAACTTTTCCCTGTATTCAGTCAGAATTTAATTTGCTACAGTTTTGTGACAGCTCTCCAGAAACCATCAAATAATGACAATGATGATGGTTTTTCTTTCAAAGGAAAACATCAGCATTCATTTCTGAGCCCTTTGTCCCAGCCCAAGAAAATGATACTGAAACCTCCTGCATGAAGTCCTGGGAACACTATTTGCTGCAGCTGTCCTCTTTTCCCTCAAGTACCAGTCTGCTTGTTACTTAAAGGATAATTGATAGATGGAGTCAAGCATCTCGCAGAGTTTTGCTTTGGTCTCTAAACCCTTGGAAGAGCTTGGTAGAGCCTATGAAAGATGGCATCAGAAAATGAATTAATTAGAACAGATGAAAAAAATCACAGACCATCCAGTCAGGTTGATTCAGAGAAAGGAGATATAGAAGGAAGCATTTTAGGAACTGGAACCAAATGTCTTAATGCCTCAGAGACTGAGGCTTTGCTACAAACTTCCAATGTTATCTTTGGATTTTCAAGCTCCCCTTCATGACTTTAGTTCCTGTCTACTAACAACGGGTCAAAAATAACTCATGATTGAAGGCAACTACTACTAGTTTTTGGGAAACTTCCCCTTTTCCAGTCCCAAAATCCAGGGGGAATGATGAAGAGGCCCAGTTCTGAGCCACAGACCTTTGATGCTTCCAGCATCATAGAACAGCTGGATTGCTGATCAGATAATGCCTTGGGGATTGGATAGGCCCCTCCTAATGTCTATGCTTTATTTCTCTTCCCCTGAGGAGAATAAGCCCTAGGGGCTCTATCAGAAAATGGGAAAAGAATAGAACAATTCAGAAAAAGAAAAAAAAAAAAAAAAATAAAAAAAAAAAGGCTATCAGCCCATTGGAATGGCTTGGAAAAGGCAAATCTGGAAAACATCCAGGTCTGCCATAAAAAGTAGCAAGTCTGGAGCAGATGTGGACTATCTCTAGAAACAGAAATGTGCATTTTCTTTCTTTACAGCAGCCTCTGCTGCCGTCTGATCTATCTCTATACACTGAGCAAAGCTGGGAGTCTGGGATTTGTGAAATAGGATATCCTTGTAGCATCAAAGGGAAAGCCATGAGGCAGGAAGCAGATAACATCATCCATGTGAGAAATGCAGGGAGACCTGCATGTCAGCCACAGCAGGATAACAGAAAATTATATTGTGTACCAGCACCAGGGAATGACACTAAACACACTTACAGTTAACCCCACAGCTGTTTCATCAGTTCTGCCATGAATCACTGGAAAGAGTGCTTAACGGTCTGAATGTCACCTGGGGAATGAGCAGAAAAGCACTGCTTATCAGTCAGCTCCTCAGTGCCTTTCCTCTCTGTCTCTCTTTTTTTTTTTTTTTTTTTTTTTTAACTTTTTCCTCCTCTCCTTAGCCTGACCTTTATAAGGTCCTTGGGTTCACAGAGGAGAAAACAGACAGATTGCTTGAAGATAGACAGATGCTCACTCCTAGATAGAGTCCAGATGCTTCAGGTGTGGAATTATATCTGTGGCATGGCCCACAGTTGCTCCCAGGTTGTCCCTAGCATGCACTGTCCTCTGTACTGGTGTGCACCTTTGAAAACCTTGTCAGGAAGTGAGCTACCAGTTTAACAAAGTGGACAATCATCACTCCAGTTCTTGAGACTGTTTTATTTTGTGTTAAAAACACAAGTCAGGAAACAAACACCACTTGTCATAATATATAGCTGTTATACTGGCTGCTGGCCAGACTTGAGAAGTGGGGCTCATGGGAGCTCTAGATTTTTGCCTTTTCAATTTGTTTTCTCCTTCCCTTTCTGTCCTTTCTCAGACTTACAATATCACCAGCTCTCCCTTTCTTCTAGGTTTCAGGTGCACCGTTTTTGCACTGACTTCATTGTACAAGAGCACTTCTAGGTTTGTCAAACTTTTTTTTCAGAAAGTCATCAGGAGGTCAAAGTCACCTGTCATACCTTTTAATTTATTTATTTATTTGTTTGTTTATTTATTTCTCTTTTTAACCTTCTACTGTATAATAACAGTCTCTCTCTCTCTCTCTTTCTGTTGAACAGATGGGGACCTAGCTGTGTCACTGGGTTTAGATACTTCCCTGTTAGTCAGCTGAAATTAGCTCAATATGAAATCCACACTGTGTGTTAGATATTGCTGATTCGGTAGTGGAGGAAAAACAGATAAGAGAGTTTTCTTAAGGCCTTTTCAATCTGTACCCTCTAAGATACTGTGAACCTGTTTCCTTTGCTAAGGAAAAGATGCTGCTGTGCCAGACTTACTTCGCTGCAAAGAATCAGTGTTAGGGTAGCCCCCCAGATGTTCCTGTCAGAGGAGGAAGGATGGTCTTTGGGTAAAGCCATGTGCTACATATCCATCCTTACATATCTGCCTGCCTACCCTGCCAGTGAGGTTCAGTGGTTCTGGCAATGTGTATTCATGAAACTGAATTCCTGGCCTCTTCTGAAAAGAGAAGAATATGAGCTATTCAACATGAGAAGATAGGTAGTAATTAGGCGTATGAAAATATAAACTGCTTCTGCCAGTGGTTTTAATGGCTAGCGAGAGGACAAAGGAGACCATAGCCGTGATGGTTTCATTGCTTTGATGGAAACTTGCATTAAGCCAGCAAAAGCAAAAAAAAAAAAAAAAAAAAAAAGCAAAAAGTTTTCTGCATGTTGACAAAATGGAGTTTCCAAGCCCACAGGCCAATGCTCTGGTCAGAGATGATTACGTCTGAATTTAAATTGAGAGAGAGAGACGTGAGCTGACAGTGACTGTGAGGAACTGTGAGCCTTTGGGAGGTGGAGCACAGGGTGCTCAGGCAGCTGGGCTGCTGGAGTGGGTAGGTAGATGAGTAGCTCCTGTTTTTCCTATCCACCTTGGCTGCTGAGACCCCCAAGCAAAGGAGATTTCTCTGAGTGGGCTCTGGCCCCCTTCTCCTGCCAGCAAGGAGCCCATGAAAATCCACTATTGCCCTCTGCTGGAGTGAGGGCTGCTGGTGGGACCTGGGCTCCAGCTGGGGACAGGGGAGGCAAAGATCCTCTGAGAGAGGGGCCGGGAGGAAAAGCAAGGGAAAACAAAAAACAGAATGCAAAGAAAAGAAGGGGAGTGTTGATTAGTCCAAAATGAGAAAATTGGATCCCTCTTTGCAAGTATTGGATGAGGAAGGAAATGAGTAGGGTATGAATGGAATGACAAAAATGAAAAAGGAGGGATGAAGGAGGGAGGGAGGAAAAACAGCAGCACTGGAGGAAAGGAGGAGAAAGGGAAATAAGAAAAAGAAAGATCAGGGAGTGTAGAATAATCGGGAGGATAAGGAATAGAGAAGAGAAAGATGGAGAAAATCCAGCGTGCAGAATGAGTGGCTGAATAAATGAATTAGTCAAGATGTAGGGAATAAAGATAGCCTCATTGTGTTTGGAGAGTGGGAGGGAAAAATACAGAAGAGTAACAGCAGAATGAGGTGCAGATTTGGGGATTCCCAGATTAAGTCCAAAGGGATATTTGTAACCATGCACCACACAGTGTGTTCAGTAAAGGACAACAGCTTTCACCCTGAGCTGCTCCTGTCTGCAACATGTCTGCAACTCCAGAAGGGAGAGGCAGACCTGGGCAACTTGTGTGTCTGAGGGTCTGACCTGGCATTCTGCCTTCTCCCCAATAATTAGTGGAAGAACAGGGACCCTGTCCCATGCGACTGCTCTTGTCAGGGCATTGCTGCTTGCAGGGGTAAAGGACTCACTCTTTGGGTAGAAGAGATGAGGATATGCCCACAAAGATGTAGCGGAGGAGGTCTGGCTGTCTTGCCAGCGGAAAGGCTCTGCTTGGGCACACGAGGGGAAGCAGGCAGATGTGAAATCACTGCCGTGAATGATTGCATCCCCACACATGAGATCTGGTCTGGCCTCAGTAGCTGACAGCATACCAAACCTGAATTTTCCAGACACAATTGGATCTGGTGTTGGAAGAATGAAAAATCAGAGGATTCTTTTAGATCTGCTCCTTGTTATTATTAAACATAAATGATCGATTATAAGTTTTCGATATACATTCACCTTCCCCCAACAACAACATGCTGTTGTGTGATTATTCCACTACTTTATCATGGCATATCTTGTTACCTGTTAATGTAGGTGCTCCTTCATCTGTGGCCTGTCAGTGCTCTCCAAGTGTATAATGCTGAATACAATATCCAATTAGCCAACGAGCAGAACTGTTATTGAATTCTGTGCCTTCCTGAGTGCTCCTGTTGAATTGGAAAGTTCTCAAGGCCAACCATCTCTGTGAGGTTTTCTGCACTTTCTGATGTTAGCTGAGACGGAAATACCATGAGAAAAGCATTTGACCTCTCTGATTCCATTCCCTGGTTGAACCGGAAAATGCAGGGGAGGAGGAACACAAACATTGCTGATAACAGCGACAGCAAAGCTCATCAAACTTGTTCCCAAATTGCAAAATAAGGGGGTTATGCTGAGTTAATTAGGGGGAAGGTCTAGGCTTGCTTTGACTTTATCTGAGGGAGCATGGCATGAATTTCATTCTATCTTTTTGTCTTTCAGAATTTAAGGAAGCCTTCTCACTCTTTGACCGGACTCCCAAATCTGAGATGAAAATCACATACGCACAATGCGGAGATGTCTTGAGAGCTCTGGGGCAGAATCCAACCCAGGCTGAGGTCATGAAAGTTCTTGGCAGACCCAAACCAGAAGGTTGGTGTCCTCCTCTGTCTTCATTTTGAAAAAGATCTCTCCAAGAATTAATGATGAAGCAGATAAGGTCTCCTTTTTAATTTTTTATTATTATTATTATTATTTTTTTTTTCTTTTCTTTTCTTTTTTTCTGGAAAATTTAAATGTGACACACTAAAGGATATGGAACAGCCTCTGAAAAATCTGTAGCAGAAAAGTAATCAAGGAAAAAAGAGATCTGTCTGTCAATATAATTGTCTCAAATTTAGGAGACCGAATTAATTTGATGGTCAATGTGTGTCAATACATTTTACAATTACATGTTTTTACCTTTTAAAATTGCTTTGGTGACAGACATTCACTTGTGTTTACTAAAAACTCAGACATTTTGAAGGCATCTAAAGAAACAAAAGGATAGACTGAAAGTAAGGACACAATCTTTTCTACAAAAGTATATGTTAGACGCACTGTAATGACTGTGATTATATCTCCCTTCAACATTCACCATGCACAGGATATGTGTTCAGAGCAAAGGAAATCTCTGCTGGGCCATTTCCACATTCAGGCATATTCTAGATGACATCTCCATCCCTTCATTTTGCTGAGGTTAGTGGGAACCGAGAATTAGGCCCATATTCTACAACTGGGATGTATCAGGATATGGCAATGGCACAGTGGTGGGTGGGGCAAGCAGTCAAAAGGGACTATAAAATACAATGATGCTCTTGAAAGACAAAGAATCGGGAAAATAGAGCTCAGCCCCAGTCCTGCCATCCCCCTATTCACTCCGCAGCTCCTGTCCCAGCATGATTTTAAACACCTCTGTTTTGCAGGGATGCAAAGCAAAGCTGATTTCATATCAGGACTGGGCTCCTCTTTGATTGTCTTCTGCTTAGGTTCATATTTTTATATTGCATCAAAAGCCTTACAATTCTAACTGTACTTTCTGTCCTTGCCATTTGCATATGATACTAGGAGATATCAGATACTAGGAGGTATCAGTCTATTGGTCTGTTATAAACATATTTTTTTCCTTGCCAGAATTCTTTTTCCAGCTCTGACTATCCATTCCTCCATCTGTACTTAAAATATTCCTCTGTGCGTCTCTCCCCTTTAGCCAGAACTCATTGCCATGGTTCTCTTCCTCCTCCAACCTACCCATGGTGTGTGACCCAGCTCTCCCAGAATCCACCAAAACTTTCATTTCCATCTGTGTTTTTGTAGACATGAACTCCAAGATGATTGACTTTGAAACCTTCCTGCCCATGCTTCAGCATATTGCCAAGACAAAAGACACAGGCACCTATGAGGACTTTGTGGAAGGTCTGCGTGTGTTCGACAAGGAGGGAAATGGAACAGTGATGGGGGCTGAACTCCGCCACGTTTTGGCTACTCTGGGTAAGGTGAACCTTATCCGATTTCATCACCCAGGTCTTTCCTATACAGCTTGTGGTGATTTTTCTGTTGAAAATGACTGGCCAAGACTTCACTCATCACATTGTCCTCAGACATAAAGACAAAAATAAAAATCTTGTTAATTATCAAGCAAAAGATCACTAACCTATAACTCAAATATTTGCCTTTCTTTCTTTCCTCCCCTTCCTTTCTTTCTTCCTTCCTTCCAATAAATATTATATTAACATGACCATGAAATTATCCAAACAATGGAAAACCCATCTATTCCTACAATATTTGTCTTCATTTTTCTGCACCTTTTTTATCAGTCATGTTTAACAGAATTGTCTCTGAAATGGAAAAGAAGTTTTTAAAGGAGGAATCAGTATTTCACTATCTTCTCAAATCTTGAATTCAGAAACTCTGTTTTTCATGAATAGTGATGAAAACGTCATGAATAGCAGACAGAAAATTTAATGTAACTTACTGACAGGTTTCAAACTTGTGTTAGAATGCACTGAAATGTTGTCATCTGAATCCAGTAAGCATTTCTCAAGATCAGCCTTTTCTACTAGGGTTTGTCCCCTATTTTAAAAAAAAGGATGACCTATTGCAAAAGAGATTTGACTTAGATAAAAGGATTCCAATGATCATTTTAGACCTGGTATATTGATTCAAAAAGCCAAATCTTTTATGATCAGGGATTTCCATTCCATGACACATTTCTCTGTTGACACATGTAATAATAATGCTATGAAAAGTAATGTTATTTTCATTTTCATCAGTGATACTTTTGAATCATTTTAGGAAACAAAAAAAAAAAAAAAAAAGAAAAATGAAAAACAAAACAGCAACAACAAATCCTCACCACCACCTACAACAACAACAAAAATAACAACAACAAAAAGTCAGGACTGATATCCTACCTAAGCTTACATTAGGCAATGTAACCATTCTTTGCAATTTTTTTAGTTTCACTGTACTAAAAAATGATTTTGAAGTTGTCCTTCAGTTTTCAATAATCCAGAATAACATGGTAATATCTGATTTTCCAAGATTTTTAGGAAATATTTCAATCTGAAGGACAGTTTTATTTAGAATGGCATTTTTTTTTAATATTGCTCAAATCCTAGGCACAACCAAGTATTCTGTAAATTTACATGCTTTTCTGTTCAATTTTCAAAAAATCAGTTGAATTTTCAGATGTTTACATCAGCTGAGGACTTGTTCCTCTGCAGCAGAGATCAGTGATGTAAAAGCGGAGCAACGTAGTAGGACATATCCAACACACCTTATTTTCATTTCTACAATTTCATCTGATATTACCTTAAAATTTTTCCCATGCATTTATAGAAGTCATTTGATCTCGTCCTAAAATCAGTGCTTAATATCAGAATAGAGAGATCTATTGGACTGATCCCTCTGTTTAACAAGAATGCAGCCTTATCGGTAAGTAGGTGCCTAATATTAAGACAATTAAATTAAATGGAATGGAGCACTCATTCAGTTCAGAGATCCCAAAATGATCTTGGAATATTCCTGAACCTCAAACTCATAGGCATACTAGTGAGTGATTTTACTGAGAATTTGTTTAGTGAGGACTTGGTTAAGGACTGACTAAAACCTTAAAGATTTGGCACTTAGAGAAAGCTTATTCTTAGAAGAAAGAGTTTGTGTACAAGACATTATGTGAGTTCCCATATTTATTCTTTCTGGTTCAGATCAAATTTTCTCAGTTTGCAAGTTCAAAAGAAGTTTTCCTAGCAGTCAGCACCACAAATTAGCTGAAGTGAAATTCTCCTGTATTTCTCTCTCACTCTTGTATTCTTTGGTTCTTTGAACTGTTCTTTAGAAATTCTTTAGAAGGGCTCAGAGGTACTGAACAGTCATTTTGCTTTGCACCCAGGTGAAAGGTTGACTGAAGAGGAAGTTGATAAGCTAATGGCTGGTCAGGAAGATGCCAATGGTTGTATCAACTATGAAGGTAGGTATGACCAGTCTTGTCTGAACAGTAGCCATATACTAGAAGGTTTTGCTGCAGTTTTTCTGTGAAGACTTAAATCCAAGGAAAATCTGGCTCCCAATAATCAGTATGTATGCTTTTCCAGATTTTAGACTAATTGAGACTAATAGTTCACCTGATATGTTGTATCTGAAAATTTACTTGCATTTTCCATATCAGAATAGCCATAGAATTTTCAGGAAGCAAGGACATGTCTTCTTTTGATTTTTCTTTCTTTTTTTTTTTTTTTTTTTTTTTCTTCCCTATTTTTAATACCTGCACCCAATATTTCCTTGTCATCTCAAAATAAGATACTCTTTTGAGAGTTCCCTACACAAAATAATCAAATTTTCTTTCAAAATCTCAGAAATAAAGAAAAAAAGAAAAAAAGAAAAAAAAGTTATCCATTGGTCCTTGTTGGTCCTCTGACCTAGGAATTCTACAAGACGTTCCAAAGACCTTTCAGTTTATTTCACTGCTTGTAGAAAACCTGAATTAATGGATTAATGGATTTGGTCATGAGTAAATGGACTGTGTTTCTCCCATGTATCTTGCAATTCTACTTTTTCAGACTCTTCATTACAATGCAATATTCTAGTAAAGATCATGAATGCCTGATCTTCATGTTACTGTACATTTTGAATCCTTCTTTGAAGGTTAACTGGTGACTGCCTGCTGTATTATCTGGTGATTTAACCAGTCTGTCATCTTCACTGAGTCTGTTATGAATGTTTTGCTCGGTGCTCTCCTTTGTTTTACAAATGCTAGTGATCTGATCTCAGGGAAACCTTTCTTATAAGTAGATAATAAGTAGATATCTGTAGATTTAGCCAACAGAAATGGCTCATGAACTTATGGTGAACTCAGAGAAATTCATTGTTGAGCCAGATTAATAGGAAGGAAAAGAATATGTTGCAATAAGTGTTTCTCTCTTTCCTTTTGAATTTCAAAATAATTTGTACTTTTTTATGATGAATGCTTTTTCAAAATGGAGAAAAATCAAAAGCAAAACCTTCTGTAAAAACAAACAAACAAACAACAAAAAAAAAAACATAAAAAAACAACTGGACAAACATCAACAACCACAAAACAACTTCAACTGGCTTTGAAATGACTGGTTTGTTTCTAAGCCTGAATTCACTGCAGAGGTATATTCACTATACCTAACTAGGTGACCTGCTGTGTGTTCCAAAGGTTGACTCCAGAGATGCTTTCAGTGCCCCCTGCCTTAGTACCAATGTGCTGAAACCTTGCAAGATGATGACCCAAAATTTCTCATGGTTGTATACTTTGGAAAGACAGTTCCATACTGCAGCCAGAGCTAAGGGATTAAGCAAGTTATGGATTGACAAATGCATGTGTTCCTTTTCACTGGCTACTTAGAGCTGACTATCCTGCACTGTATTATATATTATATTAAGGATTTACAAATCATTTAGCACCAAAGTATCTGGAGTGTTACTTACAAAGTGATGATGTCTTCATTACATCAGAGGAAGTAAGAAGAATGAATTTAAATAATGACTAAACTGATATATGTAGGACCTTAATGGGTTTAATGAAGGGGAGTTGATATATGATCCTGTTCTTTCTCGTTTCCAGCTTTTGTGAAACATATCATGGCTAACTGAATACCAGGTAAGTCTCTTCTGTACTGTTTTCATATCCTATTATTTTGGTTTTGGCATCTGAGACAGGCTTGGGGAACGTGTAAATGATTAATCCACAAGTGTGAATATTTTCAGCATGCAGTATAGGGAAGTAGACCAAGAATAAGTAGAAAAGTTTCTTCATCCTATCAAGTGCACAGCAAATCAGTAAACTTTCTGAAATTGTCTGGTGAATCTGGACACCTTTGTTTTAGAAGTCCAACATAATATGTCCTAAAAGGATTTGATTTCCAAAGAAAAATGCCCATTCCTTGATGATTAAATGGAAACTTCAAAGGATTTACATTTTGATGTCCAGTTACAAGGCTCTGCTCCTAGACTTTTCCTGAAAATGCAATGAGATAGAATTGAGCTGACTAGAGAAAAAGTGGGCAAAAAATATAAAGACAAATAGATAATCAGTAATGCATGCCTATGTCTCTGAGCCTAAACTTGGTGGATAATTATTGGTCTTCCATAAACCTGGCTCTCAGCCTCTCCTGGCAAATGGATTGGTTTTCCAGGAAAAGACATGAGCTTTGTCCAGCATATCTTCTGACTTTATTCGGTAGTGTTCTCTACCACAGTGCCATTAAGGGTATCTCAGTCTCGCCATTGCAAATGGGCTGAACTTCATTTCCAGTATTGTCTGGTCACTGCTTATTTTTATATTCCTGGAAAATATGCCAGCTGTTTGGAACTGGCATTTGCAACTATTTACCCTGGTTCAGCTGTTGGGGAAGGTTTGACCTGAGAGTTAACCAGCTCTATCTATTCTGCAAAGTGTCTGATAAAGTGGGAAAGGCAGTGGCTTCCTTCAGATTCATTCTGGGTTATTTTTCTTCTTCTTTGGTTTGTTTTTCTACTCAGTCTTGACCAGGCCTGGCTTTGTTTTGCTTGTGGAGCTGACATTATCCCATCCCACTGAGACCTGTCTGCTGTGTGGTGACTTTTGATTATGCTCACTGGCACCCTAGGGAGTTAAGTAAGAGTCAGATCCAGGACTTTGGGACATTTGATCCAAGATATAATTGACCAAATAGTAAACTGTCTAAAAAGCTGACTGCTTTTTCTTACCATGGTCCAGTTTCCTTTCTTAAAACATTTATTTTCTCTGAACATACACAGTTTTCCAGCACTAGATCCCAGTTTTCAGTTCCAAAGATCTGGACTGGCCCACAGCCATAGTGGGTATTCCCAGAGTTACCATTATCCTTGTTTGTTGTTTAGAGATATTTTCAATCCTTAATCCTTTCCAAATCCAATGGGATATTCCCATTATGATGCCAAAAGGCTTTCTAATCACCTAAGGAAGGGTCAGTCACTGAATACAAGTGAGCAGTGGTAAGCTGTAAAGTTGGCAAGAGGCTGAGAGCTACAGCACAGGGGCCAGCAAGAGTGTTTTGGCTTATGATGGGTTTGGAGAGAAAGCTGAGAGTGAGAGCTCCCTGATTCATTGAGAACCAATGTGCCACTGATTTGCCATTCAGCCATGATGGGCATCTTTCCGGGGTGGCATCTTTCACTCCTTGTTGTGTTTCTGTTGGCATGTTTAGAGGAAGATAAATGCAGTCTTTACCCTTGAAACGGTGGTGGCCCTTTGCTATAGAGCATATAACAAACAAATCCCAGAACTCTGACTTTGAACTAAGTGGGACTATGGTTCTCGGTTCAATAGTATAGTGGCTTATGTTTCTAGATCATTTTCACATACTAGTTGAAAGCTACATCTGTATTCTAATATAAGAACTGAACTATGTCTTTTCGTTTCTTTATTTCTGAGCATAGTTATTGTGACTACATTGTATTGACCTTACTTATATACAACCAACAAAAATACCCTAGTTAACTTTAAACATGTAAGCACAAGTAGCCGAGCAGTACAGCTGGAGAGATAGCCCATGCTGTGTTCACAGGGGCTCACTTAGTGTCCCACCTGTAGGTTCATGGTGTTGTTTGAGATGTTCCAAGTGTCTGAGATTCGTGGATATGATGCAGAGCCCAAGACAGATCTGTGTCTGTTGCAATAGCAACTTGCAAACAAGGAAAATCTCCATGGAGCCTAATGTGTATTTCCCATCTGCATAGGGATGTTCTAAATAGAAGTAGGATAAACTGTCTACTGGCTCAGGAACTGGACTGTTTTTTTTTGTTTGTTTGTTTTTGTTTGTTTGTTTGGTTTTTGTTTGGTTTTTGTTTGTTGGTTTTTGTTTGTTGGTTTTTGTTTGTTTGTTTTTGTTTGTTTGGTTGGTTGGTTGGTTTTTGTAAAGCTAAGTCTTTACCCTAGCCTCACATGTGGCACATTTCTATCACCTTTCTATATTACCACTTAACACTTTTCATCCATCATTTGCATGTTGAGGTTAAGACTGCAGGGTTGGGGATGACTATGGATTTTTTGTAATTTTGTGTGATCTCTGATGTCAGCTGGCATCTTCATAGGGCAGAGACTCTCAGCTGCAGGCCTTGCTGCCCATAAGTTGAGTACAGATATATTAAGATGACTGAGGCTGATTCATGATGGTGTTTGTTTCTGCTTTCTTCCTCTGATGCTTAAAAATAACTTTATTTTTAGGACAAGAGAGGCACTGAGAACCCCAGATGCTGGCCTTGGATTTCAATGTATTGGAATGTCTTCTAATTTTTCAGCCCAGATTCCCATTACAGAGCTACAAAATGTACTGTCCCTGAAGTTATTTGGATAAATGTTTTTTGTTTGTTTTGTCTTGTTTCTTCATGGGAAGAGGATGGCCTTTGTGGAGATTCAATACACTCGGGAAACTGAAGAAGCATGGAATCTGAACCATGAATACCTGGGCATTGTCTTTTTTTTTTTTTTTTTTTTTTTTTTTTCTGCTATGGAATATAAACAGCATTTTTTTAAGAAGGAGAGGAAAAAGGGGAGAGTGAATTTTTGTCACTAAGTCAATCAAAAAATGTATTTGTGAGTTAGCTATACACTTCTCTCCCTTTCTCTCTTCCTTCCAAAACAACTGGACCTTTCTTTTTGTGTTTATTGCATTTGTTAAAAAAACAAAAACAAACAAACAAAAAAAAAAACATGTAAGAGAATAAGGGAGAAAAGAAACTAAAACAACTGTTTAAATGTCATGTGTGCATGACACATTGGCCTTTGGTGAAATGTGGCAAAAATAGAATATCCATCAATCAGCAACAAATGCAAAATTCTTCATATATTTCTCAGCTTTGGAAGATACCACCTTTAATGTGTGAGATGTAGAGGGAAAACAAAACACAACAAAGATGTATGAAATATATGCTAAAATGGATCCCTTCTCTGTTCTCCACAAGGATATCTTCCCATTTCAACAGTCTGACCTATGAAACAAGTAAAATGTCTTTCCCAATACAAACTGGAAATTTTTCTGATATACGTCTCAGTCCTGTAGCTTTTTGCATTAAAACATGGGATTCTTTGTCTCCTGGTTTCATTGTTGTTTCTGTGTCTGTGTGAAGGAAGAGGAAATAGGAAAAAATGTACTGATGAGTAATCACAATAGTAATTCAGCAGTTAGAAAATTAAATGTAGTATTAAGATAGTAATAATAAAAAGCTAAAGGGAATTCAAAAAGCTAGTGGAGATGAACAAGTGGAAAACTGTTAATTAAAGGAAGAAATATGTTAACTGTACATGAAGATGCAAAGAGGCAAGAAGATATATCACCATAAATGTTTCTGGAGAATCTACCTTGGAAGCATCAATCCTGAAAAGAGAAATGCATTGAACAGGCCACTGGTGAGATCATGACTGTAGTAACTAGGCCTGCTCTAGTGTGCAGCGGACAAACACCAGAGATAATCACCACCAGTGGGCCATCTCCTCAGGGCTTGCTTTGTGGGCATCCACTTCCCTTCTCACTGTTGGCTCCTGTGTTTTCCAAATGCCTAGTTTGTCTTGGGGCAAACAGCATTTCAAAGGCATCCTGCCTTCCCTCTCTTCTCTGGCCTCAAGTTGTGCCAGAGAAGGTTCAGGTTGGAAATGAGAAGACATTTCATCTCAGAAAGAGCAGTCAGGCATCGGGATGGGTTGCTCAGGGAGTTGGTGGAGTCACTGTGCCTGGGGCTGTTCAAGGAGAGGTTGAACATGGTGCTTGGGGACAGGGTTTAGTGGTGACATTGGTGGTAGGGGGATGGTTGAAGAACTCTTGGGCTCTAGCACTTGTAAGGCTGAGGAGCACCATGAAGACAGTGTGGAAACACTCTGCTAGCAGATGCCGTCAGAAAAGTATCAGCTCATTCTGACCACCTCCTCTCTGTCCTCCCTCCCTTGTTTTTCAATCACCAAAACTCATCTTCAGTCTGGGCTATTGCCACTAAATAGAGTCCTACTTCACCTGTTTCAGGGACAGGCCAGTCAAAATTAGGACACTTTTGCCTGCCTCTCAGACTCCCAAGAAGCAGTCACCTTGATGTATTATGCCTAACTCTTGCAGAATGTCTCACCCTACATTCCCCAGATGACATCTGTTCACATCCACAGATGCAAGTGAGCTTTTTGTCTGGGCATGGGGGTGACATTCATCTATACAAATGCAGATACACATAGAGTTATGTGTCTATCTGTTCTAGTCTTGTGTTATATTCAATGGTTATCTTAGTGGCACAAATGTTCTCTGTACCATAAGGACTACACGTTGTTAGACACTATTACTAGCTTTGTTGTTGCTGATCACAGGTGAAACACACATACAATCACATGAAACCAGCAGCTGGGACTTGCACAATGCTCATGGGTATTCCAGGAAAGCTTCAAGGGCTGGTAGTGCTGCAAGTGAGTAAGAAGTCCTTTGATGGAGCAGAATGAGGGGCAACAACAACCAGGCTAAGCACAACTACTCCAGGTTAATGAGCACCACATGAGCACGCTAGGCAAGAGGACTGCCCAAGTGCAGCACCTGGGGCAAGCTGGACTCACCAGCAACCTGGTGAAGCAGAACAGATTGAAATAACAGCTGGTGTTTCACCCCGAGTGTATTGGCAGGGCTCTTCGTGGAAGGATATGCAGGTCAGCCCAAGGTGCATAAGCAAAACTGTGTGTGGGAGAAGGCTGGAACAGTGCCTGCTGCCTGCTGTGTCCCAGGACATGCTATCACTGAATTTTGTTTTCACAAGCACAAGATTCACTCACAAGCAAACCGGAATAAATAAGCAATATCTCCCCCTTCCCTTCCATTCCTTCTCTCCCCTACCCCGCAACCCCGAGTTAAGAAAAAATAACCTCCTATCTTGAGAATGTTTCTTTTAAAAAAATGTGGCCAGGAGACATGCCAAGTTTCTGGAAGATCTTTTTATAGCACTAGCATCTGGCTCTTTGGGAGTCTCCATAGGGAGTTTTGTTGGTGACTTTACATCTGCTGTGGTTAAGCTGCTAATGGACTGGCTGTCTGGGCTGCTGCCTGCTCCGCTGATTTCTTAGTACCATGCTTTGGTTATTTGAGGAGTTCGAGCTTATTGACTTCTTGCCAGAATTACATAGTACATTCCAGCAGCGACTTGCATTGCAACACCCAGTCATGCAGAAGGGGTTTCAGATGGAGCAAGGATATTGGCTGGCATTTCATTACTCTCTCCTTAAACCCACCCAAGCCTGGATTAGAGTGGGGTATGAAGCATGGATTTTTTTTTGATCAGGAAGCCAAAGAGAAAGTTAATACTAATATATTATTTTTCAGTGAGGTTCATAATCAAATAAACAAATGATTACATCAACAGTTTCATTTTGAGGATCAAATAAAAATACTTCCCCCCCATCAGTGATATACTTCAGCTCAGTTTTTGACATATTCAACATTCTCTAAAAATTCTATTTTAACTTCATCTAGTTAATTACTGATTTGTAGTGAAAACTCAAAATGCTCCATCTGTATCATTCTGAAATGAAACATTTTTACATTTTTAATATTTTTCTCTCTGACCCTGATTTTTATTTCATCCATACCTGTTGTGAAAATTACACCTGATTTTAGGCATGAATTTCCTCCATAATGCGATTGCCCAGAGACTATGAAGTTTTTCTTGGAATTGTTTTGGGGTTCATTTTTCACAGCTGACCCATTTGAATTTGTAATAGATTTGCTCTTACTATGAGATTTATTGCCACTTAGAAATTATTATTATTATTATTATTTTTTCCCTCCACTGAGAATAAAGTGACCCTAAACAGCTACTTCAGGAACAGGCTTTTTGAATTCATTTCAGTGGATTAATTAGGAGTGCATCTTGTCATTTGCAATGCTCTAGAACATTCCTCCTGGCTCTAGACTTTGCTTATATACCACTCCACCCCCTCCTCACTCCACTACTCACCATAAAGCTAGGGTGATAGGTTTATTTGATTTATTTGATTGTAGCAGCAACACTCTTGGAGGGGTAATGATGTGAAAATTCAAGCCCAGAGGCAGAATTAATATCCAACTATATGTTGCTGATCTTAAATATATATATGTGTATACGTAGAGATGGAACTACACAATGTAGACCATGTGAGCTCTGAATTCACCAAATGCCATGTGATATAGCATAGCTATTTTTTCCCAGTTTCGTTTAACGTGGAAAATTCTTTGGATTCCCTAAAGTTTCTTATGCAGTCTGTGTCCATCTAGCCTTCTTCTCACATTTATCTTGCAAAGTTGTTGAAATATGTCAAAAGCCCAACCAAACAGCAAAATGAATGTTTTCATTTATACATCCAAAAGTGCCTGTGTTTCTGTACTAGCTGTTCTGTGAATTCCTTCACTTTCCTGTAATAAAAGTGCCATGGGAGAGTTATGATGCATGCCAAAGATAAAAGACAGGAGAAATGAAGAAAGAAAAGTATGTATGTGTGTAGGTAGGCCTGTGCTGAATTGAAGCAACTGTGTGTCATTTGATTTGGGACAGTGTTAGCATTTGGAGCTGGGCTTCTCTTCCCACCAGGTAGAATCGATGTGTGTGTAGGTGCACACACACAAACACCCAGATAACACAGACTTGGAGTATCTCAAGAAGTGATTTGACATTTGTGGAATGAAGTTTCTAGTTTGATGATACTAGGCTTTGGGGAGCCTAGTAACAGATAAAAAAGTAAAATCAAATCAAACATACCATAATCATGCAATACAAAGTTCTGTTTCAGTGTAAACTCACCATGTGTTTTCAAACTTGCTCAAAACTTCTGACGTTCACTTGCTTTAGGCAGACTTATAGGTGGGGATCACAAAATTGCCATTTTTCATTCCAACTTCTTGCTCGGTATCCAGAAATAAAATATATGCAATATCTTTCAAGAGATTTTGTAAAGCATATATAAGAGGAGAAATTCAGCACACACTCTATACCAAGCTCACTGGATAGAGTGAGAGTATTGCAATTGTTCAGGCAGGTTTGGGCTGGAAGAAAATCCATGCAGCTTTCTACAGAAACTCAGTCCCTTCCGGCTTGCATGCAGTACTACATAAAAACTGAGGTACTACTTGAAAATCTTCTGGTAGCTGCCGCTCAGGTAGGCACCTCTTGTTTATATGGCATCTCCCTTCACATTTCATGCAAACCTTCTGGCTGCCTGAGGTCACACTTATGCTCAGCAAATTCACAAATTTGATTCTTCTGCTGATCATTCTGATTTTGAGGGGCTCATTATCTGATGATGCTCAGTCATGTCTTCCTCCTACCAGACAGCCTGTATTTAAGAATATCACCTACCAAAGAAAATTTTTAGGAAAGAAGGAAAAACAAACAAAACAAAACCTTTATCCCAGTCAACTCAGCTGAAGAAAAAACTCCCCAGAAAGTGTTGAACCCATGAGTAATTCTTCTCCACTGCCATTTGTAAATGCTGAGGGATGGTGAATAATGGGAACAGAGAATTTTGGAACACGCCAGTTTCAAGAAACAATAAACATCCATGGAATAAATCTATGCAGAACCTGTCTTTGAAAACCAAGTATTTCTTGAATGGAAATAATCATGGTTTGCAGAAAACAATACAGTTATCTTTTGAATTATCTCCATCCAACTCATGTCTCTATGCTGCCAGTGCAATATATTTTTTTCTCACAGTGCACCCAATCCTGAAGTGTCATTACTGATATTAATTGTAGTAGGGTCAGTCCACAGTCTTCTCCCCAGACAACACATAGGCAGATATTTTTAAAACGCAGAAATAGTTTTGGATCCTAAATTCCCCCAAGGAATTTACAGCAGAGGTGTGTGGATTTCTCTAGTTTTGATCAAAGTGTTTTCATTCTGACTACCTCAAGGCTGGGGCTGGTGTGGTGTTTGCTGCAGGGAGGAGACTAGAAGTGTGTGTGCATGGCTCCAAATTTCAAGGTAAATTTTACAGTAGCGATATAGCTCTGCATAAGAGTGGATCTTGGGATAAACTAAGTAGCCTTGGTACAACCCAATACTATGGTGTTCTACCTGTGGCCTGTGAATTTCTGAATGGCCAGGCATTTCTGAAGTGTAGGCAGTAATAACACCAGGTTAACAAAATGCCTGTATGCAAACATATCTGCATGCCCTCATCTTACTGAAGGAAGCATAGTGTTGGTCTATGGAGACCTCAGAAATTTCTTTCATGTTGTGTCATTTGGGACAAACACCATGACACAAACACCATGGGAAGTGGATTGGAGTGAAGGGATGTGAAGGAGTGGAACCCCCTTGGCAGTGGACTGCAGAGATCTCTGCCTCCCATCAAGTCTTCTTAGAAGATTAATTTATCTTCCTCAATTCAAACATGTCATCTTCCCAAAAAAGCCTGAAAGTACTTTTGCTGTCCAACAAATGGAGTTTCATACACTTTGGGAAAAAAAAAGAAAGTAGAGTGAGAAAAATGAATGCATATGGGAGGCAGCAAGTAAATACAAAATATTAATATGTTCCAATACTACATGCATGCTGAGCAAATCCCAGACTGAACAGAAGTACTGTTAGTAGCTACTGCTCAGTATTAATGGCTATTATTTTTTAAATTCCTAATAATTATGATTCTTGGCTAGGATTACAGCCATTGACTGGGACCACACTGCACTTGATGCCAGAGCAAACTGAACAAAAGACAGTTACTGCACTGTGGAATTTACAGTCTAGTTTCTTTCAAAACTATTGTTCTCATCAAAATGCATGTTTATGATGTTTACCCAGTGATTCATGGCACGATCACACAGAGAAGTGAGTAACTGACAAAAATATACAATTTTAAGCAACATCATGGTGTGCAGGAACTGTATGAAAAACGACTGAGGAAAAATCTTCAAAGTAAAGCCCAGGTTTTCATGTCTTTCTGGGTCCAAATCGTTAATAAGCGGCAGAGTAAATCCCCACTTCTGATTTGGAGAACGTGGATGGATTCTAGTGTTAGAAACATTGTCAAAAGCCCTCGTAAGCTGGTGTTTTGCTTTCTGGCATTTTGCACCTCTCCTGTGTTCACGCTACAGCTGACTCACCTTGTCACATCCCACACAGCGGCAAAGTGTGGGGGCTTTGGCTGTGTAAGCATTTTATCACCCCAAGAAACATTGCATGAAAGGTTAGAAACTTCGTGGTCTTCAAACACATGCTCAAAGTCCTCGTTTAGAGGCATTTCATGCTTAAAGGTTTTCACACTTGGTGCAGGTAAAATATTGGAGAATTTTCGCCTCCTGAATGAGCATGACCACTGAGCTAAAGGGAACAGCTTCAAACCCAGAGCTGATGCAATAAACTGTTTATACTTCACTTTCTCCCTTTATATACTGTTTTTAGTAGCATGAATAAGTGCGAGCATTGTGTGATGCAGCTCTGCCAGCAGAAGCTGTGAGGATCATTACACAGGCAAAACTGCTTCTCTTTTGATGGTACGGTCTGTGCACAGAAATTAAGCTGCCTGCTCACAGCCTGCCTCGACTGAGAGATGCGGTGTTTCAAACCTGAATGAAATCTAGATTAAGTATCAAGCTAGTTATTTTAGGACACAACAAGCTTTTTGGCCATGTGCAAGGAGGGGACGATATGTCTGGCATCATGTCTGGATGATTTTAGCTATTTTTCATAAATGTAAATAGCAGGTGCTTATTCATAGTGGTGTCAACGGAGATGGTGGCGAATGCAAGGGTGAGCAGTGATGTAAGGATACCTCTGCATCACTGCAGTCTTCAGTGCCTCAGACAGCACCAGCATTGATAAACGCTGAGGCTAGTGTGACACCCACATTATAAACTCATGGCCCAGCTTCACCAGCTGAGGGGGAGTTTTTGGAAGGATGCTGTCGTAGGACACCTGAGACCACATCCCAAAGGGGCAGTCTGTTTCTGCTAAAGACACCTTTCCTCCACAGCTAACAATACAGTGCTTATGTTAAACAGGTTTAGGAGCCAAGGAGCATGTGTGAGAAGGTACTGACACACCACACATGAGCCACTGTGTGTGCATTGAAATGATGCTTTCCAAGGTAAAAGCTGGAGTCTGCTTCAGAGCCAAGGTAAAGTTTTAAGAAATAATGACTGTTAAACTACTGTCCAGACCCTGTTTTTTTGTACAAAAGCACTGAAAAAAAAAAAAAAAAAAAAAAAAAAAAGCAATCAGATTAATAAATAATATGAACATAACATAGAAATACCAAATTCTGCTCCAATACCAAGTTTGCTATAAAAACAAAGCTTTGAAATGTAAAAATGCAGAAGAGGACTGAAAATATGTGCCACAGGGGACTGTTTTATATTTCTAGTATAAATCAAAAGCACCATCTTAAGAACTTGCAAGGTTAGATTTGGTTCAGGGCATATCGATTTGTGGGTGGCAAAGCGTGTGCCCCAGGCTGTGTGGCAATTTCACGCTGCTCCCAGACAGCCCTAAAATAGAGAAGCCATCTAGAAAGCTAAATAAAGTTCTCTCAGGTTGCAAAAACAGCCACAATTTATGGGAATGCACCAAAATAATTTGAGATGAGTGGTTTTGTAGAAGAGCTTTGCCTAGGATCACCCCAGGGATGTAATGAGCTGCTCCTGCTCATGAGTCCTGCAGGGAGAAGGTGCCGGATAAAAGGGGGAATGCAAATTGGAGGATGCTTTGTTCCCAGGAATAATGTCACAAGGAACTGGAGATGGCATTTCTGCCATCCCAAAGTAGGGAACAGAGGAAGATTGTGTCCCATCACCGTGTGGTAGACCTTTCCCAAGTTAATTTTCTGAGGACTTCACTAGCTGTCTTCATTTACTGCCTGCTACCCAGTGATAACTGAATAGGGAATGAGTTCCCCTTTGGGCTGTTTTAGGACATCAGCTGTTAATCACAGCTTGCAGACTAGCATCAAACAATCGCTCTTCAATAAAAATATCCTTCATTTGTCTAGATAACCACTTTTTAGCTGTTGTCAATATATAAAGTGAAGTAGAAACACCCATTATGGACATCGAGACACACACACTCATCTTGAGCTCACTGGGATTAGGTGCCCACATGTATATGCCCACATGTAGCTTTGTAACCAGTTCTGCACTTGTCTGCATCAGTGTGCCTGTGTCTGGGCCTGGTTCCCATCTATGGGTGAAATTCTATTTTGGAAGGGTTGGGATGTGACGGATTTCACCGTGTTTGTCTATTTCTCAGTAGGGAGGTCTGCATCTCCCTTTGCAGTTTTACAGGCAGGACTGAAAGCCTGTTAATGAGTAGGACAAGCATGCTTACAGGGTACAAAACCATGTGTATGGTACGTGTGCATGCACCTCGTTAGTCTGCTGTCTTCCTCACTGGTGAGAGATGGTAGAGCCAACAGAGGTTTATGGTTCCTGAGGAACCTCCTGAGCAAGATGTGATTTCTGAAACATAGCATGACAGAACAGGTTATAGGGGGCCTTCAAGCTAGCAAAGCCTGAAGTCCATCTCACATGGCTTATTTTCCCATTTCACACAGTTGGTCTGTGGCAGCTGGGAGGTTCCAGGGCCTCCCTCCTGCACAAGAGAAGATGCCCAGTGAAAAGAGGGCAGGGGGATCCCCAGGAAGTCTGCATGTTTAGCGTAGGAAAACTGCACAACCGATGGAAATAACTCGTCTGTAATCTGTAAGGCATACCAGTTCCAGAAACTGCTCTGGGGAAAAAGTGCTCTGAAGGCTTCACACGGAGGTGGGTTGGTAGGCCAGGAAGCCTCAGACTCCTTTTCTCCTTTCTCTTCTCTTTTGCTGACTACGGCAAGAACCAATTTCCCGGGTGGGAAGGAAGTGTGAACCTCAAGTCAGACACAGATACTCTATGAACTAACAAAACCTCAGAGAGACAGGAAGTGTCTAGAGACAGGGCAGCATAGCCAAAGACAACAGGTCCTAAAGACACCAAAAATGCTTCACCACCCCCTCCCAGTGCTACCGTTAAATGTTTGCTGGCTCCATTTTGGCTGGGTTTGGTTCCAAGAGGTCAAGATGCCCATCTTGTCCCCAGCCTGCCTGGAGGTTGCATAAACAAAAGGCACTTCATTGCTCCCCCTCCTTTCCTTCCTCATAGCATGAGCTCCCAAAAGCAGACATTTTCCTTTCTCCAAAGGAGAAAGGCAAGGCAAGGCAAGGCAAGGCAAGGCAAGGCAAGGCAAGGCAAGGCAAGGCAAGGCAAGGCAAGGCAAGGCAAGGCAAGGCAAGGAAAGGAAAGGAAAGGAAAGGAAAGGAAAGGAAAGGAAAGGAAAGGAAAGGAAAGGAAAGGAAAGGAAAGGAAAGGGAAAATTATGTGGGACAAGCACAAAATCTGTGATTATCTGGACTGTGATCACAAATCAGATGCCATGAGTCCCTTTCTACGCATGAAGCCTTCTAAAGGATTCATCTCACTGTTATACATAAAAATTCAAATATACACCATTACTGACTTGGTTACAAGTACAAACTGGTAGTACTGGAACTGGTGGTTTCTTACTGGTTTTCATGAAGAACACACATTGAAAAAAAGTCTGAGGAAAAGTCAATTTATATTCCTGTCTTCCTTTGCCATGTTCTTTCCAAGCATGCTTCTCCCCCAACTCTCTGAGCTCCACTAGTTGCAGGTTGATTTAGTGGCTTGATAATTTTTCAGTGATTCCTGATTATCTGCCGCAGTACAATGAAAGATACAGACAGGGATCATAATCGGCACCTTGCAAACAATTGGCTGAACAACAGGGATGTAATGAGAAATTGCTGAAGTACTGCTCTGGCTGCTACACACGCGGCAATGAATCTCTCCTCACACAAATGTGGCAATTTCTGAGAATAATATCCTTTAATGCTCTGCAGATTTCATTTGTCAGGTCTGATTGAGGATGGCAAAGCACAGAACAAATGTCCTTGGACAGAATCCTGTAGGACAGTGGTACGTAATAGCTGTCATGCAATATTTGCTCTGGGATTTACGTGACTATGAGTCAACATTTCCACCTGCACTAGATACCTTGAATTTTTTTTATTGTTGTCAGGGAGGTGCTCAATACAGTTAATAAACTGGAGTAGGAATCTTCTCATCCTAAAGGCTGTGCTGAAGGTAGTTCAGGTTAATTATTCCTTAAAATACCCATTCGGCTCTGTTATATATAAAGAGGGAGAAGAGAGCCTAACTCGGCTGTACTTTTGACACTGCAGACCTTACGGCTCCATTCACCATCTGCTGCTATTTAAGAGCTTAATGTGGGCATGTTTATCCCCCCAAAGCCAGGTGGGTTTGGCAGCTGGTGTAGATCTCTGTTAAAGAAAGCCATGGGTAGCAGCCAGAAGAAGCCATTTACAGCTAGCTCATGCTGACCTCTTAGGTTGCTTTCTGCCTAATTTTTGGTGGTTCTGCCCACTTGGCCACATCCCTGGTGGGACTGGGATGATGTGGGTAGCATGGGGAATGAAACTCTATCCCACCGCCTCTGCACCACATTGTCACCTCTTCTCTCAAGGAAAGCAGAGCAACGTGGTTGTGTGTAAATTGCTGAACTGGTTTGCTGGAGCTCTCATAACTGCTGAGACTTTTCCACGGCCTTTGGCCACCCAACACTCACCTACTTAACCTCTGTAAAACCTCTGTGTCTAAGCATGCCATAATTTTCTCAGTCTTTTTTTGGCTTCTCTCCAGGAATAACTCTCCTATTTTACTCTGCTTATTTTTTTTTTTTAATTATTTTTTTTATTTTATTTTTTTTAAACACTAACTGAAGCTTAACATTGTTTTAAACATACACACATAGATCTGCAGTAATATATGTATACTTTACAATCTGGAAAAAGGCAAGTTTGTCAATAGGAAGAAAGCCATTCAGAGATGTGAGAGGCTGGGAGATGTACAAATCCTCCATTATTTCACTCTAAATGAAATAACCAACTCTTTCATAAAGGACAGCTCAAATGTACTGTATGCTGCTCTGGGGAAGTTCACCTCCTTTATTCATTGAAATTTGCTGATTCCTGCAGAAAGTGTTGAGTGGGAAATTGTGGAAGGGAAGGAGTGTGTCAGGCATGAATCTGAATACATATTTGAGAGCCCATTCACAGTTGCATGGTGTTGGCATGTTAGTATATTTTTCTGCAAATCTCCAGACTTTTCAGTTTCAAACAGGATTGCAGAACACATCTACAATACCTCTTCCAGTTTTGGGGCCCAGTTACAGCAAAGACATAAACTGGAGCAAGCTCAGCAAGGAAGTCACCAAGATGGTCAGAGAACTGAGGAGAGGCTCAAGGGTCTATGCTTCTGTGCTCTGGAGAAGACAAGGCTTTGTGGGGAGCTGCCAGCAGCCTGCCAGTACCTGTGAGGAGTTAACCAAGAGTATGGAATCAGGCTTTGAGAATGATGAAGGTGGGAGGACAACAGAAGGACAACAGTCAGAAAGTGAAACTATGGTTGTTCAGACTGGCTCTGAGGAGGTATATATATATATATATATATATATAAACCATTAGTCAAACAATAGAATGAGTTGTTCGGGGAAGGTTGTACAGTCTCCATCTTTTGTGTTTTTCAAAATCAAACTGGACAAAATAGCCTGGCCTGATCTCATAGCTGACCCTGTTTTGAGCTTGAGATTTAGCGACCTCCTGAGGTGAGACCTGTAACACAGTAGGGTCATGAGCATGCTAGGTGTTTGTGCTCTCACTACAGACTTAAATGATATCTTCTGAGCTCTGATGAAACCTTTCAGTTGGCCTTCCCTCACTTGATCTTCATTTGCTGTGGCTCCTTCCCTTTTGGAATTGCTGGGGCACTCAAGACTCAGTATAGGTATATGCTTCTAAAAGATGTCATTGCTGTCTTCTCAGCCTCTTCCATCGGCTGTGGTTTAAGGTCTGTGGTACTGACATATGTAGAGGAGTGTATTTATGGGAGAAAAGGTGTGTTTTGGATTTCACATCTGAAGGAGTAAGGCAGTGAGGACGATGAGGAGAAATGTCATATGGTTTTCTTGTGGCTTGTTCCATTTGGGTTTTTCACAAAATATTTTCCTTTACTTTGATATCATGGTTGGTAGACCAGAAAAATAAAAATTAAAAAAAAAATAAATAAATAAGAAAGAAAAAGCCTCACAGTTATATATTTACCCTTAAACCACAAAATTCAAGCAAGACAGTATATTGGGCCATTTCAATGCACACAGGAAAGCTATTGTTGAGCAACATTATTCCTTGATTTTACTACTGTAATATAGGGGCATGTGTTAGAGTTTAGGAACTCCCTAAAGAGCAGCTGTTGGCCTGCAGCAATTTAATTGAGAATGTAGCTATGGCTAGCTGATTTTATTCCTAAATCTGTCTTTGGCTCTTTTCCCCATTATCTTTGATCTAGTAGGCCTGATCCAAGGGCCACCCCAGACAGGGCAAATCTGCCTTAGAGACTGATGAGGTTTGGATCAGTCCTGGTCAGCACAAAGATTATAGCCAAACGTGTACTTAGCTTTATGCCCCATCCTTGCAGTTGGTGGGAGCGAACCTAAAATAAGAACAGAACTTTCCATTCCCTGGGGAGAGAACTGGTAGAGATTTTTCAAGCATATGTGCATCAACTGGGATATGTACTGCTACAGTTGTGATGCCATAAAAGTCAGATGCCCAAATCAGGGCAGCAGAAGGAGCTGCCCCAATGTTACCCAGTGGTCAATAGAGACAAAAAGGTATTTTCGAAGTGTGATTTAGAGGAAGGATCCAATTAATTGTTCTGAATTGCATTCTCAAGGCATTTTTTTTTTCTCTGTTAATAAAAGAGGGAGCTAAGGATGATTAGGTTACTCATGTAGACACTGGGTCTACATACAGTCAGATGCAAATCTAGATGCTGACCCACCTATACATGTCTGACCCACGTGTCCTACCTTCCTTCACAATGTAAGAAAAATCTCGGGTCAGTTCAATTTCCTCAGTGCAGATATGTGAAGCCATCTGAGATTTCCTAGGCCAAGTATGCTGCCTCCTGGGGGACCGATGACAAGGGACAAGGGAAAATTTCAGGTAACCCAGTGAGCCTGAAATGGCAGTAAGTGCCTCTATTTAAGCAAATAATTTTAATCTCAGGTCTACATAGACCATAACTGGAAACAAGACACCCCATTTGTATAAACACACTGAATTTAGATATTTGAATCTAGGTGACTGAATCTGCATTGTGGTGTCAATAATCTTCTCCATCACCTGAACATTTTAAAGTCCCAGTCACCCTCCCAAAATATCAGCTGTTACCCTAAGACTAAGAAGAAAGCCTATTTGGATGTCTACTGGTGGTCAAAGCATGATTTACCTGGGAAGAAAATGGAGCAGCATGATCCTGAACCTTCCTGATGATTTCCTTGAAATGCGGGTTATTAGGCAATTCATTAGCATACAAAGTGCCTGAAGTGACCCTCAAATTAACATCTTGGTGCATGTAGAGCTCTGAGGAGACACTAATCTGCATACCAAAATATTGCAGTTATGTTATCTCAGAAGTATTCTCATGCTAATAGGTCTGAGTTTCAGAAAATCAGACAGGGCTTTTAAGTGTAAACCCAGGACTTCACTTCATTTTCAAGGCAGTTTTCCTTAGTCTCTTATGTCTCAGCCTCTGTTGACTATAATTGAGTCTTTACTGTCAAGCTGCATGGAATGTGCATGGAATATCTACATTTTAGTCTCATTTTTCTTCGTGTTCTCTATTGCACTGTGTCTCTTTGGTTCTCACATCTTTTAAAACCATAGATGTTAAATGGGAAATAAATCATAACAGCATCTCATTGCTTATAGATGAAGTTTGACTGGGTGGTTAATACCTTAACTAACACTTATGCAAACCAAAATTGTGCAAGACTTGAGTTTCTTCAAGACAGATTTTTTTATTATTATTTTTAATAAGATTTTAATAAGAAAGAGGTCAGGAAAGGGAGGCAAGGCAGCAAATAAACCATTTAGAACAGCTTTTTTTATAAAGAAAATGAGAAAATATAGCAAGCCAAAATTAGCAGCAGAGGAAAGTTTTATACAGTGGCCCTTATTAAAACCTCTAAAAATGCCTTTGCAATTACCCTGACCACACTATTTCCCAGATATTCCTGAGGCTAAACATGTATTTGATCCTAATTACAGGGAATATCATGAGGAAGGTTAATCACTAACCCCAAAATTGTAGGGACCCACATGAACATCTCTGTAAGGAGATAATCAACATTTCTGTAGGATATATTAGTCAAGCTGCGATCTATAATCCCTATTCAGGCCACTCACCACAGTACCAAAGGTAAATTTAGACATCTCTCATAATATCTTAGGTTTTAGATAGGGATTCATGGCTCTGTCTCAAGATGACTTTCCCTGACTCTGATCCTTGCACAACCAACAGAGGAAACCATAGTGAGGCATAAGGCACTTACAGAACCAGACTGAACATGACTCTTTTTCTGAGTAGGAATGAAGATCTATTGCCAGTAACCTGAGCACAACTTTTTTGTGCTTGGGATATACAATTCAGCCTCAAAACCTTGGCCAAACCACAACTGAGAGACTCCAGTGCTCTGCATTTGACACCTGATTTTACCAGAAAATTCATTGCTGATGCTGGATGTGGCATTTCCCTTGGCCTTTCCTCTCCATCTACAAAACAGAGGCTATAAAAAACCTCTTCATCTACTCAGAAATGACTCATCTATCTAGTCACAGAAATCTAATTATATTTTAGATGACTAAAGTTATCCCACTTGGTCTCCAGTTACAAACTTAAATGATCATGTGTTTCCCCTTGGTCTTGTGTCACATCTTTCAGCCCTGTGTATCTTGGGTATCAAAAGGTGCCTCAGATATCACAAGACATGGAATTTTAGGTGCCCAGATTGTTCCATGGGTGACTTTCATTAAAGAAAAGTGCAATACGCAAAGGATCTTGAACTTATTTTTGGTCTCTTGAGAGTCATCAGAAAGAAGCCCATTTTTTGTTATCTTAAACAGTTAAAAAGGGATTCAAATGGGAAATAAGTAAGAGCAGGAATATACCAGTTTTGTGATCTATACCAAAGACATTCTTATAAAAGTTTTCAGAATACAGTGCTCTTTGAGCACACTCGGTGAAGGAAAAGAAGGTATTTGCCTTCTTAGAGTATAGAAGACTTTGTTCTTCAATACAGACACAGGATGTACAAGAGAGCTGTGCCTTTCTCAAACTGCAGTTGGAGGTCAGGCAAGAGAACACAAGGCATTTTCAGCTGCAGTTAATGCATTGTGTTTAGGGAATTGAATTAATCCTTCAGGCAGGAATTCATCTTGCAAATTCATGTGCCAACATATAGGGAGCAATATGTGGGACAGGTATGGAAACTGGCATCTTTGTCTGTGATCTCAGCTCAATAGTCTGTATTGATATGCAGAAGCTTCATTTGAGATGTTTAGGATGTTCTGGTGTCTCTTTGCCAGGTAGCTGTCTGCCAGACCCTGTGCTATGTTCACCAATGCTGCATAGATGTCTTGGATACTGAAAGGCATCTTAGATGGAAATAATTACTTAAGCAACTGAATTGCATCCTCATTAGCTTCACAGATGGACCGTGCTCTAAATTTCACTGAATCCACTGACTGTTTTTCCACTAACTGAGATGAGATCTTACACAACCTTTTCTCATACAGACATTTGCATGTTTTCATGCAAAACTTGAATTTGAACCTGCAAGCTGAAACTACCCTGAATTCAGTGATTTGGTGCATGTGGTTAACATTTCTCAGAAGCTTTGCAATATCCTGCAAGACACACTTCTAACCTGTACCTCCCTAACTTTGGGTAAATTTCCTTCTCTTAAATAATTTCATAGCACTAATATAGACACTAGCATAGTGTCAGGCAACATTTTGTTTCAGAGCTAGGACAGATTATGAGCATGCATGCTTTTTACCATGGGTCAGTGACATGGGATAAGTTAATTAAGTGCAACGTGATTAAAAACATGAGCACTTGCAGTCATATGAATGTGCTCAGGAATCTTTCTCAGTGCATCTCTTTGTTTCTCTTACTGAAAATTTAAAGCCTGCACTACCATATCACCCAAATTCAACACAGTGCCTCGGCACTTGTTTTTGAGCATGTGATGAAGCAAAACCCATGTACCCACTCACAGCTGAGTGAATTTTATGTTCTGTTCCAGCATTTTATTTCCACATTTTACTTCTTCACTTTTGTGGTGGCAAATGACTCTGAAAGCACCTTTTAAGTAAGCAACATTAATTAAAAGAGACTGTTTCCAAAGGCGTAACTTGACGGACTTGAATTTACAGCTAAAGGGCAAAAAAGAGTGTTTTGGGTTGTTTGTTTCTTGTATTGTTTTTAATATACACAAATTACATGGGGATTCACTAACAGCTCAATTCTAAATTGTTTCATCCCTAACAGGGGCCATTAAAAATAATGTTCAAAAACAAAGGACATCATCCATTTATGAAAGTTAATGGAGCAGAACGTTCGCTTTAATTCTGAATTTTCCTTGTGTCTGGTCCGGGAATGCTTGTTTGGAGAGTTTCATGTTTTAATGCAGAACAGGTGCTGGATGGAGAAATTGAAGAACAAATTGACCAGACAGGCAGCTTGTCAAGAACCAAAATAGGCCACCAAAGCATGAGGTGGAAGAGAGCAGGTTGCAAACTGCATATCATCTAGCGAAAGATTGATGCTCTTGTTCATGTGTGATTGAGTGACTGTGTATTTATGATTTCCTTGAGCAGAGTCTAAAGTTTATAACCTACTGGTTTTAGATTGTTTTTGGACATGGCCATCACTCACCAGAATTAATGTGTTTTTCTTCCTTATAAACATCTTCAAAAATGAAAATACTCTTCCTTTTAAAGGGAATATTTCAGCAGTTTTGTATTCAAATCCTTCTTTGTTTCTTCTTCTGATCTCAAGCAAAAATGTAGTCTTTCTTCCCCATTTGTTTTTCTTTTCTCCATTTTTTTTTAATCCTCTGAATATTTCCCGTGACAGCAAAAGAAAAAAGTGACAGCAAAACCTGGGAAAGGAGAAACAAATGCAAAATATATATTCAATGCATTAAGAAATGTTATTATTTTCAATTAAAAGTTTTGTAAGTTCCTTTACAAAGCAGAAGATGAGCCGTGCTAGGAAAATCACTTCATTAAAAATTTTCAACCAACAAAACAAAAAAAAGAGTCTTGGAAGACTGTAACTTGCAACCGCCTTTGTCAGTGCTTCATGTGGACTCAACAGTACAGGTGCAATGGTAATGGAGAATTGAATATTTTTCCACCATTTGCAATGTAATTGCATATAATTTGGAGAAGGTGGAGGCTGAGATGCAAATCCTGCCATGAGTTTCCAAGCCTCAGTATCCCAAGCCAACTTATAGAAGTTTAAGCACACATTTCAGATACCAACTCCATGGATAACCCATGTGTAGCAGATGGCACAGGTCCTGCTGTACTCCTTTTATTTGATTTGATTATAATCTCAAGGAAGAAGGTATAGCTTCACATATAAACATTTACACTCTTAAATCTGACTTAATGATTTAATAATATTTTGTTTTACAGCAGTCATCACATAGATACATCCTGACTTCATTGCCTTATGCTTTCTTTATCCTTCTTAACCTTCTTAAACACATCTGGAAAACAAGATTTGGAGTTAGAATGCACTTTGTACTTTATAGTGTAGGTGTAGGCTAAGAGTGAGACATTTAAGCCTGAGCTCAGCTTCTAGAGCCCCTGTGCAGCTGATGGAGCAAAGCACCTTAGTGTGCCTTATCTTATCTGCCTTTCTCGGGATTATATGGTTTACTATCTGAAGTTCCCATTTCTCTCCTTATTCTGTGAAAGAAAACCTGCAAGACTGTGAGATCACCTGAAAGTTTTAGGGGTTCTTGCTGTTGAATATTGTTGATTTTCACTCACACTCTGTCTCTCTCTTTTTTTTTTTCTTTTTCTTTTTTTTTTTTTTTTTCATTAGCAGCAACTGCAAGTTCCTGAAAATTATTTTCTTCATGCTGGGGACAAAGAATCACAGAATCATAGAATGTCTTTAGTTGGGAGAGACCTTAACGATCACCCAGTTCCTCCAATCCTCTGCCATAGACAGGGATGCCATTCACTATATCAGGTTGTCCGGGGCCTTGTACAACCGCCTTGAACACCTCTAGGATGGGCATCCAAAACTTCTTTGGGCAACCTGTTCCAGTGCCTCACCACCCTCTGTGTGAAGACTTTTTTCCTCCTAACTCTTAATCTAAATCTCTCCTCTTTTAGTTTCAAAACATTTCCCTTTGTCCTGTCATTATCTGCCCAAGAAAAAAGGCGATTTCCATCTTTTTTATAAGACCCCATTTAAGTATTGAAAAGCTGCAACTATGTCACCCTGGAGCCTTCTCTTTTTTTCAGGCTAAACATACCTTTTAATGTATTGGTCCCAGCAAAAATCTAAGCTAGGGACAATCTAAGCCAGGAGCATGTCCTGGGACCCTATGAGTATTTTCAAGGCATCACTACAAATATTCTCCTTCCTCAACAGGAAAACCAATAGCGAAAATGAAGATTTTTTTTTTTTTTTTTTCTAAGGAGTGAAGCTGGGACTGGAGATCCTAATGTGTACATAGAGTTTGAAATGGGGCACATAAAAGATTGGTGAGCCCTATAAACACCTTGATGTGAAACATAGTTCCTTCAAAACGCATGCTCAGCTGGTTTCTAAGTCACATTCTTCCAAAGATGTGCCTCAGTGTCTTGAGCTTTGAAAGTCTACAGATGTACCAGATGTGATTTTACAGAACTGCTCCAAACACTTGTTCATACTTCATCAGGTGCCATATAACACAGTTCAGGCCTCACATAGGTCCTTTTCTTATCTACATTTCATCTGAATGCAGTTGGATTGGATTAGGTACAGAAATTCAGGAGATATTTTCCAGATGTAAATCTGACACAAAAGGATTTTTTATTTATTTATTTTTTTTTCCACCAGCCTAAAATTTTGTGTTTCAATACTTTTGAGGACTCAAATCAACACTGTCCCTGTGTTTCTGATGATCTACTGTAGCTGGAAGCTCAGCAAGCCAGCTCCACTCATCCTCATTTGGAGCACTTCAATCTTCCTGTACAAGAAACAGACCCAACAACATATAGAGGTTTCAGAGGTTCTTGCATCATTAAGAACAAGAGGGAATTCAGTAAGTTCTTGCACTGTAAGATATGGCACTCTGTGTCTTTTTTGCAGGTCTTTCTGTACCAAAGTCACCATAATTTCAGTGAGGTTGTTCTTCAGCCAAAGCTGATTAAAACCAACAGGATATTTCTGTGGGTTGGGACCTTGCAATCTACAATGTGATACTGTTTCTGAACTGGCTGTTATATAATGATAACAAATCACTCTATTATACCTGCTGTAATAGGAATCACAGCTTACAGTACAAAAGCTTTTCCAATGGTTTCAGACACATCTGAAAGTCCTAATGGAGTAAATTATTTAAAAACGTATATATATATAATTTATAAATAAAATAAATACCTATTTATATAATATATCTAATTATTTAAATGTCTTGTGACTAAAATTTTAAAAGTCTTACTGATCAAATAGCACAAAAGACATGATGAAAACCTAAATTCTGCAAACTGTTTTTCACTTGAGTCCTCTGCAAAAGTTGTATACATACTTATATCTATGAAAAATACCCAGATGAAATCAAGAAAAAGGAAATATTCTCCAGTACTCCTGCTTGCCTGATAGTTTGTACTGTAGCTAGATACTACCTAGATTATTCCTATGGAGCTAGATTTTGTTTTTGCTGAAGTCAGCCAGTCTATATAGAAAGTTAACAGAGCCAAGTCATGGATGTGGGCAGTGTCCCACAGCTGCCCACACTATTACATTGTTAACATAGACCCTGGCATTGCTTTGACCTGTGTCCAAGAGCAAATGCTCAGACAATGCTTGAGCACATTGGGGGATAGCACAAATGAACTTATTCCCAGCATGAAGATTGCCTGTGGCCACTTATTTAGGGTGTGTGGGAGGGAGATAGTTTATTTGTATCAGCCAGGGACCAAGAACAGGCTGATATTATTTAGTAGCATAGACATGGAGTCTTGTGTGCTGGCCCCAATGGGGTTAAGTTCATCACTTTTAACATTTTCCAAAGCAGAGTTAGACAACTTGGTGTCATCATGGAGAATGACAGGAACCCAGCAGTGCTCCAGGCCTAAAACCTACACACACACACGTGTGTGCATGCAAACACTCCCTGCGCTGGAGAAACTTAAAAGACCAGTGACAAGGCAAAAACCCCATTGAGATGAGTCCAATAGAAATCCTCCGTATGCGATGTGATAACATTTAAAAGTACACAATGAAATTGTTAGCCATTGATGGGAACAGACAAATGGTCTTGCAAACTGCAGTGTGGATTAGTGGTGAAGAAATTGGAGAAAGAACAAGATATGCTTAATTTTGTCTCTGCTGCTTCTATAATTTGAGTATCTGCTCACCTTAAATACACTGGCATTTATAGCTAGGTAGTTGCATTTAACAAGGAGACTAAAAAGGAAAAGCAGTGTGGTGAGAAATGTCAGATATGAGATAGAAGTAAAAGATTTTCCATCTGCTACCAAGGACAGCCCAGACTGGAAAAAGAAAAAAAAAAAAAAAATCTCTCTAATCCATTTGAAGATTTAAAGTATTATATTTTATGATAAGATAATGAAAGATAAATCCTAATAGGCTACTTTTTTTTTTTTTTTTTTTTTTTTTTTTTTTTTTTTTTTCTTGGATTGAATTCATGTCAAAGAGCAGATTCCCACAGGCAACGAACACAGACCTTTTCTGGAATGCAGACTTCAACATGTAGACAAATTCCCTCCACAAGTGTTCTCTAAATTCAGGACTTAGATCTTTCACTTTCTTCAACCTTCAATCCTCAATCTCCAGCTTCCCAGCTCTAAATAAGCATGTGGTGAACTGTGGTGATGAGGGTGCCTTATTCATGGGTCTTCATGTATTTACAGTGTGATTTCAAGATTATAAAAAACACCACCACCACCAACAAAAAAATCTTTTAAATAAAGCTGTTTTAAGCTACCTACTCTGTGTACATGAGCTTATTTGCCATGGGTGGCCCCCCTGAACAGTTTTGTACTCTGAGCGTTCTGCAAAAATTTCTTCGGAATCATGCTGGATGTCATGTTTTAATATTCTGCCTTGAGTAATGGCCAGCAAGATGCTGGAGAAACCTTTTAAAAGTAAGAGTCTCTATAGTTGTCCATGTACCAGTGATGTACTTATGCCACTCACAGCATATTCTCAGGCTCAAAGAAAAAACATCTTAGAAAATATTTCTGGTTTAATTTCCTTTTATTTAAGAAAAGCAGAACAAGGTGTTGACTATTAAAGTGTTGCAAACACCATGCAGAAGATTTCATAAGAAGGTGACATTTTATGATTTAAGATCATCATTAGGGAATTAATTCAAAAATTCTCAGACCTGTGGAAGCAAGGTGAGAGGGAAATGTTATTTGGCTATATCCCTTATTCATATATTTTTTTCTCGTTTCTTCTTTGTGTTATGAGGTGTAGTAGATAACAGCCTATAAATACCACTACAAAAATATGCTAACATTTTTCTTTTTCTCTGTAATGCACTTTCCATCTCCTGTTCTCAATGAGTAAGGCATTCTTACAGGACCAACTTCCTTTAGGATGGGTGTTCTGAAGACCTATACCTCTGCAGCTCACAGGTTTTAGCTTCTCAGCTACAGAGAAAATACTGTCTGCAAATCTCCATGATATCTGAATGTGACGCACAAGCAGGTAATTCAGAGCATGTGGGAAATGTGGTCCTGTCTGCAGACATTTGTGTACTCTGGTCTGAAAGATTATTCCTCCTCCTTTCACTAAGGGGTTAAGAAGTGATTGGCTTTATAAGGTAATGAAATAGGTGAAGAGGAAGAGAAATGGGATTTTTCAACTTACCCAACATTTTTTGTGGGTTCCAATGTTGTTCCCCAATTTGGAAGGAATACTGGTTTGGTTGTGGGGAACATATTTCCAACAAACATAAAAAGTGAACTGTGTAAAAACCAGGATCAACCCACCTGCATAGTGAGCTCATTGGCAACAGTACAGAGACTTAAAAACAATTTGGAAAATGTTTTCAGTGGGTGTTGTAGGTGCTTCTGTTGCACTAGGGAATCTCAGACATATCTAGGGGCCTTTCTTTTTGACACTTTATTATCCAGAAACAAGAGCCCTAGCATTTCTTTCTGACCCTTTCAGTATCGTCAAAACCAAACAACAACAATGAACTCACTCCTCAACTTGGAAAAAAATGGAACCCAATATAGTTTATTCATTTAAACAGTAATCTATATTGTTCATGCTTTTGGTGATCTCAGTGCAGACACAGATCAGCCAAGCATCTGAAAACTGCATTTCAAGGCCCTCATTCACTTCGAATGAAATAAATAATAAAATGAACAATCCAAGAAATAGAGCAGAGATGGAAAATTCAAGACATATTAAGAAATTGTGTAAAACTTGCAACGTTCTAGCACAAAATTCTGCGTAGAGATAGAGAACGATTAAACATAGCAAACTTTCAAATAGAGTGGGAATTCATGGAACTGAATTATTTATTTTGATTTAAGGTTAGCTATCCAAAATGGAAATGTGAGACTCCTCTGCTGAAGCAGGTTTTAGCACTGGGTATGCTGAGCTAAGCCACAACCAGCTCCGAATTCCAATTACACCCACCTCATGTAAATGCAAGACAAATCAGAATCAGTGTGATGACCTCCCAGGAGTTACTGCTGATATTTGGCCAGGTAGATAAGACCTGTGTTTGTGAAAATATTGTCTACTTACCCTTTGACTCTCCAGCCTTTCAGTGGGTTCACTTACTGACAGGCCATTTGGGTGGAGCTAGGCTGGACTTCAAGATCTGAATTGATTTCCCTGGGACCATAGCAAAAAAGCTGAAGTATTGGGCCAGAACTCCACCCCATGTTATGTAAGCATCACTGGGGGATGGAGCCTGCATTGATCTGGAGGATTTAGACAGGTTTCTACCAGGAATCTGGAGAACAAAGGTCAGAGCAGTTCTTGGAAATGTTTTTTTTTCTACTCACTCAGTTTGTAAATGAATTTATGATGGTAAGAGGACAGGAAAGATAGTCCTTGGCAAAGCAAATCATTGTGGGTTATTTGTGAATTTTTTGAACTTGTTTTTTTTCATTAAATATCATTAAGTTCAAAGTATCGTATCATTAGGAATTAAAATTAAAATAAATCAAAACAAGCAAACAAAACAAGGCATAGCAAAACAAACATAAAAAAATCACTTTAATTTTCCAGAATTTGGAAGTTCTTTCCAGCCCAGCAAGTTTTCCCTACCCTCAGTAACCAATTACCTAAATGAACATCAGTTTGGGAGGCTCAAAACTGCAGTCTTAAGGGTGAATATTCTGCCTTCCACTTCCCCTGGAATTTTTTTTTTTTTTTTTTTTTTAATGAAATACTGCCTAGCTCTTGAGTATCTACACCCAGTCTAAGCATCCAAAATGAGAAACAACAACTTTCCAGCTCTCATTCTGAAAGGAGGAGCTCTGCCTATGATACAGCCTAATAAATTACAGACTGGTAAATAACCAAGACTAATTTCTTTAGCTCATCCTGTCCCTTCAAAATACCAAGAGTCAATGGATGACGTCAAGTCTGCGTGCTAGTTTTCAGTTTGGCTCACTGAGCTGCTGGGGCCAGTAAGACCTTGGCTCCTCCAGGAGCTTTCACACCTTTGTGCACTTGACCTTTTCTTTGTAAGACTTGGCCTCAACATTTTAATTAATTAATTTATTTATTTATTTTTCACTCTGCTCATTGAATGAGAATAAAGCTTAGTGCCAGGAAGCTGCCACTGAAAGGATTGGGTAGAATAAAACTTGTATTAAAAAGATACTTCCTACAAGCAATTATCATTCTTGAGCTTTGGAAGTTCCTTCTGTGTTGGGAAGCAGATGCTTCAGAACATCTGCTGCACACAAATGCAACTGGACTGTCACCAACACATCCTGCTATTGTCTTGCAAAAGCAGGGTAAGATTGCAGGTAAACAAGAAAAGAGTTGTAGAAAAAGTAATTTTTTATTTGAAAGCTTCCAGTCTCATTCAGGAACTGTGCTGAAAGGCATGATTTCTCTTCTCTGCACCAGGCTTGATAATGGATGGACATTTTTTATGGGGGATTAGTGATTGGCTCTGGAGCAAGCCACATCGTTGCCTTGTGTACTTCTGGCACTTCAATTCAACATGTTTTAACCATGTTAGCCCATCTGGCCGGTTACTTCCTTCAGACATTTGACTAAGCTAAATGATCTTGCTAGGACCAGTCAAGAAGGAATGCCCTAAAACTGCACGTGTATGCCAAATGAATATTTTTGGTTTGTCCTTTTTTTTTTTTTTTTCCTTCCCAAATTGTAAGTGATGGCTTCTCCAGTGATTTCAATTGTTTTCGTTCATATTCATTTCCTGGAGGATCTTAGCTAGATATTCTTAAAATAAATCATTGAACAAATATAATAGTAATAATAATGCCAATAATGTCTCTTTCTCCCCAAACCACATACACTAGTGCACAAAACTGGCAGACTGTGTTTTGCTTTGGGTTCGCCCTTTTTTCAAACTCAGGCCAAAGCTTGGAATGCAGTTGTACATTTTTAGCAGTCACATTAGCACCAAGAAATAATAGCTGAAGTAAGGACCCCATTGAGAGAAGCTTCGGACATGAAGTGGAACATATTCCAGTCACAAGCTTTGTGTAGATCTGACAGTGTCACCAAGGGTTGTGCTTTTTTTTTTTTTTTTTTTTTTTTCCATGAAAACACTGCATAAATGGATCCTGTGACCTGTACTTTAACTTGCTGTGGAGAACATCCCATCTTGCTTTCAATCTACTAGATACTCCCATTGAAGCAGTGACTTTTTGTAACCTCTGGCAAACACACGCCTTAAAGGTGACAAAATGCTTACAAACTGGGTGTCTGGGACTACCGGCTTTGACCATGAGTGGAGACCATCAATGGGCTGCTTAAAAAAGGCACTTTGGGAATGTTGGAGAAGAGGGAGTTCCAGTTTAAAAGCTTTCTTCCTGGGCTGAACAGAAAAAAAATAAAAAGAAAAAAAGAAAAAATTGTGTGTGATCCCCTGCTAATCAGTCCTATCTCACGTACCTGGTGGCATCTTCCACGCCTGGAGATGTCTTAAAATTGATTCTCTTCTGAAAGCACCTGAGTGCCATCAAAATGTCAGTTGTAAAAACACTGAAGAACTTTTTTTTTGAAGAAGTTTTTCTTCACAACTGTCACATTTCTTAGTTGTGAGACGTGGCTCTGTAACAACCTCTTTTCATTTTCCAACAGGAGAAGATTCATGTGGAGGTGAACTTTCAAGGCCTGCAGGCTTAAACCCTACTAGGATTTTCAGAACAGTTTCAAGGGTGCATCTGATAGCTAAAAACACATCAGAAGATATTTATTTGTTTACAAATAAGTTTTAAATCATCATCAGTATTCCAAAGGAGTGTATTTTCCAATTACAGGTACTATTTCTCACTCAGGTGAAGGTCTGATCCAAAGCCTGTGGCCAAATAGAGAATTCTTGATTAATCTCCCTGGGCTCTGACATCCCTTTTGGTCAAATTCCTGGTTCCTACAGAATCAAGGCTTTCACTGCAGCTAGGGTTTTTTACATTGGATAGGAATCTGACATTGCTCCAGTCCCAATGGAGCAATGCAACCCTGCAAAGATCACCCAGTGACTTGTCTGTGAAATAAAAAACTCAATGAACATAACATTCCTTGCTGTAAAATCAGACAAATTGGCAAGTGTGACCATATGAATAGCAGATATGACCATCTAGTCAGGCCTGATAGATGACTGCTGGGATGCAGGGAAGAATGTTTCACTTTAGTGAAGAGCAGTGAAGCAAAAGGGGACAAAACTTCCTAAGAGCTGAACCAAATTTTGCGGCCTGTAGATGTGTTCTACCTTGTGAGCAGCCCAGTCTCCTCTTTCCCAGAGCAGTGCAGCTACTACCATGTCTCTCTCTTAAGAGAGTGGAATTCACTCAAGACTTTGTAATGCAAATATCTCCACATGTGCTGATTATTGAGACCATCTTCTATCGTTTGTAGTGATTTAGTTGAGAAGTGATTAATTTAAAAAGTATGTGCCTAACGTATGCCCCATCAAACCTACTTTTTTTTTTTTTTTTTTTTTTTTTCTTTCTCTCTCTCTCTATATATTAGGTATAAACAGCAATCATCTTCTATTAAGAGAAATGGGAACTACAGTCAAACAATGCTGAATAACAATTCCTATGCTGAGCAACGAGACAGAAAGGAGGTTATTTTCTTTCCTTATGTTTTGGTATCTATTAGCCTTTTCTGATTTCCAGTCCATGCTTGCTTATCCTTTTCAGGCAACTTTGATATCTTCTCTCCCCTTGATATAAGGGATGTGTTTCTGCCTCCTAATGCATAGCTGCAGAAACAGCAGATGGCCTGGTGATATGGTTTGGGCTCTCTGCTCGAGGATCCGCTGCATGCTTTGGAAATAGCTGAATTTCGAAGCATTTGGACACCATGGTCTGAAGGAACCAGTGAGTCATATAAGAGCACACTACCCACTAATTCAACAGTTAAAAAGGTAGAACAGGATGACACTGCTAAGGTGGCAAATGGAGATGAAGACATTCTTTCAGGAAATAACCCACTGAAGGGTGTTTGGCTACATTCTTGACTTTTTTTTTTTTTTTTTTTTTTTTCAACCAACATGGTTCAGGAAGGCAGGATGTAAGGAAAGCATCTGCCATACAGAAGCCTGGACAGCTTTTGCTGTGGCATACATTCAGCTGTGTTGACGTGGCACCTAATGCTGAAATAATTGTATGTATCCTGGTGTCCAGAAATAGTCTCGGATGGGGTTGTCACATGGCAAAGCAGCCTGTGGCTGCAAGGACATCAGTCCAGATGTGAGGAAGCTGCTTTGGTTCCAGCAGCTAACTTTAGTCTAACCTCATGAAAACAAAAATGGTCTTGGGAGGACAAGGTTTTTATTGGCTCTATTAAACCTAAAGGCATCCCAGTAGGCAGGTCAGGCTTAGCCATTATTATGGGAACCTTGGGTCTGATCCAGAGCCTACTAAGTCAAAGGGAGTCTATCCAATGACTCCAGCAAGGCTTGGATCTGTCCCACTGGGTACAGGACCGGAGACCTTTGAAAACATTGTTTTCCTTCAGTTCTCCAGAGTATAACAATTTTAGAGTTCCTGCATCTTTCATTTTTCTCTTTCCACCCCCCTCCCTCTCTCTTGCCCTCTAATATTTTTTCTGCCTCTCTTCTTTGGCAGTTGCTGGTCTGGAAAACTTAGAGGAGAAACACGATCAGGCTGTTTTCTTCGGTCACACGCCGCCCTCAGCATTGTCTCGGGTAACCGGGCTGCTGTTTGCTAACCATCATTACCTATTTCAAGTGGAATTGTTATCTGGAGCTCCAGGTTCATCAGGCAAACTGGTACAGTGCAGTGGAAATCCTGTTTTTTATTGATTGCTCTGGTTTTTATTGCTCTGTTACAGGCAATGTCCAGCCCTGCAGGTGCTCTACCAAAGCCTGTAGCTAGAGGCCAGCTGCAGATTATCACCTCCTGGGGTGAGGTTCAGAGCAATGTCACTGGCTCCTTGTTCTTCCCACGCTTTCCTCTGCATCTGATGCACAGAGCTGCAGCTGGAACTATTTTCTGGGGTCCATATATTTTCTGATTGCTCTGTGTCATAGCACATATCAGGTAATAAATAGATCCTGTGCTTCGTTTCTGAATGCCACTGAACCTTACCTTTATTTTGTCCTTATATTATCATGGTCTATAGCTGGATAAAGGAATAGGGAAGCAGCAGGGAATCCCTCCTGTACATGAATGCCTCAGAGTCACCACTTTTAGCATCCTTGCAATGAACTCTCCTCCTGCTCCCCCTGTTCCTTGTCTACCTATAGGAGAATGAAAGATGAGGATTATTATTGCAAGTCAAGAAATGCAAAAATTAAGGGCTCTATAAAGTTACCTATACAAAGAAATCCTGTGCCATTGGAAATGCTTTAGGGGTAACTTCAACATAGGATGAAGGATAGGACACGAGACTTGCAGGAGACATGCATCCTCCCGGAGCAGTACCTGGGGCCCACACGAGGTACCCTAAGGCAGCAAATGACCTGTCTGTAGGCAGCTGAGTCATCTTGGGGCTGCACAGAGATCCTGTGCCACTGAGGGAATCATAGAATCACAGAATGGTTTGGGTTGGAGGTGACCTTAAAGATCATCCAATTCTAACCTCCCTGCCATGGGCAGGGACACCTCCCACTAGGCCAGGTTGCTCAAAGCCCCATCCAACCTGTCCTTCAGGAAAATTTCACCTGAATCTTATAAACTACAGCCCTTCATCATCACCTTTATATGGTTACTTACCACTGCCAGATCAGAGCTGGCCTTGAAAACAAAGGTCCTTTATCCAAATCTAGATGTCCTGTTTCATTTATTCATTGTTTGCCAAATTCAATTGACTTAAGTTGACATATAATAACTGATTGTTTAACTTTATTTTGCAGCCACTTTTTGGGTTCACTGAAGGATTAATTTCATTCTGTTAGGATTCTTCTGCTTCCACAATGAAGCCACACACGAAAGTAACCTTTCTGTCTTTTTCATTTGAAAGGAAACTTGAACACACATTCTAATGGAGATGCCTATTTTGGAACAGAAGTCCCAGGAAACATCTCAGGAGCCCTCAAATTAGTGCAGCTTTCCTATTACAGATTACATGACAGACCTATAGCAAAGTAACTCCATTTCCAAGTGTATGGGCTGCAAGAAATGTTTACCTCCATCCCCAGGGCATGAGAAATTGTGGAAGCAGCCCCACAGCCTGACTCATTTCCTTCTTTAAATGGGATCCTCAGGAAACAATCCTGGAAATATCTCAATGGAATTTACAGTCCTTCATGCAACTAGCCTTTAGTCCCCCTGCTGACACATGCTTGATCTGAATAACATGTTATGTCCTCAGGCTTTTTTTCCCCCTCTTTAATACTTGTAGAGCAGCTTTTAGCAGCTGCACTCAGCCACCCCTGACCTCTGTTTCTCTTGCTACATGAGGTTCTAGGGCTGAACAATGTACAGCCTAATTAATTCAGTTCATGAAGCCTTTGGTTTGGTAAGCAACATAGCTGAGTAGCTGAAATGACACAGCAAGGTCTCTTTATTGGGCCACCACATAATAGATGGGTAAATCATGTGGATGTTTTCATGATATGCAAGCTCGTGGGCATCCTATAAACTTGGTCTACAGAGTTTGCATGTGTGATAGGTGGAGAATTAACAGAGACCATAGGATCCTGATTAACTTCCCCATTTGTCATCCATTTTTTGAAGATTTTTAGCTGTATGATATCCTTGCACTGAGTGCTGTGCCTAAGACAGAAAATAGCTTTGTCAATGGTCTCCTCACTACCTATGCTTGGCCAAAAGGCACAAGAAATTGCATCAAACTAATGTTCCATGTATCAGTCCCCATAAATAGCTTGGAAGAGTCTCTCATTATTGCATATCTAGCTTGGTACAGGTCCCTAGGGACCACAACTCTTACAGGGTAGGAATAGTCTCTTCAGTTTGGTGAGGTTGGTCTAGCAGCTTGCAGAAAAAGGTCAAGAACCAGTGTCTGGATGAGATGCACTGAAAAGCAAAGGTGTCTTATGCAGATGTGATCTCAAGAGAGGAAAGGTCGATGGTGGAATTTTAAGATTTAATAACAAAGAGGGTTTCCTATATACACAGTATATATGAAGGACTTTTTAGGATGGGGTGGACTATCTTAGCAAGATCTCTTTCCACCATTTCTTGATGCTTATTTGCATAGATTTGTAGCAGATTTTATTCCACTCATTTGTCTTCTTCTCTGTTAGCTTATGCTGTTTCTTGCATACCACCTTTTCAGAATGGCTTATTTTTTTCCCCTCTGATGTCTGAATAGAATACAAATCTTGCAGTTTTTCAAATATCCAGGTAGAGGTGGGGAAAAAAAAGAAGGATAAAAGAAATCAATTTCTGCTGATTTATGACCAAAACAAATTAAGGAACAAGGTTCTGATTCTTTTCATTTCAGACTCTTCTTTTTGGAAAGTCTCATTTCTTTGTGCAGAAGCTACTGAAATAAAATCTGCACTAAAAGAGCTTCCAGCACGGAGCAGGTTTTCTTTCTTTGTTCTTTTTCTGAAAAAGGAGTTGGCAGTTCATTCTATGCTGAGCCTGCAAACACCGGCAGGCTGATCCTGTCAGAATCCCTTTTTCATGCTTCCTGAAAGACTGGATTTAGGCAATTCAGTGCATGATATTCAAGTGCACCAGGATGCACTTGAAACTCCTTGGAACTAAGAAAGTCTGCTCTAGTGGTGAGGCCTCTGAAAAGGCAAATCTAGTTCTGCGTATCATCACATAACTCTTCAGGGCTTTAGTACAGTCTATAAGATTAAATTTGTCCTAGGTGTTTTAGATGCCTAAGTACAAGACTCTGTTCACTACACACCCAAAGTAGGACTGATATTTTTACGTGATGTGTTCCCACTTTGACAAGGATGTCCTTTTCACAGGGGTCTTACTGGCAAGAGTGACAGTTGTTTCTAAACTCATGGATTGGTAGCTGTGCCCAGGAGGGGAGGTGTAAACACGAATCTTATTGGCACGTCAACATAAGAGTTCAGAAAAATCATCTCTGATTTTCCTCACTGGTCAATATCTGTTGCCATGCGCAGGCCCCTGTGAGTCATCAAACAGTCGCTAGGGAAGGAAATTCTCCCCTTTTACTTCTTGGAGACCTGTCGTTCCCAGTCGGGGTACACTTTTATTTTTTTAGAAGGTGCAATCCCCAGCTTGGTAGTAGGTGTGTTCCCTTGTGAACCTGGGATAAAATCATAAAGTGCGGCACTGTTATGCTGCTGAGATCCATACTCAGGCCGGCCAAACTGGAGAAACCCTGGAGGTCCTTAAAACCAGAATTTAGCTTCTCAAACTTGTTATTATCTAATGTATGCATATATGAGCCTGAATCAGGTTGGAAGATAAGTCTCAAAATATATCTAACTGCACAAATCAAGTTAGCAAAGAGTAGTGCTCTTTTTTTTATCCAATAAAGCATTAAGCCAGAGTGTAGAAAAACCCATTGAAAATCCCTCACTGATTAGCAAAGATAAAACAAGGATTTGCAAGCTCAGTGCAGTGCTTGCTACATAACAAGGGAGTCTGCAACTAGTTCTCTCCACTTCCTTGGTACAGACATCTTCCTTAGACATGAAGATATTTGGTAGAGCAGAGAAGAGATGCCAGCTTGGGCGGGCTAACCAAGTTACAAAGTCCTTCTTTTGACCTTTTAACTTATGAATATTTATTATTTGATGCTTTTTTTTTTTTTTTTTCTCAGGCTACCTACCTGGGAACTCAAATGTTTGCACACAGTTGGCATTTTGTGCTTGTTAGCAGGGTCTGATCAGTGTTCCTGACCAGACACGTTCATTAACACTACTGCGGACCTGTTCTGGGCTGGTGGCATTTCCCCTTTTGCAGAGCACCATGGCAATGCCGGTGCTTTCACATTCAGTTCCTTCTGTATCCTTCTCATTCTGTGTTATATTAGGTTCAAGTCTAAATCATGAGGCCAACTATGAGAGATGATTATTTGACCGATCTGTTTTAATGCAAACTCAATCCTATATGTTCCTTCAGATGCTGAAAAATATTGCATAATTATTCAGAATTTGGTTTGAGAACATTGTGATATACTTGAAGGATACATGGAACAGAATAATCTCTGAAAAGTGATAAATCCAGACAAATGGTGACTAGAAGGAGTCTGGGATAATCGTGCCATTGTCCATGCACCAGGCTTGAATCCCTTTTGAGGTTCAGCAACTAGATTTCTGAGTTTATTTGTTATAAGAAACAGAGTGCAATTCCCCTCCAGCCATGACAACAGCAGGACAAGCACATGAGATCGATTATATTACAATGAGCACCACAACAAAAGACATTTCACCTTAGCTGTGGCTCCAGAGCAGACTTTCTGGAAGAAATGAGAAAGTTATCGTGGCCTGGAAACTAAAGTAATGAACTAGGACTCAGGAGACTAGAATGTATATCTGGCTCATCTGGTTTTAAGACCAGAAAGGACAATTAAATCTTATTATCTGATATGGAAAACATGGGCTACAAATTCAAATGTTCGTCCTTCCCATGAATCCAAAAACAGGTGTTTGCCTTGGGAGCTCCTGCCAGAAAATCATCAGTCCTGAAGTGGGGAGGCCCTAACAGATTGCTCCAGTGGTAAATCACAGTCATTTCTTAAAGGCATTTCTCAGATGCATTAATTTAGCTTTACTTTCCAAACCTTGACATTTATTATTATTATTATTATTTGTTTGTTTATTTATTTATTTATTTCATGCTAGATTGAGGGGGACTTTAAACCCAGTATGTTTTTGTTAGAAAAAAATCATAAGCTTATACATAAGCTTATTAGCATATAATTTAAATAATAAATGCCAATTATACAACCTTTCCTATGCTACAGAAGCATGCATCGCTCTCCCTTTCTCTCTTTCTCACAGGCACCCAGTGAAGCCTCAGCATTGGACCTGGTACTTAGTGACATGGTTTAGTGGGTGACATTGATAGGGTGATGTAGGACCAGATGATCTTGAAGGCCTTTTCCAACCTTAGTGATTCTATGATTTTATGATTCTATGTAGAATATACTTGACACCTAAATGGGTCTGACATCTGTGACACAGGACCTACAGAAGGTCTCAAGTCTTTTGTACTGGCAGCTGCAGTCCAAGTACATTGGCTCATCTTAAATGACACTAGGCACCTCTGCTTAAATAACCAAAACCTTGTCTAAACTTATGTGGAGACATGGACATTTTGTCTATTTTTTTTTTTAAATTAAATTACATTTAGTTCAAATATCAGAATCTGGAGCTGAATCCAGCTTTTGATGCCATGGTGAAAAGCTTAAGGTTGACTTTTTGTCTTTGCTAGATTTCTGACCTTGTTTCTTCAGCCATTTGTATAATTCTGGAAGGGAATTCCAAGCAAAAAATATATGTTCTAAAATTATATTTCTAACTATAACAAATAACTCTTCCAAGATGTCTTTTTTAGATTCTTTAAATGAAAAAGTTCATGTCTTCCTGATAAAATCATTGATTCCCCCCCCCCCCCCGAAAACCCATTAATGAAGTATTCTTTCACTTTGGATTTTAAAGTCTATAAAAGTAAAGTTGCACCTCATTACAACAAAACATTTGAAAAAAAAATGTTTATTCTAGCCCAGTGCTGAAACACTATGTCATGTTAATAAAATCATGATTTGCTGATGTCCTGGAATCTCTAAGATTGCTTATGGTTCCCAGATGATATTTCCTGTAAAGGTGTTTTCTGTTTTGTTTTGGTTTTGTTTTGGTTTCAGTTTGGATTTTGGATGTTCCAGATGGCAGTAGGTTTCCTTTTTTTTCTTTTTCTTTTTCTTTTTCTTTTTTTTTTTCTTTCTTTTTTTTTTCCTTTTTTTTTTTTTTTCTTTTTCTTTTTTTTCTTTTTATTTCTTTTAAATGAACTTTTTTTCGCATTATTTTCTCAAACTCAGGACAAACCTTGAGTTTAGTAAAGATCACATGATCAGAACCTTACATCACATTGAAAGTGTTGAGTAATTCTGGAGAGAAACATACAAGCCTCATGCTGGATATGTCCAAGACAGAATAAATAACACTTGATGATAGTTTGGGTTCATCAGCAGGCAAAAGAGTAGCTCGAGGGGCAGTTTAGCTTTTCAGGTACTGTTTTCATTATCAGGTGCTACATTCCGGACATATAAAAAACCCTGTAATACACATTAGATGCTTGAAAGATCTGACCAGTAGTAAAAAATAAGCAGATAACAACAATAAATAAATGAATGAATCCTCCTGCATAGAGAAGTTTGGAAGATAGGTGCATAAATTATTTCTTGTGTCTCCTGAGAGAAGATCAAGAGGCTTGACTTATGGTTAAAAAAAAGGCTTTCCTTAGATATGATATTACAGATGTTAATTCAGTTATGTTCTGAAATCTCCTTCTCTTGTAGTGTTTGGAGACAGGTCAGAGAAACATCTGTTAGAAATAATTATCCTGCCTCTGAGAAAGCTGGATAAGATGATTTTAGAAGGTCCCTTCCAACCCCAAATTTCTGTGATTATCTTATTCCTGTCCTCCTGAGATTTTGTTTGGAGTCTGTTGTTAGAGAATGACCTAACCTACTATTTAAGGGTCATATAAGTAGTATCTTGACCAGCATCGTAATATCACAGTTCTTGAACTTCTTTTGATGTTCAAGAAAAATATGTGAACTGTTGCCTGGACAGTCTAATCCTAGATCTCTTACTATTTTTATATGTCTTTTCTACCTCTCCTGCCACTTACTCGCCACTCAATATAAAAACTATATTCCCACTCATTAATAAGTAATCTGCAGTTTTGGTTCACTTAGCTTTTAAGACTAGCCAAGAAAGGTCTTTTTTTTCTTTTTTCTTTTTTTTCTTTTTTTTTTTTTTTTTTTTATGGTCTTTGGGGTTTTTCTTCTGGAAGAATTTTTATAGGAAATCAAAGGAGAAGGTATACAAGATTATAATCACATCAAGAGACCTCAGAAAGATGTATATTTTTGACCTAAGAGTCTGCATTTAATGGCTAGCAGCAGACCCCCAGAATAACACTGCTTATTTTACCTGGAGCAAATTCATCAGTCTGAGCACAGATTTTTGTTTCTTTGAGTAGGGTATGAGTATGAGTTCTGAAATACTTTTCACAATGTTGTTTTCAGGAGCTAATGGGTGGTTTCAGCCCAAATGTCCATAGCATAAAAATGTTTAAATGAAGATTTATCAGGTTACCTGCTTCCTCTTCTGTCACCCAGGATTAGGAAGGAGAAGTTAAATAGCCAATAAGTAAATCCAAGGGAGAACTTCATTGACTAAACGCTAGACCAGTGCTAAGTCTGTGCTGGGTTTGGGGGGGTGCACTACAATGTCTCATATCTTGTGACTAAATTCTGGTCCTAGAAACCTATGTCAGAGCTGGAAGTGTGGTTTACTCCTTTAAGTCATATCTAGCTCTACCTTGAATAGATGTCTTGCTATTACAGAGATATTTCTATGACACAGCCTGTGCCAGAATACCATTTTTCTTCTTCTAATTCCAGCCTTTCGATATGAAATGACAGGTTATTCCTTCTTCTCTCTGATGATACTATCTTTCAGTTTAAAAAGCTTTTCTTCTAGTCTACATTGGCTTTTGTTGTTGTTTTATTTATTATTGTTATTAATAATAATAGTAACAATTCTTTGGTACTTGTACATTGCATCCTGTTACAGCCTTCCTCTGCTGAACTAAACTAACAGATTTTTTCACTCTCTTAAGAAAGACTTTTCCTAGTTGCTATATGAGGGAGTGTAACTGAAATAACTTAGGTATTCATTCTTAATCTCCTTCTTTCAGATGGCCTGTGAGGGAACCAGGGAGACATCTCATTTGGGGTATCTACCATATAGGTATTTTAAAGTGATTATATAATTTGATGTTTTCTTTGAGTGATTTGTCTCTGTGTACAGGCATATTTGCATATAAACCTTTCCATATCCATGTAGCACTGCAAAGTGCTTGGTACAGGTAAGAACACCCACTACAACGTGATCTTTTCCATTTGCCTGCTGGAGGCTAGAGAGCTGATGTTGTGCCAGGATACACATTCCTTTCAAGTGGAGCTGTCTAGAAAACCTGAAAAACTCTGGGAGGTAAAGCCAGCTAGATTTCTCAAGATATCTACATGGCACTTTCTGGTACAAAAGGATCTTGGCAATTTTAGTGTACCCATTACTTATTACTTGCAGGCACTATCTGTACCCAGACACGTTGAATGGCAACCTTTGCTCCCAAGGACCCACATACCAGCAGATGTCATGAGCAAACAACTTGGCTATCATGGTGAGGAATCTGAAAAGACTTTTCATGGTAAAACCCTGGCTTCCTGAAAACTTCCTAAAGTTTTCAGATAACATGCTACTGAGTTACAGATCTTTTAACAAAACTAGATTAGGTTTTGGTTGCCGCAGTTTGCATATACATTCCGAACTCTCCTTCCTTAGCCATCCCTGATCCCAGCTGCATTCTGCCATTTGTACTCTGAAAGTTTCCTCAGTCCATGCCATTTTGCTTGGCTGGGATTGCTAAAAGTGTAGCTCCCACCCACATGCCATAAACTAGGAAGAAGTGTCTATGTTCTTGAGGACCTAGTGTTTTTAGGCTTGGAACAACCTCAAGATAATTCAGCAGCAAAAGCAATAACTACCTTCATTAATGGACTAATAGAACTGTTTTCAAGAGTGGCCTGGATATCTGCAGTGAACTCTGAACTACCTCTAAAGAATCAACAGAAGTTAATCCTGTTCTTAACAGACTCGGATCCTCCACTAAGGCTTCATTCTTCTCATGGGAAATACTAGGAGGTATTAAAATTGAAAAGACTGAAAACTACTGTCTGTGTTTAAAGCACACATGCAGAAAGTGGCACTTTGAAGTACAAGCACATCTTTCATTTGAAGGGATTCAAGCTTCTTACGTTTTGTGGAATTTAACTTTCCAAGCTCTGGACTCATCTGTTTGGCAGTGCCATCTTCCCTACATGCTGAACCTGGGAGGGAGTGCAGGAAAAAACAGACAGTTCAGGAAGCCCAAAAGGAAACTACCATGAGGAAGCAGGATTTTAATCTTCTTGTTAGGACACTTGTCAGAGTGATGTGTCTCATGGCTGAAAGCTCTGACTGTGATGACCTGATACCACCACGCTGACCAGGCTCCTAGCAGAGAGCCCTTCACATTCCTGGAAATGCAAGTTTTAGATGCCATCCCTTAAGAGAGAACCTTGATTCAAGCCTTTAAGATGCAGATAGTGATGGGATATCACAGATAGTGATAGTGATAGTGATATTATTTCCTTCTTTATCTGCCTCTTTGGCACATGGACCTTTTGGCTGTTCAAGCCACTTAGCTTTGAGTACGCCTATAAATCCAGACAGTAAAGCATTTCAGATATGGCTCTAGGCATTATCTCAACCTTAGTCCTGGGGCAAATTCCCAGCTCAAAGTGTCTAAAGTAATTTATGCCCTCACTGAATGGAAAAACAGGAATTATGTGCAAACCAACTTCCTTCTGCCTGAGTTTTGCAGCCTGGAAAGCCATCTGGTTTTCTCCAGGCCAGTCACGGGATGAGTCAACAGATAGGTGACATGGATAGCCAGGGAATTTGGGTTGTGATGTGGGCTGCGTTCTTGATCTAATGTGTTTCATCCCTCTTCCAAAAAATAAATAAATAAATAAATAAATAAAAAAGGGCAAACTTCTCAAAAAGACACAACTTTTCCATTGTTATTTAAAGATTCAAAGAAGTTCTTGCTTGCCTCTGTCTTGTGAAATCAGCTGAGGGAGAGCCAACCTCCTACAGATGTGTGACTGTTTTGAATGCTCACATACTACATTGAGAACTGTATCTTACTCTAGTCTCCTGGGTCAGGGGAGGGCCAGATTGACGGGTGGAGCTAGGGAGTTTCATGTCTTGGTTCTGTAACTGGTAATTAAATAAAGCTTGTCCTCAGATATATTTCTGGAGCCATCCAAAATTTGATCTCTGCTTTTCCACTAACAGCAAGTTCTGACTGCATTGGATGGGGACTCAGCACACACGGTCCTCTTCCGCCTCTTCCTTCTGAGCAATGACTTTGTATCCTTTTATTTCAAAACCTCCTTTTCTAAAGAGAGGATAATGAGTCTGGCCTCCCTTGTAAAGTGGATTGAATTCTACTGAAGAAAGTCCAGGTAATAATAAGTGCTAACATTACCACAGCACAAAGCATTTTTCCAAAAAATGTCCAAAGATTTATGTCTATTTAGGCTTCAATTTTTATTCTAGACTAACCAATACATACTTTGGCTTCACTTGTACCATAGTCAGACCCCTCTTGCCCTTTAAGACTTGTCAGCTATTTGCAACTTTTTCAAACCTGTACCATAAAACAATACCTGGAAAACATTCATGTCAGCTTCACTTTTAGAAGAATCATTGAAACTTCATCCACTGCTATTGATTTCAGCCTCGTCATATATTAGTTTTTCTTCTCAATGAGGACATTATTTATGCCATTCAATTCATTAAATAAATTGAATAGCTGGTACTGGGAGACCATTACCACCCTGTCAGGTCTGAGAATGCATTCTGTGTTTCTTTGTCCCAGAAACCACTGACCAGAGGGCAGAAACCCAGAACATGTGTATTAAATTATCTGCATGCCTACATAATCCCAGTAAGCATTGCTCTTTTTTGTCTAACACAGTTAATTATTGCCAAAACCCAACAGATCTAATTTTTATGTACAATTAATAATAATAACTTTTATTATTATTCTCTTGGATAAGTCTTATTGAACAATATGTTAGGGCAATTTTGTGCTGGGGGCATTGGGACATCCTCATGCTACAGGGCAAGAGGACTGTTTTTCATCTGTAGCTGATCTTCGTGGATTCACACCTCCATTCCTGGAGTCCAAACACCCTGTTTTGGAAACCGGGAAAGTTTCAGAGAGTATCAAGGGCATTAAAGAGAAACTGGATGCTGGTAATAAGAGAAGTTGCCCAGAGAAGCTGAGGACATCCCATCCCTGGAAGTGTTCAAGGCCATGTTAAATGGAGCTTTGAGGAATCTGATCTACTGGGAAGTGTCCCTGCCCATGGCAGGGGGGTTGGAAGTAGATGAACTTTAAGGTCCCTTCCAACCGAAACTGTTCTATGATTTTATGAATGACTGATACAGATGTATATCTCAGTATCTCAGGCTGGCTTTGAAGATGCCAAGGACTCATTAGTGTCTGGATACCAAGAAGTTTGCAGTTTAGTTGAGCAAGGCACACAGACACACAGACATGGAGCATTTGGTTACAAATATTATTTGCAATCTGACATGGTCCCCAGAGAGTAAGAATATACTTGCTGCATTCCCAAGCAGGATGCCTAATATTAAGAACTCAGACATCAGCAAATTTATGATAAATTAAAAGTTCTATATGACATGCGTTGCAAAGTGTTTTAGTTATAAAAGAAATCATGTCTGTAATGAAGCAGATTCTGACTGTAAAACCCCTGAATTTTTATTTTTACTTATTTATTTATTTCTGAAAATAGGCCAGTGCTTGCTACCCACATGTAAACTCAGGGCTTCTGGAGAAATGGAGCTTGGAGGACCACCCAGCAACCACTGTGGCTCACCTAAATGGACTACCCATCCAAATGTTGATCCCTTTAGGGTAAAAAAGGGTTCCTCAGAGCAGAAAGTTCATGTTTTCTGTTACTGTCCTTGGCAAATGTGACTATATAGTATAACCTCATGCAAATCTCAACTTCTGCTGACAGAAGTAGCCCCAAAGTGCTACTCACCCTCTGCAACCTCTCACTTTAAGCATTGCTCTTCAGCTGCTTCATTGTGATCTATGGGAAGAAGAAGATCCAGATGAATATTTATCCCAGAAAAGAAAGAAAAAGGTCAGGATTCACCAAAGATCCACAAAATTATTAGTGCTGACAGGAACAAGAAGGTATCATTCACCAGGCAGGTCTTGGATGGATTAAATTTCTGTATAGCTGTGAGCTTCACTCCGACTTTTCTTTGTGCAGCAGGAAGGACTTGAGGAGATCCCCTCAGGGTCATGTAAGTGGTGGTTCAACATTGTTCAACAATGACCACCAGTTTGCCTGCACTGGAATTCAAGAAAATCTACAATCCTGTTTTTTTTTTTGCAGACTTTATTTTCATCCTCTTTCTTTATGTGTTTATTTTTATTTATTTATTTATTTATTTTAAGAAAAGCAAGTATTGTCTGTAATAAGCTGCAGTGGTTCTGGCACTTTAAACCATAAAACTGAATTATACTAGCTTAGATTTTGTTTTTAATGTTTGCTTTTGTAAGGATGATGGATTGTTTTTCTGCTTGGCAAAGTCCATTTTGCTTGCAAGAGACCATGTACAACCTGCCGGTGAGAAAACCCCAAGTGCAGAAACCACAGGTCCCGTTGCTGTTAGCAGCTGCTGACATGAAAATGAGTTCTGAGCCTAGTGTGATCTTGTGCTGTATGGGCACAAAATCTGATTATTTTTGGAACAGAGTATGATTAATTTAAAAAAGGGATGGATGCTGCAGTGCCTGTCAGTGTGTGAACTAGACTGAGCAGCAGCTCTTCTCGCCCGTCTCACTTTCATATGACAACTGCATATGGATGAGCTTGATGGGACTTCAGTATATAATGCTTCAACTTGGAAACAGGTGGAAAAAAAAAAATTAAAAAAAAAAATTAATGTGGGATTAATCTCTAGGGTCAGATGCCCAAATGCAGGAGTTTATATATATGTCATCCCATGAGCTTTGTGCCTAAGATTCCATGAGAAAAATCAGAGATCAACACAACTCTTCCACTGATCAAATGCACTGAGTTTCATCCCTCATATTTAGAGATTAGTTAAAAAGGAAAACGTGAGTGGAAGATTACGTTCTCTTGTGATCTCTGCGCATCACAACTGATATGAATAAACATGCAGTATTAGGAAATTGCTGAATAATCAAATTAAGGGATCACCCCTTCTTCATTATAATTCAAATGCAGGATGAGGAGCAGGCTCCAAAACCTCTTCTCTTCCTTCTTTTCTTTACCCTCTTACTTCCTAGCTGCTTCCAGGTTGTCTAACCGAAATCCACCTTAATTCAGCTCAGTTTAGAAAGCACTGCTCTGTTCCTAGGAGACTTACGTGAATGTCCTCCATTCCTCTGCAGAAAAGTGCCTTGACCTTATCAGTGGCAGTAACAAAGATGCCTCTGCTCCTGTGGTTGAAACCAATGTGGCACAAACTGGATCAGTCCTAACAAGTGAAGAAGGACAAGCTGTGCTCATTTTCCTCCTCATATCAACCATGCAACAAACATACCACTGACTGTACTGGCTGGAGCAGGGAGCATGCTTGACTCTTCCCATGAATAATTAATTAATCAGTGTTGGTGCTCACCTGTAATTGCCAAAAATGTGTGACCACAGCCCCCTGATGGTGCCAGCACATTCAGTGTTTGTTCAGTGGAGCGTGTGGATCTCCATCACTTTCATGCCACCCCCAAACAGGTGGAGTGAGACGTGATGACTTGCACAGGTGCCTGGGAACAACGTGAATTTTGATGAAGGCACCTTCCTCATCAGGATTCAGCTCCACAGCCAGATCGTTTTGTTTTGCAAGCACTCGTGATTCCCGGATGAAATGGTTGCATTGGACCCATTGAACCCTGTGTTAAACCATCACAGAGGGTATATGGAAGGGATAGACTTGACTGTGAACAAGCTGAAACTGGAAATTAAGTTTCCAGCCACCCAGAGTGTGAAGATCAAGGGGCTCATAGGGATAAAGTGTCTGCAGTGTTTTAAAAAATGAATGTGAAAAGGCTATGAAAGGAACTGAATGAAGTGGTATTTGATGTTTGTGACATGAAAGCTTAAGCATTTAATTGAATGCAGACACTGAAGAATGATGTGACTGATTTTTGTTACTTGTATTTGTGTCTGTTGTTGTTGTTTTTTTTTCACATAAACTATTATATTAATTATATTAATCATATTAATTATATTAATTATATTATTCCCTGGGCTCTGTTCAGGAGACAGAAAGGGACTTGCTTTCTCTTCGTGGGTATCTTGGTTTGAAGGGAGAAAGATTTAATTTTTAATTCCCCTAAAACCTCCAAGAACAGCTACAGAAAAACACAGGGTATATTTGGTGGTATTATCTTGAAGGGGGCTGGTGAATGTAACTTGCTTACACATTCTTCATCATACCAATAAACAATCTGAAGTCATTTTCCATTTTCTTATTTTCTTCCCAGATCAGACTGGAAGTAAAAATTGTCTGAATTGTCTATCTTTTTTTATTTTTTTTTTAATTTTTTTTTTTTTTTTTTTATTCTTTTACCTTCCTCTTACCTTCCTCTGAGATGTAGTCAGGGTTTTTCAGATCACCTTATGTGCTTCAGACATTCTACACCTCATAGAGGGCCATGACCAAGGCTTGCAACCCTCTAGGTCTTTTCCTGCATCGAATGGAGGAAGTATTATTTTTAATAGTACTTTAAAAAAAAAAAAAAAAAATGTGAGAAGTCTAAAGTTTGTCCCCGACAATAGGAAACCTACTGTGGGTGATGGTGTAGGAGGAATGTCTGTAAACTGATGATCTGTGATATGATTTGAGCATCTATTTATATTTGCTGTAAATCCCTGTAAATACTTACAAACAGCTTTTAGAGGCCCACCCCCCTACACATGAAGGGGCTGGGGTTGGGAACCCAACTGCATTTTGGATTCTGGTCTCCAAGCTGTTATTTGTGAAATAGGTGTCTGTAGCTTGTAAAGCAAGTCTGGTGTGAGGGTGGCCTCACGTATGCACAGAGCTGTGAGAATCCTGCAGCACTTCAGGATGGATTTAGGAAAAATAATATCTAAATAAAGCTTGCAAGCTGCACAGCACCTGTTATTTGATTTCTGAGGCCATTTATCAACCTCTATTGTATTTCTAGGAAATTATTAGGCTGCCTTGCCTTACAGCCCCCAACACTTAATGGAACAAGGAAATTAGTTAATGGCAATTAGACAACATCCACAGCCTAATCTCTCTGAAATGGCCTATAAATGTTTTTAACAAGGCAGAGCCTGCTCTTTGCCAAGTCATTTCTTATCACATTAGATAAATATTCCAGAATAGGATTACATTTTTTAATTCTCTCTCAAAATCTACACAAATATGTTGTTTTCATTCATCTCAGAGAAGCTCCTAAACTCTCAGCTTTTTAAAGGGATGTCTAATATTTTTCAGGATTTATTTGTTCTCTGTTATCTTTTTCTTCCAGAAATTTAATTACAAGACATTTCAAAGTGGAAGAACATCTCTACCAAGTGCAAGCATATCTTTCTACACAGCCTAAGTTCCAAATTGGTTTATTTGTTGGAGATTTTCCTCCATCTAAAATTCTAAAAAACAGTTGGGAGTCCAGCTTGTAAATAAGTAGACGGCTGATATAAGTAATCAATGAATACTGAAAGCATAAAGGAGTAAAAAGGGATTAGGTTTCCTTTTTAGTTTCAGCATGCTTTTCTTTATACTTCCCTTATGCTCAAAACCAAATAATAATAATAATGATAATAAAGAATAATTATGTTTGGACTACAAACTTTAATGGGGAAACAAATAAAACAAATTTTCCAACTGCATTCCCAGTTGTAAACAGCATTATTGTAAACAGCATGATCCACAATAATTTCATAGGGTGTTTGATGGTCATCATCTTTTCACAAGGAGACAGCATCTTTTCTGTTGAAATAGGCAACAAAAAATTGTATTTCTATTGTTCAGTGCTAAGGATGTGAATCCTCAGTGATGAAGCCATTCAAGTACTTGAATTATTTTACATGAAAGTATGCTTCTCATTTAGTGAATTATCAAATTGAGATTTAGAATTTTCCATCCACTATTTGCTTTGGGACACTATTAGGACAAGAAATTAAGCTTTTTTTTTTTTTTTTTTTTTTTTTTTGTTGTGGGTGTGGGTGTGGGTGTGGGTGGGTCACAGAAACTATGAGAAATTTCAGTGAAAAATATACGTCTCTTTTTCCTCAACAATTCATCTGAAGAGAAGTATTTTAGCCTTCCCCAAATTGAAACGTTCTAGTTTTACTTGCTGAAATTAACCTTTGTTATAGTCTTTTTCATCATTAAACTGTGTTTCTCTGATGTGGTGTGTTACAGCAATAATATCCGAAGTGGATTGAATCTTTTTCCCTTTGCATTAGGAAAGCTCTATGGTCAGATTACATCTCTTGTCATGCACCAAGTAAAAATTTGTCAAAAGAATGCATGCCTTATAGTAAGCACATGGTGAGCAGTCTTCCAGGCAATTCATTCCACTTAGACTGAATGAGATTTTGAACTACAACTCCCATAAATCAATGCATTGATAGGACAATGCTGTTGTTCTGATTGGAAACAAAGGACCTCACACCAGATCAGCAAAACAAGAGTATTACAATATGATTTATCTAGTGGGCATTTGTTATTTTTACCATCTTCTTCATGACATTTTGATTTTGTGGAACTGCATTTTCTGCCCAGAAATCTTTTAGCTAGAAGAAAACTAACCCTCCCTATCCATTTCAACCTTTTCTAGGTTAAGCTCCCAAGGAAAGAACATCAGTTCAGGATCTGTATCTAACTATCCATAGGTCTATATATGTTAGCTTTACATATTTACATACATGTATATATACTTAAATATATATATATAAAAGTTTTATAGGACCTATATTTATATATTTGTACTGCATTTGGCATGAGGCAATCACAGTTCTGAATGAGAGCCATAGATATCTGAGTAAAATAATAAAGAAGTACCTCCAGTTAAACTCTTTCCTCGTTACTGCCAGCAAGTTGATCCTTATTCCACGGACTTGCTTTTTCACCAGGTTTGGGGTTACTCAGGCAGGACGAGAATTGAAACTTGGCCACATATTCTGGGGCTTGGACCCTGGAGTCTGTGACTTGAGGCAACTTTGAACACAGATGGTCTTTGATGATGGGAAATGACTTATGGCCTGACACACCAGACGGCTACTGGAATACGGCATCCAGCTACGGCCGTGAGTTAATTCAGGAGTGCAGCACCGCAGGGAGCAGTCGCCAGGCATCGTGTCCTGGTCTAACTCGAGCCTCTGTAAATCTGCCACGTGCTCAGGAAGGGGGGAAATAGCATCACCAGGCGAGTTCTTCTCAGGTCACTTCAAGAAAAAAATAGACGAAGGGGAGTCTGGGATGGTGGACAAGGGGCTCCTGGTTACAGCAGAGTGTCTGAAGTGTTTCTCCTTGAGCCCTGCCAGCAGCAGATGATAGGGCTCTGTTTTGTTCCTTTGCACAGAAGTGAGAATGCATTAGGGCTTGGATTCCACACTTGAAGCATATAAAGGTTCTTGAATTAAAAAAAAAGAAAGGAAAAAAAAAAAAGAAAATGCACACACACAGAGAGAGCTGGCTGGCCCTTTTTTGCTAGGTACTGGAAGTCAGACTGTCATCTGTGTCAGATTTCCTCTTGGCACTGGAGCTGGCTGGCTCTCCCATCCAAGACTGCTAGCCAATGGCAACAGAAAATTTATCATGACTTGACTTCTAATTGAGTTTGCCTCTTCTTTCTGCTGCAGCCACAGGAGGCTTGGTCTTCTGGTTGTGAGCGGATTTGCAAACGACACCCAAAATGTTCCAGGACAGCAGAGCTCCACAAATAGGGCATACTTTCTTATGTTTTTTCAACCCCAGAAATAATAATAATACACTGGCTGATTTATAAATAGAAACTGGAGAACCCTTTGGAATTGACTCCGTATCCGCTTCAACTGGATGGATGCAGAGTTTATTCTTGCTGGAAGCTAAAAATCTAGGAACATACCAGGAGCTGCAGTGATGGAGAGGAAGATGGGATGAAGAGAGAGTCCTGGATGGGGGGAAACATTTTTCTTCTCTGTCAACTGCTGCTGCTGCTATGGCTTCTGGTGCCTGGGAAGAGGGGGTGCACTTTCCCAAGAGGAACTGTGGAGGATGTCATCCACAAATATATTCTTCCTACACCTTTGTGTGTGTTTGGCATATTCCCTAATAAGAAGAAGCCTTCCTCCTTATAGGGAAGGTGATGGGATATGTAACTGGGGAGAAAGAGAAGGTGTTTGCAGCCAAAGCAAGGAACAGCCTACCTGGCAAATAACTTCTTGGGATGTGTGGGGAGCAGGGTGATGTGCACAGCATGGGAGAAGTGTCAGTGCATGGGTTGCAAAGTCAAAAATGAGACTGGGCAACGGTACCCAGGACCAGAGGGTTTTCCCTCCCTCTGCACCTCTGCAAGCCATCCTGGCAGAAAGGAGAGCAGTGGTGTTACTGGGACAGCCACAGAGGCAGGAGACTCCTGGGCTTGGCTGCTGAATGTCAAGCTTTCCTTCCCTGAGGCAGTAAAGACACGGGATGCACAAAGTGCAGAAGGAGAAACAGAGGCAAAAGCTGCTGCCCAAGGTCATAGGGAAGACCAGTGGAACAGAGCAGTATGCAGTCACACTGACATTTTAACACAAGGCCATGGTATTTAGTTCCCATGCCTGACCCCCTCTCCTTTTCTTTGCCACTTCATTATGTGGTAAATAAAGCATGTCAGGTCCCTGCTTTCTGGTTCTGAGGCCAAGGTACACATGATGACTCATGTCCACACACAGGAACTCTTCCCCTCCCCTCCTTCCTGAAAAGAAAATGGCCCCATCCAAGCTGTTCTGTGGGAATTGTCCCTGGCTCCTGCTACCTCTTGAGCAAGGGATCTCTACAAATTCACAAAATAATGTCCATGCCTATGTCCAGGCCCTGTTTTATTTGCTAGTGGATGATTAAGGAGTATATCTTCCATTCTGGATTAGGAGGAGACGGTTGTATTTGTGGCCTCCCTGAGACAGTAACCCAATTAGTTCAGCTCTGAGATCTTCCAATGTTTCACAACAATGCAGGAATGAACATCATTGTCCTTATTTCTGTGTGAAAGCCATCCAAGGAAAAGGGATGAAGAGACTCACTTAAAATTTATAAGCTGTGATTAATGGAAAAATAGCAAGGACCCATGCCTCTAGACACTTAGACTAGTCTTCTGTCATCTGTGTTTCCCTCCCAGCGTCACATCCTTCAAATAAGTAAGGATGCATGTTCACAAGCTTTATATACAACTGAGAAACTTCCACATAGTAATTTTCTCATGAGAAGCAAGTCACTGGTATGTTCTTTTTTTTTTTTTTTTTTTTTTTTCTTTTTGCTTGCAACAGATGAAGAAGATGCACACAACCTGTTTCTTAGGGCATAGCCGACACTATGTAACTTGGTACACAATAGTGGCAAAATGGTTGCTGATAGGGAAGACATGTCTAAAGCCAATGTAGAGTAAATAAATCACTGTGTGCCAAAAGAATCTGCAGGAAGTCACATTTTGTAATGTCTGAGATAGAGAAGAAGTACCAATCCAAGAGTTTTTTGGAGTTCATGTGAATTATGAAAGATGAGAGCAGGAATGCAACTCTAAAATAAGTAATAAATGATGAGTTTAATTTGGAACAACATGCATTGATTTTCTTCTCTGTCTAGTTTGACTTCTCCCTAGGATATTTGTGGTCTGTGTTTGATAGCTTCCTCTGAACGTGTGTTACAATGACAGGCCAACTGCAGAGATGCTTGTGGGCACATAACTACAGGAGATATCAAAAGAAGGGAATATCCTCTCTAACAGCTCGTGATACCATCATTTATCTGGTTATTAAGGTCTTAATGATATTTAAGTGACTCCATTGAAAAAATAAATAAAAAATGATTGATTGGATGTCAGCTGGCCTGTGCCAGTTTAATCCGCCTGAGAAAGTTTCTTTTCTTTTTTTCCAGCATACTTGTCAAATATTCTCCTGACTGTCTCTGAGCCTTCCCCAGTGTCTTGACATTGACTGATCTCCTATCTTTGCCTCCATACCATAAGGTACAGAGCAGCAAAGCAGAATGAGCCTGGAGAACTTCATTAAAGCACATCTTAAGTTTTCAGCAGAGTCAGAATTGGAAAAGTGAATACTTCCGAGAGTGCCTGGACATCTTGTTCCTAGATGAAGATTTTCCTCTAAAGATATTAAAGGAAGATAGGTTAAAAAAAAAAAAAAAAAAAATCAAGACAAAAAATTAGTATTATTTCACTGAAGGCATAAAGTGGAGAGAATATCAGTTTCTTGCTCTCCCTCATTCCAAAGTTGAGGCCTTGGGGTCTTCAAAACCCCTTCCTGAATTTAAGCCTGTTGACCCTGGCTTCTCTCTCTCTGTAGTTTAGCAGAGACCTTTCAGTTGCACCTCCAAGTCCTTTTTTAAGCCTCAGTAGCCCAGATAGAGAACTTAAAGTCAGTACTCAGGTGAAGAAGCTGAAAAGGACAAGGACAGAAGACAAGAAATCCAGGCTCCACAGATGTCCTGCAAAATCAAGCTGTATAGATCCTTCTTATGAATCTGGTGACAAGAGGATTCAAAGGTATTATTTTGCCTGTGTGACTTAGAAATGGTTTAAACAACCACTAAGCCCCTAAGCCCTCTGCTGTGTGGAGCTGGGAGGGCTGATCCTGCACACACCGTGGCTGAGGAGCTCTGAGCACAGCATGGCGTGTTCCCTGCTGGTACCCTGACATGAAGACTCCTTCTCTGGAATGATTTGTGGATTGTCCTGCACACCTTGCTGTTCTTTGGCCTCACGTGACACTATCTGATGTTGCAGAAGGATTGACAGAAAAGAGTTAAGCAGTTGCTCTACTCTAAATCTGTGGGAAAAAGTCAGAGCCAACTTTAAGCTGTTGTGATGATCCGTCCCTCTATTTCTTAGCCTCTCCAAGAAGCTTCATCCCAACAAGCAAACGTATACAATACCAACTGTCATTCTGCAACTACAAAACAGCACAGCCTGGAAAGTTCTCTGGTGTTTCCAGCATGGATTAGTCACCCTTCTGGTAAGGCTTTGGCAGCTCTCGTGGGTGGTCAGTCCAACAGGTGGGGCTGACATACCAGGGACCTTAGTTCACTCCCCTGCTCTGCCAATACCAGGACAGATCCTTCCTGAGAACCAAGGGGTACAAATCACACCAGCTTCCAGAAAATGGGGTTTATTCAGCACATTCTTGTATTCAGGGTGTGAAAACACACACACAACACAGCACCACAGTCTGGCTGCTGTCCTGGTGTCATGTGAAATGTTCCCTTCTGTCCTTGCTTATTCATGATTTTTACTCATTGCTCAGATTTTATTTATTTATTTATTTATTTATTTATTTATTTATTTTTCAGAGAATGGATAATAATTTCCGTTTTCTGCTTGAATTCTAGATCCCTCTTTCTCCTTCACTCTCCTGTCATTGCCATTCGATCTAATCTTTTCTTTCCTTAGAAAATAATTCTGAAGATTTAATAGGAGCTGCTAGAGCCCTATTGCATTAGTCTGCAGAAATAGTACATTTCAGTAAAGTGATAAGAAGAAAAAATTTAAAAGTGCGTGCAAAGAAAGATGAGAACACTGAGAAACCAAGCCTTTATTTTAGTACTAAGCATTTAACTCGTGACCATGTTGCCATGCTCATGTGACTGGAACACAAAACTTTTGCAAATCAGGAAACAGCAGACCAAATAATCTTCCATTATGATTCCATCTTCAGCCTAAAGATCCCAAATTATATGGGACCCCAGCCAAAGTTGTAGGCATGTGTGCGTCCAGTCATGCAAATTGTTGATCCAGACTCTGGCTTGCTGAGTTGACTTCCTGGTATGACTTTGGACCTTGCAGCTATGGATTTGCTCGACACTCACTGCTGTTGGCTGATACTTTAGGACTGTCTAAATCATAAATCATCATCTAGCCAACACCATAAAACCACCATCATCTAGTCAACATCATAAAACCATACACTGGGTTATGTACCTTTGCTCCAGCTGCTCCTTTCTCCAAATCATCCAGAGAGTTGTCTCCATCCTTGCTGCTTCATTCAACTCTCCACTGATTAAAATCACTAAAAAGACATGATAATTACCTTTGTCCTCCACTTCTGCCTAATTTTCTGACATTTCTCTGCATGTTAATCTGACTAATGGAGGAATCTGCTGAAGGCCAGACTGGCACAAGGTGAGAGGCATGAATGTGTGGCCAGCAGTGGGGGTGGGTGATGGGAGCAAGTAGGAGGGGGGAGGTGTATCCTACCCATCTGAGAATACCTGAGATCTTGGCTCATTCCATGTCAAGAAACTGTCGTGCAAAACAGGTGTGACCAGATACTTTTTGCTTGTTTTCCACCACAGCAGTAAAGGCAACATCACTCTTGATAACTGAAGTACTTTATTAATATTAACTGGCTAATAAAGAAAGATGTGTATTATTAAATCTTGTTGGATATATAGAGACTGCAGTATGCATAGAAAATGTCCACACAGCTTCCTGGATTTGGGGAGGGGGAAGAGTGGCATGTTAGATGTGAAATGTTTATGACCTTATGTTTCTTTTTTCTTTTCTTTTCTTTTCTTTTTTTTTTCTTTTTTCTTTTTCTTTTTCTTTTTCTTTTTGAGAGCATTGAGCCTTCACAACACTTACATTTGTTCAGAACAAAGGTCCCAGATGAAAGCTGCATTTTTAAGTTTCCCGTCTGTTTTGGAGCCCAGTTCTTCTTGGTCTCACTGCTGTGGTTGTCAGGTTGAGGCTCAGCTCTATGTAGTTTAAACTGAGAAGGTTAACAGATCCAAGTGAAAAATCTGTTTACCTTGGAGTTTTTTAAATGTCATACAGTCATTTCCATTGCTTGTGGCTTTTAAAGTTATTTTGAATAGTATTAGCATTGTAGCATATAAGTGTCCCACTTCATAACAGAGATTCATTATCTTAAATGCTCACAACAGTGTTATCCATCAGCTTTAGAAAATCAGAAAAATGTATGTAAAAAAAAATAAAATAAGAGTGGGTAAGGGTTCTGTTTGCTTTTTTGGTGACTACTTATTGCTATTTATGTTTTTATTTTGGTTTCTAGATTTTGAGTTTTAAGGAAGCCATATTGCCAAGCAGCAACAATTACACATAAAAATTAAGTTCAGATCCAAGAAAATATTTAGTCTCTTTAATAAAGCCAGAGTTAGAAGCTGAGATGTTCATATGGTTCTGTACAGTCCTCTGCATTGAAAACTGAGGCTGAGTTTCTTTTTCAGACACTTGAGTCCAGAAGACAGGGTTTTAAATCTCATCATAATTGGTGAGACTGTAAAAACTGAATGTTCACTACAAAAATACACTTTGTTGGAATGCATTCCAAGGGTGAGAAAGGAAGTGCTGTTCTTAGATTTTCACGGATGGATCAGTTCTAAGAGTTGGTGTTCAAAAAGGAGACGGTTTTTCAAGTTATTTCAGGGCCTCAGGGATTACCTTCACTTTTGCTTTACAAAGACTCTTTTCTGGACAAGATGAAAAACAGGAGTGATAGACATAAACCTAGTATTTCAACAGATTTGAGAAAATTTTTCCCTTCTGCTCCCATTGAGAGCAATGCCTTCCTTCCTGTGTTGATTGTGAGCAACAGGAGTCAGGCACTTGAAAGCTGAAATAGAAATAATTAGGTAGATATATGACAAGTTAGAAAGAGATGGATTTTCATCCTCTTCAGGATAATTTCAAGATTTCTTTTGCTGTTCTACTCTTCTCCCTGCAAGGCAAGAGACCTGTCTACGAAGTCATTGCTTTCACAAAAATCAGACTATTTTCAGCAAAGCAGACGTATTCTACAGGAAAGGCTTTTGACCTGTCAATCAGGTACTTCCAGAAAGTGGCTGCACAAAGTTGGGCACTGTTCTTAATTGCAGGTTCAGGCTCCCTTCCCTCCTATGCCCCTGTGCTCACTTAGCGCTTGTGCTCTTTTGTGTTCACGTTTTCAAAATTCATCCCATCATCAAGGCTCACGCAGAAAACCCAGTGACAGAAAATGTGACAGCTCCAACAAAAAGAAAAAAGGAAGTCGCAGTTTTTTTTTAAGCTGCAAATTCGCTTGTGTCTTTGATCCTTGTTTCCATCTAATGAATTAAACTATTAAGGTGGTGAAAAGTGCTTATTAGTTGTAGTCAAAGGCTAGAAACTGTTCAGCTAACACTGAGGTTTCTCTTGACAGAAATAGTGATCCACTGAAATCCATCAGCCAGTACAGCTGGCTGTATTATATTATGTATTGTATTATATATTTTCAGTATAATACAGTAACAGACATAGACCTGCTCCTCAGCATAAGTGAACAGAGTGGTAGATTTAATGGATAGGACATGATCAAAGTCAGGATTCATTTGCTTAAATACCAGTGTCTAGTGCCACTTGATGCCCCAGATTTTTTCACCTGTCCTTCATATTCCAGCCCCAAATGGTGTCATGTCTACACACTCAACGGGACATCCCAGCAGCTTGGTGCATCTCCAGTATCACCAAACTCCTGGGTATGTGAAATCATGGGGCCTCAATGTCCACTGTTAAATGAGTTGAATCACTCAAGGCTCTGCTCTTGGTATTGTTTGGATTTGAATTTTTTTATAATTGGAGCTTAGATATCCCAGGCACACGGAGACATCTTCACTACCATTCCTTGATCAGGAGTCTCCATCCCTGCGTATGAAGACTACTTTTTGCCATCTGTCCCAGAAATGTTGGCAAAGATCTTTTCTGTAACACATATTCAACATAGTTACTTCTGTAGTTAGGTCTGTCTCTTGAAAATATACCCAGAAGCTCCTCTGCTATTTAAGCCAGTGATTTCAGACTCATTAGCACTCCAATTAAGTTGCTTTGATTTGCTACAGATAAATTTCTGCAGAGAGCTAATTTTGATGTAGCACAGCAAATCCAAAAATGACAGTTAACTTATTTCTATTTCTATTCCAGGCACTCTCTGAGTTTTCCTGCTTAGCAGAACATAGCCAGGACTCATAGCAGCTACCAAAATAACAAAAATTGCATGATTAACAACACAGTGCAAAGTGATATGGAAGCAGCAGCAGAAAGTGACTTATTCCTGCTAGCTGTTCTATGCTTCAAATATCAACTTGTTCTTCCAAATCCATGCTTTCTGCTTATCAGGATGATTTCTCAGAAGCAAAATATACTGC
>CM021766.1:1590944-1604802 GCA_011076525.1 Nettapus auritus
AAATGTGGAAATGATGAAGGAGAATTTTGGCTGCCTGGCCTTCCATGTGTGAAAAGACTTAAGAGGTTTGGATGTCATCTTGTTTTTCCTTTGCTGAGTGAGGAATCTGATCCAATCTCTTAGTGAGGCTTTTTCCGTTTTAGATTGGCTATGGAAAAAAAAAAAAATCTTAAAAAGAATCTTTTGAAGCATTTCAAATTGTTTTGCTTATGATAGTCCCATCAGTGAAGGGGATTTTACACCCTTAGATAGGACTGGCAGACTAACCCAGCAGCCTCCCTGCTGGCTTTCACAAACATATCAGGATTTTAAAATGTGGGTTATGAGCACAAAAATGTCAGCCTGCGATGGCTGTTATTTGGTGAAGTGATTCCTTAGAGTGGCTGAGGCTTGTATTTCACTGCTGAGTGTCTCAGGCTAAGCTGGTACACATAGGTCAGATCTCCATTTGATAAATCTCTATAGTATCCTACCCTGAGGAGGCTGCACATCTTGCTCTGACTGTAAAACCTTTCTGCACCTCTAGTTTACAGTCATCTCTGCAACACCATCCTCCTGCAAATGCCTCGATGCAATCGTTAGCAGCATGCTGACAGGCAGAGAAAACATCTTTTGTCTTGCAGGTAAGTCTTTAACCTTTACCTCCACAAATGACTTCTTCCACCCACTGGCTTCCTGGAGACAAATAGCCCTTAAATCTTCCATGGCTTTAAGCAGTTTTAAATTCCAGTGCAAACCTGTGTCTGGTTGTTCTGATTCTTCAGAATCAGTCAGTACCCACACTTAAGGCCTTAAGAAATGACCTAGTTCTCCTAATCTCACAGTCCCATGGGTAAATAAGCAATAGTTTATCAGAGAGCTGAGAAAACTGAGGTTCAAAGGCCAGCAGCCTGCATTGTAGTGTCAGGTTGTCTTACAACATGGCAAAAAAAATATGGCCATAAAAATGCTTATTTCCTTTGCATTGCTAAGAGCCAGCCAATAATGAAAGGTGCAATCTGGACATAATTTGCATATAGTTTGTAGGCCAGTCTTGAGCCCGCTCTGAGTGAAATCCTCACATTTTTCATGTGTGCAGTTAGTTGCACACAGGGGTCATGAATCAGTGCAGGCTTCTAGGTTGGTTTCACAGGTAGCCTTACCTTGCAGTCCGCTGCTCCCTCCGTTAACAGCGTCATGATGTCTCAGTCTGCTTCTGCAAGGTGCTTTGTGGATAAAATGAGGTTTCAAGAATCGAGGCAGAAAAGGCAGATTGGCTGCCCTAAAGCAGGGACCAGCACCAGTCCTCACATTCATAACCATGTGCTTTGGAGGGGAATCAGGCCACTACTGTTAAAGACGGGGAAATGCCAGCACCTCAGCACCTTGCCTCAGGTTTCTCACTGCAATAGCTGATTTTTCATGGAGATTTGGAGGGGACCAAGACCTGAAAAATGTCCTGAGGCAGTGGCAAGCGCTCCTTGCTGGAGAGCACATCAGATGGCACTGTCTGATCCAGTGCAAAAGGCAATTCTGTTTTAAGGAAGATAACATATGTTTTTTTCACTGCTTGCTGCAGTGTATCTGTGCAGAGTACTTTGTACACTTTTTAGCTATTTTATATACTTGTTCACACAAAACACAGGATGAACACTACCTGTGAGCAGTATTTTAAATTTTTGCCAGCTTCCTATGAAAATGTGTCCATTTGCACTGTTTGATTGTGTCTATTTATGTTTCCATGTCTCTTTGTCTTACCTGCACATCCTTCCCCTCAACGATGTGTTAAAAACAATAGATATTGTCAACTGAATCTGATAGATGCAGTCTTAAAGATACAGATTCCTGAGAGATTTTGCAGTAAAAGATCCCCAGACAGAGTAGAGAAACCTTGCTAATAATTCCCTTGATGTAAAGAAGAATAACATTAACTTTTATAGGCATCAGATCTGCACAGGAAAGAGCCACTGTAAAACAGCCATTCTTAGTTTCACTGCTACTTGAAGTATGGCATTTCCAAATTACAACAGGGCCTCACTGTTAATCCCAATCCTGGATGTCATCAACCCACTCTCACTGGGCTAATTTTTCAACACATTCCACCACCTCCACATGCATAATTTTCCTCTTAAGGACCTTATAAGTGCAGCAGTGTAAGATCCAGCCCAGTCCTTCTTCCTTTGATGAGGCTCTGTGGGCAAACTCCTCACACTTAAATGTTACAGTAGAGGCCCTGAGAAGCTTGAACTTCTGGAAATAACATTGGCAGCCAATTGGCACTTGATGACGATTTGACATAATACATGGAAACATATCCAAAAAAACAAGCATGATCTTATGGACATTTGCTTTTGCTGCTTTTGGCAGTTAAATCAAAACCCTTTGCTGAGGTCTTTTAGGTTTCTCTGTTTCTATCTGGATGGTGCCTTGTCTTTTTTTACTTTCTATTTTAGATATATATATTTTTTTAAGTGCAGTATTTTTTTTGAAGAGTGTGTGAGTTTGAAGAGTTGTTTTTGTGTTGCTTCTTCAGATAAAACACAGAGAAAACGATGCTTAATTCTGATAAAGAATAAATATTGCCAGGTAAAACCTTCACAGGATTACTTATAAGAATAGTTTATTTTAATTCTCAAACAAACAAACAAACAAAAAAAAAAGAGCAAGTGATGGCTTGGGAGGCAAATCCCATAAGGAACAGCTGAGGACACTTGGACTGTCTAGTTTGGAGAAAAGAGGGCTGAGAGGAAACCTCATTGCTCTCTACAACTTCCTAAGGACTTCCTGAGGTCTGCTTTTCTCCTCCCTGGTCAACAATGACAGGATGCACAGGAATAGCACAGAGCCATGCCAAGGGAAGTTCAGACTGGACATTAGGAAAAATATCTGGATTTATGGTAAAATTTATGGCTATCTTGACCACACACAATTGGATCATATGATATTGTATTGCACCTAATCTCTCACTTCCTACTTCCTAGACATCCCTTACATCGTTTATAGTGCAATATGGTACAGAAGATCATAATAATCCCTTCAATTTCTGTCTGCAAAGAGGGACAACTTATTTTATCTAAATTTATATGCTTGCAGTGTAGAAATTATGCCTGAACTCATCATCTCCTTCTTACTTGATAGCAAAGGCAATTTCAGCTCAATTTACCTGAACTTCAAAGTGAGATAGATTGCATCCTAGATGCCACTGACATCATTGGCTGGGTAAGCATTGATGTCTGTTTGGTGATGGAAAGACTATTTCAGATGGAGATATCAGAGGAATTAGTGCTTCTTTTCTGCAATATGTGTTTATCTGTCATAACTTCTAAATAGCTTTAGCAGTAGGTAGACAACACCTCCCTCCCCTCCTGTTTTGCAAGTACCCTCCCTCCCATCCTTTTTTTCCTTTTTCTTTCTCTTTCTTTCTTTCTTTCTTTCTTTCTTTCTTTCTTTCTTTCTTTCTTTCTTTCTTAATTGTTATTATTATTATTGGTACACTCAGCCTGGGAAACACACTGCAAACAAACTTTGTAAAAATTACAGATTAATTAGCTACAAAATTAGAAGAAACCTCAGAAGACACACAATTTGAATGACCATTCAAACATAAACTCTGTTGAGAAACAGAAGTACTGGAGATGAATGACTCTCCAACAGGACAAAAAAAGCACCGAACCTTTTAAGAAAGAAGGTCATGAAAGCCTGGCCTAGACTTTCCATTCTGATAGATCAAAGGTTTCTGGATAAGCATCTGGATTCTTGGGGTTTCCTGTTTGAATCAAACTCTCCTTCCAGTCTTTTTGAGGTTCTCCTGTGACTTGTAACAATGTCTGCGTAAAACTCATCCCTGTTTCCTACTCTCCTGATTTCCTCCCCCACTGGACAAATACAAAGAAAGAGGCCTGCGATTCCAACTGCACCTATTTTCAGCTTGGACCAGTGCCAGAGAGCTCATCACAACTGGAGCTTGGCAAAGGAACTTCTCGCTGGCAGACCAAGCATTTGGCAACTAATGCAGCAAGTGGAAGGCTACGGCTGGCAGTTTTCCTCAGATGGCTGAACCAGCCAGCTGTGTGATGTGAGCACGGGAAGTAAAAGGTCAGCTCACAATGGACTGCTAATTCCCTTGGAAGAAGGTCAATGACCTAGTTGGTTTGTCAGCCTAAGAGTCTTCATCTGTTTGCCACTTGACTTTAGAGATGCGACATGAGTTTAGAGGGGAAAAATGACTTTAGGAATCAGGACAGTATGAGCAACACGTATCAGATGACAAGAAAAATAGTACAGAAATGTGAAAAATGTTAAGTGCATTAGCTTATTAATGGCATGCTATTACTGCAATGAGCAAGCACCCTTTCTGACCTCCAACTCTTACAGCTGCTTCCCAACTCATGAGGAGAGGGCCTGGATTCAGTCAACAAAATAACTGATTTTGTGCTGGAAAAAAATGCACTTCAAGTTCTTGCTAATATTTGAGAACCTGGCAAGAGAAAGGTTGCATACCCATGCCAAAAGACATACTCCTGTATCATGGCATGCCATGCCAAGATAACAGGTTCTGTAAAAGTAGAAGTATCTATATTCCTGATAAGCAAATATTTATCAACTTGGACTCAGCAGTAGCAGCCAACAGAAAACCTGCCAAGAATAGGATCGGATCAAAGACAGTCAAGAATAAAAAGACCTCCTTGAAGAATGTCATCTAATCTATTGCTCTTAATAATAAAGCATTTTGTTCTGTGGCAAATTCCATGAATTTTTGTTATTATTAATTTTAAATATGCCTGTCTGACATTTCATAGCATTTAAAATATTATGAACATTTTGCTGATGTGCTGAGTCTTCTGAGAAACTTGGGAGTTGCCTAAATATAGGAAAAAAAAAAAAAAAAAAATCCTTTATGTGAATGAAACTAGATGCACTGACTAATCTTCAACAAGTACTTGAAATGATTCCTCTCACTATTGTCACTCCTGCATATCTTTTTTCTTGCAAATCAGAAGAAAGTAGTACTGGAGAGCATTGAAAAATGCCAGTGCTTTAATTCTGAATCAAATTCAAGAGTTTAGGAGGATCAATATTTTTCACCACGTAAGTGGACAGCTATGCGATAGTTCACTCCGAAGTCATCCCATAAGGAGCCTGGAGTTAGATCCCACTATACATGACTTAAAGGGCTGCTGTTAATTCCTAGGTCCAGTTACAGATTTCCTGTGCACTCTTGGACACTTAGACCATTTTTTCCGCTGCTGAAGTTAATGACTTCAGTGAGGATATCTTATTTCATCCTGGCCTGGTGTGGAACAAAGTGTCCATAACTGTGAAGTATTTGTATACCATTGGGGTAAGTGTTTTGTACTTGGCTTGTTGTCATCTTGTAGGATGGAGTCCTGAGAAGCACTGCCGACTAGTCCAGCATCTTATCTTCTGACTTTTCTCAACTCAGAAAAGCTGAAGGCCTAGCATTTAAGACAACTACTGAGAGGCTTTTGTATGTAGTGCCATTGAAAAGAAACACAATTTTTTTAAGTCAGTCTCAAGATGCTCTACTTCAGAAGCTGGAGAACAACGCTGACCTGAAGCAATGTAGGGTCAATCCTACTGCTGTAGGAATCTCCCTCACTTCTCTTATTCCCAGCAAATAAAAGCCCAGAGCAGGTAGTGCTGCTTTCCAAACAGGTCTGCAATTCCAACTGGCACAAAAAAGTAAGGCAATTTGTAAATGGGCACTTGGGTGTTAAGCTTACACCAACCTTGTAAATTCACTAAGAGAATGAAAGTGCCTTGAATTAGAAGCAAGTTTAATTATTTAATAAGTAGAAATTTTACACTATTCAAGTTTCCTTAGATCAGGTACTTTCAGGTTTCTGTGCTGTTACATTCTGTCCTTGATATGAGCTATAACAGTGTCGTGTTACAGCATGAGCTACCTGAGCCCCTACATGGAAGCTGGGTTAGGTATCTAGAAGCCACTGAATTGTTTAAATCATGAAGTAACATAAGAGGAGTGTCTTTTTTCCCCAACCTTCATTGCACATCTAGGGCCATTCTCTGGGATCAAAACTAAGCAAAACCTTGCTGCTGGTGCTGTTGTTGGCTCATTCAGATGAGGATTTTCAGCTTGTCTGCAAATTAGGCAGTGCAAGTGCTGATCTGTGCTTCCATAGGAACATTCCAGAATGAAATTAGAGTGCAAAAATGGGAATAAAGCTGTCATCATACCAACAAGTAGGAGAGGCCCCAGTGGTCTTTTCTTTTTGGATGGCCTCATTGCAGCACCACAGCAGGGGAGCAGTTTTCATGAGATGCTGAGTGGAGAAAGGGGGAGGGTTTCTAGAGGTTTGGTGGAGCATGAACCTTTTCCCTCAGCCAGAACATCCCCTGGAGCCTAGGCTGCATGTCAGCCTTCATGCTCAGGCCACTTTAGAAACAGACCTCTCCAGATGCTTCCAAGAGCTTCTTGACCTTAGCATGTTTTTCTAGGGAACATATTCCTTCTGCATCAAGCAATTTGGCCTGATTTGCCCATAAGCACCTGGTCCCATATCCTGTTCCATACTGCAAACTCTGGTTGACAGGACTTAGGGGAATGACTGCTCCACAGCAGTGACCAAGGTGCACCACTGCATACACTTGCTGGGAAGAAGGGATGCTGAGAAGGGCTGGAGTAAGGGGGAAATACTTCATTTCACAACTCCTTTGCATTCTGCTCCCGGGGATGTGCTGCACAAGGTCTCTAGGAACATGCACCACCAAGGGCACAGAGCAGCTGCCTCTGCTCTAACACCAGCACAGACTTGCAGTGACAATATTGAAATTGAACCTTCCCTGAGAGTCAACAGAATGACTCACTGTTTCCTCAGACATCACAGAGGTCTTAATTTGTAGCTGTACCTACAAAATGCTCTCCTGAACACACAATCTGTTCCTCATTTCATTCAGCAGCGTGATTCTAATTGCCTTCTTCTCAGCCACTAATTTGAGGCTATCATTAGTGCAACAGTCTCTGAGTTTGCTTTGAGGCAGGGATGTTGATGAGTAATTATACATTTCATCTCATCTTTAGAAGGAAAAAAAAAAAAAAAAAGATTGCTTGAGGAAAGTGGTTGTGTGATGGTTTAGTTTGTTAAGCACATGTTTCACTTAGCTTGGTGGGAAAATAGTGCTGCGGGAACAATCTCAGCTGCATCCAAGCAAGCCAGTAACATGGGTATTTCATGCCAATTAGCTGTGGTTTGAGACTTGAGTTTTGTCTATTAATAATGAGTTTTATGTATGTCTTCAAGACTGGTAGTTTAGGAATGGTAATGGATAATGGATAATTCAGGGCCAGAAAAAGAGCCCTCTGGTTTATTATCCTCTTTTGAAATTGACTGAAATCAACTGCTGTAGAAGATGATGTTAGAAATCCTTTAGATTAACAGCATCCCACAATTTTAGTGAGCAGCCTATTTTGAAGAAAAACACTATTTCTATTCCCACTGCTTTGATATAGGAAAGAATATATGATTTGAGAAATGGATATTTACTTGACTGTCAAAGCCTGCTTGTTTTTAATTGACTATTTTAACTCCAGACATCTGTCTTCTACTGACTCGGTCACCTTTCTCATAATGCAGAAGCAACCTACAGCTTAATTTAATATTAAACTACATTGTGGTAGTGAAATCCACAGGTTATCTATTCACTGTGGGCATATTTTATTTCCACGCAGTCAGTTATTTTGCACTTGTTTTCCCTAACTATTGTATCCCTCTGCCTCCACCCCCTAACTTGTGTATCTCCTGGCTTAAATAAAAGAGAAAGCAAATGCATGAGTTCAGTGAGAGAGGAAGGTTTCGTGATGCTAATTTTCACATGCCATGATGACACATCTAAATAGTAGCCATGATACAATGAGGTAAAATTAGTTTGTGGATCAAAACCTAGGTTTGGTGTCAATGCAATGCTAGATATCCCAGCTTTTACTGCAATAAATGCACAGCTAGTCAACACACATCACCGGAATGGAGACAGCAGTGCAGTTCTTCCTAAAGAGGAAACTTACAGGGGTATCCAGCTGACCATATCTAGACATCTACTGTCCATATGAGATGTCGTACGGAATCTTGTTTGCTTTCCAACTGGCACTACAGGAAGGTATGGCTCTCACTTCGCTCATGTATAAAAATTAGCAGCCCTACATGGATATCTCACATATCTTGAGGTGTTTCAAATGTTAGTAGACTTCTAAGTTTAGGAAAGTGAATCTCACCCACACCATTGTGTCTATTAAATCACTCTCTAAACTCTGTTAACTGGAGTTTACCATGGACGATAATGCGAATTTGTGCTCCTAACTCACATGCAGATATCCACGTCGCCTCCTTCATTTAGGTATCTTCCTCTGGGAGCTGTTTGTTAGTCCTTAAGCCAAAGGGTAAACATTCCCTTTATCCTGAAGTCATGGTTCTCAAATGAGCTATGTGTAGCATTGCAAAATAAGAATGAAGAAGCTCAGGAACTAGAAGTTTACCCTTTTTTTTGGTAAAGAAATCTGGACACTCATGGATATAAAGACCAAGCTGTGTATTGGGTGTGATCTCTGCTCTGAAAAAGGCCATGTCTGTGTGGGACTTGTCACCTTTGCCATATATGCAGACGAGGTGTAACTATTTGATATCTCTACCATAAATGGTGATTCTGTAGTTGCTTCAGGGCTGTCTTTGGGCCAAGAAATTTTGGGATCCCAAATCTGTCTGCATTCCTGCAAGCAGATATGACCTTAGGGCTGCTTCTTCCATTGGGTATCATCCAGCTAAATCATCTTGCTCTTTAGAGTAAGAGTTGTCTCTAACATATTGTTTGTGAAGCACCCAACACATTGGGCTCTGATCTTGGCTAAGGAGTTTACTTGTGGTTTCATTGAAGTCATCGCTATTATTTCAAAAACTAAAATATCTGTAGAGGAAAGCAGAAGAATTATGATACATCATTTCTAGCTCTTCTTCTTGTGGCTGTGTGTCCAGAACTAGATTCTGTAAATAAATAAGTATCCATGTTATTCCACATGCTGCATTTCTTTCTTTTTCTTTTTCTTTTTCTTTTTTTTTTTTTTCTTTTTCTTTTTTTAATATATATATAAGCACTAAAATTAGGTAAGTTTGGAAGAGACATGTATTAGACCCCTATTAACAGAAATAAAGTAGGATTTTTTTTTTGAATTATTTTTTGAGTGGAAAAGTGGAACTAAGGAATGATGATTCAATTACAATCCCCAAATAAGATCATTATATTAAAGAAAAAAAAAGGAGGGGAGGGGAGATGCAACCATCACAGGATTCAAGTCTGCAGTTCCTTACCTTCTTCATCATTTGGTTGTTTAGTGCTAAACATTGGAGAGATGCAAGCACTGAACCTGTTGCATGAGATTTTAATAATTTTTTAAAATGTTTTATTGTTGACAAATAAAGTATTAGCTCCCTTCTTTATTATGCATGATTTGTACAGTCTTTGGATGATAAAAAGAATATCGTAGATTAAACAGATTAAACAGTATTTAGGTATAATCTCTTCCAAACAATCTTCCTGGAAACATGCCAAAAAAAAAAAAAAAAAAAGTGGAAGTAAATCCATACAAAAGAACACAGACTGATTAACTCTTATGCATGTCCATACTCCCCAGATGATTAGATGATTGTTCTATTAAGTAACCATTTAATTATTATTGTTATTGCTATTGTTATTAATATCATTCAAAAAAGCAGGAACAGGACAGAGAGAGGAGTTTAAGAAGCAGAATCTTCCTTTTCAGAGCCTGAGCCTCTTGGACACCATCCTGCTCCTCCTTCCTCACTCTCCTTCTAGACCTAGAAAACTCAGGTGTCTTTACAGCCAGAGGAGCAGCTTCAGCAAGGTAAGGAGGCGTGTGAGCTGTAGGTGGAAGTATGATAACCTTTTGGGGTGTCCAGAAAATGTTAAATAACAGTAGAGGGGGGTTAAGGTCTCAACATTGACATGCATTATCTTTTAGGACCCTATATAGTCATCTTCCTAATGCATTTTTTGATGGCTACCAGGTAAATTACATAGGTGTCTATGAGCACTCAGTCTTGCAAATCTGCACCTTTTCTCTCCCTTTCCCAGTGGAACCCGTTGGCTAGTTACAGTCAGTACTCAGCTTGGAGGAAAATGAGCCATGTGTTCACACCTCATTAGGCAGCAAATTTGATCGACGATGCGCCACTAATCTTTCAGAATCCAGGCTCTCTCTCCAGTGTGTACAGCTGTGAAGAGATCTGAGAAATGAACCTTAGTCATATAGCTCAGAATCAAAACTGCAAGGCTGCCTTTTCTTTCTCCCAGCCCAGCACGCAGAAATGGTCCTTTATTTTTCGCACTGGAGTTTTATGCTCATTTTTAGAATGGAAGATGTTGTTCCAGGTAAGTTTAATAAAGCAAAATACATCATCCCCTGCAATTCCCACTGATGAAAATGAGAAATCTAGTGCATCCCCTGAAGGCTACTATTCAGATCTATTTTTACCATATTTTCTATAATACTTCTCCAAAACAAAAATGACCAGAGCAAGTTGTGTCTTATAATCAAACCAGAAAATTAAACAAAGAGCAAGACTTTGTTCTTTATTTTTGTCATGAAAATTCAGCTAAGGACCAGATAGTTTTTGCAACCATTCCGCTGTAATGGAAATGAAGGCTTCTGATAATGTATCTACTATTGAGTAAATAAGATATTGAAACTTTCATGGAAAAAAAAAAAAAAAAAAAGAAAGAAAGAAAGAAAAGAAAGAACAAAAAATACAAAGCCCAGCAACTGCATATCAAGTCTGTCATTAAGTCTTGCAGTTGTTAACTTCCTTTGTCATTTCCTGGTAAATTTATAACAGAATTCCTGAAGAAAACCTATGTTTTTCAGCATGCTGTAACCAATGGAGAACTACATGGTGGTCCTCAAGGGAAAGAATAGGCAAAAAGAACCTTCATTTCCAGTTCAGGTTAGTGTCAGTCAGAAATCATTGCCAGCTGATGCCAAGACTTTTTCCATGGCACAGGTGGACAGTAACCACAGATGTGCTTCTAGTCCTCAGGTGATCTCCATGTACCATTGACCACGAGGCTATGCGAGGCCACCTGGCTGCCCAGTTCAGCAAGGACCATTTGGCAGCTGAAGCTGACCTGTTCTTGAAATTAAACCTTTACATTGCTCATTCCCTTGATATGTGATGCTTTTCCTTCCGTACTTTCCAAAAATGTGTTCTCCATACATAATTTACTTTCTGCTTGTGCAGTGGGGAAGATGGGCTAATGCTTTTGCAATAATGCTAGCATGTGGGAGATCTGAATACCTCTTCCCAGTTTCTCCTCAGACATATGATGTGCCTCTGCCAACTCACGTTGGGTGGGATTCATCTCACCCAACTTTATACGTCTGCAGTGCAGACGTCTACGGCTTCACTAGTTGCACTTGGCTGCTTCCACAGTGGATGGAGACAAATCACATTTTTAAACCATGGTTCATCTGACTTATTTTGGCCATCTCCTTTAGGATGATGCCTACATTTGGCCAGATAAATTCCACTGCTGAGCTTTGGCTCTCTCTTTAAAATAGGGATAAAACTGAGGGTTTACTCCCCATCTGAGGGATAAGGGATGTTGTGAAAGTCTGGGTACCATTTAAGGTGCCATGGGCAGGTATGACCACATCCCAAAACTTATTGTTTAATTTCCTAAGCTTCTAATGACATATGCTGTAGTAATACATTTTGTGCAACCTGGGATAATTGTCCTGTTGAATTATGGCAATTATGATGTACCTAGACAGAGACACTAAAATTTGGATAAATCAGAGTATTAGTGGCCAACTGGCAACTCTTGAGCTTCTCCACTAGCATAAGAAGGTCAAATCTGGTATTAGTTAGATAATTGCTGGCACAGGGCACTCAATTCTCTAATTGTGGGAGAAATAAGACAGTAAAAGCTGTCATCACTAGGACATCCTGAAAGTTCACACCTCACCCTGATCCATCTCACGACGTACTGGTGGAGACCTGGAGAAGCATTGCCATCTCCAACCTGTGAACCACTATGAGCAGTTCCCCTTACTTCTCTTCTCTAAGGTGTGTGGCACAGGCTGAGTGGTTCTTGGAAAACACAAGCTTGTACCTCAGGAATGCCTTTGTGTCCAGACCAGTCAGGATCAGGGGAAGGTCATAAAGAATACCTCCATCCCTTCCACCCTGATCCATGTTGAGCACTTCTGGAAAGCCCTGAAGATAGTCCAACGAGTACATTTTTAAAAGAAAGTTATGAAGCCAAAAAAAATAGCCATACCCACATAAATGAATTCCACATGATTTTCAGTGTGTTACTTTAGGATGGATCTACAGATGGTGTAAATCAGAAGAATACTGCTGATTTCGAAGGAACAGCACCAGCTGACCTCTGTGAAGGAAATGCCAAATCTACTTGTTGCAGCATAGTTGGCAAAACACATTTTGCACCAAAACTATTTTTTTTTTCCTTTTTTTTTTTTTTTTTTTTTTTTTTTTCCTTAATGGGGAAGAAGAAAAATGATCTATATAAATAACTAGACTGTACTGCTCTGTCTAAAAGGTCAGGGAACATTTTACAAGCTGGACTCCTAGCCAGAATTTGTGACCTGTGTTTTTCAAATGCGTCTACAGTTGGGGACCCTTTATACAGTAGTTAAAAAATGTGGGAAAATAATAAAATAAGGAATGTTTCATTTGGGAAAATAAAAACATAATAATAATAATAATAAAGCAACCCCAAACCTCTAGTTTGTATTCCTGTTTTTTAATGAATTCAGTACAGGGGAAGCATTCTTTAATTTGTGTTTGTGTTTGGAAGGGAGGGGGAAGGTACTAAGCCTACCGGAAGGATTTTGAGTATTTAATAAAAGCAGTTGAAAATAATAAAATTAAAACTAAGGAAAAAATAATAAGGTAGCTTGAAATGTCATCATTTTAATTGCATTTTACACCAATCCTTTCCTGTTTGGAATGCAAGACAACCTATAAACTCTCTTCTGGACATGTCCCAGTTCAGATTTAAGTTAATGGAAAGACACCCTGAGAACTGGATTTGTGGGTTGAGTTTTATAGGAAGAAATAGTCCTCTGGAGCCTGACTTGGTTCCTTATGGAGATGGGAGAAGCTCACGGATTTGGATGGGTTATATCATCACCTGACACTGATTTTGGAGCAGCTGTCTTCCCAGCAACTCCATCTAAATAACTTTTAATTCATGTTATGGAGAGCAAGAGCAGGAATGTGTGCAATATATCCACAAGGCCGAGCAAGAACATCTCATGAATATCTCATGGGGACAAAGTTATCTTTCACAGTAGGTTTCTGATATTTCTTGGTTTGGGCAGAGAGAGAAGTAATACAGGAAGGGTGTCCCTTGTAGTATTTTGTCTGTGCACAGATGGGTTTTGCAGTTGCAACCATGAAAGGAGAAAGCTACCTGAAAATGTTCAGAATTCCATCCCACACCGTCTGGAAATGGCATAGCTCTTCCTAATAAAATTAAGTAATCAACCTTTTCAATGTATTTTCTAACCAAATGGCAAAGCCTTCTTTAGCTGTGCCTGTAGCAGTTTCACCTTTCATTACCGGGGTAAACACTTTAACCTCCTACACAGACCTTCAGCATTCAGACTCCAGCACTAATTATGTTGTATGAAAATGCCCATTTTCTTAGCCAAGACTTCCTTCTAGATCATTATCTTCTCTGCACATGGTCCAGTGCAGATGTGTAGACAGCCCCTGTATGTACACAGCTTTCATAATGTGGCTGTTTCTATTTTGGAAAGACCAGAGTTTCAAAGAAAAAATGGCTTGGAGACTTCCACAGAATC
>CM021766.1:1614106-1628881 GCA_011076525.1 Nettapus auritus
TTATATTAATAAAACTGTCTCCTTTGCAACAAGTGATTGTGGATAGAAGAAAAAAAAAAAAAAAAAAAAGGTAAAACTACTGTTTTAAGTTTTAAGTTAGGTGTGTTTTTAATTGACTTTGCATGAGCATAAACAGATAGATTAAGTTCAGATACACGTGGACTCAACCTTTGCTTTTTTATAATAGAATAACAAGATTAAAGTGATTACAGTAGATATAAAATATCTGGTCTGTACCAAAGCATGAGGCAACATCTCATGAAATTGTTCTTGCCACATAAATTAAAATCAGCCTCTCTGTGAGCAGCTGCATAGGCCGATCATTAACTGAAATGCTGAAAACAAGGAACAGAGGGTAATGAATCATGCATAATATTACATGGCATTGCGGGAAAGCAGTTTAGTGGAATATCCACATGGATCAGTGTTAGTTAACATCCCCACTCATGATGTGGCAGAGGAATGCACACAGGCATGAATGAAATTAGCAGATCTTACTCAAGTGGGGAGTGCCAAGTATATCTGTGAGGACAGAGGATTAGTGGCACGGGTCCAAAAGAGGTAAGGATTATGGATAGCCAACAGCGATCAGAAACGATAATCAGTGAAAAGGGGAGCTGGGAATTGCCCATGCCAAAAGAGATGTAAGGGAGAGCAAATTAAATGAAGCTGCACCAAGCGAAAATGTAAACATACAGAGGAAAAAAAAAGAAGCAACAGCACCTCTCTGGACCCATATCTACACAAAAGGCGAAGAGAACTCCCAGAGTTTAAATAAATAAGGGAGACACAATGATGTGTCTATTCAGTCCATAAGCAACTGTGAATGGAAGGAATTCCCAGCATTTACTATTCCAAAAGCTCAGTAAAACAGTGAGAAGTGTTTTCATGAACATATAAAAAGCAAAGACAGCATAAGCTTCATATTTGGATAATTAAAAAAAATAAAAAATAAAAAAAAAAAAAAGGAAAGTGCTGCCTGATGAGAAGAGTCTGAAAGTCTGTTGATAGCCGTTGCTTAGAGTAAGCATGGGTCTGAGTGCCACAGATAAAAGGTCTGCGAGTGCCCGTGGACACACAGGTGCTGAATGTACTGGTCCTGGGAGGCTGCCAACAGAATGGGAGGAAGGTAAGAAAGATAAATCAGTATGCTGGAAAGTTTAATGGAGAAGGATCCTTTTGCAAGGAAGAAGAACTGCAATTTCCATGAAATCTCCTTGATTTGGTGATGGTTCTTAGCTGTAAGATACTCAGTAGCTGGCAGGCAAATATTAATAATTAATAATAATAATAATAATAATAATAATATTTCAACCAGGTTTTGTCAATCAGAGGGGCACTTTCCACCCTCCAATTTCCTAGCAACACACCATGCATTAGTATCTTGTAGAGATATACCCCAAATGGTGCACTGGTAAGTCCATAAATTCTTTGTCTGACTTTGCCAGACTTACAGTGGGTAACAGGGGTAGACCAAGGAGAAGGGAAAGAGGTGGAAAGAGAAGACTGAAACCATTCATGAGAGGAAGTGAGGCATTGCTCATTTTGATATTTTCTTAGACTCACTTTTAAAAGCAATGTTCTCATTAATGAGTTTAGACAAACACAATAAAAATGGCAATCTTGCCAGACAGCTGTTAAGGTTGTTTTTCAATACTCTAATGCCAGAAAATTAAAAAGAAAACATATTTATCCCTTGATATGGCACAGGCTGTGAAGACCAGGTCTTCATTCATTGATCCTTTGTCTTTGAGAAAGAAAATAAAAATAAAAAAAATAAAAAAGAAAAAAAAAGAAAAAAGAAGAAGAAGAAAAATAATAAAATATTACAGAAGCATATTAACAATAGAAGGTGACAGACAGAAGCAAAAAGCTTCCTGCCTATGATGGGTCTGCACAAGAGTAACCATATTGAGATGCGTGGCATAAATCTGGCTTTAAATTTCTAGATTTGCAGTGTTTTAGGTATGGTCAGAACCTGGTCTGTCTTGTGTAGAGATTTTCATTAGGGAAAAAAAATCATTTTAAAATATCATTTCAAAGGAATGCGTGATTTGGGGGCAATCGCTTTTTGACACCCATTCTTAAATACTTTTTAGAAATGCAGAGCTTCATTTTTTTAAAAATCAGATTTCTTTTCACTGTTATTCCAGCAGAACTAAAGCAGAGATACTCTCAAATCACTTCCATTAAAGCCAGCTCTCCCTGCTAAGAAATCATGAATGTGGGTCTCTATTCATAAGACATAGTTCAGTTTCAAGACTCTCTCTACAGTAACTTTATCTGGGTTGGAGTGGCATTGCACCTGATTTTCATGGCATTAGGAAAGAAATGTACATTCTCAAAATCCCTTCTAAATAGACAGGTAACAATGACCTTTTCCCTGGATGCTTGGATAGAATTCTCCCCATGATGAATGGCTAAACAGCCGCTTTGTCTCACTTCATCTCCTGCCTCCATCTCAGCTCTCTACCTGCCTCTCTCCTTTTCAGGTCCGCAGGTTAGTCTTTCTCCTGCAGCCTCACAGTTTTTATGAAATTCATAGATGATATAGGATGAATCAAAATTATGACAGAGCTTCCTTCATCCCTGTAACCGCTTCTTGTAGAGCAGCATTCCAAGTGAGTCAAAATGGCTCTGAGATCTGGTTCTGAAAATAGGCACCGCTGCCACTGCTATCAAAGCTCTTGTTTGGCTGAAATTTTCCAATACTACTGTGTTTCAACACATTTTTTTGTTGTTGTTGTTGCTGTTTATTTATGTATTTATTTTGTAGAAAAACACTATTTATTTGCATGTGTGTGTATTTCAGTGTGCACAAATTTTGGCATTCATTATCTTGCTAAGAATTCATATAGGGAGATGGATAGAAACAGGCATAGATCTATTAATTTTGGTTGGTGGTGTCTTGGTATTGTGGTCGACACTTGTGGAGAAATAAAGCAATTTTTTTGCACGTAGTGTATTCCAAATTTCTTTCCAGTCAGTAATATCTGCATCAGCGATACTAAGCCATGCTTAATGTGGCCACTCTGTTTCCTTGGCAGACTGTCACACAGAGTACACCTCAGATCCCAAGTCTTCTGCTCCAAGTTCTCTCATTATGAAAATTACAGGGTACATCTTGGCCTCGCTTGTCCAATCTGAATGGCTGTTATTCCCTCCCTCAAACACCCAGTTATGAATGTCCCCTCCTCCTCTAAGGCATACACTCACACGCTCTCACACACGTATTACTCAACAAGACTCTATTTTAAATGCTAATAAATGTCTACGGCTGATTTTGTTTGCTTTTCTGGTTAACCATCTTTACTACTCCACCTCATCATCTCTTTTTCCAGGAAGAATGTTCCATGTTCACCCCACAATTAAATTCCAGACAGCCTGTGAATTCAGCACTGAGGGAGTTCTTGGGAGATTTCATCTATTATGAAAGATAGATGAAAAAATAACAACCCTTGGTTGCTTCCAAGGTGTACAAACTATATTTGACCACCCAAACACAACGCAATGTTCCTTCCAGTTATAGAAGAAATAAAAATAAAAAGCCCAACTCAGACACTATGGGAGCCTCTTTTTTTTTTTTTTTTTTTTTTTTTTTTGGAAAGGCAACGGGGTTTAGTACAAACCAAAACCAGAAAAGTTCAACCCAAACTATGAATGCAAGAAAGGGGGCATATGTGTTTTGCTACTTTTAATAAGCTCCCACCTGATCCCAGGAGGGTTATTTATATTTTAACTACATATGGGACATAGGATCTTTATCACAGAACAGCAATTTACAAATTACAACATCTACTTCAAGGAAATTAAAATTGGATTTGGCTGAAGTATAATCACACTACTGTCTTTTCTCAAGGTCTTCTTTATTCTCTGCTGGACTCACCTCCACAGCCCACTACTAACTCAAAGTATCATTTTGTAATTCCAGATATAGGACAGCAAAGCTGGCACACTGCTGTCAACCCAAATGTTCTTTCATTTAGAGATGCTCTAGCAAGAATTACCTGAAAGTATGGAAAAAAAAAAAATCGTTTTGTCAGGAGAAAAAAATTAGGAGAATTCTGCCAAAGGAAGAAGCCACAGCAGGATGAAGAATTATGAGGAAAGGAGGCAGAAGGAGGTAATAGCAGCTGCATTTAGGACAAACGGCTTTAACTGCCCGAGCAGATTCCCCACTTTGACTGAGCATAGTCCTGGCCTTGTAACTCCAAACCACAGCACCTTTGGCTCATGACACTAAATGAGGAAAAAAGGGACAGCTAGTGCATCTGTAATGTTCCAGCTTGCTGACAAGCTGGCATGCTTTGGTCTTGAATTACTTCATTATCTAGTCCAACAACCCTGCCTATAGAAGGGTCACCTATAGCATGTTGCCCAGAGCAGTGTCCAGATGAGTTTTGAATTTCTCCACAGATGGGAGACTCCATAAAACCTCTGGGCAACCTGTTCCAGTGTTTGACTACCTCACAATAAGGATGGTTTTTCTTCTGTTGAAGCAGAATTTTCTCTATTTCAGTTTTTGTTCACATGGCCTCTTGCTTTGTCACTGGGTACCACTAAGAGTCTGTCTCAGTCTTCTTCACTCCCACCAGCTGGGTATTTCTATATAAAGATAAGGTCCCCCTGAGTCTTCTCTTCTCCCAGTTGAACAATCATAGCTTTTTAAGCTTTACCTCATAGGAGAGATGCTTTGGTCCCTTAAAGGTATCTTGTGGCCCTTCCCTGGACTTGCCCCAGTGTGGTGAGGAGCCCAGCACTCGACCATCTGATGAGGTATCTTACCTGTGTTGAAAGAGAGGAAGAATCACCTCCCTTGACCTGCTGGCAGTGCTCTTCCTGATGAAGCCCAAGATGTTGTCTGCCATAAGGGCTTGTTGCTTGTTCATGGTCAACCGTGTGTCCACCAGGATGTCCAAGTATTTTCCTGCCAAGTTGTTTTCCAGCCAGTTGGCTGCCAACCTGTACTGATGCAATGAACTGAATGAGCTGGAACTCCAAGACCTACTCAGCACGTCCTGTAACACAAACCAGCCAAACTTACAGGCAAACTCAGCAAAACCCCTGAACTCTACTCAGTGGGCAAGACAGATAAACATGGTGATTCCCTTTCCTGTCTCCAGTGTGGGATGAAAGGATGAATGGGAAAATGAGTATTAGTTCCATTTATTGAAGATGTTCTTATGGACATTGTTCAAGAGAGTAGAACCCAATAGGAATAAAAGCTGTGGAAGAAATGAAATAATGAACAGATTGTTATTATTTGCCCTTATGTGATCCCAGAAGAAAGCTACGTATTTTTGAGCTCCAAGTAAATATTACCATACATGCAGAATTTTTGGATATCCTAAAATCTAGACTTAAGGTGTCTGAACTGCAGTTAGATGGGCCACCTGTGTATGCCAGTTATTCACTATTGACTATAAAAGATATGAGAAAAATGATCTTAGATTAGACAACTTATTAAATTCAAAAGAAGCTTCTTCAAATGCTAAAAATGGAATCAATGTCTCAAAGTCTTTAGGGTGCTCTTTTGAAAATTTCTCGAGCCATCAAACTGGGGTAGGTCACCCTGAAGAGAAAAGTATTTTTGCAAAACTAATATGGATTAGCAAAATCCAAATCCATTAAACATGCCCTTCAAAAACTATTTGATATCCTTTCTATTTTGACATAGATGGAATAGACTATTATTTGGAAGATGAACATACTCAGAGGTAAAAGTATGGCCATATTTTTCAAAGAGATAGATAGATAGATACATGACAGAGGATGAAAAGAAAGACTATAACTACTGTTCTAGTCTAATTGAATACCTTACAAGAAGAGTATTGAAGATGGTCATCATTTCCATGCCATCATCTGATCAGAACCAGGAAGATAATCATCAGAGAGAAGATGAGAATAAAACTGGTTCTTAAAAGCAGAGAAGTTTTAGCTCCACTTAATTTAAAACTTCAAAAGAGGACATTACAAGACTGGGCTAAAAACTTGGAAGGAATTCAGCTTGTGCCGTATGTTATCCAAATGTATTCAACCCTCCTTGACCCTGAGCGTGCAAGACAGCTGGAAGGAAAGCAGTCACAGCATGGAAGGAATGAGGATCTGGTGGTTAAGCCATTAGAGAAGGCCCCAGGAGATCTGCTCTCATTCTTCAGTATGTCCACAGACTCCCCACATGAATGTAGACAGGCAGTTTAATCTCTCTGGGCCTCCCCTCACTTCTGTGATGAAAACATACCAGTGGTCCACATAGCTCAAAGTCAAAAGGAGCTGACACGAGTGGCCACTGAGTCCAGTTCTGTGTAACACAAAGGCTAACTCATTTATTAAATCCAGCCTCTTTCTTGTCTTGTATATTAAGAGCAAAGCCTTCTCCATGGCAAGGCTTTCTCTTACAGCTTATATTTAAAAGCCCATAGTCATCCATCTGGCTGTGGGCACTCCATTGAGAAGAGTGAATAAGGACCTCACACATTGTCAAGACTCTTTCCAGTTATTGCAGAAAGGCAGCCAAGGAGAATGCCAGATCTCAGATGGGCTGAAATATCTTCATGGGTTACCTGTTTGCATGCACCAGCTCTTTCTCTTATAAGGTCTTTCTTGTTATGAAGGTCCTTGGGCAGGGATCATGTTTTATTACTGGATATCGCCCCTATCTATGTTAAATCCTGATCTATGGTTGTAGGTGGTGGGTGCAATGACCCTTTTCAGACAGAATACTCAGGCAACAGCGTTCAAGGAAGGAAAGAGAAATTGAGATGTCCACCTCCAGAGCTGTTTGCAGCACTGGGAAAGGGCAGCAAGGACTTACTCAGACCATTTATTTCCAAAATAACACAATCTGTTCACAGACCGCATAGCAAGTACATCTCTCTCTTGAACCTGTATGCTGCAGGAGATTTCTGAATGGCCCTATGGAAATACAGTGAATAAATATTGACTATTAAGGGAGCTTTTAATGTTTTATCTTCAGCAAATTAGGTGGAAAAGGATACTTTCCTTTAGCTTCTCTTTCACCTCCTAAGGTCTAAAGTTTCACATACACTGGGGAAAACATTTGCCAAAGATGTGGCATTTCATAGCAGTGTCTGTTTCACCTGCTGCGAGCTCTGAGAGCTGCCCCATCTCAATGTAAAGAGGCAGACTCAGCAAACAGGACTTAGAGTAGTTTTGCAGTTGGCAAAGAATGGACACAAAATGGAATGTGCACCCTGTAGAGACCAAAAGCTTCCACATCTGCACTGCTGTCCTCCACCATTGTATTTGTTTTCTGCAAATGATCTGTTCAATTTATGTTTTCATTTATTTGTTGTTGTTGTTGTTTGTTTTTTGTTTGTTTGTTTTTGATGTTCCACTGTTAATTCCCTTTTTAACTAATTCTGTTAATGTGCTATTACATTTATTTGTTTCTTTGTTTGTTGATTTCTCTATGGTGTCCTGCATAATTCAGAATGAGATATCTGCGTATGCATGACTGCTCTTTTGTTATCAGTACCTTCCTAAAATTTCCACAGGTTCCTACCTTGTTAAATACTAAATACCCCATTGGTATTGATGTTGATCAGGATTTGATATGTGCCTACCCTAACTGCATGCACTGAACACAAGAATGAGCCAATGTTTGCAGGTTCATCTTGTTTCCTCACACACATACACACAAGTCAAAGTTGAAATTCTTTGATGGCCACGTTGTCCACAAGCAGCTCTCCAGGTTGAGCTGTTCTTTTGCTAAGTAGGTCTTGCATGTGTGGAGGGAGATAAGTTGGGGGAGAAGTCAGAGAGCAGCGGTGTAAATGAGCAGGGAGTTATCTGGGGTGTCTCTGCTCTCAGAGAACCCAGCTGGGCATTTTTCCTCCAAATTCATTCTGCTGCCAAAATAGGCTTCAAAAGGCCCCTCAAGCGATTTGATGTGGCTATTCTTTCATACAACGTCCTGGACACAATGTACCTGTCACACAGACCTTTGCATTATAGGAATGAAGATGCTTGTGAGGTCTGAGAGGGAGTGGTGGCATTGCCTATCATGCAGACATGACAACAGAATGAGAAAGAAAGCATAGAATTATTAGAAGATTTTGGTGACAAATCTGGAGAGAAAAAGGTAAGAATTGTAAAGCAGCACTGCTGGGTCAGGTTCAGGGAAACCTTTCTTTTCATTGGCGTGCAGGAGGTGACAGACTGGGACAGGGAAGAGTTGAGTCACTCAAAGTGCGGGAAGCTGTTGTTGGCTGGATGAAAGAAAACAGAGGGCTGCCATCAGCGGAAACAGGAGGTGCACAGAGTGGTTCGGAGCATAGATGTATGGTCACCATGGCAATCAGCCCTCCCCTTCTATTAAACCTTACCCTGTATATAAATAGTCCCAATATAGATAAGGTTTCACGACCATTTCAATGTAAACAATCCATTTCAGTTTTTTAATAATGATGCCGACAGTGAATTGTTTGGGCAGAAAGGGGTTTAGACTCTATTTAAATAGAAAAACTGAACATGATCCAGAAGTTTCCACAAATAAGGTAAGGGAAAATATTTTGCTTTGCCCAAGTTAAAGAAGAAAAAGAAGGAAAAATTGGAATTTGGAGTTATGTCTCTTTCTAAAATAAAATTCACACATTTGGCAGAAATATAAGCCTTTGAAAATCATCCTTTGCATGAGAGATTTGTAGCTATCATGTAATGCTTCCATTTCAGCTGAGCACCCTATATCCTCACTGCACAGTTCTGTGGTCAAGCATGTCAGGGACCTGGCTTCACAAGACACGTCTCCATCCTCACGGTGACCCTTTGGGACATCATAGACTGAATGCTAAATAAATATATCTGACCTTTCCATCTTTCATTCGTCTTAACCTATGCAGCTATGCACTCATCATGGATGCAGAGGGTATCCCTCCTTTTCTTTCCTTAGAGATCCCAGGGGTGCCAAGCATTAGGAGAAATGAGAAGAAAGTCCTGCATTCTCCGTGCCCAATGGCTGGTGTTCAGGTGAGCTCTAAAGCTCAGAGATGAGGAAGAAAGTCAAGGGGAAAGGAGGTGACAGGGGAAGGCTGTGTAGGAAGGTGAAATAGTGGGGTCAAGATGAAAATCCCAGATGAGAATCAAGACCAGACCAGATCAAGACAAGAGCTTTGAAATGGGAAATTGCAAGAAGGATTATTCATCCAATCAAAAATACAAAGTAGATGGGATTGCAGAATAGTTTATGCAAGAAGGGACCTCCAGAGGTCCCTAAGCCATTCTGAGGTTCTGTAATACTATTTGCAGCAGCAGGAAAGAAAACAGCTTTTCTCTCATACTCAACAAGGAATTTGTGGGGAAGCCATTCAAGTCATGTCTTTTTATTACTTCTACAATTTCTTTTTGTGGGGAGTACTAACCCAGACACAACCTGATGGACTGCTTTCAGTAAATCCTTCTTGCCTGAGAGAAGGCTGAATAAATTGTCTGGTGCCTGCGACAAGACTTAGACTGCGTTGGTGCCAGGGTCCTTGATGAGGTTCAGTGAAGTTGCACTGAGCAGAGGGTGAGATTCATCTCCCGAAGCACACTTCTAAAGTAGGGCTGATGCAGGATGCCTCCAAAATGTCTGTTTCTCACCATTGATTGTAAAGCATTGGATAATGAGCTCAGCTGGAAACATCTATATTATCAACAGGTAAAGCTAGCTCAGGTGACAACTGCTTTCAACAAGACCATGCGCAAGTTGCTTACCACCTGGTCATGCACACATTCACATTTCATTTCTTCCCTAGGGCTGATTTTTGAATTACCAGAAAGCATAACCTTGACATTGCCCTTTAAAAACTCCCAACGTATCAGCTTGAAGCAGCACCAGGAGCTTGGTGGTGGTGTTTCCTCTGCAGGTTTCTTTTCCTGTGTTAAGCCCAAGACAGGGTCAACCAGTTAAAAATGTTAACAAGGGTGAGATTTGCAGTGGCTGGTTCAACACAAATAGGCATAAATGTCGTGCAAGAGGGGACAAGGCTCGAGGACTCATGGGTCAATGCTCCCATCATTGCCTGAGCTGGTGAACCAGCATGATTTTGCGCTTTTCCTCACTGCTTGCTGTGGGTTCGCATTTCTGGTCAGTCAGCAGGGCAGCTCTGGCAGGAGCAAGAGAACAAGAGAGTCCCTAGCACTGTGCCCTGATTGCCAGGTGGGCTGTAGTGAATGTGGTTAGCAATTGCCTGAGGCAGTTCAGGCAGAAATCAGCACGTTCCTCTTCCCTTTAAAAGCTCATGGCCTCCACAGCCATGAACTTGCTTGGTAATCTTTTTTTTTTTTTTTTTTTTTTTTTTTTTCCCCTGCCTTTTAAACAGTACTAATTTGGTCTAAGCTCTTTTTAATTGCTATATAAAGGCTCCCAGAGCCCCATGGCATGAAATTATTAGGGATCAGCTGTGACTAATTACATTTTTCAACTTTACAGGACACAGGTCCAGTAAGATTGTTTATTGTTGCTCTCTTTGTTTTTAAAGCCAAGCTGAATTTCAGTTTGGCCTTGGAAGAGGTCAGCTCTCTTGCTTTTCCCATGTGAGAAAAGCGAATCCCATGGTTTACAAATAAAAGTTTAGTTTCACTTAGACTATCTTCCCCTAAACTCCTTCCTACAGAGTGATATGGAGACTCTCCAGTATTTTCCCAGTAAAATGTCTTTTCCTATCAAAGGATTGAGCTGGGCTCCAAAGCCCATAGGCCTTGGCTACCTGAACAAACCCTTCCAAGATGCTGTACTCAGCTTCAGGGATTTTGCAAGTCTTTTCCCACCTATCTCCAACTGAAATATGATAACACTATTCTTAACCTCGTAAATGTTGGGAATTGAGCAGGAAAATCACACTATAGGCTCCCAGTGCTCTCCGTTTTATGTGATTATGTCTCATTGCTCTTTGCTGCAGTGTAAGCTGGTTCTAACACTTCATGCAAGTTATTTTCACCGGTCTATCATGGCACAGCAGTAGTATTACATCTCCATATGGCAGAGGTATCTGTCTGTCCTGCTGTGAAGACTGTTCATTCATGTTAATTGCCAGTGGGTTACTTGAAGCATGCCAATTAGCCAGCCTAGCATCACCACCTACTACATCACACAATTTTCCTTATATCCACCAGAGCACAGGATGCACCATGGTACAAGCACTGATTCCCACATGCAAAACAATCTTTTGATGTTTGATAACTGTTGATAATATGAGGTTGAGCACTACACATGCTAGCAGGCCAGTGGCTCAGAAGCTCTGTTTTTGACCACTTTGTGTGTTTCTGTGTTGATGTTACACTCTATCTAAATATTTGTCTGATATCAACAGTTGGAGCTTAACTTGTTCTTCCCCTAAAAGTGACACTGAAGGGGTTAATCAAGCCAGGCAGTTGGAGCAGACATACCACAAACCTGTTCCCTTTAATTACTTTGCAGGCCAAGAGGAGAGAAATATTGCCTCTAGGATCAGAGCGCTTTATGGCAGGGCAAGTGGAATAAACCAGGAAAACAGATCACTAATTAACTTGCAGTGAGCTGCAGCACAACCCATGACTTCATGAGGAGGAACCGAAATAGCTACTGAATTGCTCTCATGACCTTGTTATCTGGTGTTTCTGCACCAAGGGAGGACATGGAAGAAAGGAAGGACTTCCAATGTGAGGGAAACAATGGATCAGCTATGGCATCTTTTGCTACATGGGCTTTCCAACCACAGAGCTCTCATAAATTTTGTATCCCTATTTTCATACACACGGCTCATGGTTTTACTTACAATGTGGACTGAACATGGAGAAGGATATCTAGGTAAGTGTTGGAAGTACATAGCAATTAGCAGTCCAGTAGAAGCAGCACAGAGCAGCGTATAAATTAATCTGGTTCCAAGAATAGTTGAGAAATTTGGGTAAGCAAGTCCACACAGAGCTCTGTGTTATGGGAGATCCTATAACCTGAGTTAGTTTGTAGTGAGATTGTATGGGTACCTCTCCACCACCACCTGCCAGTCTTGTAGAAATACCTGGGTGGGATTCATCCAACCCAATTTCAGATAGTTGCATCTGAGTTACTGCATAGGCTGCTTTTGTACCACTGAAGAGAAATAGTCACTTCCAAGTGCCTATAAAATAGGGCATAAGTTGCCCTATTTTAGTTTTAATTCTTTTAGACAGGGTGAATTGAACTATCCATATCTTGAATGAAAGGCAGTTGTCCAGATACAAGCATTTGGTACCCCTTCAAATACCACCCCTCACAGGTTTGGCTTCCAGCTGCTGAAATGTCTTCTGTCACTTTGGGAGTGGAGATTCCTCAATTTTAATGCCTCGAATGGCATTAAGCAACTGTGTCCTTCCTTCTCTAACTGTTGGTCACCCATTGCTAGGTAAATCGAGCTATTTTTCAGTGATCAGAGCTCGTATAACCATACCTGAGCTAGCTTAGTAGCATCTACCCCAAAGCCTTCCAGCCAGGGAGCTGTGATGTAGTGGAACATATTCCTCTCTGTTCAGATGGGGTTTGCTTGCTTCCACACTTACATCAAGAAAAAGGCCAGAGAATAAAACCAATTTGAGTGTGTCTCAAACTCAAACCTGATGATGTGTTATCATTTTGATGTCCAGGCACACACTTCCTCTGTTATAGAAGGGAGTAATTTCTCAGTCCTGACTCCAAACTACAAACGCTACACAAATGGGCTGAGATGGGCATTTTGAGATGGTTTCTACTGAGAAAGAGAACACCCATGAGGAGAATACATTACGCTTCAAATATATAATAGGCTGTTCAAAGAAGAAGGGAATAATCTGTTCTCTAAGACACTTGGATAATAGAGTAAGAAGTCATATTCTTGAAAAACAAACAAACAAACAAACAAAAACAGATTTTAAGAAAATCTGTAGTGGAGTGAAAAGTGAAGCACTGGAAGTAATTGCTTGCATGTGAGTATGGAATCTCCTTTACCAAGTATCACTATTACAGCTAAATTTGACAAATATCTGTCAAAAATGATGTCACTTGAAAGAAGGGGTTAATTAGCTCTTCAGAGAGTTTTCTTCTGTTTTGTGATTTTGTGATTCTGTTCTGGGCAAGGGCCAAAACCACAGCAAGTCCCACAGGGGGTATTTAGGTGGATAACAAGAATATTCACCATAATCATATTTAATGCTATTATGAATTCTGGAAGGACTAGGAAGCATCCTGATTCAGGATTTGCTTTTACCGGGCTGGCTTATGAATAAATCTCAGTTTGGGACAGATGATTTTACATATGCCAAAAGGGAATGTTACAGAATTTAATGTGAGATTTTTAATGAACAGCAGGAAAAAAAGTCCAGTGAAAATGTTCTTATTCCTTCTGCTCTGCCCTAGAGAAGAAAAGGGAATTCAAGGTCAAAAGGTTGACCTAGCTCCAAGGATGAATTCCCCTTCTGACAGAAGACTCCTTTCTAGCTGGGGCTAATGATGAAAAGGGAATAGAGGTAGAAGAATGGAGGAAGTTAAACTTCATGTAGTCAAAGATGATTCTTTCACCTTTGCCACTTGCCTTGCTGCGGGCAAATTTTATTTGCTTGACTGACCTCTGCCTTTTCTTGCCTTGATGATGCATGTCTGCCTACCTACGGCTTAGAAAAAAGTTTTCTGGCAAATATGAAGCACTTAACTAAGTTTGGCAGTGCTATTAATAGTGTGCAGGAGCTGAATATTAATTTAGAAAGAGATAAGTGGCTCAGCTCATAGCTCATTTCGAACACTCCACATCTCAGCAGCCTTTGACTTCATCACAATTAGCTACTGCTACCTACACATTTTTTCAGAATGTGTTGGGAAAAAAAAAAAAAAAAAAGAGAGATGCTCAAGCAGGTATATACAGAGCTAATCTACTGTTATTTCAGTGAGCTAATACAAGCTGGAACAAGGTAATCATTTTTTAGGGCCACCATTAAAAATGATTCAGCAGGCCAATACAGTTCAAACAGCCAAACTAATACAGTAGATAATGAACTCCAATTAGGAGAAAAAGAGTAAAAAGAGTGCTGTGGGAAGTCAGAAAAGATTCTGAAAGGCTATGTAGTTCATTTCTAAGTCCTTAGGCAGGAACAATTCTATAAGCCACCCTTGCTGACATCTACCCTATACTTTAATATAACCATTTTGGGTGACTACTGCTCCAACCAATCAGTTTAATTGTATCACTACCCTTTCCATTATAAAATCTGTCTTAATCACCAAATTAAAACTGTATTATTATTATTATTATTATTATTATTATTATTATTATTATTAATGTCCAGGGCTTCCTGAACTAGTCACCATGCACGCAGAGAACAGTTTTTTCTCTTCCAATCTGATGACCATCCCATAACACTCAAAAGCATTTTTTATTTATTTATTTATTTTTAATCTCCTCAAGCTTCTTCACCTAAGAAAAACAAAATTATTTCAGCCTTTTCTCTTAAGCCATGTCTTGCACTGGGTCTATTAAAAGAGCAACCAGTTTCTTGTCAGCCAAAAGTCCCAGGCATTGCCATGGACATTATTATTGGAGTGTTGGTGAATACCGTAGCAGAGCAAACACTTCTCTTTCTTTCTCTTCCTAGTGTATGACCGATTTTATAGGTATAAGAAGTGATAATGCCACAGTATCTCCCATAAGATTGTCCTTGTGCTCTAGGTTATGGGGAAAATGCATAATAAAAATAAATCTTACCCATACTCAACCTTCTGGACTACAGTCTGTATTTTAATAATAAAAACAAAAAAAGGTTCAAAGTACACTTTTGCCTTTGGATCAGTGA
>CM021766.1:1639993-1699103 GCA_011076525.1 Nettapus auritus
TACACTGTTCATTATTAACCCATCGCCCTTTCTTGTGTTCTGCATCACCTACACGCCCAGTACATGCAGTCACATCAATATTAAATGTATCTTAATCTGTGAGCTGATGCCTACTTTAGGTGACATTACAGTGCTGTGATAAACGGTTGAGTCTCAAATAGAATTTCAATTAATTTATTAGAGGAATAAAGGCACACACACAGTACTGAGTGCACCAGGAGTCTCTGCTCAACCAAGACACACCCCACCCTTCCCACTCTGGGCTTATATCCCCTATATTAATGCATATTCATTAGCGGGCGTGTCCTCCTTCGAGCATGCCCCCTTTGTCTTCTGGAATCTTCTCGACCCCAGACCATATACATGCCCCCCCCCCGCCCCCCCCCAGTTTTCCGCCTAGCAACAGCACTGGTCCAAGCTGTTCCTGTCTGATGACCATTGCAGAACACAATAACTATATGCATACATTAACCACCAAACACAATAACTGTATACATACATTAACCATCTCCATTTCCCCACTCTTGTGGTTATACAAGGATGTATAAAGCAATCACATTTTATCATGTGGCCCTAGCATTGCTCTACATTGACACAAATCAAATGAGCATATCTCACAGTGCCAAGCAATTGTTTACTATCTCCCATTCTGGCTACCCCCAAGAAATGGCTGACAGATTTTTCTCAATGCATTTCTCCAAAACTGTGAATAAATCTATGAAAATGACAAGCCATAGGCTGGAGGGAAAGCTGAGCAATGTCTGTGACATCTTTACACGGCCTGAGTTTGGGTGGTGTGAAATTGTACAGTTGGCAAGGCCTTGCACTATGGTAGCCCTGGGGTCAGGAAGAAAGCTAGGGCACAAGGAAGCATGTTTTATTCTGAAGCAGCTCAAAGCCTGTGAGAAGTAGATGTTAGCTGCTTTTTGCCTTGCTACCTTCCACTTGGATGAAACATCACCATGAACAACTCACTCCTATTTAGGAGTTGAGTCCAGGATTTCTTTTGGCTGGGTTGACACCAATAAATTAAATTGTGCTGGGGCATGTTGTACAGACGTGGTCAGTTATATTCTTAAATTCTTAACACTAGTCCTTGGCATGCTTTTGACCTGTGCCAATTAGTGTTCACCTAGACAATTTTTGGATCTTTGGATCAAATTTTGGATCTTGGTTTGGGCATCACTGCAGGCCAGAGACCATTCTAATAAGCTATTTGGATGTGGCCACTTTGTTTGGGAGGATAAAAGAGTTTAGCAGTGTCAATGTGGCCAGGTCCTGCCAACTGGCATCAGGACAAAACAATGTGACCTGGCCCTGCTTAGTTTACTATTATAGATGCGATCTTTTTGTCCAGATGGCATAAGGAGGATGCCAAGACTGGTTTTGAGTTGTTAGCCAACCTCCCTGAAAGACTGGAAGCCAAGCATTGGTTTCAGCTTTAAAAGAGTTGGAAACCTTCTCTGTGTGGGCACAAGGCAGAGTTCCAGAGCAGAAGATGCTCTGGTAAAGACAGAGAACTCACTGCTGTGCTTCTCTGAGTTTCTTGGCTCCTCACATTGTTCCGTCACACCAGATGAGGAGTGACCTTTGTGAATTCCTGAGATGTTATTTAACCTGGGGTTGAAATAGTTGGGCACCTCTAGTGATTTAAGCAATACAGATGGTTCATGCTTTCCTAGGTTGGTAGATGCGAGGGTTGTCCACTGCTTCAAACTCAGGTGTTTTTGTGTTTTATTCAGTGTGAACAGACTTCTGAGGCACTTTTGAAACGTGCCCTTTTGCCTCCTGGTACAGCAAGCACATCCTTATCCACTGAAAAGCTCAGATGACCATCTTGTAGACCATATCCAGTGTGATAAGTGGCAAGACAGAACTCCCCCTCTGACTCTCAAGCAGTGGGCACACACGGTGTGCATCCCTGATACCTAACTTGCTTCTTACCTGAAATGGGATGCAGCTGTTAAAGCCCTGGGTTAACTCCATTCCCTGGATGGCACTTGGGAATCTGTGAGAACTCTGCTTTAAAAACACATGAATCCAGTGCATACCATTTTATAGATAAGGTCTGCAAATTTTCTCTTACCTGAGTCAGTTTTTCAGTTGCTCCACATTGGAGAGAAACAATGAGACTCTCATTGCCTAATGAGGTACACTGATACCTGTAGATATTTGTAGTGTTGCTGTATTATTTCTCTTAGAGCACTATGGCTTAGAGAGCAGTTCTAATTTTGTACTGCATGTAGGGGCCCTGTACAGTAATGTAGAACTTGTGTAGGCTTCAGATCTCTTGAGCAACCTGTGATTATGGGCTTGGTAACAATTCATCCACTGTATATCTGTCTAATGGTAGGGTACATTTGGAAAGAAGATTATATGTAATTTTGCTGCAGCAATTCTTATTTTTCTTTTAAATTTAGGATATCAGGAATGATCTGGAGATGAAGACCACACTCAGTTTTCAGTGGAACCAATCCAGATTTACATTGGTAGAAGAAAGAGCAGTGACAAAAATAATAATAATAATTAAAAAAAAGAAAAAAAGCTAACAGCTCACTCTTGTTACTGTCTGAAGTTAGAACATTCCTTGTCCATCTGTCACTTTAGAAGCCAATTCAGTTATTCAGATCCATGACTAAGATATCCTTAGAAGTGTAGAAGTATTCATTCATAAAAGTGGTACCATGCCACACCATCCATATTTTCTACTTAATTCCCTCTTTCTCGTGCAAAATTAATAAAGATGTAAAAAAAGGCAAAAGGGAACCAATTAATTTTCTCAAAGCAATATTATTTTGTCCAGGAGCTGTTACTAACTTACTGCTTGATAGTTTCCACAATACCTCACAAGAATCAACCACATGTTGCATCTCACAGTGCTGGAGATGCATCCGACAAGAGGGGTCCTGTGGCAACAGGCTGAGACACAAACTACAGAGAAGGAGAAGGGTGGAAGAGAGAGGATAAATACTGGGTATGAAGGCATGTCTAGAACAGTTTCCAGTTCATCATCTGACATAGGTACAAACAGACAGAAATGCCAACAAGTGCAGGGTTTATCCGACCTAGCAGAGGAGTGATTTCTTCATTCCATGCCCAAGTACCGTACTCTGTCCCATGTCATGGGAAAAGGCAGAGCAGCTCCATTAGCACCAGGACAGCTGTGTCAAGTGCTAAATGCAAACCAACCTTTAAGTCTGAGTTTTTCTATCCTGACCCACTGGGGGCGAAGGAGACAGATACAATTACCTGGCTCAGCAAGTAACATGTCTCCCAGCATCTCAGATTTAAGAACCAATTAATAGATCTTGGTGGATTTTCTGCCACCTGTGGTCAATGCTGCTATTCTGTGCAAAAGTACCATTGCACTTAACAACCTGAGTGGGATTCTTCAATTAGAGCTCCTGAAAGGTAGTGCTTTGTCTTGAAACGGTGGGATTCATCAGTCTGTGGAAATGCACTGCTGTACAGGTGTATTTTTAGCATTGCTGTATAATAATTGCATTATTTAATGTGCATCTTGGCCAGTACCAAATCAAGCTTCCAGCTGTGACTGTAGCTAATTTCCCTTACATTTGAGGGTTATATACTGGATGGAACAGTGGGATGTAACAACTTTATAGTTAAAGAGAAAATTTGAATTACATCATAATATTAAACATGTAAATGTTATATGGGGAAAAAAAAAAAAAAAAAAAAAAAAAAGTAGATTTTATGTATGGTTCAACAAAAGAAGACCAAAACTTAGATAGGGTAAAGGTAATGGAACAGAAGACTGACATAATAAGAGTGCAGTAAATTTAACAGTTTGCTTTCTTCTGGCTAAAAAAGTATGTTGTGACCTTGTTGTTATTAACTTATATGAATTTGGATTACCCACTTATGTACTGCTTCATCAAAAATAGCTCTTTTCCAAATGAAAACACACTGTTGAGACCAGATGTTCCTCTGACAGCACTGAATATTGTTCAACTGCATTAAGGACAGAACATCGGCTGCCTTTGAGCTCTGTGCCCCGATTTCTGATACTGTGCCATAGAATTAGCTTGATCAAGATGACCTGGTGAACAGAGAGGATGAATGGATGTTACGTTGAAAGAAAGACTACTGCAGCATGCAGACCATGCATGAAGCAACACTTTTAAATATTTAAAAACTTAGCTGCAAGGGAGCATAATCTTAAGACACAAGTGTGTATCTCATTCAGTGCTCTTCTGATGGTCAGCTGAAGAGGTGGGGGTAAAAGGCTCCTGTTCCTATTAAGTAAAGGAGTTGGCATGCTGGCTTTTGTTGAAGGGCTTTGCAGAGTAACAACATTAAAGGGCCTTCATTTAAAATCTGCTTCAACAATCACTCTGCAAGCTGTTATGTTCTCAGCACAAGGTGTTTTGCTACGGCTGCTCAAAACAGGAAGCCAAATGAGATAACCTAGAAAATGTGGTAAACTTTGGCTCTGCCCTCACTCTCACCATATAAGCTCAGACTACCTGGGACAGGGCGGTGGGAGGGAAAGCTTTTGCATGCAGAGGTATGAATGTTTTAAGATGAGTGCCTCTGATAGCTGCCACTGCTGACCACATCCTTCCCACCTCCCGAATCGCTATCTGCAGGCTGTGCTTGAGGCTTCCTGTGACACCGCTGATAAGGTAGCAGAGAGGCGGCCAGGTGCCTGCCCTGCTGCTCCCCTGCACAAGGATGTTATAGACACACTTAGTGGGGCCACAGCATCTGTGGGATCCCCCCGCTGCCATAATGAAGAAAAAAGTGCAGTCTTCATCTGACACAGTGAGAGTCAGATGCCAGATTTATAATGTATTTAACAGAGATTTACCTGGGGTACGAGAAATGGAGAAAATGTTAGAGCATCAGCCCTGTGGCCTAGTGAGCCCCAAATACGGCCTCTGACAACAACCAAGAGATAATACTTCCCACAAAAATGACAAAAATAAAAGTAGGCAGTTAGATACAGTGTGGGATCCCCCCAAAGCTGTAGGTCCTGTGTTTGGTTTTAGCTTTGCTCATTTGAAGTCTGATTGCTCTCCATATGAGGGAAAGAGTCCATGGGTAGTTAGGCCTGTGGGGTGGATCTTAGCCTCTAGGTCGTCTCCTCAACCTGCAGCCCCTGGGCTTGCAATGGTGGAGTCCCTTTATCAGGCCTCAATGTTTTAGGGATTTCCTCTCCTCCATGTTATCTGAAAAGGAATTACTGCATATTTGAGCTTGGCTGCCTCAGTTCTTGGGTTTCCAGGTGTAGGCCTTCCTGTGCACTGCAGAAAGCCCTCCAGGCACCCCAACATCGGTTCTCTGTTTTCTGAGCCTCTAATGAGCAAGCAGATCTGAACAGCTACGGAGAGGAACTTCTCCACAGTTAGCTCACAAATAAGATGTTCACCAATGCTCTTTAAAGCATCTTTCTTGTCCAGACTTGAGTAAAAATTCAACCTAGAAGAAATATCATCCATTAATTGGTGTTGGGTCTTTTTTTTTTTTTTTTTTTTTTTTTTGGAAGCAACCTAAGCAACTCATTAACCAGGACTGGCCTTGCTTAGCTGACTTGAAATGAGTGAATTATGTATTGGTGAGAGTATGATCAATACAGCATGCCTGTAGGCAAAAGTACAGATGGGATATTTTCCTTCTCTCGTAATATATGCATAGCATTATCAGAAATAGCATATTTCTCAGGTGACTAAAGAGGAGGAGATCATTTTCTCCAGAGGCACTATTTTCTTGATAGTGTCTATCAACTGCTTCTGCATAGGCAATAGCCAATTAGCTGGCAGATGTAAATAGCTCTCAAATATCTTGCCTGTTAGTGCTTTTTTGACTTATGCTGAATTCAGTGACTCGTTTTTCACCTTTGAAAAACATAAGGATGGTAAGATATAGGGAAGGTGTTCTGATGGAAGGCAGACCATGTCTCCTCCACCCTTTGGTGCGGAATGACTACTGATCACCTAACAGCTGAGGCCAGGATCAGCAGGTCTGGGTATGCTGGGAAGGAAATACGACAGATGAAAGTACCTTAAGTGGTTGTCGATAGAGCAAAACCAGAGCACAGCGCCTGCCATCCCATTCCTTGGGAGGCCTAGCCAGCTGACTGAAGTCAGAAATCAAGAACAGACTGATATCAAAGCCATTCTCTGAAGGTGCCTGGCTAAATATTGACTGCATGGAAGAATTCATTATTTTACTGATCTTCAGCTTATTCCATAAAGTGGGGCACGCTGAGGAGCTGGCTCACCTTGACATGGGTGATAAAGAGTTCTGAAGACCAAGAAAGACAGGGAGCTTATTAGAAAGATTAGTAAGCACCAAAATAGTTTAGTTAAGGACTATTTCTAGAGATGGCATTATCCTGAATAAAGCAGTGTAAGAATCACATGAAGATTGTTCAATTTTACAGTACTTTTTTATTTTTGTATTTGAGAAAAACACAAAGCCTTTTTTTCTCCGGGGAATCATCTTTCCAAATTAACCAGGATGCAGTAGTTCAAAACCAAGGCAAAGTGTAAAAGTAAGAGCAACGGTTGGCCAGGATTTCCAAATGTGCTGCATCACACAAGAGAAAGCTGTTTATCACTGTATATTTCAGACCCCTTGGTTAAGCTGCAGGCCTTGCTGAAGTCATACCATACCAAGTGTACTGGTGTTTTAAGACTACTACATGTTTTCATTGTTCCTGGAGCCAGTGCCACTGATTAATAATGTGTTTTGTTGTTGTTGTTGTTGTTGTTTGTTTGTTTGTTTCTTTTTTTGTTGTTGTTTTTAAATGTGTAGTGGTTGCACAGCGTTGAAAAATACAGAAACTGGGGAAAACTCAGCACAGGAAGAGAAAAAATACATAGAGCTGGAGAGAACATAGAGCAAGGAAGGTGCTGCAGGAATTTTTATTTATTTATTTATTTATTTAAGGCAAATATTGTTAATTGTTTGGAATGGGAGGATCAATAGTCTTCTGAAGGGTTACAGAAGATTGCATTTGGGGGTCAGAAAAGCATTACATGCCGGAGATGATGGAGTATCTGCACTGAGCCCAGTTCACCCAAGAAAGATCCTGCAGTTGGTGCTGCCCCTGGCATTGGAAATGCAATTTTCCACATAGACCTACAGCCCTGGAAAATTTGTTAGCTCAAGTGCTCTGTTGCCAGCTCTCACCACTGCTGAGACCCCATGTGCCACCGAGAAGCCCTGCTGACAAAATGTTCCAATCCTACCAGTACTGACCAAAGAAGCTGCATCCTGCTGCAATCCTCTATTATCTGTATCAGTGGGATTGTTTCTGGGAAGGCCTGAAGGGATGTCCTGTAGCTGTGAATAGTGTTTTATTGATAACTTTTTTTTTTTTTTTTTTTTTTTTCCAGTATTCCCATCCCTGAACCTGTACACATATTCAAATACCTCTACCACTATTCAAATATTATTCCTTTTTACATTTCATGATTCACCCATCCAAATACTAGTTAGGTATTTGCGAGCTTTTCCCTCTCTGGATGGGCTCCTATCCTCAGAGGAGCAATTTTCCCTACTGCCTAAGCATATTGTGACTGAGGTCATCCTCAGTACCAAAAAGGAAGACGAATCATGATATCTTGATCATATTTCAGTGCTGATTTTGGTTTTATGGTTATGCACTATCAAGTAATGACACCCATTTCACATGGTGCTCATAGCTTTAGTTATTCAGTAATAACATTGTCCTGCCTACTGTATATACAATGAATTTTTGGCTAACAGGCTGTCTGTCTTCCTGGATTGCCTTTCTTTTTAAAACTGTTGTGGATTATTTCAAAGATCAGAGGAAGTTCTGGAAATCAGGAGATCTTAATTCTGTTGTTTGGGGGAGTGTTGGAAAATCTTGATTCCCTGCTCAAACCTCTGAGAGATGGTGGGGAAACTCTGGCAGTTCAGGACAATGTTAGAGAAACTGTTATTAGGCATATTGCTGGTATAATTGATGCTAGCTGAAGGGGGAGAAATAGATTGGATGAGTTCTGAGGTCCCTTCTAGCCCTTGTCTATTCAGAAGCTGATTCTTTGAGCCCTTGATGTGTGAATGGATGCTCTGTGCAACCCTGGAGCTGGTTGCTGGGAGCCCTGCAGGCAGCGTATGCTCTGTGTCAGCCATTAGCAAAGTCAGTTAAGCATTCTTCCTTTGAAGGGACTTTGTGTTTAATCTTTATTTGTATAAATTTGTCAATTAACAAGTGTTTTGTGCTTACTGCAAATTCCATTTAAGTCAGGGGAAAAACTTTTCTTTCAATTTCAGTGAGCCTTCCAAAGGTCTTTCTGTGTTTTCTTGTGACAAATATACCGACAGCACATTCCTGTTGCTAGAAAAATTGCAATATTATGGTCTTTTTTTTTGTAGAATTACAAATATTTCCTTTATAATTATGGCGCAGAATCAATCTTGCTATCTCGTTACTGCATTCATGGCTTGTATACGGGTAGTCATTTCTGTGTCCTTTTTTCTTCCCTCCAGAATTCACTTAGCACGGCTTTCATCATTGTGATTGCAGATTATTCCTAACCGCTTTCAAGCCCCAAAAAAAGAAACAAATCATCAAAACACTGTGAGTGAGCATATCAAGACCCCGAGCAGGAAATCTTCTGCTTTTTACAAATGCAGTACCTGAAAGATGTTTTAAAGCAGCAAAGTCTCTAATAACAAGAAGAACTGAAAATGCAAAAGTTGATGTGATTGAGAGCAAGGTTATCAATTCCAAACCTCCTGGCATGCTGCGGGGATTTGATCAGTGGGTGAAATACAAAACCAGAAAGGAAAGAAGATTAGAGGGAATTCTTGGGTACTAACCCATGGTTTAAATTCAGCTGCAAACCAGACCTGGGCATATTTCCCATTTGAGCTAACAGTGATGGATGTGAGTCAACCCGATCACTTCCAGTCTCCTCCTGAGAGACTGAAGTCGTTGCCTTGCTCTGATTCATCCCCTTACAAGAAAATGCTTGAAGTTAGACAAAAGCAGTCCGGCCCGTACAAAACAGGGCCAGAATCAGTTTTTGTCCTGCTTGTTTCAGCCTCCTGCTCTGACTGACATGAGGTGATCAGCCAGATTTTATATTCGGGAGAGAGAAAGATATCTTTGTTCTCTTTTGGTGCCAGGCTCTTGTGCAGGAGAAAATAAACGAGAGGGTAAACTCATTTGTTTGGTATGCCTGGCCCACCCCATGGAGCTGCAAACTGCCAGTTGCTCAAATTAGAAGAGGATAAACTTTGTTTACCTCTGTTCACCCTTGGCTACAGATAAATCCTCAGCAGGTGCCAAGCATTACGGCTTCCTGAATTGTAATGAAACAAGATGCAAAGCTCCTGCAATCAGTTATGGCTCTCGAGAATCAGCGTTTCAGAGACCTATTTGCTCTGAAAGAAAGATTGTAAAGCTATTTGTTTTGTCTCTTAATAGGCCAGAAGCAACCTCTGTACATTCTTCTGCTGAAATGAGTTGTTCCGTGGAGGTATTTCACTCCTGGAAATCCTGGCTGGGGCAAATGCAGAAATCTCCAGCCTACCTTGGGTAAGCCGCTGATGGCCCTGTGTGATGGATCTCCGGCTTTGCTTCATGCTTAGACACTCATGCATAAAAATAGCTTTAAGGAGTAATAATGAGTGGGAGGGGAAAAAAATCCTGCTTGGTTGCAACTGTTTCTTTCCTTTTTAGCAGGGGACAAATACTCTAAGTTATGCAGTCAAGTGGTCATTACTCAGATTAAGAGAATTTAGACAACTACATCAGTCACCGAGGAAAATAACAACAACAACAACCAGAACAAATCCCCAGAACAAATCAACCCAACCACAACAAGCCCTTGTTAGTCCTGTAAAGCTACAGTACAGTTCTGAACTCCTGCAAATCACTGAGAGGGATTGGAAGAACTCAAAGCAACCAGAATTAATCATGATTTAATAAGCCCCATTGCATATCAATTTATTTAAAAATAAAGAACTAAAGTCAAAAACAAGGGGATATTTTTACCAGCTATGTCTAGTTGGTACAGAGAAGCTGGATCTCCAGAAGAGGCGATGGATTTTTTTATTTTTATTTTTATTTTATTTTATTTTATTTTTTCTGCCAAGACAGCAACAGTATTCTGTATTTTAGTGTGTTATTTCCTCATTCTTTCCAAATCATGCCATCAGCAAATTCTTCTTCCAGTCCCAGCAAGCGATTCCTCCCATCTATCACACACTGCATGAAACTGCTGGCTGAGACACGATGCCTACAGCTGAGCTGGTTCCTAGCCTGTTTTAGCTCATATTTGCAGCCACGAGTTCTTACGATTCTGTGGTCTTGATTAGTTTCTTAAACACCAATTAAACCTTCACAGTCTTCATGTTAAAAATAAATAATAACGATACAGAAAAACTCTGAAATATCTGCGTATACTGTTTGTGATTTGTCTGTGCAACTGGCAATTTGCAGTCAAAGCTTAAGGGCTATAGAAATAGCCTGATGCACCATTTGATTATACATCTATAACTCCTAACATAATAAGCAGAGTTTTTTTGTTTTGTTTTGTTTTGTTTTTGCTTTGCTTTTTTATACCGCCCCCTCCCCTCCAGTTGCTATTTTTGTCGCTGTAATGATGGCAAGAGTTTTTCTCTTTGGATAATTACATCTGTAAGGCTGAATGCTGCTTCTCATTCACACTTCACGCCCAGCCACTGGGTTTGTGCTGCTACCTGCTATTACTGCAAAACTCCGCAGAACCAACCCACTGTTCCACTTCCCATGATTACTCATTAAACAAGGGCAGATTTTGAGATTTGTCACCAAAAAAAAAAAAAAAAAATTATCAGCAGCAAGTTTTGCTAAGAGTTTTCAAAGTTTGCTCTTAGTTATTTTTTTTTGAATACAAAGAAAACCAAGCAACTGATCAAAATGTTATTTTTTGATTTTGAGCGAGGCCATGCTAACAGGGAGGATTTTAACTTTAGGCTGGTTGAAACAGTTGGGTGAAAAGGAAAGAAGTGCTTTTAGATACAATCTCCCTCCTTCCTTGCAAGCCTCTAGCTAAATGGTTTATTTGGGAAAGATGGGCCTAAATCTGCCTTTTTGAGCTGATTTTTTCTGAAGCAATTGCAGCTTAGCACAGACTTCTTCCCTCTTTGCCACTTTCCTTCCTCTCTTTTTGTGAACAGACCAAATTCTGTATTTCTGCAGGGATTTTCACCTGTACAAGTGCTGGTTGAGATCCAGAGAGGCAAGCAGACCCCAGGCTCCCTGTGCATCCTTATTGTCAAATATACTGCAAAACTGGATTTTGTGCTGAGACATAGGCAAAAGCAGCATCCACAAGACTTTTACCAGGATCCTTCAGCTCTGTTTAATACTAATTATGGCTCCAAATGGGGGTCAGAAGTGGTGGAGCCGCAGCAAAATATATTGAAAGCATGAACTATGGGGAAAGACAGAGAGAGGTGGGAATGCTTAGTTCAAAGACATTGCTCCAAGAAACATCCAGTGACAGAAATCCTACATCATTCCTCGGTTGTTATTCCAGGGCTCCTCTGCCCTAATGACTGGGAATTTTCTTCTAAACTCTAGTTTGATTTTACCTGCAGTATCAGACTTGCCCATACTACCAGTCTTTAAATAAGCAAAAGGTAATTCTTCTTATAGGGAAACATCTCATCTTTTTGTCCCAAAGGGCTAAATTTAATTTTCTGTCCAACTTTCTCAGGTTTGCAGCAACAGTTAAAACTTCGAAGTGGCTTTCTTTTGCCACTCAAGTCAAGTGCTCTATTAATTTTAAGATGTAACATCTCTTCAGCAGGAGGTTTCTATCTGGAAGCTCTGGAAGACAATATTATCGTCTCTGAGAATTTCTTAGAAATATATAACCTGATCACATGTGATTATGGGAGCTTATTCTGTGACACAGAGAAATTAAGGGTGGGAGCAAACCTGTGGAATAGAATACCTATTTGGTACGATTAAATGTGTTTTGAGTTAATTAATCTTCCACGAGATAACAAAAATCTGGGAAAAGATGTGACTTCTCATATGAAGGAATCTAATGCCATTGGAATTGCCCTAGAAGATCTCTTCTTATTGCTGGTTTCTGTTCCAAGGGCATATAAAATGAAACAAATTCAGAAACTGAAGATCACCTCCTTGTGCTTCAATTTTATATTCTCCCCTAATTTTTCTAGATCGTTTTCTTATGAGACCCTTGCTGTAACTGATTATTTGTGCAAACAAAAATGCAGATGTGCTCATTTTCTTTTGTGTTGCTCATCCTGGGAAGCTCTTGTATTTTATGATTTAGATGCTTTTTAAAATGAATCCCCCTCGTGTTGGAGCTGAAAGCTAATGTATATCCAAAAGGCACTGTGCATAGCTATGTAATGAGATTTATTTCAGCACCTCATGGTCTATGCATTAATTGAAACATCTTCAATGTGTTCGCAAAAGCAAGGATGCCTCTGTAGGTAACTCTTCGGCCATTTGTGCGGTGTTTTGCAAATTACACTAGCCTTGATTTTATTAGCACTACTGGCACACTCACATTGTTAATTATGTATAATGGTTAGTGGAGTATGTTTTGTAGTGGATATTCAGTTTGTGAGTTACAAAGATAAAAGCACAAACTGATCTTGATCTGCCTGTATTTTACATTAGGCAGACATTAGCTCCAAAAACTCTGAAGATGTCACAGCAGGGATCACCCATCTGGGAATCTTATTTGTTGAGCTACAAACACTTTCTAGTTTCTTCCTCTCCTTGATCTATTGCTAGTTGTACAAGATGATTCAACAGGATGGACAAAAGGGTTCCCTTGATCAGGACTTTTTCTCTCCCATTCGTTAAGAAAAGAGGTGGACTTGACAAAGCCTAGATTTACATTTTTTTTTTTTTTTTAAATTATTATTATTTTTTATTCTGACTTCCATGCCCTCTGGGCTTTCCCAAAGTGAATAGGGTCTCTGAGGTGAAATAAGTGCAAATCTGTAATTTTGAGATCCCAAGGGGCCTTGGTGGGAAATAGTTCTTTAGCTGTGTTAGTTCAGCCACAGCTGCAGAGCTCAGGAGCATGCACAGAGCAGAACATGAGGAGAACAAAAATTTGCCAGAAACGGGAAAAGTCTTTGTACGCTTAGATTCCTAGGTGGTTTTGGGTCTTATCTTCTTCAACAAAACCCTCAAATTCTCTCCTTCTGGTTGTGAAGATTATTCTGGTCTCAGGTCTGTACCTTAGTTCTTTATCTGGCTTTCCTCTTTCCATGGCCAAGCGTGTGTCCCTGGATCACAGTGACTCCAACAATTGTGTTTTGGGGCTATTTTTCCACAGGTATTCTGGCTCTCTATCCAGTTTTCATAGCAAAGGATTATTCTGGGAAGCAAAGAGATGCAGTCAGGAAAAAAAAAAAAGAAAAAAAAAAGAAAAAAAAAAAAGAGGCAGACAGTTAAGGTATCTGAAAAGTTTCCTATTTAAAAGCAAACATAAAAGCTAAGACTATAATCCTTGACTGGAAGAACGATCTCCCTGGGGCTTAACAGCTGTCAGAAGCCATTCATTCAATGCCTCCAGCAGAATAAAACTGCAGTCACTTACACTGTCTTTTTAAAGTCTTTAGATACCCATGTTTTATTTTATTGAACACGCAACAAGTGAGTATCAGAAGTGAGATAAAGCTGTTCAGTATTGAAACAGCTTTAAGCTTTTTTATCATTTTTTCGTATGAACATTTTTTGAAGAACAGCCTGAACATGTGTTAAATAGGTGTCAGTACAACTCACTACCTTCCTTAGAAAAAATGAACAAATGCCATTCACAACAGCAATGTTTCGCTATCCCAGCACTGAACATTCTTGGGTTGACTTAAAAGCTACTAAAGCAACTTTTCCTTACCCCTTGTAGCCATGGTGGTTTAAAAATATAAAGGAGACAACTTTTACTTAGTATGAAGTCGTGTGCTTCTATTTCAAGCCCGAAGATTAAGTCCCTGGAAGCTCCCTTGTTATCTCCAGCTGTGTCAACTGGTCTAATAAAAGATATCAGCCCTAACTACAAAATATGTGTTCTGTAGGCCAAACAGACTGGTTTTTTATGTCTTGGGAAATGTCCAAGACTCGCTGAAGTCAGTGGGAACTAGGGGCTACAGACACCTCTGCGATGGCAATTCCTTTCTGAACGTGCTCTCAGAGTTGGGTTTTGGCATTGACATAGCAGCCTTGACGCAATCCAGAGAATAGGAGGAACAAAAGCAGGAAAGCAGCAGGTGGGCAGAGAGGTTCCCAGCCTCCAGATGGACACAGAGCTCCTGAAGAGCTCAAGCTCGCACTCAGAGCAGACCCTGAACTGTGGCCAGGGGCTTGGCTCACTTGTTGCCACCAGTTCAAGAACTCTTAGATTTCTGGCTTTTAGGAGGCTACCACCAGCCAATATAAACCCCATATGTGGTGTCGGATGTGTCAGTTGTCAAGCTGTAGCAAAATTCAGTTCAAAAGGGAATCAGAAAGTGTTAATGTTCTCATTGCGCGTAGGGCTTAAGGAGTAAACAGAATGAACAGGCAAAAAAGGTAATTTTATTAATCTCCTGAAATAAAAGCGGACGTGCCAAATATTGACTTGGCTCATAAAGGCATTTGAACTGTTTAAACAGCTGCCAAGTGAGAGAGTGAGAGGAAGACTTCTATCTGTAAGTGGAATGGCAATGAGGTACTTTGTTGTTTTTTTTTTTTCACTTTTTTTTTTTTTAATTTTTCTTTTAAAAATTATTTTATTTATTTATTTTTTAAAACAGATAGCAAAACTGAGCATTTCATTTGAACTCAGTCAGATCAATTTGCTTAACAACTTGTATCAAATCGCAAACTCTCCATCCTTTGCAATTTTCGGATAACCCCCCCAGGTTTTCAAATTATTAAGATGCTAGCACGCAGATCGCTTCAGTGAAGCCCTAAGAGCCAGGCCTGGATTTAAAGAGCACATAACCTCAGACGACATATAAATGCAGGCTTCTAAGTGAAATTAATAATAATAATAATAATAATAAAGTTTAAAAATGTTTGCTCCCAACATTGGACTGTCCTGTTCCATGCCATCTCCAAGTGCAGATTTTCCATCTCCCTAAACTGACCCTTCAGCCTTGGAGGAATGAGTTATCCTGGATAATTTTCCATGGGTATTTTCTGTGGAAAAGTTCAAGGAAATTCAAGGTGCCCCATTTCAACAGAAAAAGGGTCTGTGTTTCCTCATGAAAATTTCCACTCAGAAACACTTACCAGAGTATTTGTTATCTGGTGGAAGGCTGTGGAATAGGGGATAAACCTCCAAAGCGAGTGACCCAACCATTCATTTTTTTCTAAACCTCTTGTGATCGGTCTAGTAGCACAGATTCCTGAACAGCGAACAGTCTATCAGGGACATAACTGAAGAGCTGCTGTTGTAAATAGAGTTGTGGAAGACATTAGAATAAATGACTACATGTTGCACAGAGTAGCATAAACAGCCTAGATCAAAGTAAAAGGTATAATCAATCTGTTTAATCTTTGTTTTAATTTAAAGTAAAACAACACAGGTTTGGTAAAATTAAGAAAGTTAATAGGGATTATTTATTTATTTATGTATTTATTTATTCAGGGATTTATCCATTCAACCTTAATATCTCACAGAATAGATATAGAAATTTCTTGGTGCTCAGTTCCCAGATAAGTTCATTGCTGTTGTGAGATGTGAGTTAAGATCCCAAAGAAACCTCAGCAGCCTCGTGCACTCACTCCTAAGGAGACATTTGCACATACAGATACTCCTGTTATTGTGCCCTGGATATCTCATTACAATAAAGTTCCTTATGCTCCAGCTGGAAAAGGAACTGAAATAATACCATTAGGAAATCCCTCTTATAGCAGTGGCAGCTGGAGGAAAAACAGGAGGCACTATAGTCACAAGATTTGGACTTCCCATATTCAGATAGATTGGGTCTATCATCCTTTGGCTGGCAGACAAACAGCTACTTTACTGCTGCTGCCCTGAAGACATCAAGAAGAAAGGTAATGCTCATGGAAGCAGGTCTTTTTCCATATCTCTTATTGATGACTGTGCTCTGCCAAGCCAAAACTCCATCCTAAAAGGACAGGAATAAGGGAAGAGTAGAAGAAACAGGGAATGTAGGGGTGTGATCCTGAATCAGGAATAACCTCTCAGGATCTGACACTCAGCAGCTTCTTGAGCTGGAAGTTGAATCCAGACCACTGAATTTAATAATCCCAATGAGATGGATCCTTTATGGTTTTGTCTTCATTTTACAAGCCTATCTATGTATTTGGACTCCACAGCTTCCTGTGACAACGTGTTACAGGATATGAGCTTGGCAGAAAAAGTCATCCTCTCGTTTGTTTTTGATGTGTGTTACTCTACATTGTTACTGGGTGCTGTGTTTAATCTGTTGAGGTTCCTGTTCCCTTTCTTTCACTTCATCACTTTTCATGAATTCACAGATATTTCACAATTTAACAAGCTAAAGAGCAGGGAGCATTTGATTATCCCTGTCACCCTTCTCTGAACCTTTTCTAATCCCGATGTGTCCTGGATGGAGAGGAGGAAAACCAGAACTGCCAGAAGCATTCAAGATGTGGGCGCACCATTTTGCTGTAGTTACACAGTGACGTTTTTTGTCTTTTTTCCCTTTGACTCAACGTTTTTGTAGTCATTCCTAATATTTATTATATCCTTGAGCCCTGAGCAAATTTACAGAGAACTCAAGACAAATTCCAAGATCACTTATCCTCTGTGCCTCAGTCTCTTAAAAAAATAAAAAAATAATAAAATCTATTTCTCTGTAGGGTGTTCTGAGAGAAAAGAAACTCAAGAGCAATTTCACTGAAGTAAGTGGGATTACACAAGGCATAAATCAACTCACGATCTTATATTAACAGTGCTGTCAGGGTTCATATCTCCAAAAGACTTATTAATTCAGAAAAAAAAAGGTGATTAAAGTAAGTAAAGTGAACAGCCTGCATGAGACTGAAGCTGCTGAGGGGCAAGTGTCCATGGGATCTTCTGGCACTGGAGGAAATACATTAAAGAATAAGGAATTTACTAGTTAGCCTGCACCGTATGAATAATAAAGCTAAGGCATGTAAATGATGAAGGTGTGGACAGGTCTGTGCACTGGAACCAAAGAGGTTTCATTCACAGCTTTCAAGCTCAGCTGTGGCTGGGAGAAGAGACTTGGAGCTTGAGGCTGAATGAAGAGAGGGGATTTCCCAACTGCCCAGCTGTATTTGCCCCATGATCTCTACCAAAAATAAACGCATGCACTTTTTTTTTTTCTGGTTTCCTCTGGAACTCCACAGCTTCTGGTGCAAGGGCTGCTAGCTCATATTCCCCATGTACAATGGGAAGAGGGTGCAGGCTGCTTTAGGCTTACAGTCTAAGTGACTCTGATATTTCACCTCTCACAATAGACCTCAGGAACTGTTTCAGAAGACAGTGAGAGAACTCTGTATAAGTTAGCTATGGCATCGTGTACCCTAGACATGTCTTGTTCTGGTCTCTTGTTACTTCAGTATGAGTATTTCAGTATTATATTCTGATTATGTTAAATTAAATATATTCAGTATTAAATTCTCAGTGTTTAAAGCCACTGAGCCGGTTTGGCCCACCTGGTTTGTAGGTTTAGCTATGAAATGATCTCCATCACCCTCTAAATCCGTGTTTAGGCAACATGTTGACTTGCTCCAAGCAAGAGCCACTAAAGACCATGGGAGACTTAAGCTTGTTCCTCAGCCTGTCACACCAATACAAGCACAGACTAATGACAAGGAGAAATTCAAGGCATGACCGTCAAGATCCCTGCCCAGATTTTCTCATTTAACTATAACAACATTAGAAATTCAGGTTAGGAGTAAACACGAACATCCTCTCATTAAATTTTAGATCTAAGACTAAAAATCTTCTTGTCCTTGTTTTCAATGTCATAAACGCAAGAGTCATGAAAAAAATCTCTGTAAATGCTGAGTAATGGATTGGTGTTATTTCATATTAGTGCAGATCTATATAAGATCTGGGCATTTTGTCTAAATCAGGATGCCTGAACTTTTCTCTACGATAAACGGAGAAAATCATAGAGCTGAACTTTTTTTTTTTTTTTTTTTTTTAATTATTTTTTTATTTTTATTTTTTTTCCATGTTACTGGCAGTTGAGGCAAATTCATAAATCCTTTGACAGGGACATGACCTGCCCTAAATATCACATCCAACATTTTATATAAGCTGCTTCAATAAAGTTTTCTTTCCCATCCCACTGCAAACGCTTTCCTTCTTCTCTGTGTGCTACACAGACAGCTAAAGGAAAAATTGTGGATGAAGCTCAGGTATATATCCAGCCACCAGATTCTGTGTTGCGTTGCTGCCCATATTGCTGCTGCAAGCACTTTTACCCTTGTACTTCAGCTTTACAAGTGACAGGATTCACAGAAAGCCCAGTGTGAAATAGTTTGGAAAATGTAACTTGCTGATAAAAGCATAGTACTGCAGACATTCCTGTACCCAAGCCAGCTGGTAGACCATACTAAAATGTTGAGCTGGGCTTGTTTATATTGTCAGTATGATGAGAGTCCACTCTCAAGACCATCCTTGTCACACAGACACTTTGGAAACCCTCACGACTTCCTCAGGTCCGTAGTCACAGCTTTTCAGATGGGCAACTTCCACCAATGGGAAAAGTTTGAATTTTGCTGGGGCTGGACATGTTGGATGTTAACGCAACCTAACACGAAGCTTCCAGCATAGCCCAGAGACCATCAGGGTGGAGCAGATTTCTCTGCCTTGTCCACTGCTCATCTTGGAACACAGACCCAATCCCTATAGATAATCACTTGAAAGTGAAGATCTTTCCTGTTTGTCTATTTATTTATTATTTTTGCCATCCTATTTAGATTTGTAGCTATTCAGGGCAGATGTCAACTGTTAGGAAATGTTTATGTAGCACAGCATAGTGGGGCCAGGATCCTGTTGGAGCCCCCTAGATGTTGCTGCACTACAAATTCTTCTTATTATTTGCCACGTTAAATTATTGCATGATGAATGAGTCTGGAGTAGACCCAAAGGCTAAAGCATGAATGCACACACATGCACACAGATAAAAGCAAGTTGTTTGGATGAGCTCTGCTAAATTAATTGAATAAGTGTCATTGCTGCTCTTCAGCCAAGCATTGCTGGATGCTTAATGTTTTTTTCAATGGTTTTGAAGACATAATTTTCATCAGCTGCAATTTGGCTTTTTTAAATCAAAAATAAGGAGGTATGATGACAATGAAGGGGACATTTCTCTGTCACTGAAGTCACATATTAAAGTGATATCTCATAATTTCTTGTCAGACATTTGGCACTGCAATTACTAATATCAAGATGTGTCTCTATAGTAATACACCCTCCTACTTTACTTAGAAGTACTAAATGGCTCGACACTTTTCTGAGTTTTGCTGAGCTCTGATCCCTCAGGAATAGCAAGACTCACTTGCCAGCGAATGGGATGCAACCAGAGATGCAGTGATCACCACATAGGTTTTGAGTATAGGGTGACACCATTGCCAATGACAGCTCTGGGAGAGGAAATTTTGGCTCAGCCAAGCTTGCCACAAAGGACCTGGAAAGAGATTAATTATGTAGAAACATCTGGCCTACCTTTTCCTAACTATGCAATGGGTCTGTGATGGCTTGAGCTTTCATGAGCATTGAAGGAAGAGCAAGGGACAAGCTACTATGTTTAGGTTAGCTTCTAGGAGAGCAGAAAGGGATCTCATGCATCACCACTTTCCCAACTGCAGATCTCCATGTCCTACAGTCCTCAACATCAGCACTTTGTTGTCTATGCAAATGAGAGAATAAGCAACCTGATATTTCAATAGGTCTCTTGAAGCCCACCTGCAACTCCTCCCCCAAGCTTTCTGTACAACATTGCTGCAAAACCTGAAATAGTTCTTTTCCCTCCCCTGGCTGTGAAGGTACAGGGGACCCATGCAGTGTGAATGTCTTCCTTAACACATATTTTCATACAGAACCTTAGTCTTACTCTGACCTTTTAATTACTTTTAAACCCAGTCAGAAATACACAGAATAATGAAGAAGAAGGTAGCAGTAGCCTCTGCATTAAGCATCACTGAATATAGCATCCATTTTGTATAAGGTGACAGACAGTAACGAAAATATTCCCCCTTTCTGAATCTTCTGCAGATGCCTGAACACCCAGCCTCATTCAGTTCCTCTTTGGGATATACCCCGAAGCACACCAGCTAACATGCACTTAAAATATATTTAAAGAATATATTTTTAAGCAGAGATAAAGCCTTTTGTCCCTCTACTCACTTAATAAAGAAAAACTCCAACGCTGTCCCAACCCGAACAGTTTTTTTTTTTTTTTTTTTTTTTTTTTTTTTTTTTTTTTTTTTTTTTTATGGAATCTTGTTGACAGAAAACTCAGTTGCTTGCTCCAAGTCTTTCAAGGCCTTTTGGAGGTCTGAACCTTTGGACTCTTGGTTGTCTGTAACAAGATACATAAGACTTTTGTACACAGCTTTGTGGACTGGTATGGTTATAGTTAGGAAAGTGATTCTCTTAGAACATGAACCCCTTTCCCTGAAGATCTGTTTCATTGTGACTTTGAGTCATAGTGGATTCTTTAGCAAGCAAAACTAATATTTTACTCCTGTTGGTTCTGCAGAGCCAAAGCCGTTAATGGAAAAATCATCTCAATTCGGTTCCAGCTCATGCATCATCAACAAAATTGTTGGCCAAATTCCAGTGGCAGAACTTTTGGGGAAGACTTAAGAAGCACACACAAAAGGTTTTCATCCCAAACTAAATTTGTGTCCCTGGTAATTAGGGGAGCGGGGAGCACATCTTTCATTTTATAAATGGAGTGGATACAATCTGGAAGCCATTGAGCGAAACCAGAGAGGGAGAGAGAACTTCATACTTCACCATTTTTATCAAGCTGATCTGCTGGGGAATGGATAGACATTCATGTAAAAGGTGGTGGGATTTTGTTTGTTTATTTTTGTTTTGTTTTGTTATGTTTTGTTTTCTGGCCTGTGAAAGGCTGCTCTCTGTGGAATGAAGGTTGAAGGTTGTAGAAATGCATCTATGCCCAGATATTGATGATATTAGTGGCTACTTTCATTTTGTTAAGGTTGCAGGAGAATAGTGGTGTTAAAGAACACAGCTGGGCTACTTACTGTGTAAAGATTGGATATAAAAGCCTGGTGTTTCACTGAAATGAAAAGGCAATGCTTGTGGTTTTTGTTTTGTTTTGTTTTGTTTGTTTGTTGTTGTCTTTTTTGTTTTGTTTTTCCAGAAGAATCCAGTCTATAACATTCTTCAAAGACCTAAATTAAAAGTCATCCCCTCAGCAAATATTGTGGTTCTTTTTTGTGGCGTTTAAAGTTTATGAAGTACTCACAGATTCTGTGTTCTTCTGGTTGCTTCCTTCTCATGGCAAAGCAGAGCCAGAGAAGAATACTGGAAGGTCTGTGTATCCATTAATTCCTTTGTTGAACCCTTTCTAGAGCAGGAAAGTTCCTGCTTTCTCTAACCACGTGGTCAGGATTTTCAGGGGAGACAAGTCCTCACAGCCTTTAGATGTCCACAATACAGCCACACACATTTGGTCTAGCGACCCTGGGCTCTCTTTAAAGTCAGTAGGGGGAAATAAAGCCTTTTAACTGAGCAGTTAATCTGATCTAGCATCTACTATAAAATGAGAGGAGTAGTGCCTTAGGAGAATTTAGAGAGGGAAGAGTTGATTACAAAAGACAGATCCACTGAGAACGAAGCATTTGTATAGCTGGTATTCCTGGTGCAAAGAGTTAAGGAGGTTAATAGCAACACATGGGCTGACTTGCTTGAAATCTCTGGGATATTTGGCAGTTGGTTTCCACAGTCTAATCTTTACCAACAACTTTTCAGAGATGTCCATCATATTGATTTAAATCCAGACACAATTTAAGATTATCCTCAAACAATCTGACATTCTCCTTAAAAAGCATAATTTTCATCTTTTGGAGGCCTTCCCTCATACTCCACAGAACACACTTCTACTTATGTAGTTAGATTAATTACTTGCTGACTTCATCCCCCTCCTGCTCCCAGGCTCTATATTACTTATTTGTTGTTCCATCTTGTTCCTCTAATGAAATGCATTTCTACCTATACTGATGTAGTTCATCCCTTTTAGTAAATGGATAGGCCAGCCCTCAAACCATTCTTCGTACAGACATTTGCTGACTTTTACTGAAGAGCACTGCAGGAAGTTGACCTTTGGCATTCTCACAACAAAGGCATACGCAGCATTTTCTTGACAAAGACTTTATTGACCTCAGTGACAGCTGACATCCTTGGTGTCTAAACTAGTTAGCATCATGGACAGGTAATATCTCAGTGGTTAAAGAATTGGCTACAGCAGTCAGTTGTTAAAGCAGCAAAAGAATTGCCAGTAATTTCTGGCAGAAGATGTGGCAGCAGACATGGGAGAATAATGAGAACGACATGCACAGCTGCTTGCAGAAGGAATGGGAGTTTCCTATTTCCTCGTGTGGAAAGATTAATCTGAGTGGGGAGCTCTTTGGTCCAACAAGGAAACAACTGAGAAGCACCTAAAAAAAAACAAAACAACCAGCATGCAGAGCAACCTGTTTTCACTGCCTCTTCCATTACAAAAAGTAGAGAATAAGAAATGAAACCCACAAGAATCAGTTTTGAAATAAGCAAAGAAAGTGGTTCTTTACGTAATAAGTAAGCCTGTGTAATAAGGGTGTCTATCCAAGGGTGCTGTGGATGCTGAAAGCTCACATAAGAACCAGGTACAGGGAACAATGGAAAAAATCTAGGGAAATTACATATTCAGGAAGTCCCAGGGCTGAAAATAGTATGAGACTGGGGAAATGTAAAAGCAAAATACTGCATAGATTTGACTTGGTTTTGTTCTTGCCTTTTGCATGCAAAAATGTAAATTTTTCTTCTTCCTGCTCAAATTCTACATCCCTTTCCACACTTACAATTCTAGTTTGTCTCTGAGCTCTTCTGTGGGAATTGTGCTGATTTCGGAGAGAATTATTTTTTTGCTTCTTGGTTGGTTGCTTCTTATTTGCAAGAAGGTGACTTGCAAAAATACTTGCTCACACACACTCAGAAAATGTTTTGCATTTCTTGGAAAAAGACCAGTATCCTCGTGCTCCTGGGTAGAGCCACAAAATGCATTATGGATCAAATACTTCAGTATTTAAGTCTCCAGAACCTATCTATACACCTAATCAGGAACGGTCTTTCAAATATCTGTGTGGTGGATGCTTCAGTATGAGCTGGGGTACCAATAAGAATTGACACCAAGGTCTCTTTTCATTTGACTATACATGGGCACTTAGTGCCTTTTACAATTCAACTCAGAAGGTGTCCAAGGCATTCCCATGAGGCTGGCAGATATCTATCATAAAATGGGAGAATCAGAGGGACCTCATGTCACAGTTGCTATTTTCTGATCCTCTTTTCTGATCTCTCCAGCTCCCTTTTTTTCCCATTTGCCTCTCTCCATAGTGCCTTGATCTGAAATCCCTCATCTGAGAAACCTTTTGTGTGTGTCTTCCCAGACAAGAAATGTCAAATGTCTTTTTTGTGAAAACCATGCAGAAAAGAAAAAATAGGGGTAAGAAACACATTAAAATAATAATAATAATAAAAAGGACAACAACAACAACAAAACAAACAAACATAGAAACATAGAAACAACAACAACAAAAAACTCTACCTCTGAAAAGACAGGAGATTGAAGGATAAAACACAGACAGGAGTAGTAAATAGACACAACTGAAGATGGACTGCAGGTTTAAATCATTTTGATGTAAATCTCTACTCGAAGTTAAATTCTCTAACAAGTGAACATTGTATTTCATCACTTTTATTTTGTCGGCATTTTATTCTTGAAGCAGACAATTTCACCAAGCATACGTGCAAAGGGTATCTTCTAAGCTTTCCCAATTCAGTTGGTGACTTCCTTCAGTGCTGTATTAATAAGCCATGTCTTCCTAAATGGTCTTGAGAGATTTATTCAGTGCCTATTGAACTCTGTTAGAGTATTGCCACTTTGTATTTGCCTTTGAACTTCAAGGTTATGCAAAATCTCTCTTTCTCTTTGCTGTGTAGTTGACTGCTTCCAAGACAGCAAATTTAGTGTCAGACATCTATAATGTCTCTGATGTTTGTGAAATTCTTGCCACAGTGTTGTACGTGTGTCTAATATCAATGATTCATTTGAAGGAGTAAAAATTTGACAGCTATAAAATAAAGCCTTCCATATATATTAAGAGAGGGAGAATGAGAACCACTAAATTATACTAAATTATACTAAACCTATAAATACTGGATCTGGCCTGTCCCTCAGAAGTGCTCCAATGTTCTCATGGGTCATCTCTACACTTGTAAAACTAAAAGGCAGTTGGAGAGTGAGCCAGACCAGGAGACTTCCACATTCCCCATTCACATTTCTTGGTATGAACCCAACTCTGGGTATAGCTTAAGTGATGCGTATAAATCCATAATTAAAACAGGTCAGGGTCTGTCCGGTGACCCTGAGGCCACTGGCACAGAGCAGCCAACAACCCCACAGCTGAGTTCTACTCACCTGAAACAGGATATCCTCATGTACTGCATATTAGGAACAGTCTTTGGCTTGTGCAGACCTCAAAACAGGGCCAAGCATTTTCTGGAAAGATGCTAATTGGCATTGGCCAAGGACAAAAGAAATTAACTGTATGGATGACAGAATTCATGCTCTCAGGGAAGATTCTTGATACTCTTTAACTTAGTAGTAGAGATGTAAACAAAACTTTGGTATTACCAGTTTGGAAGGAAGGGAAATTTCTTTGTTTATTCTTTTTTTAGAAGTCTCAAGTGTTTTTGTACAGTAAGGGTTAGTTTCTTGGCTAGCTTATTTAATGAGGTATGTCACTCAGAACAAACTCAGCTCTTTAGGACTCTACATGAGCAGCTTCTAGAGTTCACTTGCTGCCTATATGACCATGCCAAAACCCTGCTTTGAAGCTTCTCGTGTCCTCGTTTAGCCTGAAGAAAAGAAGACTGAGGGGAGACCCTGTTGTGGCCTTTCAATGTCTAAAGAGGGCTTAAAAGAAAGACGGAGAAAGACTTTTTATCGGGGCATGTAGTGACAGGACAAGGACTAGCAGTTTTAAACTAAAAGAGGGTAGATTTAGTTTGGATATATGGAAGAAATTTTTTACAATCAGGGTGGTGAGACACTGCAATGGGTTGCTGAAAGAAGTTCTGTATGCTCAGTCATTGAAATGTTCAAGGTCAGCTTGGAGAGAGCTTTGAGAAACCTGATTTAGCGAAAGATGTCCCTGCCTATGGCAGGGATTTGGACCAGCTGATCCTTAACGGTCGTGTCCATCCAAAACCCTGATATACTCTATGATTATGTGATTGTGCACCTACCTGCAGGGGGACACCATGATGAAGAGTAACCACAGCTGAGGGCCTCGAGTGGTGATGCCAGCTGTGTTAAGAGAAGGGTGGGCATATAGGGAACAGCCATTGTGAAAGAACCTTTCCAGGAGCTTTCAAAGAACTGACAACTCCTTCAGTCTCCTCAGAGGAAACCCTGGAAGAGCTGAGCCAGGTAGGGAAGACTTTTACCTCTGTCAGGGGAGTCCAAAACACAGAAAATTACAATGTGCAGGTACACAGGATGTACATGTATTTGTACTCGTACATTTATGTTTCTGAATACACCTCTTTGGTTACAGGTCTGGCTGGTAGGGTGTTCAGTTCTGGATCATGGGTTTTGACCTCTTAACTTTGGCAACACAAGGCACCCTAAACCAGCCTTTAACAGGTGGTGATGATGAGGGTTGGGAAATGATTCAGCAAGAACACAATATTGATGCCTATAAAGGCAAACTGACTTCTGGGAAGCAGGAGAATGTGAGCTATTTTTAGGAAAGAAGGGACAATGAGGTCTTGTCTACACTGTGAATTTTCCCCAGCTCTCAATCTGGCCTGGAAGATGTCTGAAATCACTGTGTAAACAAATTCCCGGCTGCCAGAATCAATGTTACCACCCCTTCAGCTTTTACCAGATTTTTGAGGGTTTCTCTGCTCTGTTTACCAACAGATCTGTATCCATGAGTTGTGATGTATTGTTCCTCACAATCTCACAAAACAAGGCAGAGCTCTCTCTTCCTCTGCTATAGAGCAAATGATCAGAGCACAGCAAGGAAAAATGAATTATCTAAGCCCCAGCGTGAAGCATGTGACAGAAAAGAGTTTTTATCCCAAGATTTGAGCTAAACCTCTAACCATTGCACCACTTCTTTCTAACTGTGCTTCAGGTCTTTCAATATGCACTTAAATCTAGGGAGGGCAGATCACCTGTATAAAGAAGACATTGTTATTTGTCTCTACACAGAAGAAGACTGGTTAGAATTCAAGTTAATTTTTAAGTTTTTTTTTTTTTTTTTTTCCTCATTTAAATTAATGTTTATTTTGGAGGAACAAGGCCTTGAAATATGGAGTAAGGAGCTCTGCAAACAGAAAGTCGTAGGAAATGAGAATGTCTCCATATGTACATATATGTTAATTATCTAAACCGTTCTCATGAATTCTAGTCTGAACTGACAACCTGACACATTTCGTGTGTCCAAACCACCACCTTTCTACTCAAGAGGTCATCAAGTTCCCTGTCCCCACTCCGGTATTGAATCACTCCATCTAAACCAACCATGATTTGCATCTAGCATGTTTTTTAAATCCTAAAGTGAAGGAGGTTTCAATTGCTCATTACTCTCATTGTGTAGAGTCTGTTCTATCGTCTGCCCTAAAGGTCTCTGTCTATAACTAAGTTCACTTTTACTTGTTTTGACCACAGTGGACCAGGAAAGCACAATATTCCTTTGATCTATTTAGTGATCTTTAAGATTTTTGAAAAAATATTTCCAAGCTTTTCCTTGGCCTTCTCTACAATAAAAACTTTGTAGGCTGTTATTTTCACATCTCTGATGCTTCTCCTCATCTCTGTCTGGACTAAATTGACCTTTGCTACTGACTCCAAACACAGTGTAGGATATATAAATCTTCCCAGATATTCACAGTAATGTTTTCTGTCTTTCATTCCTTAAACCTCTGCCCATCATTTTTTGTATTTTCCTCTCTTGTACAACAAAGGACTTGCATTCAGCCCCTCCTTTGCTCTTCAGAAATTTTTGACTGTTGAAACACCATTTGGAAAGCTGTGTTTAAGTTGAACAGAAGTAAAAGAAACAAATGAAAAAGGGGGTTCATTTTCTCCAGGTCTTCTTTAGTCCCTCTTAGCTATTAGCTTACTGTGCTTCTTAAGTGCTTCTCTTAAGTCCTCAGACTGAACTGTTGCTTATGTGCTCAGTAAGTAGAATGAAATGGACTCTTCTTTCTGTTTGTCTCTTTCCAGTACATAACAGGATAAAATATTCAGTTTGTGGAATTTGTCTGAAAAGATTTGGCAGCCTTCTGAGATTTTTTTGGCCAGTGGGACAATCTGATTTGGCAAACTAGTTAAGAAGTTGCTGAAAGAATTAAACCATATTATTGGATCAGATGTGATATGACTGTTTTGCTAGAACTGTGTTTTGGAGGTCTCATTTCCACTGGGGTATTTTTCAAATTATACAGGCTAGGTGGTTTTATCATATATGTGCAATTAAAGGTCCTCAGATCTCCCCCAGCAAAGAACATGTTACTCTGAAATAAACATAGCATAATTTTCAAGCATTCATTTTTTTCTGTTTCATTCAATGCATAAGTTATTAGATCTGTAAATCACAAAGCCTAAATCCTATTGCAAATTTACAGTTTATTTTATGGGTAAAATTCAAATAGCAGGTCAGTGCTTACATAAGTTGCATGTCCTTTATGCTTGCCAGATCTTGTACTTGGTTGAGTTTTTCAAGTTTGCAAAGGAGGATTGAGGTCTGAAAGTCTCATATCAGATACTTTACTTATTTCTTTGCCGTGGACAAGTAATTAATAGCCACTGAGGATTTTCCATGAGGAATGTGTCCCTCAAATCACATTCAGTCTTGCAAGGGTCCTAGCTAGAAATAAAGAAAAAACAGAAACAAAGAAAGAAAGAAATAAACAAAATAAAAATAAAATAAATAATAAAATAAAATAAATGTAAAATAAAATAATAAAAAAGCATACTCTGGCAAATGTAAAGCATCTGTAATGGCTCGCTATTGGGCAATGAGGTTCCACGTTTTAGACTTTTGCAGCGAGCAGGGGGACAGTGACTTGAAGAAAATCTGAAATTCACCTTCTGAAAACTTGGTCTAGTTACTTGAGATTTATCCTGTTGTCTTTGGTAAATGCAGGAGCTCTCATGCACCAGCTAAATGCTCAGGTCAGCTGTCTCCGACAATATTCGTCTTCTGTTAAGTCAGGTCTGAACCAGCCAAGGAGAGAAAAAGCCACCTTTTATTCTAGCATGTCTCCACCATATTCAGCCTTGGCTTCTATTCAGTCCTTGAGCTAATGCTTCATCTTTAATTAACATCTAGCTATCATATGTGCCAGAATTAAGTAAGAACATATATTCATGGAAAACCCAGTGTTATTATATGTCTTTTTCACTAGGTAGCCTGTTTAATTGGATTTACCTGGAAATGTATATAAAGACCACCTTGAATATGTTGGTATTAACTCAGATATGTCACTTATCCAGTCTTCCATTCACTAGCCACCTTGTTTTTCTTTTGGCAAATTTATCTCTTTTTTTTTTTTTTTCTTTGAATTATGCAGCCCATATTTAGCTTCCTTATAAACTGCCTCACTGTTTCATATCTCTAGAAATGAGATGAGTGAAATGTTGCCCACCTTCTACACTGTTTTAACTGCCTCCCAAATGCTGGGTGTAAAACCAAACCTTAATAATGCACACCAAGGCAATAGCCCTTTGGTGTTTATTCTCAGTGAATTCTCAGCAGAACAGCTTCCAAGTGTACTCCTTCTGCAGGTCTTCCTAGTGTGTTTCACCATGCCATGAGAGCTGGTAAGACAAAATATTGACCACCTTTCCACATCTTCTCTGAATGCCCTACAGTTATCTGTCTTTGCTGCCTGGAGATTGAGCCTGCAGCTGCTGCCCAAAACCTCAAAACCCCATCTGTGTGCAAGAGGGGGAACACAACAGTTTATTCAAGCTCCATTGTCCCCACCATCTCTCATTTGTCTTTCACAACTAGGTAAAAACAATCTCAGCAGTTTTCTTCTTTATAACAAAGTAAATAATATTCTGATAGCGCCAGCAATGCCTTTCAATACAGGAATAGCTCCAGAAATGTCTTACAAAAGCAATTTTTCTAATAGACAATGCTGCTACCTGACTGTTCTGTAACAATCAAGGAAATTCACGAGTCCCTATTTCCCACTAGAGGACATGAAGTCTCAGGATCCCCTAATAAATTTCTTTCCAGTCAGGCCTGAAGAAATCATTCCATTGTAATAGCTTCCTATCTACTCTCAAAAAGCAACACATACTGCTGTAGAGAAGATATATATTTGTTTGTATTTTTTTCTCTTTAGAAAAAAAAAAAAAAAAAGGATGAAATTTTAAATAAACCCGAGTACCTTGCTTTAGCTCAAGGATTTGTTTTATTTGGTGATGCTGTGCCACATTTGGTTGTCTCAGGATGCCGTCACTGGCCCATGAGAATCAATTTTATGAGCATCAGAAGTCACCCACTGTGTGGAACTCACAGGACTTTGGGTATAGGGCAGCTCTTGAACACACAACTGAGTGAAATTTGGAAATTAAACCCAGGAGATTTTTCAGAAGAAAGAAATAGGAGGAGGAAAAAGTAGGGCCATTGATTTATGCATGGCAAATCTTCATAGCATGGTCAACCATCTACCTGATAGGTGATGGGGAACCTGGATAGATATGAGGCAACTTCAGGACGGTTTTTACATTGCTTTACTGGAAATGGCACAGTTTTACAGGGCACTACACAAAAAGCAATATTTTTTCAAGGAACTCCATATCTAATGAACTCAAAGGAGACAGCTACACATATATGGGGCCTGTCATCATGTACAACTTCCATCATAAGTTGCTGGAACTGTTAGTGTTTACTGTGCTTATAACTCAACAACACCAGGAGATTGGCCAAACATTGTTCTAATACCACTTATATTTCTAAATTATTATTTTTTTTAGCTCAGTCTCTAGCATGGTTTTGGCCCAGGTTAGCTAATATCTTCCAAAACAATTCCTGGGTATTGTTCAGGCATTATCACAAGCCAGGAATCTTTCCAACTGCGCAATTTGGATGCAGCCGGACTGCTTCAGCTTTCAGCTATGTGGATATATGCCCTGGTGGGCAGGTGGTTGATGGGTCAAAGAACGAGTTCTGGCTCTCTTCTTTACCAATGTAGGTGTCTCCTCTGAGTGCAGCAAGAACACGGTTTATGCCCAGACTTGACAAGTGTCCATCCTAAGTTGGACTGTGTTTAGTTATGTTATGGTCTGCGAGAGTCATTCTGCTGGATGTGTACATCCATGCTTCTACTATTACCATATGTCTGGTGTTTTGTTTTTTTTTTTAAAAAAAAAAAAAATCCATGTATATGTCAGGCTGCTATCTCCTTCCCTGGATCACTTGACTTCTTTTCCCTTTTCCAGCTGTCTGGCCTAGTGCACTCTGTTGCTTTTAGCTGCCCTTTCTAGCTCTGAATTTTTAGCTATTTTCCGATTGCTGTTCATCTATGTGGGAGGTTCCCTGACCCTACACAGCTCTGTCTCACCAGGTGTCCCTTCTCCATTATACACACCTCAGGAAGGAGACAGGTTAAGATAACTGGGATCTCAAACAAGATTTTGAGGTGGATACCCTCAAGTGTGTAAATGAAGGACAACTATAACTCTTTAGAAAATCCCAAAACCTGTTTATTTGAACCCATCATACTCTCCCTCAGCAAACCAGGCTCAGTCTCATGCTCTTCCCAAATGAAACCAAATTCCTGCCTCCCTCCCTATGCCATGTCCACATTGGGCATCCCCCTCCTAGTGATTTCAAGTGCTCAGTCCAACACAGCCACCAAAAGCTACTGATTTGCTCTTGGGGAGAGGGGTTTGGATGGGTCACATCTCAGGGCTCCCAAACGACAGGGCCCCAGAATGTTTTGCTTATACCTAAAGCAAGTTTTGATCCAGATCCTGATGGTCCAGGGAAGCCTTTTTGGAAGGGAGCTTGTTTCCAGGCTATGTTCCACATCTTCCTTTGGGAATCTGTATTCACAGCCTCCAGCTCATTTCCTCACAGACAGCTCTTAATAAAAACCAGCATGGGCTGAAAAAGACCATTCCAGCAAAGAGGGCAACTTGCCTCTGTCCCTGCATTTTCCATGTACCCATTCCTTCCTCTCCTGTCCCTTGGAATTCAGAGGCGACAGCCTGAAGCTTGCTTATCCAACTCGCAACTGCTCCTGCTCAGGGAAGAAGGGATTTCAAAAGGACCTGGTACTCCTCATGAAGCATTTTCCCTTGGCTGATGGTCTGTGCTCCCCAGGAGAGAGGTTTCACAGTGACGATGCTACAGAGAGCATCTCTCTGGGTTCTGTCCTTCTCACCCAGTGGGTCAGCTCGGCCCAGTTTTCCATGCCTCCGAGGCAGAAAATGAAAAGGGGAGATGTGTGTTAAGCTCTTTCATTAATAACCACAAAAGCCCAAGACAAGTGATCCTCAGTGAACGTCCCCCCCGTTCCCTGTCCATGTATCTGCTGCCCCCGGCCACTTGCCCCTGACGGCGCATTCCAGCCAGGACAGGGCTTGTGCCCTACACAGCGATTCTGTCCCTCTCCAGCTCAGCCACTCATTGGACAGAAAGCCACAGAAATGAAATGGTTATTCTCTATTTCTATACACATGGGGCATTGATCCTAGGGTCTGTTTTATGGGCTGGGGAGAGGGGAAATGGGATGGGGACAGGGTGGGGGAGAGCAGGAGCATGTTTCATTTATAAAATTGAGCCCTGTTCTAGTGAAAATTGAAGTTCCTGTTTCTTTCCCTCTGTATTAGACTCCCTGTCGTCTTACAGGAAGTCTTAATAAAGTCTCCAGGGAAGTTTAAAATGAATTTTAAAAAATCATAATCCCCATATGGAAGCATTGGCATCAGTAAGATACACCACTGTGTGATAGCATGGAGCCAGGGAATATTTGAAGGCCTGTAAAATAAACTCATTAAATCAGTATTCTGAATGTGCTGCCTATGGAGAAAGCCCCCCGTCAGCTACTTCCTATCTCTTGAGCAAAGAAAAAGATGTGCCTGGGTTTTGGAACCCAGCAGCTTGAGGCTGGGATGGGGGGAGAGCAGCACTCCATTCTGGAGGAGAGACAAATGGCATTTCATTTGCTTGTTTGTTTCAAAGCCATCCCTCCTAACGTCGAAGGACAAACAAACAAACAAAAAATTGTTTGGTCAGCCACAGACAGACTTTCCGCATGCGAGGGAATGGCGAGAGGTCTTTGAGTGGTAGAAATAGCATCAGGCAGAAACCACTCCAATGGATCTTGGTTCTTGAGGGACAGCAAAGCAGCAGCAGCCACCAAAATGCTTGGAAATGATAGCCCCAAATGGCTGCAGACAGGCAGCAAGCAGGACTTGTTACAGAGGAAAATAAGCATAGGCTGTCAATCCACAGGCCACCAAAGGTGCCAAAGTTGCCTGAAGCTTAGCCTCTTGTCCTGATAGCAGCGCAGAACTAAGCAGGAACAGCAAAAAGAACGGGCCAAGCATGCAATGATGCTCCTCTGGAGGACTCTCCCAGTCCCCACGTAAAAGGAGCCTGTTCCCCAAACTCACAGACTCAAGACAGCTGTGAGTAACAGCCCAAAGAAAGGCAAATTACAGAAGTGTCTCTTTTTTTTTTTTTTTTTTTTCCATTTTCCCTTCACTCTCCTCAAAGCAAAAGGACTTTCTCTAGAGCACTGTATCACCTCTTCAGATTCCCGACAGCAGATTTTGAAAGTGAACATGCCTTTCTATTGTGCCTTAAATAGGAGAAATTCTATTGTATCCTATGACCTCCCTGCAAATAACTGTTTGTGACAGGCAGTTTTATGGTAAGGGAAGATAGTGAAGTTCAGGGAGGCTTCACCACTATTATTATAGAGCAAGTCCCTGGAGCATCTTAAGAACAAAATATGCACAAAGGCCTCTTTCACAAGATCAGTGGTCAGGTCCCATCCATTGTCCCAGATTTTGCTTGTGACATTAAGCAGATTGCTTTTTGTGCCCCAGTTACCCTGCATGACACTCCTCATGCTGCCTGAGTCCACGCTAAGGGACTTAGTACATCAAGGACTTGGCCCATGGAGAAGATGTATTTTCTTTAGCCAGAAAAGATTAGGGCCATAAAAGATTTTTGGCTCTGTGTGGAAATGAGGGGAGTGCCAAGCGAAATGCCATATGAAATTAGGAACAGTAGAAAGCCTCCATTCTCATCATTAGTTTGATGCACCTCTTAGACACCTTAGGGGTTTCGGAGTTTTACTTCAAGAAGGTGGTTAATTGTCTGGTGTATTTGCAGGAACATGGTCAAAGCACCCCGGTTCCTGACTCACCCCCAAATAAAAGGAAACAAAAAGGGAAAGGAGAATTTAATTTCTGAAAATGACGTTTTTCTTTAAGCCTATAGGACACAGCTCCTTTGAAAATGATCAACCTTGCCCGTAACATGAAGGTCAACCTGACCAGCAGGTGAAAAGCTCTGTTTCCAGTCCTAGAAATATTTTCCCATTTATTTCTTTATTTATTCATTCATTTTGGCCACTAGAAGGAGGAACCCATGGTTTGAATAGCTCTATCTCAGGTCTGGGACTCCACAAGTGAGCTGGTGGAAGAAGGAGACTCCCAGTCCCAGAGAAGATTTCATTCATTCTCCATGGGTCTAATCAGGTGATTAGGACAGTGTTAGCGTTCCAGATTTCTTCCTTGATATCTCTCAAATTGGGAGATGGGCACAGAGAGTTCTCCTTCTGAGGGCAGAGACAAAATACTGCTAATGCTTAAATCTGTATTATGAAACCAGTAAGAAGCAAGTAGTTCTTGTTCAGAGTCCTGTTGTGCAAGAAAGTACACAAAGAGAGAATGAAAAGACCATTATTTTTTTCTTGAGAGTCTCTGGGGCTGCTGTAATTACTCCAGAGGGGTTCGGGTTCGTCCCTCAGACAAAGCTGCAATTGTAGTGAAAAGGTGTCGTGGGACTGCCTAGCCATATGTGTATTATCTCTGGACAAAACAGAACAGAACCTATGCTCAGTCGATAGTCGAAAACCTATGCTTTTCATCGATAACATTAAAAGCAAAACCAATGAGAGAGAGGGAGAGAACAAAATAAAGAAAGGAAGAAAGAAAGGAAGGAAGGAAGAAATCCAGGCATTTTTTGATAGCTTTCTTTCGCAAATGAACCAGGAATGAAATTCAAAATCTTCAGCTTCCCAGACCCTCCTGTTGACCTGTTCATCCTGATTCATGATCCTTACTGCAACCCCCTTGGGGACACCCGACTAGTGCAACTCAAGCTTCATCCACCAAAGGCAATGCGTATTTTTCTGATGGCTCTTATATCAGGGATGTCCTTGGGATTTAAACTACTTTCAGCTGTTACATCTATTAACCAGTGGGACAGTAATACTATAAAAAGATGAGGGCTCAGGTAGATGAATTGATAGAACAGATGCCATGAAAATCTTCTTTAGACTGAAGCAGGGATGTAACAAAAGTTAGGTACAATTTGAAACCATAAAAATGACAAAATACATCCAGCACAAACTACCTTTAAAATTCTCTCTAGATATAGAATATAACTACAGAAGAACAAGGTCCCCTCTAGTGGAAAGTTATGGAATACGTTGATTAGGAGCTGCTTGAGTCCTTCCTCATCCAGGTTCTGTAGTATCTCAGTTTGTTTCCTCTTTATCACCCATGTCATGCACACATGTCAGGCTCATCTAATAAAAGCAGAGATATTGTCATTAATACCTGTGTATTTGGATCTCCAGTCTTTAATCATGCTTTTGGCCTCGGGGATTTGTTGTCGCACTTATATTTTCAGAAATCGGTGTATCTCTAATTTTGTCATTAGTAATGCATTTTGCAAAGCTTCAGCAGCTGTGGATGTCGTTTTTTTCCAATGCAATTTCTCCATCTGGTGGTGTAAAAAGCAGTTCTGGAGCTGCTGTTGGTCCATGTGCTCCACTCCAGCAATGTTAATTTGCACCCACTAAGGTGGGTGAAGCTTGGATGAAATGTACACCAGTTTTGGGCCATGCCTGTAAATTTAGCTTAGTCCCACTCCAGTCCTTATGACAAGTGTTGTTAGGTGGGATGTTTTCTTGAAAGTCTGCAACCCCCATTAAAACATTCCCTTCATTCTAGCCACACTCTGTAACTCTGACAAATTTTAGAGAGGGTAGTGTATCACCCCCAGGTGATCCAGGACCAGTCCTTCTCAAAGGAGAAGCTTTTATTTTTTATTTTATTTTATTTTATTTATTTATTTAGTTATTTATTTTATTTTATTTTTTAAAATCACCAGAACATCATATTTGTTTCAATAAGACATGACCACAAATTAATGCAAGCTGATATATACTATTGTGAATGTATATTCTCTCTGCTCTTATCAGAAATTAATTAAAATTTATTGCAAAAACTCCAGTAGTCCCAAGTGCATTATTATTATGATTATTATTTTCATTAATGTAGGGGGAAGGCAGTAAGACTGAGAGAAGAGGATTAAGGAAAGATCTGTTTTACTCTGCAATAATGGATTTAAACACAAACTGAGGGGCAGATTTTCTTCACTGTGGCTTTGGGATCAGGTATATATCTGTCCTTCTTCCCTCTTACCAGATAGGCACAGATTGAGTCAGCATCCTCATCCTGCACATCATAAGGAGCATTTACAGCAGGATTAACAGCCCCACACCATGTTTCCAGCTGTGGAGCAGTGAAGTTGTCTTTCCTGCCCAGCTCACAGCTGGATGCTGTCCTACAGATGCTTGTACATGTGAACTGGAGTTTATAAGATATACACATCCACTTGGACGCTGAAACATACAGTGAGCCAGACACTGAGCTCATGTAACCTTGTGCAGTTCCCAGGGACTGCCACCTGTGCATGCAGGAAAGAGTATTGCCTAAAAGCAGATTTTAAAAATCTTTTTCCATTTATTTTCTGTTTCAGAGTCTATTAAAGAAATCATTAAACAGGGGAAGACCAAAAGAAAGCAGGTGACTGGTATGTAATGAATGATACCTGTCATGTTTCTCTGTGTTGGAATCAATGTGCTTTCATCAACTCTGGCACTAGGAGTCTCTGCAGCTCCCCAAGCAAAGTGGGGAGAACCTAAGGAATATGAACTGATACCTCGTCTGCTATTACACACACATACCCGCAGACTGGATTTCAGATCTGGGCTCCTGCAGAATTGCTTCCTCCCTAGCTGTCCACATGACTCTTGTATCCCAATTGCTCCAGCTGAAGTGGTGGTTAAAAGTCCTTTTCCTAATCTTTTCCTGATCCATAAAGCTGGGCATCTGAGGCCTCTCAGGCTGAGGAGGGAATTAAAAACTGGTACTCCATTCCCACCTGGAAGCTGTAATCCCCACACCTCTTGCCTATCTTCAGCCATAGAAAAACTAAGGATGGGACTCACATTCAGCAACTTAAACATAATTTTCTGTAATGTACATATTCACACTCATCAGGGGTTTACTTATGGTGGATAGAGATTTAGGCCTCCAATCACCAGAAGTCATTTTCAGAAGTATTTTCTATACTCTGTGTCAGATCATGCCTGGAGCCAGTGAAGTGCTACCATTCACTCTCCTAGTCAATATTTCTGTGGATGCAAATATCTTTCTCATCTTTGTTCCTCAAGCCCCACACCATCCCATCACTAGCTGTGGTGCTTTTTGGCCCTTTGGCGAGCTGATAGCCCCATTAACCCAGAGAACATGCCCTTTGTTTTGCTGCCTTCATACTGTACCAGGATGGGGTGAGGAGGAAAGGAGAGAAGGGGAACAAAAGGCAGGATGAATGTTTTTGCAGTGACAGATCAGCTCTTTGTGTATATTGAAACCACAGGGTGGATAAAAAATTGTTGGATTAATATAAATGCAAATCCTAGGTCCTGAGTCTCATAAGCAACCGGAGAGAACTCCCTGCTCACCCCACAGTGTAGACATCATATACCAGTATAAATACTCAGAGACAGTGTCGGAAACAGAGACAACAGGGAGAGATTTAGTCATCAGGATAGCTTGAAAACTTGCTCTCATTAGCATGAATGTGTTGTATTTGTGCATGTAAATATTCCATGGCTATTAAGATTAAGGCATACATTGCTGCAATATTTAGAAGACACACTAGGAGAAAAGCTGCTTCTGTTAAAGGCACACTTGAAAATTCTCCGGGAGGTGGGAGAAATAGCAGCCACGTCGAAGTGTAGCCAAAGGCCTGGTTTCAAAACTGCTCAGGAGGAGAGAGAAGACATGAATGCATTCAACCCTGCTCCCTGGAGACCCTGAGTTTCTGCTGCAACGCGCCGAAAAACTTCACATCCCCTTTATCCCAGCGGGTTTTCGTCGTCTGCAGACTTCATGGAAGGGATGATGGACGAAGGGCAGTTAGTGCCTGCAGCAGCACAGATGCAGCTTATCTCTTTATTCCGTGCACATCCTCCTACAGCTTGATTTATGTGTCTTTCATCAGAAAAGAGAAAAAGGTTGATCAATCTTCTGGGAAATATGCAGTTCTGTGTCTAAGGAAGTATTTCCTTCAGCAGTTCAGAGAAAGAGGCATCAGAGAAGGAAGGAAAGCTTTCTCCCATGTGCCCAAGCCAACTTTCAGAAACCATATGAGCTATGACTTAAAACTCCCAATTTTTGGGGTTTTAACAAGCAGAATTTACTTAATGCCTAAAATTACCCATGTGCAAATCCTATTTAGGAGGAGATGAGTGCTAGGTAATGCTTATCAAAAGCCTTTAGGCCTTCAGGAAGAACATTTTAAATTAATCATGTCCTCCCATTAGTTTAAGGAATGCAAATCTCCATGCGGTTCCATGCTTGTCTAAATATCTGCTTCTTACTCCAGGCTGCACTTTGGTTCCAGTTGCTATTCTCACGAAGCTCTGCACAATGTGTTTTTGTTTTTTGTTTTTTTTTTTTTTTTTTTTCACAAGCCCCTGTCTAGCCAAATGGCCGGATTTCCCTTTAATGGACAAAAAGTCAGTGACTTGGTCTTCAAAAGGTAATCAATCTGTACATCTAGTGGCACTCAACTGCCTGAATGCATGGAGGCAGCAAGTACCATCAGCTCCCCACAAGTATTTGGATGTGCCCTCCCTAGAGGACTGCTACCACCACCTTTAGCGGGGTCACTTCTTCTTTGCTGGGGCTTTGGCATTCCCACCAGCTTTGCCATTCGTTTTGCTGCTTCCTCCAGATTTTGCTGCTTCACCTTCTTTTTCACCTTTCTTTCCACCACCTTGTTTCTTGTCATTGCTGCCCTTTTCTCCTTTTTCTCCCTTTTCTCCTTCTTTCTTTTTGGCATCTTTCCCTTCTTTCTTGGATCCTTCTTTCTGGTCCTTTTCACCATCCTTCTTCTTGGAGTCTTTGGATCCTTCTTTCTTACCCTGAGCCTTGTCCACTTTTCCAGATACGGTGGGAACATCTTTTTTTTCTTCTGCCACCTGAGCTGTATGTGAGGACATAAAAAGAAAACAGAAAGGCAATTAACGTAGGGTGACACTATCCAAGAAAAGGGTAAAACTCCTGCTCCCTGCTGGCAAATACTGAAGGAAAAACACCAGGGCTTTGTTCCTACAGCTGTTTTCCTCACTGGCTAGCAGCTTTCATGTCTTTGTTGTGAGAAGGCAGACTAATGGAGTAAAGCAGAACTGGAGATTTGAAGAGCTGAGTTGAAGAGGTCTGTTGGAAAAAATAGATCGATTTGTCAGAACTGGTCCCTGAACATCGTAACAAGAGTCCATAGACATTTCCCAATAATGGCATCAGTGTGCAGTGATCTCTTTCCAGGCAAAGGAACAGAAACCTCTCTGATGTAATTCAATTCAGCCCTGGCCTGTCTTTGCATTGTATTTTTTTCCTTTTTATTTGTCTGTATTTTGTTGTTATTGTTGTCACTGCTTTTTGTTTTGTTTTGTTGACTGGATTTTTTTTTTTTTTTTTTTTTTTTTTTTTTTTTTTTAATTCCCACATGGGGTATGTCTCCTGAAGCTGAGAGTGGACAGCAGGGATTCTGCTGGGGGTCTTTGCTCTCAGAGACAAACAAGCAGAAGATTAAGTCCCTGCACAGGACTACAAAGTAGGCTCTGCTTCTGTCCTGTCCAGGCCTGGTCACCAAGGGACTGGCTTCCTACCTGCACCACTGCAGTTAATGGCAGCAACATACCAGGGTCATATAGCAATTAACTCTAGTGCAGAAATGGCTCTGTATTTTTATGTTTTAATGCACAATCCATAATAGATTTAGGAAGTTTATAATTTAATATATTTAATATCTTATTTAATATCTTTACTTGGGAATATCTTGGGTTCATTGCCCACATTTCCAGTGAGAAGACTCATAAGTATCCCACTGGGTCTTGCAGAATTTTTTTTCTGAAAAAGGATGCTATAAAAATAATTTTCCACTCCCCCCCCCCCGGGGGGGGGGGTGGGTTGTGTTTTTTTTTTTTTTTTACTTCGATAAAACTGGTTAATTTTCTCAAAGGTATTTCTAAGCTCTGAGCTTGATGCACTGAGCTCTCATTTCAAGCTGCTACACAACACTCAAGCACAGATCCGATTTCATATATTTCTTACAGATTTTTTTTTCTTTGCTCATGACCAACAAAGTATAAAGTTTTGGAAAAAAGGAGGTGAAAATGTGTTAAGTTTGCCATAGCTTCCTTTTCTGAAAAGCCCCATTGTAGGACTCAGATACGTAAATAGATAACCACGTTAGCACAACTTAATAATTAAGCTCAGCCAAGATATAGGAATGACCTGCGAGTGACCTGAGGAAATGGAGGGTTATTTGGTCACTGTTTAGCTTTCTTCAGCTGACACCTAATCATACCGCTTCATGTTCGTCACATGCTAAGGAAAGATGACAGTGAGCTGGCTCAGGAGGTAATTTGGTAAGGGGTGATCATTTGGTGAGACATCTCAACCTTACGTGGAGCCATTAGACTCCTGCCCATTTAATTGGCCCCAGACCTCCCTGCTATGGATATCTGTAGTGTCGCTTTCAGTTTGCAGCAATGTATTACAGGGGTGAATCAAATCTGCATTTATTATGTTTGCCTAAAATATTCTTTCAGGCTGAACACTAATATGAAATTTTATCCTTTGAGCTTGGGAACTGGTAATTCATTTATACATACATATAGATGGGAATGGAACAACACTTTTTCTTATAACCACAGGGGAAATCCTGACATCTCATATGAAAAGAGGAGAGAAAACCAACCAACAAACGAACAAACAAAGACAAACAAACAAACAAAACCAACATTGTCTGCTTCGTGGAGAAATGTGGTAGGATCCAGATGCACTCCCAAAAAAGTCAGCTGGAGTTGCCTCAGACGAGAATACTTGAAGATTTCCCAGGCCACAGCCCCAGACAGCACATCTCCACTCACAGCAAGGGCCCAGCTCTGCTTTTACCCCTCCCATATGCTGGGAGACAGAGCTTAAATAAATTAAATTGTATATAACATTTTATGCTCTGAACCCTAAAATCCATTTTCTTTTTTGTCCAAAAAAAAAGGGGGGGGGGGGGGGGCTTGCCCATATACGACACTCAGAAAAGTGCATGGAGAATCATTTGGCAGTTAGAATATTCCATCACAGTAAATGTGAAATAGAGTCAAATAATGTCAAGAAATGAGAGTATCATTGTAATATATTCTTGATTAATAGCATTTGACACTTACAGAAATCTTTAAAACATTTAATGGCCACTCAGTAATTAAAATCATTCAGGTTGTCTCTTTGGCCTTGACCAGATCCACTGAGGGTTGTCACAGTGTAAGTGTATAAATAGTCAGTGAGTACATACATCATATTTCATGACCACATAAATCAGGGTGGGCTGCCAAATGTCAATGGAGCAGCATGGCAGACCATCACACACCATACAGACAAGAATAATAGCACAGAGACGAAGCCCAAAGGTTTGCTTACTTTCCATCGCAATGTCTAAATCATGAAGTGAAACTTCTCTGCGGACAGGATTCACGCTAATCTCAGAAGGAAGTTTGATCACACACAGCTTTTGCATCTAGTATTTAGGCACTGACAGCTGAGTCAGGCCCTTGGAGTCCCCAAGGCTGGAGACATACAGGCATTTTTAAGGCACAGTTTACCTCCATTACTCTGAAAGGAGTCACACATACTTTTTATTTATCACTGTGGATAAAGGAATAAAAGCTAGATGACTAATGCTGATGCAGACTTCTTCACAGATGTGGGTACCAGTTCCTTCAGGGCAACCTGGTCAGATTTATGTCTGCCCACAGAGGACCAGGAGACTCAAAGCACATATCTTCAGAAGCCATTACCAGACATCAGCAGCCACTCAGTGACACTATCCAGTAGATTCCTACCCTGCACAATGCCAAGACCATAGATTTGGGACTCTCACGAGGTTGAAGGGTGGTCAACTACTCATATATTTCATGGGATGAAAGCCGTATGGTGCAGATGACTTCTCATATATTGCTTTCTCGTGGCTATTTATTCATAAGCTCATGATGCAGCATTTTTCCATGGTCCAATTAAACCCACACTAAACTAGCAAGCCTTTGGATAGAGCTTGTGCATGTTTTCGTGTTATGAAGGCTGCTTACAGGAGATCAAAATTTATTAACATTCTGGGGTAAAACTCTCATTCTGCTGCCCCAAAGCCCTTTTTGTCTCTTTGGGATATTCTCATCTTTATTTTTATTTTATTTTTTTGTTTTTCTAGAATTAACAGCCAGGCTGTTAAATGCTACAAATCCTACTAAAAGAGGATATAGCAGATGACTGAACTTGGCTTTCTGCCATCTACAGGAATGAGCCTTCACACTCTCTGGGATCTACTGAGTGCTGGTCCTTACAGAGTCAGAATTTGGTCTTCTGACCAGGAAGTCAAAAGATGCAATAGTATGTGCTTCCATACACAGTTTCTTATATAAGAGAGCATTAACCAAACCTTTGGATGGCCTTTGACTCTGAAGTACTTTAAGCAAATTTAACACTATGGGCAAGGGCTTATTCATGCCAAGTGGGTTCAGCTCCAGAGAGTGGTTTGGCCATATTTAGTTTGTACTGTAGGCACGGTCAAGTGACTGAACACATCAGAAATACTGAGGTATATTCAACATCTTACTGTTAATCATATATTTCTATATTTTGCTGGTGTAGGAGTAAATTTCCACAGTTATGTTATCTGCCTCTTTCACCAATTCTATGGACTGAAGCATCATGTTGTGAGTTAAAGAAACTCCAGGTTTTTATGAAGCTACTGACCACAGGGCTTACAGAGACACAGAAACAGGGAATAAGTAAATAAATAAAGAAAGAAAGACTTTCATTAAAAGTTCTTTAGAAAACGGGTAAAATGCAGAAAGGGAACTGAGAAGCAGAGAGTCCAAGGCATGATGGATCTCAGAGGAAGCCACGGGAAAGAGAAGCCATAGACAGACAGACAGACAGGAAGGCAGTCCCCTAATTTCCTTGTAGGGCCATTTCATCTTCTTCTTTCACCACAGGCAGGGAGCTGAGAGGTCTGGACTGGACATGACCAGAGAGAGTTGGGAGAGTTTCAGTAGAGCCTAGGGCACAGAATCAGGAAAGGTGAGTGAGAGGAGAGGAGACCAGTGACAGAAATATTTTTGGCCATCCAAATGGGGCAAAACAATGTGAAATTCTAACACTTTTTCTTCCTACTGACACAGCCCCCACCCCAGAAATTGTCCCTTAATATGAATGAGGCTGTCTGGAAATGTTAAACATGAGCTGCAATGGAATAACCCTGACTGGTACTATTGGAGAAAATGTCCCCTGCATCTGAATGACCATGTCTGCTACCACATACATTGTTGGTTTAGAGTTGTGCAAGTGAATGTGAGATTTTTACCATGTCATGGTGATATCTTCATTGTTTTGACCAAGGAGCTACACTGATTTATGCACAGGGAGGACATAGCCCTTTCCATTTAAGCATACAGAAAACAACCCCAAAAGAAAAGAAGAGTCTTATGTGCAGGTGAGGGCATGAGAAGTACCTCCAGGGATCTCTGTCAGCTCATTGAGTGGTGGCACAGTCTCCAGTTTGTCTGCATATGTCTTGGCTGCTTGCCGTTGAGCATATCGTGCCTCAATCTCTTTCTTTGTCCGGGGAATCCGGCACTTGAAGATACAGCACAGGGTAATAACTGGGAAAGGAGAGAAAAATCAAGAACATTCAGCTTAGATGAGCAGATCTCTGTTTAGAACAGGTTGGTTTCTTCAAGTGGGAACCTGGAGCCATTTACATCTGTGGATGTACCCATCAGTTACCAATTAAGTTACCTGAAAATAAATAATTATTACTCTTAAACTGAGTTGTAGTAAAGAACAAAGAAAGTCCTTCCCTGCAAAAATAATGTGAAACATTTCCTTAAATCATATATACCATTGCTTTTTCTGAGCACAACACAGTCATTACTTTTATTTTCATCACCACCCTGTAGATTTGTGAAGTATCATCCGACTTTTCAAGGTGTGGTAGGATATAAGAACATCAACAGCTTGAGTTCATCATCTGTTTTTGACATCAGCAGTTAAGATGTACTGTCACCCTTCAACAGTATGTTATTGCTGGAGATTCCCGACACCATGTCTTAGTCATCTAGTTTTGTTGTAGATAGGTCCTGGGGCTGTGGACCACCAGCTGAAGAATGTAATGAGGACAGGAATGCTGTAAACCCTTCAAAACAGATCCAGAACAACAGTTCAGTCTATGCCTTTACCAACTTTCATCCAAACCCATTTAGGGAAAGTCAGGAATTGAATCCAGATCTCCTAAATCATCATGCTCTTACTGTATCACTATGCTTCTTTCCATGGGCTTCTCTTCTTTACATGACTTAAGGATGAAGCTGATGCTTTCACTCCTAATAAGATATATTTTTCCTACATGGCTAAATATATACATTATTTCAGAGTTTACATCTGTAAATCTAATCATGATTCAGATAATTCATTACAATGAAATAGGTATTGGTTGATTGCCTGGACTAGGAATCCACACGCTTGATTAGATCATTGGTTCATCTCTGTATCACGTCTGAAAACAATAAAACATCAACTTAAAGGAAAAAAGGCAATGAGGCTTTGAAACTAGTAACTACAAAATTAGGTGTCCCATAGTTTACTAACACATCTGAAAAAACATGAGATCTCAATGAGATCTCATAGTCTGTATGAACTTTTGAATTGCCTTTTTTTTTTTTTTTTTTCCCCTGGGCATTATTTTAAAAGGATGTTCAATAAAAGCTCAGCTTTTCAATCTATCTAAATGCTTAAGCTCATTTTTCTATCTTGTAGAAAGAAACAGGTTCTGCAGGCAGGCAGAGACTTGTGCATAGAAAGACTTTTTATGATTAGTTTTACATGCTCTCTCTTATCTTAACTGGAGATCCCCCATGCTCTGAGAAAGGAACATACATCCAAACTTCTGTATATTTCAACAGTTATTTCCTCTGGCTTTCTATCACCATGAGCAATGGATCAGACCTTTGAGGCTAATTTAAGGAAAAGAGAGAAATAATCTCTATTTTGTTCCAAGTGTGAGCATTTCTCATCTACGAGGAGTATAAACCCTTTTGCAGAGAGCCTGCACAATGTCAGGACATAGACCATTTGCTGGTGTAAATTTTTCTCCTAAAAGATTTTCTTGAGCCTGTCCAGCCTCTCCTAAACAGAATGACTATGTCAGCCAGGAACAAGACTTGCATGATGTTGTATCACAAAAGAGAAAAGGAAAGTCGTAAAACACCTTTCTTAGGGTTTTGATTGAGACTGGTGTGAAGTCGCCAAGCAAAATACAGCACATTCCCCATCCCTTTTCTGCCAAAAATATCACTCCCCTTAAACAGCCTGCTGCAGAGGCTCTGGGCCACCTAACTGTCACAACAGGATGAGACACCTGAAGCTGTAGCAAATTGCCTAAAACAACGTGAAATTGTAATAATCTGTAATTGGGGAAGCAATCCAGATGCTTTTATCCTTGTTCGTCTGTGGGGGTCAGCCACAAGCTGAGGGTAATTGAGCTTTCACTTGTCTGACAAAAGTAAAGCGAGGTACCCATATGGCGTTGTTGGCAGCACAACACTGTCAGCTTGCATGGCTGCGTCTGCCTGGCTTTTTAGGACAGCAGGATTTCAAGGTACACCTGCCCACAGGGCCACAGGGATATCTCAAGCAGGGGATAGTGAGGGTCTCTTCGTGTTAGCAGGCAAAGAAAACCACCCAGCAGCTGGGCAAGGACTCAGGGCAAGGTCAAGCTAGACACAAGCATTCATGTAAACAGTGACAGAAAGCTGGGGAACAATTTACTGGGGGGGATGGGGTACGTGCTTTTTTCTGTGCCCACTTTTAAATCAAGATCTATGGTTTTCCTGAAAACATTCTGGAATTCAGCTGAGCTGTTAAGTCCTCTACTCACATTCAAGAAAAGTAATTACTAGGAAAATTAGCACCACATTTCTGGGGGAGTGTTAAACATTGAGAATGTCAACATTCAAGTAAAGCACAAAGAGATAAATCAATGCCCTTGAAAGCCAAAGGGAAGATGCCTGCTAGTATCACAGTTGTTCACTCAGCCCTGGAAGAAAGACTTGGAGTTGTTGTATCTCTCACAGATTTACTTCTTTTCAATTACAAAGGCAAAAAGGGTTGGTTGATACATGACAGTAATGAGCTGGCCTCTCTGTTTAATTTTCTAATGGAGATGATGAAGTGCTGTATTGAGGTATCAGGGATGTGTGCTGTCTTGGGGTGTGAAATGATTCACAATCAGCCATTGCAGCAAGGGGATTACATGAAGTATCTCCGTCCCCCTTGCAAGCTATGCTTAGTGTGAGGCTCAAGCCATGCAGGGGGCTAAATATTGGAATGAATGATGTTGTTTTTTAAAAGAATAGGCAAGTGAATAAGATTTTGGTACAGGAAGTTTAGGACACTGAAACTGATGCCAGGAATGAACATGTCATTGCTAGTGGGAAGTTATGGCCTGTTGGATTTCTTTGCTCTTCCATCCAGGTCAGATGGAGCAGGCTGTGGAATTCATCTGCTCTGTTTTGCATGTCCCAAAGCTAAGGATGGAGATTAGGCTCTCAGACAGTTACTCCAAGCTGCCTTGTTCACTGACAGAGAGAAAGAAATCTCTCTACAGAGTGATTAATCTCATATTAAAACAGACGTTTCAGGTAGGTCAGATGAATCATCCCCCTGCACCTGCATTTCTCCCATTAAATACAAAGAGAGCCTGCAGCGACCAGTCTGACAAAGGGCCATGGAGAGCAGCGACCCCCTGAAGCAAGAGCCAGAGGCCAGACAATGTTCCCTAAGCTTCTCAAACGTCACCAGAGATCTAAATTCAGGCATACAAACTCCCTCAAAAAAAGGTGAATCTCATCCTTTGGAAGTAAGAGTGAAATTTTCATTCCGTATTAGAAGTTTGAAGCCACGTTAGCATTATTTCTGTTGTGCCTGGTAGATATTGGATGCTTTTCAGGCTTCAAACCCATGAGATGTTATTTGCTCCACTGCTAATTTATCCATCAAATGAGCCAGAAGGCAATGTAACCATAATGTTTCCTGGGCCTTTGCTGATGCCAAGTTTATTTCCACATGGAAGAGCAAAGCATTTTTATTTATTTATTTTAATTCTGTAGACAACCTGGGAAGCTGAACATGCCTGCAAGGGCCCTGAGAGCACCACACCACCAACCACCTTTCCAGAGTTTGGCTGCCTGTGTTCAGGACCACATGAGAAGTAAAACACTTGATGGCCTTCAAAGGAGGAGTTAGAAGAAGCCTCAGGGGAGGCTCCCCTCTGCTTTACGTGGGAGTGACTTTCAAGCTGATGGGCTAATTCCTGGTTCCTGTCAGAGGTACACAGCAGTGGCAGCAAGCCATGTGTCCCATTGACCTGGACTCAGACCCATGGATATGGTGGTCCCAGCTCGACCTCAGACCTGTCCCATCACTTCTGCTTTGGCTGTGTCTGACTTAGCCACCATGTGAGGGTTGATGTTAACGAGGACTGCTGTTTAAAAATATCCATTCCCACAAGACAACAGATCAAGAATTGGATTGTGCTCTCCTCCATGTGAGTTAGACATCAAAGCAACCCTCTTACAAAAGCTTAGTACATACCATGGCATCAGCTGAGCCTGTTAACTGATGGGCCTGTGTTCTCAGGATAGAAGAATTACCGTATAAAACAAACCACATAAAACCTCCATGAGGTTTATATATGCAATGCAAGTAGCTTGACGATTTTGTCTGAGATATGAATTTGTGTAGAAATATTAATTGCAACTCAGCTGAATGGTGATAAACTGATCATGAATAGTGATTACTTGACCACTTTTGATTCTGGGTCCATAGGATCAAGAAATTGGAAGACCCAGTTTGCTTGGATGAGATTTGAGAATTTGTTGCTGTGCTTTTTTTCTGGCAGGCAGATGACTGACTTCAAGACTTGAATGTTTATTACTGATTCTCTTATACCTCAGGTAAAAGCTTTAATTGCTCTCCTATCAGACAATACTTTCTCACTCTTTCACGCCGTGGCTCTTCTTTTCCTTTCCAGGATTTCAGCTTTCATTTCAGCTGTTACAAAGACTTCTAAATTGCAGCCTAAGTCAACTCTTACTTTAAAGTCTGTCTGATGCCGCAGTGAGCTTAAAACAATCTGCCTGTAATGTATCAGGGCCTCATTAGGACTATGGAAGGTCCAAGAGAATATCCAGCATCAAGGCTTGAAATGCTGACATTATTCATGTTTTCTCTGCTGACAGACTACACAAGGCAAGAGAAACAACGTGTGCCACAAAACGTAGTGGGGTCATTTTCAATTTTCCCTCTTTTTTTTTTTTTTTTTTTTTTTTTTTTTTTTTTTTTTTTTTCCCCAGCTTTTCTGTATTACCAATACACGATCTTGTGATGCTATGATAATAGGCATCTTCTATTAACTACAAAATTAAAACATCAGCTTTTTTTCTTTTCCAGCAGCGTGCTGCAGATTGCTTTGCTTTTCATCTTCCAAAAACCATTTTCCCATCTCTCCCCCCTCCCCTTCCTTTTCAGTTATCTGACACACATGGCTGAATTCAGCCACTTATTTTCATTTTTGAAGAAACAATTATGTTTTAAATTAAAAAGCCTGGTCTGATCCTGCACACAACATTCTTTCCACCCTGAAGGTTCAAGCTGACAACATATCAAACCATTTCTCATTGCTTCCACCATCCTGATTGTGAGAAATGTAATTTCTCAAGAAGGAAACAAGCACTTCATGGTCCTTTATGGAATGGTTATTTTAAAGGAATCAACTTTTTGACATTTATGATGACAAAAGAAGTATTGTGATTAGTATTTTTTCTTTCTTCAGCAAATATTAAAGATCTCTGACTGGTGAAATAATGAGAAACTCTGATGCTTGTTCCTCTCCGGGCTATTACCATATTGCCTTTAAATTTGACAGGGGTCAGTATCTTCGTAATAGCAATATCAAATTCAGTTTGGAAGAGATGAAAAATGGCCCTAAAAACTATAATTTTAAAATATCATCTGAAATGCAGACACAAAACAAGTGCTAAATATATAGTTCCTACCATAAATAATTAGATGCCTGTGATTAAATGATGACTGCATGTTCATTCTTGCTAGCTTAAGCTAAAATGTTTTGCTTCATAATTAAAGCAAGCTAACAGCATATACAAAAGACTGAAAGGAGCTATAACGTCTTAAACCAAATATCCAGATGGCTGTTACTTTATCTGTGGTCTCTTTTCTCAAGTGGATTTATCTCATCAACAGAAACACCGTTCCTTCCAGTTCAGCTAGAGAGTAGATTCGAAAATCAAAAGGAAAAAACAACTCATTTCTCCTAGGAATTAGGAAAGATTTAAATTAAATGTCTTTTCCAGAGACTGTCTAGTCTAGTACGTTGGCATTGCTATGACTGAGAACTGAACAATTTCATAAATTGGATGGAAATTGGCTGTAATACACCGTAGATTTGTTCTCTTTGAAGCTGAAAAAATATAGTCTGCCAATGAAGCATTTAATTAACATTTAGCAAAGTAGCCTGTGCTACTTTGAGTTAATTAGGCAGCCATTCCATTGTTAATAATGAAAGCAATTAATGCAGATGTATTCAATGGCAACTTAACTGCAGCACTCTTATTTAAATGCTCTTCAAGAAGGCTAGAGAGTTGCTTACTATATGACTAAGATGCTGCTTTAAGGAAAGAGCTACCATATTTTGGCAGTCCAAGCTACTTGCAGAGGTGTTGCTAACAGGCTAATTGTGATAATGTGAATTCATGAGGGCTACTAAATTCTTAAAGAAAATTAATGCTTGGGTGGCTGCTTGTAGCACTGGCCCACCCTGAGTGCTGAGATGCTGCTGCTGGTACCTGAACTGCCTCATTTAAAGATGCTACAGCTGCAGAGAGGCATATGGATGGTAGAAATGCCAGATTTTGAGTCTGGATTAGGGATGGGTTAAGTACCTCTTCCAGATCCTGCTTAACCTCATATTTTATTCTGCTCTGTGGCTGTTCTCTCAAGGAAAGCCTAGTCCTTGGATTAATGTTCTGATTTCCTAGCAAGCAAAAATAGGAGCGAATGAAGAAGGAGACCTATCCTGCAGATTCAGTAGTTGTGCCAACGTGACTTCATGTATAGCATTTTTAAATGTGGAAATAAGGGTCTGTCCACACCATGAGGTCACCTCAGCTGACCCCTCTGTTCATCACAAGCTGTAAGGTTTAATTACTGCTAGAGTGAAATAACTTGTGTTGGACTGAATCCCACCTTCCTCCAGGGAGAGCTGTTAAAGGGTGGAGAGTGTAGCAATGCTTAATCGCCTTCCCTGACACGACGTTTATTTCTCAAATTCTCATTTGAATTGACTTTTTTTTTTTTTTTTTTTTTTTTTTTTTTTTTCCCCAGACCCTTCTCTTGCTCTATCCACTAGACTAAAAGGACTTTTAATACTTTTATTCCTTCTGAAGTCCTTCATTGCTGCAATCAAGTGGCCTTTGGATCTTCTTTCCAACAATCTAAGCAGACCATGCTTGGTGACACTCTTGTTTGAAGATCTTTCTCCAAGCATTAAACAGAGGTGAGGATTTTATTTTATTTTCTTAATTATTTCTCTCTTTTTTTATTTTTTCTTTTTTTTTTTTTTTTTTAAGCAGAAGTTTTAATATATGGACAAAAGCACCCTGACAGGACAGCAATCAGAGGTGAAATCACCTTCTTACTTGTCATTGACCCCTGCAAATACGTTTAAATATCTCATTGCTGAAGTATCATCCTGAACTGCTTTAGCTTTTTGCTTTGCTCTGACTAGAATAGCTACTAAGTTTTACTGATCATCATTCAGTCTCTGTCTATTAATTCTGTAGATAAGGTCTATATTCCTTGCTGCCAACCATAGATCCTTACTTCCACCTGCATTCATGGCATTTTGTCTGAATGAAATCATTCAACTCCCTCCATAGCTCCTTCTCCATCCTTTTTGATTCTCTGGTCTACTGGCAAGGATGATGGCTTTACCAGCAACCATTTTGTATTTATTTTGAGCTCACTGGTGAAAAATTTTGGTTAAGGTTGGACCTTTCATTAAAACAGAGGTTTCCTTGGAACATTTTGGTTTGAGTTAGATTTCTCAGCTATGAAACACTCCAGGGGCCACAAAAGCTAGTCATCACCAGGAGCTCTGTGGAGCATCCCTGTAGATCCCAGGGCACTGTAGGGCACAAGTCAACTTCTCCTTAGGGACACATCTAAAACAGATCAATTTCTGCTTCTTCTCTCATCTGGTCAGTCTAGACACCTACCCTGAAGGTGTCTCTGGGTAGATGAGATGAATTCTATTAAAAAAAGAAGTCCAGACATTTTGGCTGGCAATCTGAACTGTTAGTTACCCAAGCCCTAATTTAAAAAGCTTATGCTTTTTATGCTAATTTAATTGATTATGCATTCAGTGTCTTTCTTGGGGTCACTTATGCTTGGTGCAACAGCTCCTGAGGCTAAGGTTGAGCTCTCTCCAACCTTCTTTCCCCACCATCCTGCCGTCAAGGCCTGGATCAGGGATGGGATTTACCCTTGCAGGGGGCTGAGAAATGTGGGACCTGTCCCTCTCCATTGCCTTCATGCAAGGAGAGGAGCTGTCACAAGGAGGAGCCAGCACCACAGTTGTGTGAGGCAAGATCTAGGGATGATTCCCTTGTCTAATAAGGCAAAATACCTCTTTTCAGGTATTTATTGAAAGCATAGTCAATCAGCTGGGGCCTGTCTTTTTTGCCTAATGAGAGCTAGCAACAAAACCCAGGATCCCAATACTCACAGTTAATCTTGTGATTTTTAGGCAGATGAAAACCAGATTGGGATCTAATCTCTGCATCTGACACCTGTGTATACCCCCAGACCTCATGTAGTGCCAAGGATATACACAGATTTCACACAGTGAAACATATTACACACAGTGCACAGGATTTCCATTCATAATTGAGATATAACATGGCAAAGAATATGGCTGTTATCTCCATTCATTTACAACAACTGAGGAACAAGGATGTGGGCTGTTGTTTACCTTGCTCTGGGAATCTGTGAAGTGTTTATTGTTCTTTAGACCTGTATTAGTTGGATATTGCATGAGAGGGTGGCTTATAACTTTTTTTCTGCACTGGGTGGAGAAAGCACCTGGCTGGGGGATCAAGCATGAAATTGCACGTGAAGAGCAAGTGGGAGTTAGAATTATGATTGTCTATTGAAATAAAAATAGTAATAATGAATCAGAACTTGAAGGCATAATCGAGTGGCAAATGAGTTTTGCCCAGAAAGGCAGAAAATCAGCCTTTCATTTTCAGCTCCATAAAGCCATTCACAAGTGATGCTCATCCGGTGCAGATCTCAAGCACTGTGCAGTGCAGCCTCTCTTTGCGGTCCCCATCCATGTCCCCACAACCCCCTGACACAAATCTGCAGTTCACCATCCTGTTGCCCACTGCAGCTGGGGTCACTGAGCAGAAGAGAAAATGAGGCAGCTGGTCAGGATCCCACCTGGTGGGGACACCCATGGGGAGAAACTGTTTGGTAGTCTTGATGTTGTCCAAGGCCCCTTCCTCCCCCTTGCAGACTCTATACACAGCCCTCTCCATGTGACCTGACAGCTCTCACATTTCAGGGAAACCGTCCTCAGGCAATGACATCTCCTATATTTTAGCTGATTTGAATCACAAATAAATCTTGTAGAAGACTTCAGCATATATACATGTGCCAATGTACATGGTAATGGAAGTTTAACACTACTGTACAAAATAAGAACAGGATAGTTTATTATGAAAATAACAAGAAATAATATTTACTTGTTAGTCATTGGAGGGCATAAAAATAGTCCTTTCTTTGTAAAAGACTTTCTCTTAATTACTCCCTTTTTGTGCTTGGCTAGAGCTACATATGCTGGCGTCATGATGTTTGGGGACTTGGGCTAGGTGTAGACACGTGCACAGCAGTTCTAAAACACAAAACAATTTTTAACTTGCAGTAAGAGGTTTCCATGCAACAACTTGGGCTGAGGGCAACAAAGATGTCACCTGTTGTCCCATGCAAGAACCATCCCTTGTCCTAAGTTGTGTTCTGTGGTAGAGGACACTACTCTTGCCCTTGCATCCATCCCTGCTGAGAGTATTCTGTGCACCCTGATGAGTTTTTCTCATACACTGGGCTGTTAGTGAGGCTGCATTTAGCAGATAGATGGCTAAAGCCTCTTGCAGAAAGCACCATGCGAAGCATCCCTTAGCCAGCCTAAATTATCTGCGCCTCACTGTAAATTCTGCACATTAATGGAAACAGCTGGACAGTTTTGCTATCCAAAAAGTAATGGTTATTTAATTGTGTAAATCTTTTTCCTGGCTTTTATACTTCGACACCCACAGCAAGTTGGTAAATAAAATCTCTAGCACTTCGAATTAAACTGCTCTCAGTTAATTGCTTTCAAGATGTTTAATGGCTTTGTTGGTACTCGTTAAATAATACTTGATTACTGGGAACACATTTGTCCAATTGTAGTGGGTTTACGTGGCAAGGTTTTGGTAGGAGGGGGGCCATAGGGGTGGCTTCTGTGAGAAGGATCTAGAAGCTGCCCCATGTTTGGTAAGGGCCCCACTGCTGACCAGAGCTGAGCCAATAAGCGATGTTGTTTTGCGCCTCTGTGAGAGCATATTTAAGACAGGGAAAAAACCGCTGCGCCACTCAGCAGCTGGGAGGGTGAGAGGAGTGAGAAACAGCCTTGCAGGCGCCAAGGTCAGTGAAGAAGGAGGGGGAGAGGTGCTCCAGGCGCCGGAGCAGAAGTCCCCTGCGGCCTGTGGTGAGGACCATGGTGAAGCAGGATGTCCCCCTGCAGCCCATGGAGTACCACGGTGGAGCAGGGTTCCACGCTGCAGCCCGTGGAGGAGACCACAGTGGAGCCTGTGCCCCGAAGGAGACTGCGGCCTGTGGAAGACCCCTGCCGGAGCAGATTCCGGGCCGGACCTGCAGCCCGTGGAGAGGAGACCACGCAGGAGCAGGTGACCCGGCAGGAGCTGCTGCCCGTGGGGGACCCAGGTTGGAGCAGTTTGCTCCCAAGGGATGGACCCTGTGGTACGGACTCATATATGGAGCAGTTCTTGAAGAGCTGCTGCCTGTGGACAGCCCACGCTGGATCAGTTCAGCAAGGACTGCATCCCGTGGGTGGGACCCCACAGCACAGGGGACAAGAGTGACCGAGAAGGAGCGGCAGAGAAGAAGTGTTGTAGACTGACCATGACCCCCATTCCCCCGTTCCCCTGCGCCGCTCGGGGGGAGGAGGTGGAAGAGGGTGGATGGGGGGGAAGGTGCTTTTCGTTTCTTTTATTTGTTTCTTACTTCTCTAGCTTGTTAGTATAAGCAATAAATCTTACTTTCTCTCTATGCTGAGTCTGTTTTGCCCGTCACGATAATTATTGCGCGATCTCCTAGTCCTTATCTCAACCCTTGAGCCCCTTTCATCGTATTTTCTCCTCACTCCTCTTTGAGGAGAGGGAGTGAGAGAGCGGTTGTGGTGGAACTCGGCTGCCCACCTGAGTAAAACCATCACAACAATGTGGGCCTCCCTGATAGCAAACAAGCTTCTTCAAGCTTTCATGTCTGAGTTTATACGTCAAGAGATAAATTATTGATCCTCATGGCTGGGGCTACACTTTACTATTTGACTGGCATGAGTGAGATTGGGAAAGTGCCTCTGGTAAGACACAGAGATAGGGAAAAAGGGATCAGAACTGAGCCTCCTACTTTTGTAATCAGCTTCTTCTTTAGCCCACTGCTTTTTCACTCTTAGTCCATGTACGGTTTATTGCCCAGCAGTACTAGACCTGCTGTGGACTATATGCAGGATGTCCCTGCTCGTGGCATGGGGGTTGGAAATAAGATCCCTTCCAACCCAAACCATTCTATGTATAGTGAGCAAATCCATTTCCATGGCCCCAGAGCTGTTCTGGTGCCGCTAAGCCACCTTCAGTTAATTAAAGATCGCCCCCACTCATGGACACAAAATGGTCTAATGTGCACCACCGGCTTAGCTCAGCAGTTCCCTGGCATGATCACAGAATCACAGACTGGACGAGGTTGGAAGGAAGCTCTGAAGATCATCTGGTTTACAAAACGATAAAGGAAGGGGATGTCTTCCTGCCTGGGGTTCCTCAAATTCCTCTGGTTGCTTTTCTACATTGGGCAGGCATGGCATAGATGAAGTTGGTCTCTGGACGGGAGCAGAGATCTCCTTCTTCACAGCACCTTGCCTGCTCCCACCACCCTATTTATCCCATCTTCCATGAGGTGCTGTCCATGTCCTCCCCAGTGGGTTGCCGCCAGCAGGCCTGGGAGTGGGACGTATGAGAGCACACAAATCAGCAGACTTGGGACCTTAGAACCAAACTGGCATCCAGTGAGGAAAAAAACAGCCTGCAGACCTACTTAAAAATGTTAATGGTGGCTTCCTGCCTGCCCTATGGAAGGAAAGGGTGAGTAGACAGAGAGCACATTGGGCAAGCCTTGTGCAGGCTGCTGGTTCTCCCAGAGATGGACCAGGGCCACCTCCTCCTCCAGTATAGGACTTTTGGTACAAAGCCCTTGATCTCTGTGGATGACACAGGCCATGCAAGGTTCAGAGATTATGAGTCAGTCCCATCCTATCAGTGTTGGGCCTCAGTTCCCCATTTACAGCTCTTCAGAAAAAGAAAAGGGAATGCCAGATATAGCAACTAGATAACACTCCTGAGTGAATCAACTCCTAATAGCTAATCCCATCTCAGCTGTCCACTGTTGTTTTATCAAGGTATTTCTGAGAAAGAGAGAACCAGAAGCAACCACTGTGTCTGCCAGATGCTCCTGCTTGCCAGGGGCCTCCTTTCTTATCAACCAGCACTCAGAGAAGCCATCCAGAGCAGCTTAATGATGCTAGGTGAGGAGAGACAGTCCTGATAAGGGTTTATTTCAAGGGACACTGGCAGGAGATTTCCCAGCCTAATGCTCTGCCTTGCCTACCTCATTAAAATATCCAAAGGGGATGGTTTTCTTTAACCAAGGACAAAATAGACTGAGATAAAATCTGGGGAAAGAAGAGCACCAGTGAGTTAACTTGCTCTGTCTGGTAATTGAAAAATTTTCTTTTTCTTCTGTTCTTTCCAGATTTTCCTCTAGAGGGGCTGCTTAATCTGAAAATGAGCTTTCATGTGCATTCTCCTGTCACAGCAAAAATAAATAAATAAATAAATAGTAGATGAACAAGAATTGTTCAGTGATTGAAAAACACATCCTTGAGGGTTATACCTCCAACAATACCTAAATGATGTTCTGCACATGCTATGAAGTTATATTTTCTACCACCACAGGCTTCAATACTCCCTAAGATTTTGTTGATTTTTTTTTTTTTTTTTTTTTTTTCTGCCATGACCTGTATCCTATCACACAGCAGAAGCAAAGAAAAAAGATAGAGAGAAATGGGTCTGACAGGAGGAGCCCAGAGGATGCTTTTTTAAAGCATCTGAGAAAGCTGGCTGTCAGCTGCTGCAGGGGAGGCAGAAAAGCCTTCTGCTGCCAGGTGTGCAAATGCTCTGACTGTCCTGGTCTCAAATAAGCAGAGTTAGGAGGCACCCCATTTGGTTTGTGACCCCCCAGAAATCTTGATGTGAGTTAGAAGACTTCCTATGCGACCTGTTGCTCTTTTCAGTGGTGTGTGTTAACAGTATAAGAAGGTGTCTTTTGGTGTCTTGTTCTTTTCATGAAAAAGGGTTTGGATCTGGCTTTTTTTTTTTTTTCCTGACTTTTATTGTGTGATGACGCCATCTTGTGGAAGTTGCTAAGAGCAAGAGCTAGAAGCGACGCCTGGATCATATTTATATTTGCAAGTACTGTTGTTCAGCAGAAGCAGGCTTGTGGAGTGGGAGAGCATGGAGGTCCTGTACCCACACTCGTTGTATTTCAGGTTTGTGCCCCAGAAGTTCTAGCCTGGTCTTCTGGGTGCCCTTGGGAATTATGATATACATCCAGGACTATATCTTACAGGAGCAACTTTCCATTTCAACCGAAAGAAATCTAGCGTGAGTGTTCCATAACCACTCAGAGTGAGAAAGGTAGGGATATCAAAAAACATCTCAGTTCATCTACATTCAAATGACAAAGCGGACACACCTTTAAGGCCCTAAAGCTTTGATAACGAGGTCAGATTGTAAGCCAATGGGATCATGCCCAGGCCCTGAAAAAGCCTGGAAATAGGCCTTCTTTGTTTCTTAGTGCTATTGGAGAGAGGATTGTGTTCTCCTGCTCTTGCTAGGAAGTTGCTCCAGAAACCAGAAGAGAAAAAAAGAAAAAAAAAAAAGCTACCCTAGAAATCTTTTTCAGCTCTCATCCCATTGGAAAGGAGTAATATTACCTAGTTTTCTGGGCTGATACCAACGTGACCCTCAAGAGCTCGCTCCCAGAATAACCTGTGCCTGCTCTTGGGAGTTGGAGGTGTGCTGGTCAAGCTGGGGAACCACCACTGCTTGGGAGATCGCGAGGCTCAGGAGCAGGAAGATGTTGCTGGAGCAAGATACAAGAAACTGGTGAGAACCGGCTATGGGATTCAGTTAATCGGGTGGTGTTAAATTTGAACACGTCCCATGTTGATTTTGGATGATGGACTCGGTTAATAGTTACTTTCTTCATCTAATGCTTATTGCTTTCATACAGATGTCTGAATACATAGTTTAAGCTGGTACAGCTGTTCTCAGAAGGCAGAATGAAAAAAAAAAAAAAAAGAGAAAAACTGCTCCTTGAAATATGAGGGTTCTTCAAACAAAGAGGTTGTGCTAGATGAGTACTAGTACTAGAAGAGTAGTACCATACACTGTCTCCCTTCTATGTTGTCATGTACTTCATCTTTTTGTCACTCTGAGGCTCAACAAGCCCTCCAATTTCCTAGGAAATACTTTTCCACTTCTCTAGTAATTTATGTCTGTATCAGGCTGACGTAACAGACCTCTCTGAACTACCTCTGTGTATTAGTTGGATCTCAGCCCTTAAAGCAGATGGTATTTTACGGAATTACACACAATCTGTTTTTGTCTAGACATAGATCTTTAAAAGGATTTTAACTTCTCACTATTCACTGCTATCAACACATCACGTACCTAGCCTGTAACATTCTTTGTATGCTGTTTTCTGTAATAAGTTTTGCTTCTGGGCTGTCACTAGATCAGTTAAATTTACATGGGTGTTTGCTTCTTGCTACAGACTTTCAGGTAACAAAGAAAACGGAGTTTCTTTACTGTTAGTGGTGCACCATCTGATGGCTTGCCACTCAGGAAGCCTCTTATGTTTTCAGGAACCCTAAATAACCCTGTGATATGTAAGCCAATTTCTAACAAACAACAAAGTCATCAAACTTGCTAGGTAAAATATTCGTGACAAGGTGACATAGCTTAAACAAAATAAAACCACATAAATAAACCCTTTTGCAAACATGCTTGCATTGTGAATTTCCTGCTGTTTGTTTTGGTGCGTACTTCACATAGTGCATGGAGTCACTAGGATTAAATACTTGGCCGTGTTTACTCTCCTGTGCAGAGTTTCTTGAGATTGTTTGCCGAGGGTGTTGTGGCATGTGAGGAATTAGCATAAGCTTCATTGATTAAGAGGTAAAACATGGGAGTGCTTATCCTGGAGACTGGGTGCAGGGTGTGGTGCTAGCCCAGAAGGGGCAATAAGGGGAAAACAAAAGAGGAAAAAGCTGTAGTTGCTTTGAAACTGTAAACGTCTGTGGTTTAAGCTGCATGGGAACATAACAGGAAGGCTCTCAGGAAAGAACTGCTGTAGCAGCCAAAGAGGAGGCTGTCACAGCAAGTGTCTGACTTCACCCCTTATCAGCAGAAACAACACACAGACCGCAGAGCAATCATATTTAAATCAGCACCGCATCTAGATGTAGCATCAGCAGCAGTTCCAGCAGCAAATGAAAACGTAGCAGGGAGTACTAGCTATTAGTTTTCTGCACTGCTGTGTTTTTAGAGATTGCCCGGCAAGCCCGTTCCCTGCTGGCAGCTTGCACGTGGCTGCCTTGTTTTGGAGAGTGCTCATCACTTATTAGGAATGAGAGCAAAAGCAATTCAGAAAGCTAAGGCTCTTAAGGTTGTCCTCCTCTATAATGCTTCATTGTTCAACGTATGAAATTAATTTTAACAAGCTATTA
>CM021766.1:1699113-1817340 GCA_011076525.1 Nettapus auritus
GTGTTTGGTAGGGCCCTGGTAAAAGTCAAATTCCTCCTCTGTAGTCAAGCACTGGAGACCCCGGAGCCATTCCCCAGCGGGGCAGATTTGCAGCCCCAAAGGACTCATGAAATGTGCTTGCTTACCTCACTGGTGTCACCTCTCTGCTCCAACTCAGTCAAATTCCACTTTGTTTTAAAAGCCTGAAGGGTTATAATCATTCTACTACAACGAAAGAGCAATGCAATGCTTTTTTTTTACAGTTGTACAATTTTCTGGAAGCTCACCATCCAGCCACTGAAAGGCTCCCAGTTTCAGCTACCTTTGCCCAGGAGCAGCAGTTCTGAGCTGAATGATGACAGCTTGGTGCTGCCATAGGAATGTGGATCTCTTTTTGCCAGTTTTCCTGTTTTCTGGCTTCCTGCACGTATATCAGCTCCTATGTAACAGGCTGACTGCCAGAGGCCGGTGTTTGTTTTCCTCTTCAGCAAGGCCTTTGGCTGGACAAGCTACTACAGAGCAACAAATAGTTTTGAATCACAAGTCACATTTTATTCCTGTAAGTAAGTGGGCATCATGGGTTTATTTAAAGAAGTCTGCATTGTTTCTATGTTTGTTGTTATAGAAAAGTAATCATCAAATAGGGTTCTTGTGCCTCTCTTGACCTTGCCAGCTGGCACTGTAGAAGGTGCTCTATGGATAGGAATTTCTGATTTGTTTTGTTCTGTGGAGTGAGAATTAGAATTGCTTTACTGACCAGTAAGCACATTAGTCATGTAACTTCATGTGACACGGTGTCCCAAGTGCACTTGAGTTCATCTGGGACGTGATGAGAGGTTTGGTGCAATTGAATTCTTCCCTTCACCTTTTTCTGAGGTGGCCCTGGTCTTCCCAAAGTATCTGCAAATCATTTGGGCCTCCAAAGGTCCTGAGAGCAATGCAGCATCCTGACCTCTCGAAAGTATCTATGGTTAGATATGGGCATCCTGATGGGCCCCAAAGAGGCAGGTACCACAGGTCACACAGAGGGATATGCATGATAACCATCACCACCATGGTCATCTGGTTGTCCTGCCTTCACAGGCTCATCTTCTGCTCTGTGTGGGATGGGGGGGGGGGGAATGGGACCAGTTGGTGCGGCTTGGGACCAGCTGCTGAACAGTTCCAGCACCACCTTGCTGCAGGTGGAGTTTGTCCAACAGGGTAAGGAACTGGTACAGCTTGACTAACAGGCACAAGGAGACTAATTCATGTTATTCTTGGACACTTTTTGGTCCTTTGATCGAGATCAATGTTTAGTCCATTATGCTGATGACCAGTGGGCTCCTGTTTTTTTTGTTTGTTTGTTTGTTTGTTTTTTTGACCTCTTTCTTACCCTAAAGAGAACCAGGTTGGTGAAGGCCATTCAACTTAAACTGAAGTGTGTAGGTCGGGCGTACTTCCAGGGATCAATTCTCTTGACTCTCCAAGCTGAGAGCCTATGTGGGACCAACACTCTCACATTTAGTCTGAACCTGAGCTCTCCCTAGCAGACAGTGAGACTGGAGGTTGTAGGAAGAGTCAGCCCTGTAACTCTTCTTGGTTCTTTTCTACCCAAGGAAAGCTCTCAGTGATGAATATACGATTTTTTAAAAAAATGTTTGTGCCTTTTTTTCCTATGCTTGTTTTGTGGTTGTGCTCCTGGTCAGTCATGTGTTGGAGTACATCTCTGGTCTTATCTGATGGTCAGCTCTACCTTGAGTGGAGAAGAATGCAAATACCCACATGTGACTGCTTGCAGTGTGTTGCCTGAATTCCCTGTGCATGCTGACGTGAATCTGGAGAATTTCTAAAAGTGTTTGATTGCTGTACTGGTTTCCTAGTGAATTGTTGCTCAGATATAGAAAACATGTCTGTACTCATTGTCGATCCCAGTTCTGTACCTTGTTTTCTAGCCACTCCTGCCTTGCATACCTCTCTCACCCTTTAAGGGAAAAAAAAAACTTGTGTTGACTCAGTGAAAAGAACCAGGACACGTTTGATAATCAAGAAGGTTGTGAAAGTCTTTTTGCATGAGATATAAATAATTACACACATCTAGCTACCGTTTCCACGTGTAGTTTCCCAACAGCATGCACAAATGCCATGTTTCTGGGCTTGCAAGGAACAGGAGTGAGAGTACGTGCTTGTGTCTGAAATCCACCTCTACATCAGTCTGCTGGGTGAGTGAATTAGCAAAATGCAGCTCGTTGCTCCTTGTTGGGGGGGGTGCTCTGTCAGATCTGACTAAGGCACAGCAGATCCAATGCAGCCCCAGCAGCTATGACTGCCCTCGTCCCTGCCAAAGCCTCAGACAGTCCCGGGGCATGCCTGCAGCAAGGCGACAGACACATCGAGTTGTTGCTGGCTGGGAATACAGGCCTGGTGCCTTCTGAGTCTTTTATTCCATATTTAATCTCTCAGCTCTTCTTGCTTTGATGTTGACGTTCATCTGAAACTCTTAAGATGCACTGGGAAGTGGTCAAAACTGCTGATTTTTTTTTTAAAAAAACAGCTTTTTGGAAGGAAAGATGAACTATTTGATACTGAGATTTATGCTAGGGGAAACTTTCATTTGGGGGGAAAAAATCTTTTTTTCACATCTTCAAATAGCGTTAGCCTAGGGGTAAGCAGGAACTGAGCGTCAGTGGAGGCTGCAGACTGCTTGCTGCTGCTCTGGGGTATGCTTCAGTAACCCTGTATCAGAGTTGGCAGAGTCAAGGATATTCTTGTTAACTGAGTGAGTCATAAGGCAGCTATTTCCAGCATGGTTGGTTCTTGTAACATGGGCTGGTATTGCCGTGGCGATAGAAAGATGTGCTGGCCAGCAGTGCTGACTCAGCATCTCAGCCCCAGAACTCAGGAATGTGCCCAGTTTCCATAGAGGAACAGAGGCTATAAATAGGCTTTGCTTAAAACCAAACCAAAATGACAGTGACAGCAAAACCCCTCCTTGGTGGAAAATGCCACTTGTTTCAGTGAGGCCATATTTGAAGGACAGGAGAGGTTTTTCTCACCAGTTGTAAGCTGGGGGGAGGAGATTTGTTGAAGCCATTTCCATGGCTGAAAACCCAAAGGAGCTCCCACAAGGAGCAAGGTGAGCTTCTCTTAGTTTTCTTGATCAAAGCCAGCTCTGTATCTCTAGAGGGTCAAGTGCTTTTAATTGCCACAGACGGTTGAATTCCAGCTTGGATGATCTTGGTTGATCTTAGAGGTCTTTTCCAACCTAAATGATTCTGTAATCCTATGATCTATTTAAGGGCAGACCTGGATCTCTCAGAGACAGCACACTTTTTGGTACCACTGCACTGCAACTCTCTCCCCTGATCCCTTGAATGATGTTTGGTCATTTCTAGTGATGGTTTTAAGCCTGGCTTTAATCATCACTCCCCAGAGTGATGCCTGTGAGTGCAGGAAACAAAGACTTATAACTGTGGTCAAGCAGAATAGCAAAAAATAAAGCCTGCAGCAGCTGTTGCTGCTGGCTGGAGACAAAGGAATGCTGGTGGCATCCCCTATGCTCCTGCTGGAAATGATAGCATGCACTTTGTATTTGAGATCTGTGGCTGCAGATAGCCAGAGGCAATTTCATTAATAACGATCTGGTCAGATAATGGAACTAGACCTGAAAGATTTTTAAAGACTTCCATGGAAAACCACTGACTTTATTTAATAAAAATTGTTGGTGGAAGAGGCTTCAGAGAACTCCAGGTGTGGAGTCCTTTTGACAAAATGAGAAAGCTCTGGCTTTCTACGTGTCCCTGATTTTTATTTTTATTTTTCCCCAAGTTAAAGTCTCTTAAGTCTACCTTTCATTTTTTAAAAAGGTGAAAACAGATCTGTGGACTGCATGGAAGATAACTTGCCTTGTCCACACCCAGGAAGGATGTCTCAGAGCTGAAGTGCAAAGAGGCAAATGTCAGGGCTTGGGGCTTCTGCTGCAGTCCTATGGGGCTAAGGCTGAGAAAAAGCCTGGAGGTCTCAGACTGAATGTTGTGTTTTTGCCAGCTCTGTGCATTTCAGGAAAACTAGTTGAATGGCTAGAAACAGGATCCTGATAGAAAATATGAGCAAAAGAAAAAGAGATGTCCAAAGGCAAATTGTCATACCCTTCTGTCAGTGGTTTCTCACTACAGCTTTATCAGGCTAGAGTAAAAAGGAATAATGTGCTTAAAACATGAATCTAAGACACACCTGGCCAAGCTCAGCTTGAGTCCAGGTCTAAATGCACTCAATGCAAACCTGAAGGTTTTAGCTGTGAGGTGGGCTCTCCATCATCCTGGTGTGGAGCAGAGCTCCTGGACTTTTCACATAGTGCTGCCAGGGTGCTGGGGTGCCCAGGCTGTATGCTTGGTGAGGAAGTGCTCAGCAGTGCAATCTCTAAAACCCTCTTTGGAGGGCAGGCACGATCATAAGCACCATCAGGGAGAAATCTCTGTTCATACAGGATCTGGAGGCTGGAAAATCCTCCTGACCTCAAGCACCTGTGCAAAGACCTTGGAAAGAATTGAGGCTCAGGAGGTCTAGAATGACAAGGTGCCCACCTGATTGGTGAGCATTTCCTTGGGATGTGGGAAATCTAATTTCATTCCCAACCTTGGACTGGCAGGGAAACATCTGTAATGGTGCTGGAGCCTTGCTCGCCAGCTCTCTGCTGTCTCAGCTTGCAGAGCAGGTAGGAGGCCGGCGCTGAGCTCATTGCTTGCTCATCCTTTCCATTCCCTTGGCCGCATTCTGCCCTGGTATGTACCATTCCCCGCTGCATATGGGGCTTGTTGCTCTGCCTTCCCCAGTCGTGCAAATTAATTTAGACAGTGAGTTATGGGCACATCACATCCAAAAAAGACCCCGTGAGTCCAGGAAAGCAGGAAGGAAGCCAACACAACAGAAGAAACTCTCCGAACAAAAGGTGATCGAGTCACCTCTTGTCCCCTGCTCCACCCTGTGCATCCTCACTGTACGAAGCCGACTTGTCCTCATCCCTCTGCCCACAGTGAGTGCCGTGAGCTTGAAGAAGTCCTTGAGGTCATGTAGGAGGAGAGCCACTGAGTCGGAAGATGTCGGAGTGCCTAGGGAAGAATGGGGCTTTGTTCGTGCTCTGAAGCAGAAGGGGAGGGCACGGGGCTGCTGTCGGGCTGCGGATTTAATTTTTCCTGGTGCAGAGAGTGAGCGTGCGGCGGGGCTGCAGCTTTGGCAAAACAACTTTGATAAAACATTGGTGGGGACTTGCTAATTGTGGATTGATTGGAAAAACACAGGGATTGTGCTGTAGGAGAGCTCCTATAGGTGAGCTGTGCAGGACACTCGGTCAGGTGGTTGTTTTTGTGTATTTATTTTTTGTTTAATAAAAGGAAGGGGGAAATTATTGCTGCTGGCTGAGGGGTAGCAGAGGACAGGCTGCATGCATCACATGCATCACATGCAGCCTGTCACACGCTCTCAGCAGCAGGCTCTGAATGGCAGGAAACGTCCCGTTTCCCAGGGCTTCCTCCTGCCTCCTGTGGGCTCCAGCAAGTGCAGAAGTTGCGAGAGGAGAGAGACCGGCAGAACGAGGAGAAATGTAGAGGAGCTTCACTCGGCAAACAGATATGGAAATGCATCGTTGGTGAAAAGGGATCAAAGACGAGCACTGACACTGCACGCAGAAAAAAAAATAATTACATATATCCTGTTGTTTTCAATTGCAGTTTCCTGTGTTTTAACTTTTCTTTCAACACGTGCTGCAAGAGCATATCTCTCAATCTTTTTTTTTTTTTTTTTAAAAAAAAAAAGAGCAAATAACAAGTAATTGCTGTAGAAACCCCATTTACGCGGGTTTCGTAACTGTCTCTCCGGGCCCTGTGGGTGTCTCAGTTAATGAACAGGCCCAGATTTGTGTTTCGGCAGAGGAGGCGGCTGGACGTGGGAGGGAGCGGTGGGAGGGGAGAGCGGCAGCTCCGTGGCAGCTCCGGGAGCTGCGGGTATTTCAGGACTCAGGAGCTCATAGGAGCTGCTGCCACAGCACTTAGCACAGGGGGATTGTAATTGGCCACCTTATGCGAGGTACGTTGCTCTACGCGCTTGTTATTTTTGGGTTTCGCGACCTGTGTTCGTTGGTTGGTTGTGTTCCCATTAATCCCGAGGCTCAGTTTTGCGTGTAGCATAGGAAGCATGTGAGATCGGCTGTAGCAGGCTGAAGGGGACTGCTGAAGGTGATGTCTTGTGGATAAAACTCCTGAAGCAGCATAAAGCTTGGGAGTATTTTCTGAAAGCAGAAATCATACCTGTGCAGGTCAACACAGGTGTGGAGTGCATTTTCCTGGAGTGCAAAATGCACATGCGTGCACCCCGTGCTTCATCTGGACAACAGGTTGGCTTAAAGGAGGTGCATCATCTTTAAGTAATTAATTCCTAGGACGATCCCGAGCCATAAAATCCTCTTATTGCTCTCACCTTGTGTCCTCAAGAAAGAGATGCTGGAGAGCACATGCACGTGGGGTCCCTTTCCTGAAGGCAGCTGCCCCATCCCCTGTGTTGGGTCTTGCTCCTTATTTTAGGAAGGGAATTTCCACCCATGCCAGGCAAGCAGGCAGCCTCCCCTGGCAACGCGAGCCTGATGAAGCAAGGCTGGAAACAGTGTGTTCACGCTGGGTTTGCACAGCTTGCCCAGCGGAGTAAAGAAACCAATACCCAACTAATTAGTCATGGTGAGAGAGGCTGATAAGCTCACCTGGGTTTCTGCAAGGGAGGGAAGCGGTTGAAAGCTTGCAGGTGGTTTAGGTGTTAAGTGAAAAGTCTGGGTCAAAGGCCCAATTATAGGGGAATGGTAACACACTTCAGGCTTCTTAAAAGGACCAAACAAGTAGGTGTTTAGACCCAGAAGAGGAGGAGCCGCAGTTCATAGGAGGGATTGTTGTTTTTAAGCTTTAACTTGTTTTAATTTGGACCTGAACCAAAGCTGTGCCTCTTTGTCTGTGGAAATTTCCTATAGCCAGGAAGCTTCCTAGACCTTGCAGCTGCTTCCTCGACTTCATTGTGTCATTACTGCAATGACTTCAACTCCCAATGAGCTCCAAGACAAGATCTTTGAGGATTTGCAAGGAAAATAGGCAGAATTGTCTGTCAAGACCCTGCTTTCGATTCAGTAGGGCCTTTTGGAGGCAAAATATATAAACATATTCAAGAGGGATAAAATCAATTTGGGTCCATAAGCAGATTCTAGGAACCAGTAGGGTTTGTACCCTTTGAGATCCTTAATTCAACAGCTGGTTGTTTGGGGAATACAAGGGGAATGGACCTCAGGAAAAGGCCAAGATCACGTTTGTTGCTCTTACTGCCAGACTAGCTGGGCCACTGGCCTGACCTGGCCGGGCATTGTTTACATTCTTGTTGATTGGAAGAGGCTCATGCAAAGCACTTGAGGCTCAACAAACAGGAATTTTATTGTGAAACAGTTTTGCCAGGACTTCTGACCAGCTCTTCAGGTCATCAAAAGACCTGGGCTTTGGCACTCAAAGCGCCTCAGTGAGCTGTGGCGTCTTGGAATGATGATCAGAGGTTAGGGAGCTCTGGTGACTCTGTGCAGGTCTGTCCTGCCTTCTCTGGCTTGTAATTTGTCCTCCAAGAGCACCTGAAGGCTTTGATTAAACATGGAAACTTCCTACTACACTGAGTCTTTGGTAAAGGCCTTGAGCTCTAGAGACAGGAGGAGGAAAAATTTGGCAGCAGCTCAGTCGGGCTTGGTGTAAATGTTCCTGGCTGGGAGACAGCTTAAGGAATCCAAACAGAAAACAGAGAACGGCTGAGTGCAGGGATGACACTAATCCAGGCAAGTCTATTTGTCTCCGTTCCTCTCCCTTTGTACGGGCTTCAGCCCTGCCCTGTTTCTGCCAGGTATTGGGGATGCCGTGCTAAAGGGTTTGTGTCTTTAGACTTCCCTTGGGTCACTTTGTAGGGCAGATCTGGGAGGTCCTGAAAGTGGCATTTCTTCGAGACACCTTTTGGGTATTATGCCACAAACACAAGCAAATGGACTTGATGATCCTAATGGGTCCCTTCCAACTCAGGATATTCTATGATTCTATTAAATGTGTCTGAGATGGGAAGAGAGGGCAGCTCTAGGATGGATCTGGAGCCTCCCTTGTGAATATCTGGGGAAATCAGCCATCTCACACGTGACTGCTGTAACAATTTTGTGATGGTCCCATCTTTTAGCACAGAGGAAATAAATGAAAGCTTCTCTGGTCCTACTCAATTTCTGGAGGTCCTGAGTGGAGGGGATGGAGCAGGGCAGAAATGTTACTACACATCGAGCTCCATCTTGTCCATGAAGAATTGTATCATCTGCTCTCCCATTATCCCAAGGGACACTGCTGTGATACACTTTGTGCCTCTAGGTTGTTTTAAGGGCTGTAATTCCATCTCATACTCTGAGTCTGACTCAAAACTGTTTTGATATAGATGGTAACATATTCTGAAAGTCAGATGTGTAGCACCTGTGTAATTTCTCTTGCTATTTGAGGCCCATTTGCTTTGGAACAGAAGAGTTTGTATATGGGGAGTACAGGGCCAAGTAAAAAGGAGCTTCTGTTCCCAAAGCTGTGATACAAAATTGTAGAAAATTTCCTATAATGTTCTCATTCCAATGGTGAATTATTGAATTCACTCTTTTCATGATCTCCTTTCCTTAGATGCTCCTAGACAACCTGCAGCCACGTCACATCTGGCTTGGAGTTTCATTTAGCAACTCCAAGTCATTTTGTGTTGCCTATCAGTTACAGGGTCAGAATAGCTCTGCTTCCACTTGCAAATGGTGCTTGCAAATGATAACGATAATGGGAGGTACAGGATCATAAGGGATTAAACCACTAAATAAACATCTCACCTGCATGCCTTATCATACTTGCCTCGCTATTTACAGCGGTTAAATGATATCCTCTAATTGTGGTGAGAGTGATCTTCTCTAGCCTTACCTGTCAACAAGTAAAATGTCCTATTGGAGCTAACTGTTTAATACTGTAGCTAGTGAACAGACCTGGCATGCCTAAAGGTCCCTTCATCTTACTTAAGCTGAATTAAATTGAGCTTCTCGTGTGACTTCTATCTTTATTGGTTACAAAGGTAGTCTGAGGTGGGTAGCTCAGCCTTTGGACAGCCAGCAAGGGCAGATCGGTTTTGTCTTTTTTTTTTTTTTTTTTTTTGACAAAAGACAAAAGTTGGGTGTGTTAATGTTTGTGTTCTCTGTTTTTGAAAAAAAAGGGTTTTTTGCATTCCCTGTTTTTTTGGGGAAAAAAAAAAAAAAAAAAAAAAGATAAGCATGCACACTCATAGCTTCCTGTTTTTCCTGTTTTGAAGATGGACAAAGACAAAAGTCTGGAGAGGGGAAGAAAAAACAAAACAAACACAAAACCCTTCTGCTTGGGCTGAAAAATGAATTACTAACATTTCTGCAGAGAGTACTGTTACCTTGTTTGAACCTCCTTAGGCTCCTGGCTGCACAATGTTATCCTAAATCTGCTGAGATTTTAACTTGGTCCATGTTCTTACTACCTTGCATTGTTTCATCTCTTATTGCCTGAGGCTGTAGCATGGAGGCGACCAACAAATGGTTTTATGCATAAAATCAGCAGTATCAAGTCGGGCTTCCTCACCTCTGATAAAGCAGAACATTGTGTCTGGAGAAGAACAACACAAAAAACTGGAAAGGGCTGTGGTAGTACTTCCTCCATATGTGCTTACCTCCTCAGGGACTTCCTGGGCTGGAGCTGATGTCTTTGTTTTTATTAGCTTTTAATTGATTTTTCCTCCATGGACTTGTCCAGCTGCTTTTGAATACATGTATAAGACACTCATAACAACAACAGACTCTTGTGGCAGTGAGTTCCACAGTTTAATTAGAGGTGGTGAGCGAGGTGGTACATCCTGCTGGTTCTCCTGAGCTGGCCCCATTGCTTGAGGGCAGAGGAGGTTGTGCTGTGGTCCTAATGTATCTCATGTGGCCTCAGCTCTGTGGAAACCTGGACCAGTAGCTCAAGGGTCTCGTCCTTGGGAAGAGTCTTGATGGGTCTGTTCATATTCTTGTGTTTTCAAATAATGTCATGAACAGTGTCTACCTTCTCTTATTGTTATTCTGCTCAACGGTTTCCCCTAGTTAAGAAAAGTTTGAACCAGGCCATCAAGTTCCTTCGCACTCAGAGTTCTGTTGGCATCTGCACATTCCCTGTATTCTGTGCTAAAATCTAATCCAAATTACTACCTCTTTTGTTCTCCCCCTTCTTTCAATGCAAAGGGCTGTCCTGGGATCTGGGGTTGTATTGTCTTTCTGCCCTATTTATTCCCAATTACTTCTTGCATGTTGTGTGTTTTTGGTGGCTATGAGGTGGCTCCAGTAAGTTGGTTGCTAATTCATTGGCTCCAGTAAGTTGGTTGCTGGGGCAAGTTGGTTGCTGGGGCTTGACAAGACAGTCTGAACGGGAGCATTCACTCCAGAGTGTTGGTGTTGGTTAAACAAAGCTTGGAACTATTTTTTCTGCACGACAAAATGGTCTTTGTGCTGGCCTGAATGCAGACTCAGCTGGAGCGTGACACGTGAGGGGAGATGTTGTTTGGAAATATAATTAGCTGCATGAGGAACTTGGTCCTTAGAGAAAAAGTAGCAAAAGGTTAGGATTGAAAGAGAAGCAATATCTCAGCATGGGACACCAGAATTTGCTCCCATGGCCTAAGGAGCTCCTGAATTTACAGACTCTGAGCTGGCACTGCTAATAAAGGAGGATATCCCATTCTGCTTGTGGGCATGTTTATATGCCAGTACATTAAATAAAGCTGGGGAAACTGATTTAGGCTAAAAACTAATGTGACAAAGAAGGCTAGATCCAAGTTCAAAGTTTTCCTTCATTCTCCTCACATTAAGATGAACCCTTATGCTAATCCATTTTTTCCCCTTAAAAAAAATATATATTTTTGGTCTTGAAGTGACAGGTGTTGAGCTGAATGAAGGGAGGAAACATACTTAGGTCTATGTTCATTTCAGTTTAAGGTCCCTATATTTATCTCAAAGCATCACTGTGATGTGACAGAAAGCGTTGATCTGTAATAACTCAATCTGACAAACTTAATAAGGGATTTTGTGCAGAACTGTATGGTATTCTACTCTGTGATGTGCATCTTTTAGAGCTGTACACTGGAAAAAGTATAATGGTCGTATAAAGGCTCAGTGAGTTGTTAACAGTGGGGAAGGAATTGTGTTTCCTCGGCTCCTAGAAGACAGGGTGGTTTGAAAGCCCCAGCAAGCTTTTTGCTTTCAAATGCTTCAGGCTGCAACCTGCTGCTAAGTGGAAGGGCATTTACCAGTCCAAGTGTAAGTGCTCATGCTTTATATTGCATCCTCAGAGGGATTTAGTAGCTTTAGTGAGAAGCAACACCATTACCAGCATGAAAGAAAGTGAACTGCAGACTGAAAGGTGATATCTAGAGAAGAGTTTAGGGTTTACTCTGATGGAGAAGTATCTTTAGTACCTCTTGGCTTCAATTTAGGCTGCTTTTATTTGCTTCTACACTACAGCTTGAATTATTGCAGCTTTATCCCTGGACATGCTCTGTAGCAGGATGGTACATCTTGAGCTATGTGGCCATAACTTGACTGCCTCTCAAAGGACAAAAAAAGGAGAACTTCTGTTTGAGGAGTGGGTGTGATAAAGCATGAGACAGACCTTATTTCTGAGGCTGTTGGTAGTAGAAAGATCAGGAACTGAAAGAATGGAAGAGGTTGGAAGAGCTTCAGTGGTGCACTGTCCCTTAGGACAGCCAATGCAGGGAAAGGGAAGAGTTTACTGGGAGGAACTACAGCAAATGTGGTCATGGCTCTTACATCCCATATTATGATGCCGAGTGCTCCCTAAATCTGGCATTGTTCTTGCCATGTTTCTACTGTCTGAGAAGTCTTTGTTTGTATGGACTGTTTTTATGGACTCATGATCTTAACCTCAATGTATAAGGGGATTCACAAGAGGAACATGGAAAATGAACAGTCCCCATGTGAAGATCCAGTTTGTTCCTTATTGTAGAGGAGGTGATTGGATTGTCTGGCTGGATGTGTTTCCAGGAGAAACTGTGCTATGTCTCACATTAAGGGGCTTTCCAGGCATTTTCACGGTGGAACAGCTGCTTCACAGCTACAGACCCCACAAAGCTGAAAACGAAGCTCAGCAGTTCACCAAAACGTCTTTTTGCTTGGTTTCCTAACCGTTCCACCAGTTTCCTCCAACTGGGTGTAACTTCCTGTTGTGGCTCCTCGAGAGATGTGATTTGCTGTCACAATGCGCAGTTTTGGACAGACCGTGCTGAGGACAAATGCTCCTCCAGACGATCCAGGCTTCTCAGTCTGTTGGATGCTTGGGAACTGCTTATGCTCATATTAGCTTCTCCATCACCCTTTGTTCTGCCCTCGTTGTCATGCATGGCAGACAGGCCAAGAACACGGCAGGCCTCAGATGTCCAGCAACTCCCACACGATGATGTTTCTCAAGGCCTCTCTTGTTTCTGAGTGAATGCTGCTGCTTGTGTTCCTTCTCTATCTGCAGACATGGCTTTCCTGTACCTTCATTTAGGCAGAAGGAACAGAAACCTCTTCTATTTTGGAAAATGGTCTCCTAGAGAGATCTCACAATTCCTCATGGGAGTCTGAAGCAGGCAGATGGCTGTGTTTTGCCAGTGGGAGTCCCAGTCCTAGCAGGCCCTATGGAGACTTTCGGGGATCTCCATCCTAACAGGAGACTTTCAGACTTTTTCACGTAAAACCAGCAGCTGTCATGCTGTGCACAGCGGACAGACCCTTCCTTGGGGGCACCTATCCTGCAGTTCTGTCTGAAGGGTGCACCATCTTTGAAGGTCCTGACACCCCACCAACAGCAGAGCTGTGCGTGAAGTTCAGAATAAAACCTCCTGAATGGGCTTCACGGGAGCTCTGCTCAAGCTTGCCCTGCCCTTCCTCGAACACAGAATTACAAAAACCCAGGCAGGGGGGAAGGAAGACAGTGTGACAGCCGGGTCCTAACACCCAGCACCACTGCACTTGTTCAGTTCTCAGGCGTGCAGACGTGCTATGTAATCTCTGCATGCACCAGACTGTCCCGATTGTTTCCTTTGCGCCCTGCAGCTGAGTCAACGTTGGTTTTATTCACAAGGTGACGAGCTTCAAATCCCCTCTGCCTGACTGAGCTGGAATACGTGTGCAAGTGCTGTTTTACAGAGCTGATGGGGAAAGCCTGGAAATGATGTCTGAGATTCATGCTTACCTTATTCGGTGAGGGGATGTGGCAACTTAGGTCTTTTTGTGGTGCCAAAAGGGCTGTTTTGAAACCTGACTAGTGCCAGTCATTCAGCAAATGAGCCTAAACTGTTGTGTTCGGGCTGGAACTAGCCCACAAGTTTCCTGGGAAGGGCAAGAATATGATTACTACCAAAAAAAAAAATAAAAAAATAAAAAAAATCACGACCACCACCAAAAAACACAAAACCCACCAGCACCACCAAAAAAAACCCACACACACTGTGTTAACTCTGTATTGGGTTATAACAGAAAACAGTCCACAAGCTTCTGTTTCTTGTTGTTAGCTTGGATGTCTGTCCAGTGCTGCTGTTGCAGGGGTTTCTCCCCCCATGTACTGCACCACAGGGATGCTTTGGGGATGTCCCAGTGAAGTCTGAGCTCAGGACTTCAAGGGTGATTGGCTGTGGGATCTGCAGGTGGTCCAAGAGGAGCAGCTCATGGTTGGAAGGAGCAATGCATCCAGCCCAGTAGGTTCCCCCAGATACCTTGTAGGACTCCCCTGGTCCTTCCAGTGCAGAAATAATCAGATTAACCTTAGGCTGGGGCAGTGATGTTCCTTTGATGTTGTATGTATGCTCCTCAGTCCCCTGGCCATGGCTTATCCTGGCTGGTGGAGCAAACCTGTGGGTATCTGCACCCTTGCTTTGAGCCATGCAGCTTGCATTAAGCCACCCATATGTGATGGTTGGGTGGTTTCTCTGCCTGTTTTGATATGAGAAGAGTTTGGGAAAGACCTTCTGAGTCTGGCATCCACTACCCATTCTTTTGTTCAGCCCAGATTAAAACCTGTTGTTGCAGAACTAAAGGACCAGATGAAGAACAAGCCCCTCTACAACAGAGTTATCTTCCCTCCCTCTCCAAAAAAAAAAAAAAAAGAAAAAAAAAAAAAAAACGAAAAAAAAAAGTTTGGGGGGGGCAGGGGGAGGGGGAGAGAGAGAGAAAGCAGTCAGGCATAAAATATATGAAAACCCACCAGACAGTTACTCAGTGATCCTAATAAGTGTTCCTAATACCACCCCCACTGCCATATCCTACCTATCCTTTTTCCCTGATTAAGCAAGCTACTTGCACTTAGAAATTCACAACAAGCTTGAACGCTCTCGAGTACCTTTGAGAAACAACTTTATCTTTGTGTCTACAAGACAGGGTGATTAGCGGTAGTGGAAAATAAACTTTACTATCTGCCCTGTCCTCCTGGTGCTGTGGGGTGAGGGCTGTCTGGCTGCTGCTTTGTTTTGCTTTTTTCCTGGTTCAGTTGCTCTCTCTGGGAGGGGCGAGGAGGAGTCTGGATTCCAGCATTTTGACCTGATTGCCTGCACAGAGCTTTCCTCTGGGACGATTCAGCAATGTTGCTGCAAAAAATAGCCTTACGGTCATGTGGAGCTTGTTGTATGAAAACTTGAGTACTAATAAGATTATGTATTTTTTTAATGCTTCCCATTTTTCACACAATTTAAGAGGCAGTGGTTATGAAGGAGAAAATACTGTCATTCATCTATATAGTATGTAGTTGTGTTTGGACCTGAGAAACCACTTAAAACCAGGCCATTTAACCATCCAAATTCCAAAATGTCCCTTATTCCATGGTGCTGTATCACCCCCAGCTCTGGGCTGACAAGGTAAGGGAACTTCTGAACAGGGTTTGGTGAGTTTAGGGAGCTCAAATGCTTGTGTAGCAATGAACCCAGCCTCCAAGAAGCTTAAAATGAGACATTCCCACCTAACCTAGTCACCCAGGGGAAATTTTTATAGCCCATGATGAGATGTTCAAGGTATTTCTTCCCATGAAGTGTAAATAGAAGGCTTAGGCTTAGACATCTGACTTCTGGACATCTCAACACGAGGAGAATGAGTCTAGTCTGCTATCTACAGGAATCAAGGTAGAGGCTTAGGATGCCTTAGAGTATCCTGCCAGCAGACAGCCTGAGTTGAGGTCTTGCTGGGGACGGTGCAAATATGCTAGTTTAATCTCTATTAGTAAATAAATTAGGTCTGGCTGCATAGCCAAGTGGTTACGGCACAACCTATGAGCAGCTGAGCTCTCCTCACCTCCCCAGCCTGCATGGCTACGTGCAAGCTGCCTGTTTCAAATGGTCCCTTGGCCACGTCTGAGCATTGTCTGGGACTGCACTAGTTGGCACACATCAAAACTGTGCCAAAGTCTGCCACCAATTTAGCAATCTTCGCAGCATGATGCCAACACTCATTCGCTTGCTGTTGTGGGTGTAGCCTTTGAGCCTGCACTCCAGCCAGGCCAAAGATAAAAGTGGACAGACCATACGCAGTCCCCTCATTTTGCTGTTTTGCTTCACAAAGCTGAATGAGTCTGAGTTGTGTGTTATTTCTCTTGGTTAGTATCAGCTGGTTCCGCCCATAGTATTTTCACCACCTTGGCTTTTTCCAGATTAGTCTTCCGTGACGTGCTATTAGCTGGCTGGTACGCACTTCCTCTGATACATTTCTTTTGGGAGGTGAGGCTTGGAAGGAGGAAGCTACTGAAGCTACTGGAGTGTGCTCACATGGGTTTGTTGATTTTTTTTTTTTTTTTTCTCTTTTTCTCAGCACTTCAGTTGAAGTGCTGCCCACTTCCACTTTAGGCAAGCTGTCCCTCTTGACACTGGAGTTGTGACATACGACCAGCAGTGCAGCGTCCTGCTCAGGAAGGAGTAACACCAGACTTCTGTTCCTCCGGAGGGCTGGATGCTTTGCAATGGCTATCAGGGCTTTGCAGCTCCGTATGATAGCTTACGATGCCAAAAGGTGCAAGCTGAGGCATGCGGGCAGAAAACTGGTGAGAGACAGGAAGAGATGCTCTGCTTCATCTTTTGTGCTACCTCAGGGATTTCCCTTTGGGAGACTGTATCTGGCAGTAAGCAAGATTAACACACACTGAGAAGTTTAGGGCCATCTTGGCCGCATGGAGAAGTATCGTGGTCGATGTGAGAAGTTTTTCAGCTGGGGCATCAGGAAAATGGGCTGTAGTTTTGGTGGTCTTCTGTGACACCTCCTCATCTCTCTTGAGCTGTTGGGTTTCTGTTTCCTCTTCTAATATTTATAAATGCTTTTTGAGGACAGCAATTACATCTGTGTGTGAATGCTGCTGAGAGCAGGGAAGGCTGAATGTTTGCAGTGAACACTGAAGACATTGGTAAATGGATAGCCTTGCAGGGGCTTCATGTGTGCCTTTTGTGTTGTGTCCAGGACATGTGCGCAGCTGAAGCTACTGCATCGTTGCTCCATGCAGAAGAAAACTTCTCAGCATGCCTAGCACGGATAGATGCCCTCATCTTCAAGCCTCTGCTCCAAGCAGGTAGGTTGGAGAAGACTAGTTCTTTGCCTCTAGAGCTTGCCTTGGGTCACTGGCACGCCTATGAAGGGAGTTATACTCGAAACCCGATGGCTGAGGGCTTGCTGGGGGCAACCTTTCATGCAAGGTGAGGGCTGTGATTCCTGTTGGTTTTAGAGGATAATCCAGTTTCTGAGTGGTGTAATTTCCAAGGCTTGTTTCTAGCATGGTGCATGGAAATCCAAAATACTTCTCGCATATGTATGACCCCTGAACTGTGCCTGTTCTGTCTCCCTGCTCTTGGTCTGTGCTCGTGCCCATCTTTGAAGGTGAAACTTGTGGGTGCAGGTTCTAAGCTGGCAGTAAATCAGAGCAGCTCCACTGAAATAACAAATTCATAAATATTCACAAGCTTGTCTGGCCAAAAGTGGTGAGACTGGATTAGGCCCGTAGGCTGTTTCCCTCCTATGCCATCTTTCCTTTTTGGTCTGTTCTCTGAGGAGACTGGGAGCAGACCTTTGGGCCAGGGGCAAAAAATCCCCCCAATTTTCCTCCAGTGCTCGTGTCTGAGCCCTGCAGGCTGCTGTGACCACATGTTCCATGAGAATGGAGAGGAGAAGGCCTTAGCATGGATAATTCATGCAATTACTGACAAGGGCCCAACCCTAAATAATCATAATCTCCTTCCTCACTGGAATTATTTTCCTATAAGAATATGTGTACATTACACTGACAAATTGGGCTGAGTACTAGGTGCAGGCAATGTCTTGCACAAGATTTTCTGGATTTAAGGCTTTTTGATGGCCTTTTCTCCCCTCTCTCTTTCCCCTAAAGAGCCTAGTGACCAGAAAGGAAAGGAGAACTTTAAGCTCTTCCTGCTCCTGAATGATCGATTTCAAGCTCTGTGGAACCTCACAGAGGAGAATTACCGGATAGTGAAGCAAAAATGCAGCACTTCAGAGACATTCTGCATCCAGGATATTTACATTGTCTGGAAAGGAGACCTGTTTCTAAGCCTCTACATCCAGTAAGTACAGAAGAATTTTGGAGTAAGAACAAGGTACCAAATTTATCAACCACCTCTGCCAGCCATGGTACATCAGTGCAAAAGGGATGCATTTAATACATTTGGTCCTGTTCATTAATGTTCTGGCATCAGGTCAGAGAAAGGGCTGCATTCAGTATCTTTTCAGACCATCTAATAAGTAGCCTTTCTTGTATCTGTGACTTGGCTTTTAAGAGGCAGGATTTTTCTTGCAAGTACATATATAATTTTAAATGCATCTTGCAAATAGGAAGAAGACCAACAGGAAAACTTGTGCCTGGGGGACTTCTGAGAGCAAAGGCTGAGTTGTCATGGGAATGGAAAGGTGTACACAGGAAGGTTTAAAGGACTAATAGAGACGAGGAGAGAAAGATGTCACCAGACACTGTTCATATTACCTCTTTCTGCAATGTTTATTTGGTTTTGGCTAGGGATATGATAGCAAGTGATGGAGGTAGCGTGATATGAAAAACATACTGCCCCATAGCTCTTTCTACAATTAATTACATGTCTGCTCCCCATCTGTCTGCAATGAAAAGTAAATGTTTGCCAAAGTCACTGGAGTGCGTGTAACCTGTGTGTTGATGTCCTGCTGTGAAAAATAGGCTATGGGCACCTGAGGTGACATAAAGATCAGATGATGTTTGGTCCTTCATTCTTCTCAAATACGACCAAGCTCTTGCTAGATGGGCTTGTACCATCTGGGCAGTTTGGCACCCACACAGGACTGGGAGATGGCCATTCTGGTTCTTGGAGATGTCATCTAGTCTTCGTTTTGTTGATGGGTACACAGACGGAGGGAGGAGGAAGGGCTATTTTTTGTTTTGTTTTTACTTGGACAGCATCATTTTGGGAAGTGATGCACTACAAACTTTGCCGTTATGTGAACAGGCTTTGGAGCAAAGTATGTTCATTTGGAGGCTGATTCAGTGAATTAGAATTGGTTTGTCTTAAAAAGGCACAAAAGAGATGAAAACTTGTGCTGAGGTTTCAGCTGGTGAAAAGGAGGAGCCTATCTGAAGATCTCTTTTCCCCTCGTTTTGAAATTAAGTCTGTTTTTGTTGGATGTCATTAAAAAAAAGGCTGGTTCCTACCCACTGCTGCTGACTCACTCTGTGCAAACTTAATGTTATAATGCCTCATCATTTCTGCACTGATATAGGAGTAAACAAAGCCCCTGCTTAGGGTTTTGAAATCAGCAGTAAATACTGAAAATGTAATCAATGATAATTAGTCTGGACATAATATCCGATTTATCTGAAATCACTACTGGAAGAAAACGTGGTATTTGCTGACAAAATACAGCTCGATCTCCCTCTAGTGTGAGTTCAGATACATTGACATGGACACTTTGACGAATTTGGTGTCAGTAATACAGGCCTGATACATTGAGCAGCAGAAATTCGTACATCTGAAGTTGATTTCTTACAGTCGGCCCTTGTAGATTTTCTTTCCAGGGCTCTTGCACAACTTATGCTTGTGCTAAAAGCTGGGAAGACTTAAAGCTCCTGAGACAAATCTAGTGCAAAGTCAATAAAAAATTTAAACCACATAGGATGAAAAAGGTGCAAGCCAAGGTGGGAGGTCCAGTAGTTGTGTGTCTCTGCTTGCCTTGGAAAGGTGGACCTGACACATTTTCAAATGATCTTCTTCCTTCTTCCACTTAACCTCATAGGTAATGTGCATCTCTAACTCGACTCGTGTTTGTGTGTGTGTATTTTTTCTTGCCAACAGATATTTCGTTACTTTTGCCAACTACGTTGTAGTCCATGGCTTTGAACATGCCACAAAGAGCAAAAGGTCAGTGAAAAATGGATGTTTTAAGGGCTGATAGGAACACAGCAATACTGTATGGGTTAAGATGCTAATCAAGAGTGAGCAGCGCTGCACCTTGTGGTGATCTCTGTGGTGCAGCTGGCTGTCCTCTGAACTGACCAGAGAGGTTGCTGAAAGGTTTTCCCTGCTGAACTTCCTCCATCTCCTTTGTAGCAGCCACAACTCAGACATTTGGGGGAGAGAAATCCAACAAATTTGGGAGACCAGGGAAGGAGTGGGATCCAAAAAAGCGTTTTGTGGGAATCTGGCAGGGAGTTTCCACTGCTTGTTCCGGATATTGTCAGAGTCTCATGGAAAATAGCAAATGAAAGCATGAGAGCAGGGCATGAGAGGATTTATAATCACTATATCTGAGTCATTCAGTGCACAAATCATCATGGAAGTTATGCCATATTCCGTGTATCTGTATTTGCAAGAACAGCTGGGCCAGGGACAGAACAAATGAACCTTTTTTCCTCATTGTCTTATTTTGGTGTGTTTGGTGTGGAAACATTTGCACTATGTTATCTCCAGCTCTTTGAAGCCTTTTAATATCTTTTCTGGGAGTGAGGTAGCCTGTAGTGCTTGGAAAGCAGAGGAGCAGCAGAAGGACTAGTTGATGGGCCTTGGTCTTAATTTGCCACCTTGCAGTGAAGCCTGGAAGCACCATAAGACAGTGCTGAAACAGTTCCTCACGGACTTCACCTCTGAGACCTCCATGTCACTGGCCTTATACACTGTCCTCCACAAACCGATCCGGGACCACATTGAGCAATATATACTGCTCCTCACCAAGCTGAACGAGGTTCTCAAAGAGGTAGGAACCTTTAAGTGATGTTACTTTTCTGGCTCATGTTAACATCTTTCAGAGAACTTATGGGGCATTGTGGTGGTACGAGGGAATCCAAAGCAAGCTGGAAGGAAGATGCTTTCCAGTGGACAGCCAAGGTGGTGCTAACCAGCACTGGTGGAGCACAGGCCACCTGAAGGTCCCAAAGCAATGAACAGTGGGTCCTCCAGCATAGTCTGAGCTATTCATCGTAGAGAGGAGCTGCAAAGGGTCAAGTAACTGACCCAAGGCTGCACACTTCTGCTGGTGGCAGGGATAATGTTAGAGCTGGGAGAGTTTGGGGGATTAACCTTAATTAGTTCTTTGAATTCAGAGGTGCTGAGGGTTTTCTGTAGCTGTAACCCTGAGAGTAGATGCCCTGCATACCCTGCATACTCGTGCCTTAAGCATTGATCAAACCCTGCCTTCCTCTATCAGGGCTCTGAAAAGGACGTGGTTACCAGCGCTATCAAGGAATATGTGAAGTTGGAGTCCTTCATCAGCCAAGTCCTGGATGAAGCTTGTTTTACCAAGACCTTATGGAAATCCTTGGGCTACAAATTCACAGTGAGTCACACATATATTGTGTATATTGGCAAGGGGCTCCCTGGGAGGTCTGCTTGTACATGGAGAAAATTTTATATAGATCAGGCATCTGGGGCTCCATGTGGAAACCAGCAGGGCAGTGTGGAAACCTTGAAGAAACCAGCTTATGCCAGCTTGTGCCAAGAGACATGTGGCCTCTGCAGGAGCTGTTGGCTTGAGTTGAATGTCTTCTAACTATGGTGTTTCCTGATGCTCTTGTTCCACAACCTTGACCTTTATGGTGCTTTTTGCAGGATATGCTGTGTGTTCCTGAAAGGAGGCTGCTGGAGGATAGCAGAAATCTTCCCATCTCTGCCAGCACAAATCGATCAGACAGGATCTTGCTCTTTGATGACGTCCTTGTCTTAATTCAGGTGAATTTGCCAGCCTTTCAGGGGGATTGGAAGGGCAACACAGATCAATGACACTAAAATTCATGTTCTTGTAATGTTGAAACTGCAGCAGAGCTTGGCTGTTTGCATAACCTTATCTCAGATCCATGCACTTGTGGTTTGCAGTGGAGAATAAGAGAAGAAAGCCTAGTGATGTAAGAATAGAGGAATATCCACATAACTTTTGTACAGTAATTGTGTACTATCTAACCACCACAGCCACCTTTTTAATAACCCAGGCCCATGCCTACATGTGGATCTGTTGATTTTTGTCCTTGCTCATTCAAAGGAGTCCTGATGGGTCAAAAAACTTGCACTTTAAATACTTGAGAGTAGGACTAAATACGATGTTTGGTGGCTCACCCTGCTAGTGGCATGTGTGCAGAAGCTGTAGGCATTCTTGGGGCTTTTTCAGGGATTTGGGGCCAGGGTGTGGAGCAGACAGGGAGTGTCTAGAGCCATGGATGAGCACACAGCATTTGTTCAAAGCAGTTCTGCAGCATGTTAATGAAGTCCAGCTTGGCTTGATCTGACTGACGGCACCTGTAATCTAGCCTGGCTCTCCTCACACGCACCTCGCTCTGCTTTCCCTTTAGTGATGTGCCAGTGCCCCAGGTGCCTAAACACATGACTGCCATGTGAGCTGATGCATCCCACAGCCTCCTTCAAACATGGGCCCCTGTGATAACGCTGGGCAGCTCAGCAGTCAGGGCCTAGGCCTCAGGAAATGGGGTAGCAATTATCTCTTTCAGCTTCATGTAGCATGTTTCTTAGCTTTGCAGTAATCTTGCTGTGAGCACATCCCCCCGGGCTCCCTTTGCAGTCAGGGGAGAGGAACACACGCTGCCTGGGCGCAGTTCATCTGGCCTGTTTTAGGTGTCAAAACTGGGATGAGTTGAATCATGCCCTCAACTCCATTGGCCCCCGGGATGAGAGCCCAGGGTAACCATCTGACAGGGAGATATCTACATTGTAGACATCTCTGTTCAGCCAACGGCTTCCACCCACAGCATCTCATCTGCTGCTGTGACGGTTACTGGGGTGTGTGGAGACCTAACTGAACTGGGATTGAACTGGTTATCTTGGGATGCTAGCAGGGAACTGCCAATGAGGGCTCTGGTGTTGGGAATCCCAACTTCCCTTTCTTCCCTGTTCCCCCAGATCTGGTAGATACATCAGTGATTATCTCATGGTGAACTTCATGGTAGCAGTACTCAACCTGGCTCAACTACATCCTACAGACCGAGGCTGTAATGTAGGCACCCAGACTTTGAAGAGTAAAGGGAGATTTAATATTTAATCACAGTCTTTCCTAATATTTCAACTATTTATTGTGTTTGCTGCCTTCTTGATTAAAGTAGTAACTCTTTGAATGTCCTCATAGGCCACTACGTGGCTGTGTCATCGAGTCCAGATCCTAGATAAGCAGAATTAGAACATGCCTTGTGTCAGGGATGATTTGGGAGTGTTTCTATACAATAGGGAAGAAACTCTACTAGAGACGAATACATTCTAAAAGGCGTCTTGGAACAGAAGGTCTGTTACTGTCAGTGGTAGAGCCGGGGATTTATGGACCACCACTTGTAAGCTATAAACTGAGGATTTTTTTCCTTCTCCTACATTTTTTCAGTCTCTGAGATCTATCATCGTAGGATGAGATAGATACATGAACTACGAAAGAGGGAATTGACTGTGCTGCCTATCTTGCTCTGCTGTTCAATGGATTGACACAGCAAGGGCAAAGTGTAGGGTTTACATCAACATAACATCTTCTCCCTTTTGTTCCAGGGAAACAGCTTTCAGAGCTTTGATCTGAAGCTTGTGTGGGTAGATGAAAACTGCAGGGAGAAATCAGCTCCAGGACTGTAAGTAAAAAGTCTCCTCTTGGAGGTGTGGGTGGATGTTTTCAACTTAATTACTTGATTGTGGAACTGAGATAATGGTTCAAAACTTTGTCGCAGTTCCTTCTCCCTAGTGGGGTTGGTTGTGGGCTACGGGCAATTGATTGCAGCACTTCTCAGGTGGGATCACAGCAGCTTGGACTTGCATTGCTCGTGTTTGATGACATCTTGAAATCAGTTAGTAATAAAATTATTTTGGTAGCAGACCTAGAGAACAAACATGACTTGATAGTTGAGTCCCTTTCCAGAAGGAAAAAATTGGCTGTCAAACTAGCATTAGCTTCTGGGGGTGGAGGGGGAAATCTTCTCTTTGACTGAGAAACATGTTTTTCAGAGTCTCTGAAATGTCTTTTATTTTGCAGGTATGGACTCCGCATTATAACCCCAGAAGAAACATTCTTTCTCTCTGCCAAAGACCCACAGATGAAGGTTAGCAGCAGTCAGGGCCTTTCTGTTTCACCTGAAAATATGCGAGGAGCCTTGAAATAGGGAAATGGCATAAAGGGGATGACAGCTCCGTAGTGGGAGCAAAATATTGACTACTGAGTGGAAGCTGACATATCAGTAAGCATCAGGATTTATGCTTCCTGATCCGAAGACAGATTAGTGGGCTCTGCAGCTGCTTAAATGCAGCTGAAACCTTTTTTTGTGTGTGACTTTTGGCATTTTTTGATTATTTTAAGCAGAAAAATAAGTAGCATATCTTTCTCTCCATGGAGCCAATACCTCGTCAGGGTGGCTCAGATACTCAATAGTAGGTGGAAGAGGTAGGGGTGCTGGAAGTGGAGCTGGAAACAGAACAGGACAGGTGGACCATAACTCACCAGCTTAGCCAGCTGAGTGGCACAGAATTAGTGGGAGCCCCACTGCTTCTTCTGCTTCTCCTGAACTATCTCTTGCTGTGGACCATTTGGCTTTCTTCACTTGTTCCTTCAGCGCTCCTCCTCCTCTCTTCCCAGGCTGTTTGGCAGTGGAAGCTGAACCAAGCCATCCGCCAGGCTTTGAATGGAAAGAGGGATTTCCCCTTGTGGGGTAAGACTGGAGAAGGCACCGAGCCCCCGTCCTGCCGCTTCTTCACCTACGTCTTCAGACTGGAGAGCAAGTTCAAAAGCGCATCCTATGAGGGCGAGTGGCACTGGGGAAAGCCTCATGGCAAGTAAGGAGCCTTTTCTGTCACCTTCCTGAGCAGGAATATGCAAGGATGGCTTGATGTCTTGAGGTAGTGCTGCTTGGATCCACTAAATGTATCAGTGGATGTGTAGGTGGCTGTGGACATGGGGTGATGCATCCCATGCTGAGGGTCTGGACCACAGACTGGGAGCTGGTGATCTCCTGGGATGTGGCTTCTCTGGTTCCTGCCTTGCTTGTTTCCACAGGGAAACCTAGTGTTCGGGACAGATTTGGGGGCAGTTGTGATATTTTTCCTTGTTTTCAGGGCTTGGTCAAAGTATGAGTCCTGCCACATGATTACATCTTGCAGATATCTTGCTAATGATACTGGTTTATGCGGTAAATTGTAGAGGCTGTCCCTAATGTGGCAGTGATCACATTGGAGGCACTTCACTGAATTACGCCTTTAATTAGGGCTCAGACTTGAGCCAGTGCTTATTATCACGATCTCAGCCTGAGGCATAAAATCTTACCGTTGTGATAAGGAAAATAAATAAAACAAAAACCTTTGCATGCGAGAAGTGAGGCATTTTCTTCCTTGCTATCAAAATGTATTTTAACACTTGAAAATGAAGAGATTTTAAAAAATTCATTATCAGAGAATACCAGAGATGATTTTTAATTCATTAAATACAAAGGGTGCTTAAATGCATTTCTTGGGAACATGAGAACTGTTCACTAAACACAACCCAAGTTTAAGAATTAGCTATGCCCAGAGGGAACAATTTATAAAAGAAAAGTTAAATAGCCCCAACCAAAATCTATTTTACAAAGGATAGAGCACAGCCTATGTTTTTGTGAAGAAAATTCAAATATGACCAACCTCCTCAGACACAAAAAGGTTGTCATGGGATTTTTGTACTTCTTGACTTATATACAGCTTTCATACATAGTTTGTTTCTATTGAAGCAAAAAGGATGCAAAGACTTGGTTTGAAAGAGCCTTAAAATAATCAGAATATCCAGAATCAAAAGCCTGATCCTGAATTTTCTGTGAAAGAGCTTGTGCCTTGCTTCAGAACAGCATTAAATAGGTGTTTGGAGTAGGGCTGTGTTTGAAGCAGTCCCTCACATCATCCTCACTGTCCCCAGCACTGCTATCCCTTAAAATTAGAAAATGAGATTAGAAAACCATTGTGTGCAGACACAGAGGGACAAGCACCTCTTGTTGCTCTTTGCCTCCTCCCATCTCTGGGTTGGACGAAATGTTACGAAGAAATATTCTTCGTTGCTTCAGATTAAGTGACTTGACTGAGGCATCCCAAGAAATTCATGGCAGAACTAAGTGACTTCTGGTGTTTATAATACCTGGGCTTTTAATTGCTTGCATATCAGGCTATCCTTCCCATAGCTGAAATTTCTCTCCTATATTACTTGAATCTAATACAGGGAAGCAGAAAAGCTTCAGAAGCTCTTCTGAACAGAAGAGCAAAGCTGGACGTGATGGCTTGTCTACCTCTGAGGGAGAGGCTGACATGGCAAAGCATGTGAGCAGAAGACTCTGACAGTGTGACTCAGGGCTCACCAGCAGTAATTTCTGCATTCTTTGCCATTTTGTTCCTGTACTCCTGATGCCTCGAAGTAGAGGAAAGAAACAGTCTTGCCTGAACCATCCCCATGGCTGGAGCTGGTGTTCTATTTGTTTTGCTCTCTTTTGCTTCCATTCAAACTAGCAAAGCAAAAGGAGATGTATTTTAAATCCACTTAATGGGATCTGACTACTTTCCTGTATCTTAAAACCCCCCAAAAAAGAATCCGTCACATGTAGGTGTTAAAAACACGTTGGGGTTTTGGTACCACACCAACTTGTACTGTCTTTAGCTGGGAACATGTAGGGAACTGGCTGTGTTTGGGCTGTTGCAAGAGTTAAAAGATTGAGTGGGTGTGGGTGGAGTGGGAGAGGAAGGGGGAGGAAATTCATTCACAGCTAGGCATGGTTGTGCAATAATTTGACCATTGCATTGCATCCACAGTTCCAGTCTCATTGTTGCCTTGTTACCTTGTGTAATCATTTGTACAACCCCAGCACAAAACAGATAGGAAGATACAATCCCTTTAGGCCAGTACTCATCTTTTTTGTTTTCATTGTGCCTGGTAGAATGAATGAATTTCTGGGCTGTGGTGTCATTAACTTGTCTGCAGGGATGTGCCGTGCTGGAACTTCAGCTGGCTTAATCGTGTGCTATGCTTCAATTAAAAAAGAATCATATGCACTGTCATAAATGAATGACCCAGCAACTCTACAAAATGATTTTGAGATAAAAGAATTTGGAAGAAAGATTATTCCAGCTCATTCCAGGGCATGAAAACCTTACGGTATCAAAACCCTTCAGTGCAATCCAAGATCCCAGAAGTACCTGGAGAACTCTCTCCCTCCTTGTCTCCAGAGGAAACATTCTGATGTTAGCAGTCTCTAGGCCATTGATAACTTCTGTTCCAATTTTGTATGTTGCTTGTGATCTCACTTGTATAACTCTCCCTTCAAATTGCAGGGGGACAGTGAAGTGGCGTGATGGACGCAACCACGTTGGAGATTTCAAAGAAGGCTTGGAGCATGGGTAAGCCTTAAACAGAAATCTCAAGACATTTTTTTCTTTCAAAGTAAGCTAAGAAATAGTTCGTCCCAGAGGCACAGAGACGCTGCTGATTTTGCCTATGAGCTCTATTCACCGTTAGAGCCCAATTTATTTGACCTATTCTGGCCCCCTGTGTTAGGCTCAGTGAGTAGTAACTTAATGAGTGGATTGCCAGTGACTACAAAAAAGGGATAGTATGCAGATGGCCTGTTCAGATGGCGACATGTCCATTTGGTTGGGTGAATCTCCCCTTTGCTCTCTAAGTCTAAGTGAATTCATTCATATAAAATACCTTGAAAAATCTTTTTTTGGTATCTTTTAAAAATCTCTCTTAAATCAGATTTTTTCAGAGGGAAAGAAAACATAGTATGAAATTATTATTATTTTTTTTTTCTCAAACTTGTTGAAAAGAAGACTTTTAGATTTCATATTTCTAAATGATTTCCAGAATAGGCTATGTTTTAAAGGGATAAAATGTCTCAAATACATAGTGTTTGGGCTAAGAAAACATTTCGTTAATGTCAGAGGTAGAACTGGCCCCAGCCATGTAAATCACTTTGGCTGGTTCTTAGTTTTTAAATTCCGTCCAACACAACTGAGTCCCATTGCCATGCTGACTTCCACCATATACACCCTGTAGGTTTGGAATATGCCTTGTCCCTCGCCGATCTGAAGACCGGTATGACTGCTACAAATGCCACTGGTATGAGGGCAAGATGAGAGGCTATGGAATCTGTGAGTAAGTAGAACCTAAGGATGGACTCTGGTTAAAGATGGTTATAGCTTCCCAACAAGCTATAACTGTTGTAACTATTCTGTGCCCTATTTTTGAGGATGTTGTTGGGTATTTGTGCTTGTGTCTGAGAGCAGAGAGTGTGTGGTCTACCATCAGCCCTGGACAGGCTTGGAGAAGCATGTAGCGTGCTCTCTCAGCTGGCCATGCTGTCTGAACTAAACCTTATGTAGAGTAGGTTCCTTAATGGTGGATGGGATTGTTGGTCTGGGAGTCATAACCATTTTCCTGAACTGCTGAAGTGGCCTGCTTCCCCCAGTTTGCTTCTCTTGCTCAATCAAATTCTGAACTTAAACCCAGACCGTAATTTAGGAAGTGGAGGGCCAGATGATGCGTCTGGGAACAGTCATTTGCACAACTGTGTCTCAGAGTGGTGCTCTGGGGATTTAGCTGGATGGAGCCTGGCCTGTAAAGCACCCTATTGTGGGCATATGGCAGTGTTCCAGCCTTACCTTCCATCTCCCTTCAATTTAGAAGGCCAGAAAGAGCAGTAGAAGGGATGAGCAAAGAAAGGTGAAGGCAGATCTATCTTTCTGCTTGATCTGATCTGCTCCCACCCTGGATTAACCTGCTGTCGCTGGGATCTGGCTGGCAAGAGGTCAAGCACTGAGCAGCCTCTCAGAGGACAAGCACAAACCCTAAGTGTTGTATGCTCAGATAAAATTGAAAGCTGTCTGTGAAGTGATTAGCTTGCATGATTTGTGTTCCTAATAGTGGACAACTAGAGGCTCCAGAGATAACAGTCAAGTGAGTGTAATATTTGGCAGGCAGATGTGCCCAATGTACTCGGTTTCCTGGCTTGCTGCTCCAGTAGAAGCTATCAGATAGGCACAGTCTTAGATTTTGTTTGCATCTCTCCCTGCAGGTATGGGAATGATATGGTCTACAAAGGCTACTTCAAAGACAATGTGCGTCAAGGGTTTGGGATACTGGAGAACCACTCAGCTGAGCATCCATTTAAATACACAGGACAATGGGAAAATGACAAGAAGAACGGATATGGAGTCTGGGAAGACAAAGACAGGTAAATGTGGTATGGATCAGTGGTGTCTTTAGGTGCCTGAGAGTTTTCCCCCTCTATTGGCACAGGGAAAGCTTCATGTTCTGACAGGGGGAATTGGGGAGGAGAATTGTGTTCAGCCTCTGTTATAAGGCCTGAACTCCTGGGGAATTTCAGAGTTGGGTTTGTGCAATAAGTCTGGCTTTTGTGCTGTGTGGAACATTATATCAGGTAAACCTAGCCTCAGTAGGTGATATATCAGATTGACTAAAATGTAGTGAAATAGAGAAAAAAAAATGTTTTCTATTGCATTCTAGAGGGGAGAGATACATAGGGACATGGCTCGATGATCACAAACATGGACAAGGCATTGTACTCACCCAGTCGGGTGTCTGCTATCAAAGGACATTTCATGCTGACAAAATGGTGGTAAGTATTTGTTTTCAGTGGACTCTAGATGTTGGTGGGACATGGAATTCCCCAGTTGAGAACAAGATTAAGATTTCCCTTCATAATTAATCTCTGAGGGAAAATAGACAGCAAGAAAAAAATAAGCATTGATATTTTACCATAACATTTTTGAACAACAAAGCCTAGATTAAGTCTTCCATTTCTTATCACCTTCACAAGGTACAGGTAGGAACTACGTGGGAGACTCTTCTACCTGCTCATGCTAAGACAGATTGTAAGCTTTGCTGTTCAACTGACCATCAGGTCACAAGTATAGAACAGAACTCATGTGAAGTGCTATGTTAGTATATACAATGCTATGCCTATCTTGGATATCATCAAGTCTTTACCTTGCCAATGTGAGCTTACCTATGCTCAGCTGTCTTACCAGTTCATTGAAAATTTAGATGTTGGTGTAGAAAGCAAAAGGGACTGGCATAGGAGAGCTGGCTTGGAAATAAAAGCATTTCTTCTCATGAAAAATACGCACTTAAAAAAACAAACAACCCTCTCCCCTCACACCAAATTAGGACAAAATGTTTAACATGGAAACTCTGTTGGAAGGGCTTTCCATAACAGTTCCATCTGCAGGGAACCAAAATAAAGCTGTCTTTTGGTCTGCCAGCTGCTAAAGACTCCTTTAACTTCACAAGGCTTCTGGGTGGGAGCAATCACTTCAGTTTTCCTAGTGGAAAATTGGTATGGCCAAGAAGCTTCCCGTGGAAACCTTTTATTTTTGCCAAAAAAGGGCACTTTCCATCAAGAAAACCCTTCCAGCGGAAAATGTGTTACAACTCTAAAAGTGACTGCATTTTCTGGCTGGTATGGGTATGTACAAACCGTTGGGCTCAAACCTTGGGCCAAGCTCTAGTGAGAAGAATCTTACCCCACTGGCATAAATTATTCTGTGTCTGTTCTGCATTTTGGTGCTCTTCCTCTGAAATGCGTGCTACTGTAAGCAGTCTTGGGAGAGTTGGGAGCTAATGGAAAGAGTCATTTCATGAGTGCTTAGGAACAGCTCATTAAAGCCCCATTGACTGCAAAGCAAGGGACAAATCTAATCCTCCATGGCAGCGGTCTTCCTCTTTTCTCTTACAAAGAATGACACAATTGACTACAGTCAGCAGGAGGTCATAGGATCAAGAGGGCCATGAATTTGATCCATATCAGAGTTCTTGGTGACAGCTTGTAGAGCAGGAAGCTGACATTTCTTCCTTTGTTCTAAGGAAATAAATGTAATATTACCGTCACTTAAAACCACCCAGCTACCTTGTACATCTCTTCCATGCTGGGATGCCTAATGGGCTGTCTCTAGAACACCTCCTTGCTTTCCTCTTGGGTGTTGCAGATGATATGTTGGGCTTTCATAAAGGTTTTCAGAACCTGCAGCCCATAACAGTCTGAGCTACTAGCTGTTTCTAGATGAACTGGACTAGGGAGGGAGTTAGTGTCATGAATTCATTGCTTGTGCTTTTCAAATGAAGGGTTCTGGGATTCTGCTCTTGGAAGATGACTCAGTCTACGAAGGAAACTTCACAGAAGACCTAACCTTTGTTGGAAAGGTGAGCATTTACTTCATCTCTCCCATTCCATATGGTTGCTTGCTTTCTAGAAGGCCAATAGATTCTTCAAAGTTTCATAACCCCCTCCCTCCAAAAAATAATATTTTCCTGTTATTCCCTTCCCCCTCTTGTTATCTTTTTCATTCACAGAAGGCAGGCTGCAGCTAAGAGATTTCAAGAGGCAGGGGGATGGAGGCTTTAGTTGTTTTCTTTTTTCTTTTTACACAAGGCTTTGTTTCTTTGTTTTGTTTTGTTGATGCTGTTTGTGGGAGATTTTTGGCTGCACTTCACAGCTGCAGCTAGGATGTTCCTGTATTCTTAGAACAAATGTTTTTGTCTTTGTAGTGGTTTGGGAGCACAGGAAATGATGCATGAAGCAAACAGAGTTGCAGTAACAGTGCTCTGCTAGCATAACCCACATGTTAACATGGCTGAGGGATATTGAAAGCTTAATTTTACAGTCTGGCTACTACACTGAAATGTTTGGCATTTTTCAGTTGATCTTTAACTGAAATATCAGGTTAAAGTGCTCATCAAGTGCCCCATTGCAGGGAAAACTAGTCCTCTGGCTTGTTACAGAAACACATGGCAAGTCTGACGGGAAGTGTGTGGTCAAGTCAGACTGAGCTGATGTCAAAATAGATACTTGGTGAGGGTAGCAATTGCACATTAGCCTCATCATTTACTGACTTGTCATGGGAGGAAGTGCTTGTGTCATAATCTTCTTCAGGCAGAGGTGTTGGGGTGAATTTGCAGAGACTGCTCCTAGTTATTAGATGCAGCTCCCTCCAAAATTAATATTTAATTTGGTGGTTAGTTTAGAAAAATCTGCTCATTATCTCAAGACAGAAGGCCTCCTGCCATGAGCAGTAAGGATTTCAGTCTTGCATTGGAAGCCAGATTAATTACGATATTGTTTAACTTTGGATTTGGTTTAATTAAAACCTTTTAAGTTTGAATCGAGCTACTGCCTGTCTTCTCCAGTATTTGCCCCAGAGACTTGAAGGTTTTTCTTGGTAGCAGAGAGCATTTTGAAAGTTTTTGTGGTGAATATCATATGTTTCCCTCTACCCGTGAGGCCAAACTTGTTCGTGGTTTTAACAAGTAGAGGAAAAATAGAGGAGAAATTGCAATTTCATGTGTTTTAAGCCAGAAAAATTTATAACTTAAAAAAGATATTGGCTACTTGTTGTAAAATATACTGTGAGTCTTACTCAGTGATGTCTTCACCCTCCAAAATTCTACATGTCATTCGACAGCAGAGATGCATTGTCTCCAGCAATCACTACCTTAATGATGTTATTGTTTTGGATGCTGAAAATGTGCACCTCAGTGCTGAAAGTTGTTCTTAGTCACCATTTCAGGAGCTGGCTCTGTTGAAAAGAGAATTTGAGATCTCGGTCCAGCTTGTTTCCTCTTGCTAATGAGATCTTGGCAGAATAACCCCGTATTTCTCTGTTGCAGGGAAAGCTGTCATTTGCCAATGGTTTCATCCTGGAGGGAACCTTTACTAACAAATCAGGGCAAGGCCTGCAGACCCAAGGCATCCTGAATACGTCGAACGAACAGCCAGATGAGAGGATAACCAAAACGTGAGCAAAACCAGCTAACTTCTCGGGTTGTGATTTGTATTTTGACAATACCTGGAAGAGTACTGGACCAGTCCCTGCAGGGATGAAGGCAGTCCTTGCCTAAAAGAGCCTATCTGAAAACTAGTGTTTATACAAGGAGAGAAGGAAAAAAGGAGAGCACAGCTTGTCCTTTAATTCTAATGTCAGGTGGGAAGCAGAAAGTTCTTCTCCTGTCCTGCCACTGGCCACCCAGAGATGCTCCCATACTGAAGCTGGAGAGAGTTTTGGAAGCTGACTGCTTTGAGTGATTTCTTCATGTGTGTGCACATACCTTTCTGTGTATACACACAGACAGGTCTGAAGCTACATAGGCAAGGCTGGGTAGCTAAAATATATCACTTGCTCTTTTCCTGACCCTCTGTGCTACTATCCAAAATATTAGTAACTGGTATTTTAGAGAGGGGAAAGCTACCAAAAATTGAGGAGTGAGTCACAGCACATGAAGCTATGAAGGGCTTAGGTTGGGTTGTACTCTATGGGGAGGAAGATGTGGAACCAGGATCAAAGCTTCGGCAGGCAGTGCCAGTCCAGGGCAGGAGCAATTGAGCTGAATCTGTCAGGCCACATCCTTCAGAACAGACTTTTATCTTCAGGGCTGAGCCCCACAGGGGGATGCTCTGGCTGCCAGCCTGGATGGCCTGGGTTCAGACATCTAACCTAAATGATGGAGTCCCTGTGGGAAAAAGAGTTACCTGTCCTCTGAGGTGAATTCCTTTTGCAAAATCCAGTTCAATTTTTTCTTCGTCTTTTCTGCTCAAAGCACTTCCAGTCCATCAGAGTTTTTATGTTGTGGAAACACCTCCTATTTCCTGTGCTTTTCAGACTTCAGTAGCTACTAGTTGTAGTCGTTCAACTGTCTCCTTGCTATCTGTCTTTTCTTCAGGCTTTCGGTTGAATTAAATAGTCTATCTCCAGAAATACCCATAAGTGGAGCAGAAAACCTGTGATCAATTCATCAGCAAAGTTCGAGATTACTGGCATCCCATGCACCAGGAATTAGTTTTTCTTGACTCAAAGTATCTCATTGCCAGGCAGATAGACTTGAGTTGCTTTTTCTGACTCACCAGCTAGGCACTGCTAACTTCTCTGCTCCCGTAGTTCTTATGTGGAAATCTGATTCTGGAGAACATCCCGTGTTTGAAGGTGAAGTCTGAAATAGGCTAGGAGGGGTGTAGAGAAGCCTAACACCATGTCTTGTTGTACAGTCAGCTGGGCCTCAAGGAATTCCCAGTAGAGAAGAGGTGGAAGGGAATCTACGACCAGTTCCTGGAGTTCATCCATTCCGGCTGCAAAGAAGAAACGGAAGAGTCTTTTACAGGGTTCCACATACAAACAAGCAAGGAGCTGAGGAAATCTCAAGAGTACCTCTTCTGCCACAGGTAGGAATATCGTGTGCCATTGCAGCAACTGAGGAGCCCATCTGTGTAAAGAAGAGAGTGGCTTATGTTTGAGTCTGCCTTACATTGCAGTTATGAACCCAAGCATTATTACCCCATTATTCCTGTCCATTACACCCTCTCTTTCTAGGAGGAGGTTGACTTTTAAGTCTGTATCTAATATTGTGCTCCTGAGGCTCGTTCCCATGTATGAAAATTTGGGTGGGATTCATGTGATTAAATGTAGACTTCTGCATGTGGGCCAGTCATCACTGGCTCCTCTGCTAGTTAAAGCAGACCTACCTGACATTGTCAGCAGATTCAGGCTGAATTCATTTTTCCCTGAAGAAAATGTCTCACAAAGATCAGATGAGCTTGTGCAGGATACAGCTCAGGCTGGCTGTGAGGGGACCTGAAGGTGATGAATTTTAGGTGACTGCCGCTGCTATAAGAAGGTGGGGCATTTCCATATAAAAGGGTAGAGCAGAATTCTTTTGTTCTAATAGTCTTATTGCCCCCTTGGTATCCACCTGCAAGACCAATTGGGATTTATCCCAGAACTTTCCTACATGTTTTTTCTTTCTCACCTCTTATCTTTCCAGGGGGACTGAGGATGTTTCCTGGAAAATAGAAGATATTCTTGAAGAGCTTGTCCACCACCAGGAACTGGAGTCACTACAGCGTTATTTAGAGAAGGTGAGGTTTAAAACCCCAATGATCTATGTCTGTTCATCAGACATGAACAAAGGCCACAGGAACTTGCTTTCTGTTAGCACGTACAATACAGCCAGTGACTTTAAGAGTCCTGTCTAAAAAGTATGAATATCTTTGTGAAGAGGAGGGCTTTCTTGCATGCCTTTTGGATATTTTGTTTACAGCTATACAGGCCAGGAAAGTGCTGATAACGCTTTACTCTCAGTTCTCAAGCTGTGTCAGGGAATAACCAGCTGCTGGGAATGATTAATCAACTTCCATGCACTCAGAGTTGTTTTGCGCTCAGCCACCCTTACCCTGAAGCATCCTTTGCTCTCTCTTGCTTATCACAGCAAAGATCATCAGAGCAGCAAGTTCTACTAAGCACATTTCTTTCTGATAATGGGAGGAGAATGGGCTCTTGGCAGTTAGAATAGACCAAAATTATAGGTGATTACCTCTAGGCTTGTTCTCCTCTGCTGACAAGAGAAGATTGGATTGCCTTTAAGTGTTCTCCTCTGCTCATGGCAAAGGCAGACTTGTAAAAATTAATTTTCCTTTATCATGCAGGCGTTGAAGTCTTCTCTGCACCCACTGGGAAAGCTGCTGAAGGCCTTGACAATAGCTTTTCAGGCAACATATTCTGGGATTGGGGCCAACAGACACTTGCTGACTATGGCACAAGAGGAAGTCAAGTACTACGCAAAGAAAATATGGGAGTTTTACCAGTAAGTAAAGAACTCTGAGGCCTTTCCAATGTTAAGCAGACTGTTGGGATAATTCTTTCATGTCAATGCTGCTTTATTTCACACTGTTTTTTTGGGGTGAGACTTGATTCAAAACAGTGTTGGATAGAGGTATTTGTAATAACTAAGCTCTTATGGAGCTAGGAAGTATGTCACATCCATTGTTCAGTACTTGTCCCAAAGGGCATGGATTTAATGTGACTAAACCTCAGTGAGACACAGCAGCTCAGTAAGATCTTACCCATGATATACTTCATTTATACAAGCACAAATGTGAGCGAGAAACCTCATTGAATAACAAGAGCAGCAAAGTATAACAAAGCATGCAATGATGGTGTTCAATATTGATAGTTGAATGAAAAAGAATTTAAGCTTAACATGCCTCAATTCAACAGGAGATTACGTGCAGCATGAGTGCATTGCTGAGGCTGGGCTGGAGTGGGTAGTAACTCCAAACTGAGATTGTTCAGCCAGGTGGTTGTGCCCATGGGTACGTAAGGACAGGATCAAAGGCGTGATTGGGGTCTTGTTGCTGCTTGATCTGTTTAGGAGGAGATATAAGAAATGCCAAGGTAGGCAAAGGTGGGGAGCTCTGCCTCTAAATGCACTCGGGGAAAATATTGCCCTAAAATGAGGAGGCAGGATAAAAGCTTTGTTGTTATCAGCGTATCCTTGTGTACTTGATGAAGGTTGCCAGCCCTGCCATGAGGAGTTCTCCCTCCCTCCTGGGGCAGTCTGAAAACACCAGCACAGCTGATGGGAATGAGTCAGATTTGATTCAGTTCATCTGCTGAATGTATGTGTTGTGAAACAAGATGAAGTGGAGGGATCTGAGATGTGTTTGTGAGCAGCACAACAGGGCTGCCAACCTGAGTGTTGGTTTGTGTGAACCTTCACATGAGCTTCTGAGCTTGGTGCCTGGAAAGCTTGCTTTGTATCTCAAGACCTTTTAGGTGTAGTGCAGGAAGTTTAGGCAGTGTGCCTCTGGTACGCTTCCTAAACTGATGCTTCTGTGCCAAAAACAGGCAACCTCTCCTCAGCCCTTTTTGACAGGGGGGCAGTCTGACTTGGATATATCAAGACAAACCCAAGCTACTTTTTCAGAGTAGAGCATCCTCTAAAGTCTTTAGATGGATTAAAAAATTGGGTGGTGCAACAGGTCCAGAAACGTCATGTTTCTTAAGTGAGAATACAAGGAGCTGGCCCTCAGTGAAGACCACAGTTAGGATCTCTGGAATGATTGCCCTAGTTTTCAGAAGGTATACAGATATTTTGAAGTACTCATTCATTTCTGGCATCTGATGCTGGTAATGGACAATGCCCTCAAATTGTGAAGCTTTGTTTGCTGATAGAGAACAGCTCCTGGAGCCAGAGATCATTCTATGAAACTCTATTAATCAGGGATTTCAGTGTAGAACAAAATAGGGTGCCTACAATACAAAATATGCCTTCAGAGAAATAAAACTTAATTCTGCGTCTCTTCTAGGGGTTTGCTCCATCTGGCGCTGGAACAGAAAGGCCAAATGCCTGTGAAGTGTGTGGATGGAGAGACAAGGTAGGTGTCACCACTGGCTGTTTAACTCCAGGCTGCTGGAACCTAGAGTTGTTCTCTAAAATGCATTTTAGATGCTAAAGTGATTGTATTTGTCCATTTGACATAGGTTTACATATCACATTTTAAGAGTTCAAAGCCTTCAGTATTTTGGCTTGTAGCAGAGCAGCAGCTTTTCCTAATATTGTTCTGTAGCAGAATAAAGGTGTGGGGACTTGGAGGCATGTGGGATGCAGCCTTGCAAGATAACCCACACCAGCTGCTGGGCTGGTTGTGTGCAGTACAGCAGTCCCAGCACCACCACGTACTTCACATCAGCTGCAGGAGCCTTCCATACCATCCCTGGGGAAAAAGGCAGGCCTGGAAATAGGGAATGTGCTGCAGGAAACATGGCAGAAGACATGATGTTCCTAGAATAGGATGGTAGGAATATTTCTGGGAGACCTAAGTCCCAACAGGACTCAGCTGTGCTTGTCTCTGCTGTAGTGACCAGAAGGCATGCAGCGTGGTCCTGCCGTTGATCTTGCCCTGCTTCTACCCGGAACTTTTCATGCTCTACATGCTCTATCATGAAAGAGAAGATGACCTCTACTGTCAAGGGATTGTGGACCTAAGTCTGTTTCCTGACATCAAGCTGCTAGAGTTTCTGGATGTACAGAAGTAAGTGGCTTTTTTTTTTTTTTTTTTTAATCTCTGGGTACACTCTGATGATATCAGCTGGGAAGCTGGCAGCCAGGAAAAGTTTGATGGCATGGGGGGGAAGAATTATACCATGTTGGTTCCTTGCTCCATCCTTAGCTGTAGTGCTGAAATCTTCCTAGGCTGCTGGAGGAAGTCCTGTCATGGAGTGCCTGCACTGCTGTCTGCAAGGACACTGACTAATGGAAAGCTGATATGAGATGTGCTAATTTTCCTTTAGCAAAACTCTTTGTTTCTAACTCACCAAATAAATGGTTTCCTCTGACTTGGAAACAATAATATATAGTTTATAAATGTATCTCAGAAAGGGCTGTAGACCACCCAATGGTACCTGCTGGGCGGGGGCACAGTCTCAAGACAGGGGAAAGGCTCTGGATCCAGATGTTTCCCTCACCCATTCCTTCAGCAAAATCCATCTTTGGAAGTGTTATGTGAAGACTAATGACTTAATGACTCAGACTCAAGAGGCATGTGAGGTTTTCTAAAACTGTATCATCTGCTACTCAATGGTTTAAGTGGTGTAGCAAGACACTCAAAGTCCCATTGTGATTCAGTCTAGACCCAGTGAGAATTGCATCTGAAAGTGACAAAGCTCTCTGATTATTAAAGGAGCATCTGTGGGTGAAATGAACCCTAATTTCAGGTCAACGACTCTGAGATATTTTTTTTTTCCCTGTAGCCATGTAATGAAAGTAGAGAACTCAGCCTCGTGCACCACTCTGACTTCTGCATCACCTCGAGCGAGGAGATATGAACAGTCAAGACTGACTTAGGGTGGAGTTAAGACATGGACATCTGCCTTCTAAACCTTTTTTTTCTATCATCTCCTTTCAGACACCTTTGGCCTCTGAAAGATCTCACCTTGACCACCAACCAGGTAAGAGATGGCCCTAGGGAGCTACCTCTGGCATATCAGTGAGGTGGTGCAGGGCTACGTGGTGGCTCTTGGAAAGATGCTCTTCCAGAGGCACAACTCTGTCTCCTTTTCAGAGGCGGTCCCTTATCAAAGACAAGTGTTTCCTGTCTGCCACGGAGTGTTTGCAGAAGCTGATGTAAGTCACCAACTGTAACCTACTGACAGAGCTGATGGGGATTTTCCTTATTCTGGGAAGTGCCATAACTTCACACCTGTTTTAAAAGCATATATGGTTCAGCCTGCAAGGTTGTTGAAAGAGAAACTGTTTGTGACATTCTTTCAGCTGAAAATAAAATGTATCTTTTGTAGGAATTTTCTTTCCCCGCAAAGTGTCAAGACAATATTTTAAGTGTTTAAATGCAATCCTCCCCTGGAAAATGTCTCAAATCAGTTTTGATGAATTTTTAATTTATGCTTTAATTTTCCTCCATAAAATCTGGCTTTGAAATGGAGTTTGCTCATGTGAATATGCCTAGCAAATTGGGCCTGGCTATGACTGCCAGGTCATGATATAACCCATTTCTCTGGATGCATGGATGGAGCTAGGTGAGGGATCTCCAGCCAGTGTGGTGTCCAAGGGTGTTAATGTTAGAAAAGCAGAGTTCAATCTAAGAAGCTCTGCTTGATTTATTGGCTTAGAGGATGTGGGAAGGGAGATAAAATGGTGCAGAGAAGTGTTGAGAGCTGCTTCAGGGGGAATCCTCAGGTCCTTTTGTATACTAGCCCTGGTGAGAGCCTCCCTTGGAAAGCCACTGCGACTGCTGTCTGGGGAAGGTAGCACAGGTGAGTGCCTTTGCAGGATGTGGTGGGCAGGAAAACCGAATTTATAGATGTGACAACAGTATTATTCTCCTACAATAATACTTCCTTGGTAGAGCTGCCCAAAGTGATTTGTTCTGTGCTGCTTAAATTTTGAGGGACTGTGACTTGGGTTAGTCCTGCCTAAAATGAGAGGTTGGCATTATGGTGCTCAGGACCTGGGGAGGCTCAAGGTCCACCTGGACCTCGTTACTCCGTGGTGATGCCTCATGGCACTGCCTTGTTGACTCCCTTTTTTTGTAGTGTGAAGATCTGCACTGAGTCTTTTATTTTTTAAGTCCCACTGCTTTATCCCTTGACCTGTGTAGAGGAAGCATCTTTGACCCGGCTGTTTTCACACTGACAGCACCACAGTGGATCCCCGCGAAAAGCTTCTGATCCTCCAGAAGACGTACGAGGAGATAGAGAGCACCGTGTCCCGGGTGGTGGAGACGGACTACAAGCTCCCCATGGACGACCTCTTGCCCCTGCTGATGTATGTTGTGTCGCGAGCTAAGTAAGTGGAACCTTTTCACTTCCCAATCCCACGGTCGTGTGCTACCTCAATCAGGAATGGACAGCCACATTTCCAGGCCCAATAATTTTAATTAAAAAAACAAGGAGTTGTGTTTTAATGTTTATTTCCTGAGCTGTATTTGGGTTCTTGCGTGCTGTGGCCTGATGGTGTTGGCCATGATCTAAAGTGGTTGGGGACTGGCTGAGTGGCCATCCAAGAAGGTGGTTCAGGGTTGTCACAAGAAATGCAGTCTGACTGGCATCCCAAATTATCGTGAAAAATAGGAATATGTGGTCTTTGAAGAACGATTGTTGATGCATTCATGGATTGAGAGAGATGTGAAGGAAAAATCAGAAGACAACAGGCTTTAAATTAACTCCAGGGCAGTGCAGATGTGCAAGAAAGGTGTTGTGTTCACCTTGCTGTCCTTCCTGCAGACACTAGTCCTAACTGGATCTTTTTCATTTCTGCCAAAGAGGCCGTGCCTGTGTTTCCGAAATCCTTGACAAACTTTCTGGATGTTCTTGGCATCTAAAAAAAAGGGTGAAATGTTTAAACTTGGGGCTGAGTCTTGAAATCCAGAAGCTTAAAAAAAAATGTTATTGCTATTTATTTTTGCTACTGTTGTATGATACAGGCTTGTATTGCCAGGCAGCTTTCTTGTCTGTAGGTGATAGAGAAGTGGCGTAAGAGAGGCTGAGCATCCTCACTGACATCCTGTCATGCAGGATACTTCAAGGACTCAGCCTCCTGAAGTTGAAGGTGATGCACAGGGAATCAGCAATGGATTTCCAGACCTGTGCCTCCCTCTCTACATAATCTGATTTCAAACACCTGCCCAGAAATGGTGGTGCCCAGGGATTTGTTCCAGTTATAGCTTTTTTTTTTTCCCCTAGAATCCAGCACTTGGGAGCTGAGATCCATCTGATCAGAGACTTGATGGACCCCACCAATCAAGGAGGACTGTATGACTTCCTGCTAACAGCACTGGAGGTAAGGAAATATTTTTATCAGCGACTGTTACAAGAAGCTGTAGGAAAGCCTTTCCTGAATGGTAGAGATGCTGATGCATGCTCTCAACCCTCATCCAATTTTAGAGGGCTGTTCACTTGCCTAACACAGGTTATTTTCCTTCTAGTCAAGAAAATAATTTTAGAATTAACTTACAAGTTGCAGATTTAATCTTTTATCTAGCCTAGGGTGACAGTGTAGCTTCACTCTGTGTGCTAGAGACCAAAATTTGGCTCCAAAGCTCCTAAATTTTTTCCCTAACGGGTTGCTCTGTTCTTTGCCCAGTCTTGCTACGAGCACATACAGAGGATGAGGCTCCACCAGAGAGAGAACTGCCACCTGAGCCACAGCTCCTGAGCCCCAGGACCAGAAGGGAGCCTCCTCCCTGCCACAGTTTGTTGACCAAGCACTGTTGGACGAAGAAGCCATCCAGTCACTGCTGCTCCACCTGCCTGTAGGAAGGGAAGGACGGTTATTTTTCAGAGGAGGCTTTCTCGTTGGCTTTTCTCTTAGGCTAGCTACGACAGTAAAGCACAGGCACACAGATGGCTGTGGGCTGAAAGCCTTCGATACACAACCTCAGTTTGTGTTGGGGAATCTCTGTGGAAAGCGGCCAAGGTTTCTTTTTGCCCTATAGATTTATTTCGCTTTCCTAAAAATGGCAATCTGCCTCTTTCCCTCGAAACCCTTTTTTAACTTCTCTCAGTTGCTGTGCTTGTTTTGCACTGGTGAACTGACGTAAGGGAGGTCGTTCTGTAGAAAGTGGTCAAATGAAGCCTGAAGAGACGTTGTGGTGGGACTATTTATGGATGGTGGGACTATTTATGGATGGTGGAAATGCGGCACAGACAAGAGACATCTCTGCACATCTAAACACCTTGTGCAAGGAGTGAGGTGGCTTTTCCTGTATCCCTAAGATCTTTCTATTCCTCTTCCTTCCTATGCCAAACTCAGTACCTCTTCATTGCACTGTAAAGCTGCTATTGACTAACTTCCTTAAGATATTTGTATAATTTGTATTTATACTCTGCAGACTCCTATCAAATCTCAGGGATGTGACACTTGCACCTTGAACACGCTGGTGCTGCTTTGTACTTCTGCAGGGGTTTGTGTATGCCCTATAAAAAGGTGACAGAGCTCAAATCCTGGGGAGAAAACACATAAAAACACGTGGCTTTCTGCACTGACAGAGCTGCAAAAACACTGATTTTCTTCCCAGGTGCACAGCCTTGTGCTGACAGACCACCCGCTGACACCAGTGAGGGGTACAAATCAGGTTAAAATGGGGCTGGTTTTTATTCTGCCTTTAAAAAAGGCCAATGGATATTTGGTATGCTGTTGCTATCAGATGGAAATACTAATGTGTGTGTATATTGGAGCAAAAGCTCTTTTGAACTAGATTTTAACCTGCTGTTTTTTTATAGTTTGACTTTTAAATTGTCCAGGTCTGTGACTTCAGGAAAACAAAACTCAGCAGACTGTTTCCTCCTGTTTGTCATAAGTATGATGCTTTAATAAATAGTACACTGGTTACAATAATTAATATATTGGTATGAGAGTATCCTAATGTATGTTTTACAGTAACTGTATTTAAATAAATAAAGCTGTTTAATTTTTAAGAGAGATTCCAGGTTTGTATACTTACTTCAACCTCTTTGCTGTTTTCAGACTCTCGTTCTCAAATTTCCTTTCCTTTAACTTTAAAAAATATGTGGCTTGCTTGCTGACTTCCATGGGAATGGAAGAATTTGAAGGACAACGTACTTCTTAATGTAATTGTAAGAGACTGAACCAATAAAGCCAACCTTTGTGCTACTTTTCCCTGCAGAAATGTGGATGAAGTCTGCTGGACAGCACAGTGCCTAAACTGATCTTGGGTAGGCTGAGATACTGGGTTCTCAGTGTAAAAGCTAGACTTGCATTGACATGAAATGAAAAGTATTGTTCACCTAAGCAAGCCCTTTAAGCACCCATGGAATTCACTGCAGTTTTATCAAGTGATTGGTGCCAATACCAGTTAACACAACATGCAGTGAGACTGAGGAATACAAAACCAAACACGTGCCCTACCAGCACCTTTAAAGCACCGTTTCTTGTCTCTGTGAAATCTCACCTTATTCTTGTAAGGAAGAAAAGCTCCAGCTGCCTACATTTGAGAATGTAAACAACCATAAGTGACAGCTGTGAACTTTTAATTTCAGAGTTGCTTAGAACTGGCACTTCTACAGTCCAAAGAAATACCCTGCCAGAAGGATGACTCACAGAGATGTAGTCACAGCTGTTTAAAACCAACAAAAAAGGATTTTCTCCATACTGTGTTCTTCCACGCTCTAGGTATTGATTTTGTTTTCAGGTACCATTTCCTACTCAAAATGCTTAACTTCTACCACAAAATAGCACATGCAGAATGCATGCATGTACAAACTCCACAGGATCATCTAGAAAACGTTGAGAATTTTCAGCCTATTGGTGACTCCTAATATTGCACTGTCTAAATACAAGTTTATTAGTTGCTCTTACTGGTCAACTCTGGTTAAAAATTCAGGAAGTTCTTGACCAGGAATTCAAGTGAGCCCTGAAGAGGCAACTAAGGTAACAGTGTGCAGCCATTTGTGCTTCTAGGCTTTCTTGCCAACCAGTAAAAGCAATAGGAATGCTTCACTGGAAATGCTCTTTAGCCTGAGGGTAGCATTCAGGTTGCAAATTGTGCTCTGTAACCATGCAGTAGTGCTATCTGGAGTGTTAAAAGCATGGCTTTTTTTTGTTTTGTTTTGTTTTAGGAGATAGTATTAGGCTACTTGCTAGCTTCCCTGATTAATCAAGTCTCTACTTGATGAAATACTGCGCCTTGAAATAGTGTGTAGAAATGAGAGAGTACATTCAAGCTTCTTTTGAGCTTGGGTGGATCGCATGGTTAAATTATTAGTGGTAGGTTTGCTAGCAGGACATCTTCTTGGTATGTTAAAATTAGTCCTGCAGGCTCTGCAGCAGAATGAAGGCTGGTTCTACCTGAGGCTTTCAGCTTTAGAGAGACACCACTATGTAAAAAACTAGTACAGTCAGCTCTTCCACAGCCAGGCTGCAGCTGGGGAGTCAGCTCAGGCTTCAAGGGGAGCTAACTAGAGTCCATTAAAAAGCCCAAGTGACACCTGGAGGCAGGACAGGTCTTAAAATAACTTCAGTGACCAGTCAAAGCAGAGCTTAACTGCTGGAGTCTGCAGCGCAGGTTAGATCTCAGTATGCTGTGCTTTCAGAAGCAGAGGGAATATGGTGCAGACCGCTGCAGTTCCAGTGTTTAGCCCTGCCAGACTGAAACTTGTTCCACAATTCCTCTACCAGCAGGGCTCAATTTATCAGACCGTACAATAATAACATGATTTTTTTCCCAATTTTCTTTTTTTTTTTCCTAATTATTCTAGATACTTAACTGCTGTCAATTTAAAAAGTACTCAGTCACCTCATGAATGTACTCTCCCCACTCTATATTAAGGCTTTTTGTACTGAAACTGCAGCAGCTATAACACAGGGAGGAGTCATTCTTCTACAAACACCCATTTTGCAAAAGGTTCATTTTACAAAGAACTGAATAAATAGGAAGTTAGAGTAGCGCTGTATCTATTGCTGCTTTCAAGTGGTGGAGCAACGCCTCCGGAGGTGGAGAAAGTGATGTCAGATCTAGTTTCTTGAAATCTTCATTAGCACTCAATGATGTTAACACCTTCACAGTCCTCTTTAAATCAAACACTGCATGGAGCATGCCCAAGGTGGAAATGGCAGCTTTTGGAGTGTTTTTTGCTGAAGCTTCGTCATCGAGGCCATTTTCCAAGATAGAAATCCTGTTCTCTGCAATAACTTTGAGGAAGTTGTAGAACTCCTTGTAGTCTATACCTGTACAAGATTTCATGATCAACTATGGGAAAAAAACAAACAAAAAAACAAAACACTGAAATGGAAGCAACTCTTTTATTTACAGTAAGAATTACAGACTTATTTTATCAAGCTATCCAGAATAAGTATTTTTTTTTTTTTTTTACTATTATGATAATTTTTGTGGTTCCCTGATGACACGAAAATTTCCTACCTGATTTGAAACTTCATTAGCCCCCAAAACAACACACAGTTTGTTCTAGCTACTAAATGGCTGTGGTTTTTGAAAATATTCTTGGAGGACATCAATCTAGCAGCATTAACAACCTCCAGAAATAAACTTTACACCTGCTTCACGCTTAAGATTTTGGGAACATGCAAGATACAACACTGCTCACTAATTTTGCCTTCTGAAAGCATCATATCTGCAAACATAGAAGCCTCCTGCCACCTTCACCATAATTTTACTTGTTTTGGAATCACTGTTCGATCACAAATGATATTCAAACCAGTTCTCCTGTGTGACAGTCTCTAAGTTCAGCTGTTTAAATGAAAGGAAATACCGTGTAAAGGATTGATCCTGACATCAATGCTAACCTGGGTAGTTGAAGAACAGTTGAAGCATTAGTTTTTCAAACAGCCTAACCTCCTTGACACAGCAAATACGCACTGACACGAGCCTTTCCCCATCTTCCTAAAGTAATACTTCCTGAGAAATGAAGTTGTCACAAGTTCTTACTTCCCTAGGAATCACATACTAATTCCAGGTATGAGCTTAAGGACTTGTGTGTCTTTGAGGTCTAATAAGGTGGCAAAATAAAACCCACGAATACATGACGCTCTAATAGAGTAAGACAGCCGGAAATGTGTTGTTATACCTGACACTGTAGGTGCCAATCCTCCATAGGGTCCTTCCACTCATTGATTTCCCGCTGGACAGCTGCTAATTCATCCTGCAGGAAGCACCACATTATAGCTACGTTGCAGCCGTTCACCCAGTTGTGGTTAATGGAGATGGTGTCCTCCTGAAGGAAGAGGTTAAATGCTTATTAATCTCTACCTAGGACAGTGTGAGAAGACAGCTGTAACATCACCAATACTGTAAAACATAAAACCATATCCCTCAACAAAGGAAATGCTTCTTTGGCACCAATACCCCCACTGTGCTGAAAAACTGTCCCCGGTTTCCCTAAACATCAACATATTGTTTCACTTTTTAAATTGTCAAATGTCTCTAGCTCCTCTGTCTGAGCATTCCTTTTCTGGAGGCAAAGATGCGGGGTGGGAGGAACAAGGCTGTTAATTTGGGCTTGTAATCATGACAACAAATTTGTCAGCATTTTCCAATAGTCAACTGCAATTCACAGCTATAAATGAAGATTAACAGCCTCAGCATAAATCGCCCTCATCCAGTATCCCATTTCTCAGTGACTCGTAACATCTAATAAAGAAGAGCACAAGAAAAGAGGGTGCAGACAGCTTCTACCAATTCTGCTCATTCCTATCTCTTAGCAGTCAATGACCCAGGGATCTTCTGAGTTCAAGGTTAGTGTTAGCCACCATCCTGAGCAGCCACTGAAAGACTTTCTCCCCCACGAATCTCTCTCAAAATTTTGTAGCCCAGTTAGGCTTTTAGCGTCCACAAAATGCTGTGGCAATAAAAGTTTGATCCAATTCAAGCCTACTGTTTATCTCTGTGTTATGAAAAGCTTGCCATCAGTTATCCTACCAGGTTGTAAACTTGATGGTGCCATCCACTGGGGATGAAGACTATCTCCCCTGCTTCCTGCACGATTTCCACAGGGGGTTGGCTTTGGTTGTAGCGAGGGTAAACACTCTTGTCCTGAAGACCAGGTGCAGTGACATCGAAGGGCAGGTTGCCGTGGCGGTCTTTCAAGTAGTCCTCCTGCCCTGGTGGGTAGAGCAGCCATTTCTTCCTCCCACATATATTGGCTGACCAGCTATAGGAACGGAAGACATCAGCGTGGAACGGAGTCCTGTTGGGGAAAATCAGAGGCTTGAGTAAAGGCAGTACCTAAAATACGTACAATGAATTCATGTCTGCAAGAGTCAAGCACACAGAAGGCAACCTTTACTCTGCAAGCCTGACCCCAAACTGTCATCCTCTTCATTTACTTCTGTTTAAGTATTTAGAGACCATTGTATCTGCACATTATTGCAGCGTTTTATATCCTCTGTGCCTCTCCACCAGTTATTTTTTAATCTGTCCTATAAGTTCTTCAACAGCAGGAGATTCTGTGACGTGAATTGCTGAGAATATTCTAAAAGCAAGTTTATCACCAAGGCTCGACTTAATTTTCCACCGGCAAAATCTCTGACCAACCCATCAGCGCCCCTCTAAGGCTTCTGTTGGCTCTGCAAATCACAAGAGGTTGATGGTCCCCCATGGCTTTTCTGCTCTAAAACCTTTCATAAACCAGCTGATGCTTCTTACAGATTCTGTGTAAACTATTCAGGGCTTTTTACAGTGCAAAAGGACCTCAGCTGACTGCATAAGGAATCTTCACATCCAGAAAAAAAACCAGCTGCTTGAGAAACAAGACTGCTGGGTTTACGGCTGTACTGCCTAAAAGTGCATAATATCCTGAAATACGATGTGATAATCCCTGTAAATCTTAAAAAAAGAGTATGTAAAGTAACAGAAACCAAGCTGTCTTACCATGAACCTTTAGGTCCCATGTAGACAAACCGGTAATCATCCACAGCTATAGCATCCCAGTACTCATTCAGCCAGTCGGATGAGAAATACACGGGTGTTGTATAAACATCTTGCTCTGGGAAAGCTCTTGAAAAGATAAAGTGTGGGACATGGGTCTCAGAAAAATGCAGCATTGTTCCTTCTACCTCAGTTCCCCAAACCTAGAAGCAGAGACCAATCATACCTCTAGCAGGCCATTAATACCTTGCTTCCATCTCCTTTGTACCATTTACAACTCCAAGTTGCATTCAAAATGCACGCAACAACGCTTTTCTGTCTCCCAGGAAAGCTGTGAAACTTAGTTATTATTTAGGAGACTCCTCCTCATCATGGCAAAGATGATTCCTAAGAAACATGTTCATTTTAGCTGAGATGTCTGCAAAGCCAGTTATCCAACAGATTGGGGGTGTAAGGGTTAGGAGGGAAGCCAGGCTGTGGGATTTGACAAATGCGTGGCCTCCTCCAACAGTATATACTACCCCTTTCCTATCGAGGCCACACATGCAGACTCTATGCAGCAAGCCACAGTACTGATGTCTGTGAAAGCAAACAAACTGGGAGGCAGAGACTGACTAATTTCCTCTGTTATAAGTCACTGGCACATTCAAAAGTGAAAACAAGAACTGAAAACAAGAAAGTTGGATTAAAAGCTGGATACATTTAAGGAAGAAGAGATTTGGGTGAAAAGACATAAAAGTCCCAGCCATACATGCTTGAACAGACAATTTGAGCACCTCCCAAGCAGCAGGCTGAAGAAGGAAAGCCTGCACAGGTTGAAGAGAACTTTAATGACTGGGAAAGTTAGCAGAAAAGAAAATGGATGCTAAAGGATTATAGAAAAAGGAGAGAATGCTCATTGAATTAAGCACCATTAGAAATGTCTCCCTTCTTTTTAGAAATAACAGTCAAATGAAAGCCAAATGTTACAGTCACCTGGTTCCTACAGTCATGTGAAACAGATGAAAATGCAAGCGCTCAAGACTGGAAGCCTGTTCAGGAAACAGTGAGCTGTTTAAGAATCTCACTGCACGTAGTACACCATGCACAGGATTGATGTTTCAGTGGGCAGGTGCTAACAAACAGCACTGGCAGCATTTAAACACTCAAGCATGAAAAAGACAAGTGTTAAGGCTTCAGTGCAGCTTCCTGCTGTGCATGGCATGTAGGGGTTTGCACGGTGCTCTCTTACCTGCTCAGGTGCCAGTCCTTCAGGTAAAGGCACCCTCGGGATGAGCGGTAGCCATTTTTAATGTACTCTTTCCAGTAATTTATGTACTCCTTGAAGGGGAGCTGCTCCTTTGGGTTCGAATTGTACTCCTTGACATCACAGTTGGCAACAGGTACTATAGCGTCTCCTGAAATATAAACTCTTTGAGTTCACGTGGGAACAGAGTAACTGGTGCTGAGAATGAACTCCTTTAACCTTATCCACTGCGGTGGCCCCTAATGCCCAGGCACTACCATGCTAAGGACAGTCCAAAAAGCAACAATCATTTGCCCAGCTCTCACTCCTGACACCACTGTACTAGGCAAACATGCTCCAGACCAGAAGTTATTTACTTAACACGACCTGCAGTTTCATTTCAACAAACTACATTGTGAATTGGGAATTGATACTTATTAAAGATCCTAATTAGTATGTACAAACTAAAGTCTCGCAACAAGATTTTTGACTGCAAACACTTTCTCCTTGCCTATTCAATAAGTGTCAGGCTGTTCTTGGGGTTATAGTCAAGCAGGTATATAAAATGGTACGGTTAAATTATACAGCACTTTTTATTTTACTTTATTAAGGACACAAATTCAAGATATGAATCTGACTGCAACAATAAGTATGAATACGTACAGAAGAGATGCATTAACTTAGAAAAAAGTCTGGAGAATTGCTTCAGTTTGGCAAGTGGTTCAACTTCTAGACAAATACAACAAAGTATGGTGCCTTTTAGCATACGTTTCAATTAGGTACTAAAAATGCCATGACTTACCAAACTTCTGCAGCAGATGATCAAAATCAGGCTTTCCATCCCACGTAACCCAATTTCTCCTGCTGCCCCAGCCATCTGTAAATTTTGCTGAGAAAATACAGGGGTGGTTGGGAATCAGGTAATCGCGGAAAAAGTCTGAGTAGGTGAACGATTCGACTTTATCAATAAAGTCAACGTGTCCCGCGGGGAGGCAGAAGGTGTTCTGAGATGAACTGCTGTAGTCACGAAAAAAGGCGGTGGAGCAGGCAAATGTCGCCCTGTCCATGCAGGCTGGAGGCTCTTCCTGGCTTGGCCAAGGCAGCGCGGACCAGATGCTCTCCCGTTACATGCCTCGATCCTCCAAGTCTGTGAAACCTCACAGGAAAATCTGAATGCTGAGAGGTAAAACAGGGTGTTGTGCAAGAGCACCACACCACACCAGGCTAATTAGGGTCTTCCATGCTTTGTAACATTTAACGCTGGTGGGTTCCTGATGTTACGTATTGGGTAGTAAAGATGCTGTTTTCCTGTCACGTTCTTGCCTGGGCAACCCTGCTCTCTGGGGACAGCCAGCAAGGGCTGGCTCCTTCCTAAAAGAGCAGAAAAATTGTTTTCAGTGAGGATTCTTGTTATACGAATTGCTGTCGTGTGGGGAAGCAAACCACCCTCAAACACCCTGGACCACAGGAGACAGCTGCAGACTGTGTTGGAGGGGGTTCCTTTGTGAAAAGGGAGGATCCGAAATGCGGCAACCCCCTCAGCCCACCCTTCTCAGCCCCTCCTCAGCGGGCCGGGGAGCTCCCAGAGGCGAAAGGAAGCAAAGAGACGGCGGGAAACGGGGAATGAAAACGGGGTGGCCACGCCCAGGGCGGGGAGAACCGGCACGGTACGGGAAACGGCTTCAGGAGAGGGGACGCTGAGGCGACTGAGGGACGGCAGAGCACTAAGAGCAGACGGCCCGGGGAAAGCTAAGGTATAAGGAAGAGGCGCGGCCGCCATTTTGGCGCCGCCATCTTGAGCCCCCCCCCCCCTCAGCTCCACAGGGAGCACCCGGACGCCATAGGGCGGCGCACACATCGCCCCCTGTAAGGATCGCGGCTCGTCCGTGAGGCGGATGGGTCCCGAGGAAACCAAGGGGACACCGGGAGGCCGCCGCTACTCACCGCCGCCTCCCTCGGGGTTTCACGGCGGGGCTGAGCGGCGGCGGGAGGCGGAACCTTCCCGCGCCGACCCCCGGAACGCCGGCGTTAGGGCAGCGGGACCGGGGGGGAGCGTGAGGAGGGGGCGCTGTGCTCAGCCAATGGGAGCGGGCGGCGGGCGCAGGCGCGGAGCGGCTCTGCGGGGCCGGGAGGGAGGGAGGTGGGTGCGGGGCAGGGAGGGGGCGCTGCGGGGGTGCTCCGGGGGTGGTGGGGCAGATTTGGGGAAACTTCGTGGAAATTTAGGGGAGGAGGCGGCTGGGAGGGGGGAGTGCAGGCTGGAGAGAGGGTGAAGGTTGCGGGGGGTTGGTGGTGTGGTGGGGGTGAGGGAGGGGAGCTGGCTTGGGGGGTGTTTTGGGGTGTCTGGGGGGGGGGGAGGGGGGCCCTGGTTTTTGGAGGGGGGGGCGGGGGGGCGCCGAGGGGGGCTGAGCCCGGCTGAGGTAACGGCTTGGGGGGAGGTGGGGTGTTGTGGGCTTGGGGACGGGCTGCAGGGGGGTTAGGGACAGCAGAGGGGTTAGGTACAGCAAGTGATGGCATCGGGTTTGGGTCGAGGAAAGGGAAAGGGGATTTATGCTGGGGGAAGGGGGGGGGGATGTGGTTTTGCAGAAGGGAGAATGCCAGCGTGGGGTGAGCCTTGGGGGTGATGGTGGGGCATGAGAAGAGAGCAAGCTTGGTGGGGGGGGAGGCACAGGAGGGTTTGCCGCGCATGGGGCAGGGTCCCTGGGGGGCAGCCAGGCTTGGGAAGTGGATGTTTGAATGTATTTTGGGTTGAAGGGAAACCTGGTAGGTGTTAATCTGGGGGGTGTTGGAGCTGGTGCGCGTTCAAGGGAATGAACTGTGGCTGTTCCATAGTTAAATAGGTGTGGGAAGGTTTAGGGGGACTTTGGTCTTCTTTAGAGATCCCCTTTGTATCAGAAATGGTGTGCAATCAGAATGTCCTTCTGGATGGAAGGATGGAAACATTGATGTGGAGGAGCCCCTTGGTGCGGATGCCCCTTCTCAGTAGGGGTCTATTGGTCTCTTGACGCGGGAGGAGATGAATCTCGTGTAGCACAGAGCCACCACGAATCTTTGCCAGTTGTGTTTCTTGGAGGGTCACTTGGAAGTACTTTGTCTTGTGGCATCACTTGGAGAGTCAGAGTTAGGAACCTGGTGGGTCAGTGTGTTAGACATTTAATTAAAAAGAGGAGTTGCTGCTGGATATTTCTTATAAATGTTCTTCTTGCGAGGGTTGTGGGGCTCACGGTGCTGTTAAAACTCATGGTTTGCCAGATGGTGCCATATGGGAATAAACCATAAAAGATGCTGACCTGGTGGAAACCCTCCATGAAGGAGGACAGAAAAGAAATGACGTGTCAGAAACAAGTGCAGTGATGTTCTGCAGGTAATCAGCAAGTGCAGGCGAAGGGAATCTCTGAGTTCTGGAGGCTCTGAGGCAGCCGCCTTGTGGAGGGGTGAGCTGGCAGCACCTTCTTGCGATGTATGAGCATCTCCTCGCAGCTGGGGCAATTAGTAATGCTTATGTTTCATTAGGTGATCTCAAAGCACCTCACAAGAGCAGGTGAGTCACCTTCTTTTTATGGAACCAGCCACTGAGATGTGTTGGCTAAAGAATGTGCACAATGTTGTGGTGACACTGTCAGAAATGCAATCCTCGTTTCTTTTCTGCTAAGCCTAGTTCTCGCTGGCTGTTGTGCTGCCGTGTCAAGGAGACAAATGTTGGGTTGTTCCTCCTTCCCCCCCCAAAAAGGTGATTTGCGGAGTAGAGCAGAACGTGAATTGTTTGTTGATGCTGGGGAGCCCAGGCTGGGCGAGACTGCCTGTGTTATCTGCTGTGTGGACAAAAGTGTGAAAAAAACGAAGGAATTCATTGAGAAATCACTTTAGGCGGCTCCTCTTACTCCACTGCACACACAGCAAGCAGTTCAAGCACTGTAACCCTTATGAACCTGTTCCTGACTGTATTTACAAGTAATTTAAAGCTGTTTGTTTTCTGCCAGCGGAGTCATTTTCATGGTAACATAAATGCTTACATCTGTTCATTGTCGCTTTTCTGGGTGGGAATACTGGAACATGTATGTTGAGGCTTTTTTCTCAGTGTGTTTTACAGAGCCATGAATACCAAGTCTTGTCGATAAGAAGTTTCTAGTCCTGTTTTAGAAGGAATAGAACGGGGAGCAGCAAAAGGCTGAATCTCGAGTATAAGGAGGTATCCTCCATGGAGGTGCAAGCTAATCAGAGACCAAGTGTTCTTTGTAAAAGGGAAAACGCTTCTAGTAGAGACTGAAGAGAAGTTTCCCTAATACTGGTTCAGGAGAGTGGAGTTACAAAAACAGTAGGATAATGATATATTTTTTTTAGTAGCTCAGAAAACATGATCACAGGTCAGTACCCATCGGAGAAATAAAAGACAGTGTGAGTGTCACAGGTGAAGCACAGATTTGATGCCTTTTTCCAGCTAAATTCAGGTGCTTGAGACCATTTCTTTGTATCAAACACTTGAGGAATTTTACTAGTGTTAAAAGCGAGCTCCTTGAAGCTTTGCGTTAAATTATAGTGCACTGTTGAAAGCTCTTAAACAGTAGCTGCGTTCTGTACCATTGATGCCTGTGTTTTTATTACTGAATAAAATCATTCTTACATTGCATAAGTGAAGTGCATTTTTAAATGTTTTTATCTCGGGGGGAGGTTTAGCAGATCCAATGCTAGTTAAACTATTATGATGGGGGAAAATGTGCTGGAACAGTGAAGGGAATTGATTCCCAAATAGGTTCTTGCTTGGGCATTTTGCCCTCGGGCACAGAAAGAAGCTGACTGTCAGGCCAAGCTCTCAGGTGAGTCAAAAGCCATATGACCCGGGGCATGCACACGTATAACTACCCGGGTCAAGCGACTGCTTCGTTTCTTCCCCTGGGCTGAGACACCTTTTTTTAATCTCTTAGACCCAGGGGTAATCATACCTCCTCTGTTGATTATATGCTGCTGGTTTTTTGGCGTTTCTGGTAGCGGGCGTAGCAGGATTTTTGCTTTAGCTCCATTTTTATTTTCACCTGCTCTCCTGGACTTTGAAGAGGGGGGAAAAAACCTATGTAGGGATGGACGGTTCTGTACAGATAGCAGCTCCCACGAGGCTGCCTGGGAGTTCTGCGTCTACAGATAGAGGTAAGGAGCTCGTGGTATGGGTAAGGACCGTGTTATTATGGCACAGTTGTGGGACTGCTTTGGTTGCTGATATTTCTACGTCAATTTCTGATAATGAGCAGGCTCGAGAGAAAAAGCTGTCTGTACAGGGCAGTTTGTGAACTCTTAGCTTGTGAAAAGAGGCTCTAGGCTGAGATTTTTAGAGAAGTTTAAGGGTTACTTGCTTGTTTATCATTTCTCCTTGCCTCCATAGTACGTTTGTGCCTTATTTAAGGTGGCTGGTACTGGTAGCAAGGTCTGGGAGTTGTTTTTCAGATGACATTTTGTTCCTCCGTGCCTGTACCAGCAGTGAGCTTTGAGCAACCTGCGTTTGCTTCCACGTTTCCCTTGTGATCCTCTGCAGAACTTGTAATCATTTAGCGTCTCCGTTTCATCATTATTTATAAAATAACACCTCAGGAAAACAGCTTGTGAGCAGTGAGCTTCTATTTAGGAGAATTTCCTGAAAAGAGGTGTAAGTAGCAAATGGTCGCATGCTGCTGGTGTAGGGGGTGGTGTCAGGTTGATCCTGAACGTGATGTGCTCTTGATAGCTACTGATTTTTTTTTTTGTTTCCCCCCTGGGTCTGATGGGAGCTCCTTCAGTCCATTTGCCTTTGCGGTATGTGTAGGGTATGAGGAGTTGTAATACAAGATGTTTGTTTTGGTGTATTTTTTTGTTTGCTATCGTATCACTGTTCCTGGTAGTCCTGAGAGAGATTTTTCTCTCAGATACGCTGCGTGACTGTGTAGGCGTCTCAAATACTCTGTATAAATGTCTTAAAACATACTAAACGGATGGCAATTTAAAACCTTTGAGTACATAATGTGAGGAAGGGAGATGATAACACCTCTGAAAGCGTTTTTATAGAAGGAAAACATCAGTGTGGAAAACTAAGCAGCTCCAAGCAGTTAAACCTCTAGATTTGTAGTTCCTAATTAACGAAGCTCTAACACCATGATTTAGTTTTACCTGGTGCTGATTTCAATACTAATCTAGCTTAGGTTTTTCCAATTCAGTTTATTTTATGGCTGTTCTGGAGCCCTGCTCCTAATCTGTGCTTCTTTGTGGTCACATTTGGCTGATCGTTCAGGTATTTTTCTTTTCTGTTTCTTTGTGAATGACTTTGATGTTGTTCTGTATTGAAGAAAGAATGATCTTTAAATAGAAGTTAACAATCATTGGCTGCTCGCAAAGCCCAGCCTTGGAGGAAAAGAAAAAAAAGCTCTTCATGAGATCTGTTCGATCAAACCTCACTGCATTAGAGGAATTGCCTTCTTTCCTAGATGGAAGAGTTGAGGCCAGAGCTTTTAGCTTTTCCTCCAAATTACAGAATTATTCAGTAAACGATCGATACAGAAACTGTATTTCTTAAAACTTGTCGCTGCTTTCTGGCTGTAGCTACTTTTCTGAATCAGTTTTCTGTGGACTTTTTCTCACTATTCGGCTCACATCACAGCAAGAAGCTCTATTTAAAGGTTATTAATGAGGCAGCAACCTGAAAACATGAGCAGATTTCAAGCATGTGCTGCAGGAGCTTATACCAGTGCTACCTGAGGGAAAAGTCTGTTAGTTTTTGGTTGCATTAGGATTCCTTCACCTTCTTAAGGGGAACAGATCATACCAGAATCAGAAGGTGTAAGGAGTCTCGGTATCAATCTGACTGAAGCTTTTGTGGCAGAGGCCTAACTTTTCATTTATTGTGCCACGTAAGTACCTGAACGCCTTGTGATAATGCTGTGGCACTAATCTGCAAGTTACGCTGTAATACATCAAAGGTCTTGACGATGATGAATAAGTGAGTAATTAGCTCACTAATTACGTAGCGGCTGCTCACAAGGTATTAAATGATGGAAGGGAATTGGTCTGTAATGCTCCCGCTGAACGCTCACACTATGGAGGAGGTACTGCAGGACACAAACTGGCCCTTTGGGTGTTAGAAATAGCTTTGGGAGTGGGGATGGAGGTGCAGGACCAGATATTTTGCTGAATTTACCTTCCCAAACTTGAGATTGTTTGGGGTAAGCAAGTCAGCCCTTGGGCACGTGATGGCTCTGTGTGTTTCTATTGGAATCCCAGGTACTGGTGAGCAAGCTGTGTGCTTGTATACCTCTTCCAGCAAGCTGTACACCTCTTCCAGTACCTTTATGGCATCTTTTTCATCCTGGCTTCCCTTTGGGTCTGTCAGGGCTTTCCCAGTAGCGTCGCTGGGGATTTCTGCTCCTTAATGATCATGAGTTCTGGTCAGTGGTGATTTGTGGTTTCATTTACGCTGTTGAATACGCAGGATGGATGTTCTGGGTGGTTTTGTTACATACCTGGATGTTGGTATCTCGATTTATCGCATTGTAAGAAGGGGAGGCAGCATTGTTGTGGAGGGGACAGCAGTAGTACTGACGGCTCTGTTCAGGCAGGGTGAGCCTTTCTGAGGGAAACACTCAAATGGTAACCAAATTTTGTAAAACACCTGTGGGTGATTGCAAATCTATCTTGTATATGTAAGGATATAGTGAAAATACTGGATGTTGTTAAGGATTTTTGCTTATTTTTTTTTTCCTCTAGTTTCTCCTAGCTTTGAAAGCATTGCTCTTGTGGAGGAGGCACTGAACGGCGAGCTGATGAACGAAGACATAAATATCCATAGCTGGCCTTGTTCCTACTACTTGGACACCAACAAACAATGGGTCTCTGGCAGGCTCTCGCTGACTCCTGTGGCGATCAAATTTACAGCTGACAAGACCGGGGAGCTGTTGGTCAACTTCCATCTTTCCAGCATCAGCGAGATCAAGAAGGAGTCTTCAAATTTAATCTTCAGCTCTCTGACCATCCTGGAGAAGAACACCAAGCACTGGTTCAGTTCCCTGCAGCCTAGCAGGAATGTGGTGTTCAACATCCTCGAGCACTTCTGGAGGGAGCAGTTGCTATCGAGCCAAGGTGCTGGGGCAGAAGCAGCAGTTTTGCAGACGACGAAGGGAAAGGAGCTGACAGGGTTATTGACAGGATCGCAGAAACGGCTGGAGGACACAGCAAAAGTGCTGCATTACCAGGGCGAGCAGTTCGATAACATCATGAGGGGGCTCAACAAGATCGAAGGGGATATGGATGTAGCAGACAGGTACGGTACCGTGGCATCTCCTGAGCTAAGCAGTAGTTATGGGATTGTGTGCGTAGAAATCAAGAGAAATCCACAGACGTCTTTTGGAAATTGAACTGTTGAATTGTAGTAAAAGTTCAAGGCCATGATGGTCTCCACGGATCTAGACCTTGTTGCACAGGAGGGAGGAATACCGAAACATAACATTTTTTCTCCCTGAGGAAATTTTTGCGTGTATGTACCTGTCCTCTGCCCTTAGATAACTTTTCAAGCCCTTCTGAGTTTCACCTGCCATTGCCAGAAATGGTGGAGGTGCCCAGAAGGTGAACAACCTGGAAGTTTTGAGAAAATAGACAACTAGTTAGGGGAAAGGTGCAAATTAATGCCCTGCTAAAAGACGTGTTGTGGAATTCACGTTTTTATCAATGTCCTAGGATGCGCATAAATGAAAAATATTCAAAGTTTGATTAATTTTGCTAGTTATGGACCAGCCTGCTTTGCTGCTTCACAGCAAACACAACCACAGCTCTGCTTTTCTGGCTCTTTTCAAAGGAAATGTTGAGTGCAGCAGGTGAGCTGCTGACTCGAAAACAGTTTCTTAGTGTTATCAGGAGAAAATCCCTAAATATTCTTTATTGTAGGTAGATTTTTACAACTACTTCTGTTCATACAAGTCAGCTTCTGATGCTCCTTTTTGCATACAAAGCGTGTGTGGTTCAGGGCTTTATATTTGCCCATTTCACAAGAATTTGCTGCCCCGCAGTGAGGGTTGGGTCTGTGGTGCAGATATAGTCAGGGAAACGTCTGGAGAAACAGTGCCTTCTTCTGTGCATCGTAAAATCATACTGCTTTTAACATTGCATAAAATGCTTCCTGCCTTTAGGTCTAGGTGGTCAAAAATACGTTTTTGAAGGGACAAAGGGACTGTGCTTTGTAACACCAAATAACCTGCAGAGTGTGCTGATGAGAGACCTGGAGAGTCGGGCTGGGTAGGACAACACCAGGCTGTTTGTGGCCATCTCAATTAGACACACAGGGTCTGATTTTGAGAGCAATGGCTTAAATGATTCATTTAGGCAGCAGAAGTTGATCTGGCGAGCATTTGAGATGAGTATCCATCTCTAGCTGTCACAGAACTCATTGTGGATAGTAAGTGGTTGGCATCTCAATCAGAGTATTATTTTGATTTTATTGATTCCCTTTCAAAGTGATTTACTCTTTTTTTTTTTTTTTTTTTTTTTGTATGTTGCAAATTGGATTCAATTGCAGTCCAAAACAGCCAGTAGCAGTGTTACGTCTGAAGATAGGTAGCTACGAGTGCCTTTGTGGAAGCTCTGTCACCTGCAGAAAGAAACAAACACAACAAAGCTCAAACTAGTTGTCCTTGGAAGAAGCATCTGTTTTTAGAAGGATATCGTGTCTAAAAGAAAGTGTGGATTTCACAGCGATTGTGCTGATGTTCTCCGTGCCCTTTAATGAAAAGCCAAGCTAACAAAGCTTCAGCAGTAGCTTTTAAAGTTCTGCAGCAATAAACATAGAGCAGGAAAATAAATACCTGCTCATTGTTTTTGGAAGAGGGTTTTGTTTGGGGTTAGGATGCACTGGGAGGTATTATTTGTCCTTACGGATCTGAAGAGCTAGATGCTTTCATTTTAAAAATGGAAAAATAAAGACCTTGACCAAATGTTAGCTGAGATCCCATTTTATCTGTAGTATGCAGAACTTAGCCAGTTTGCTCACAGGCTGAAACACATCCTGGGAGCCACTAGCCAAACTGTTTTGCTTGCTGGTGAGCTGCTGGATTGGACTTTGGTGTGTTAATTCAAGGTTTGAGCAACAGCAGCGTGGTGCTGGTGTCTCTTCTAAAAAGAACCAGGCTCCTCTATCTATTTTTATGTGTTTCAAAGTTTTTGATTAACTTTGTCTTGCCTGTACGTGTGGGCTTTTTTAGATTCTTAATTCTGTTCTTGTTTAGGCCAAGGTACATACAGCTGCTTTCAGTGGAACCGCATTCAGATAAGCAGGGCTGAGTCTGACGTGCTAGCAGATGTTCAAAAACCCAAAATAAACAAAAAATCAGATTTACTGGCTCCTTATAAATACATTACTATTCGAGGACAAGGTGCTCTGGTTGCAAACTTGCATTTGTCTATGAGGACTGATGGTATAGTTTGTTGATACAGAGAGGTGACTCCTCCGTGGAAGGGCAGAGAACTTGGCTGGAGCTTTTGTTAGGGCTGCACAACCGAAACATCCCGACTGTAAATCAGACATTGCACAGCCAGGATGTCAGCCCCTTGGGAAAGAGGGGAGGGTGAAGGGAGAAAGTGTTTAAAAATTAGGGCTAGAAAGCTATCGGGAATAAGCTACCACAGTGTAAACAGAGCTTTAGGTTTGTCACACTGCAGCTGCTTTTCGCACAGTGAATGTGATGAAGTGAACCCATACTATGTTAGGGATTTAATGACTTTTCACACATTAAGACACAGGCATAAGCTGTCGTTGCCCTTAAGTACCTTGTTGTAACTCTTTTGTACTCCAAGAGGACAGAAAACCCGCTTTGTGGGAGTGTTACCAGCTCAGTTGTTGCTCCTTAGGTGCAACAGGTGAGTTGAAGCCTGGCTCTTAATTTGGAAGCAGAGTTTAGAGGTTTTTTGCAGTTCTTCTCTATGCTGAACTTCAGTTGAACCTTATAATTTAAGGATTCAGTCTTAAATCTCTGATACCGTTGTCCGTTCAGAATCTGTTATTGCAGAACTTGGTTATGTCTCGTTTGTTTTTTTCTTCTTTTTTTAAAGGAGTGTCACAGCAGTGTCAGAGGGCAGCGGAGGCTCCCAGACCCATTACTCATCTTGCATGCTATCTCCTAAATATCTGAGGTCCGGCTGTAGCTGGGAGTGTGCTCTTGGAACAATTCATTCTGCCTCCGTTGTCTGTGAATTCAGTATTTTGCTCCCAGTGTGACTTTTTCTGCTTTTCCCAGCAGATGGCTTTCTTTAAGAAGGTCTGTTCTGAAGCTGGTGCGTAGCTTTGATGGCTCGTAAACAAAGCGTTCAGTTAGAGCTTCCTATGTCAGATCAGACCGTGTTTACAGCCAAATTAAACAGGATTTTAAAATTGCGAAGTCTTCTGCAGAACCGCTCTGATTCTCTCCTGGAAAATAAATCATTACAAAAAGTATCTTGAGAGCAGCCCTGCTGCGACGCATATTTTATCAGGCTGTACCTTTCTAGAGCGAACTTAAAGCAAATTAAATACAGCTGGCTCTCCAAAATAGTAAGGAAGCAAAAATACTTTGTATTTTGGTTTGATAAGGCTTGCTTTTCTAGGCTTTATGTCGGTAAATAGTCTTCTGTAACATCAGTAAGGTGAGAGTGTTTCATTCAGTGCATTATGGCACACGGTTGGCTTCGTTAGAGGATGAGGGGCAGGGGATGAGTGTTGTAGATGCTGACTCTAACTCTTGCCCAGATGTAGAGAGGGTTCATTTTCAGTGGAAGGAGTACGTGTGAGGCTTACACCTGATGAGATTTGTGATGTTGGTCCTGGGGAGAGGACCCCAAAAAGGGGGAACAGGCTCTGTGGATAAAAAACACAACAGAAGGGTCATGTCCAGCAACTCCTTGACTCTTGTTTCTAGCTGTACACAAACCACGTGTGTTGTCCTTCTTGCCTGCAGCTGTTGAGCCAGCACTGGTGGGGCAGCATGACCGTCTGCCGGGTTCTCTCCCTTCTAACTCTCTCTTCTCTCTGCTAGGTTGTTGACGGAGCTCGAGTCTCCTTCTTGGTGGCCATTTAGCAGCAAGCTCTGGAAAGCACCCTTGGAAGCCAAGCCAAAGGAAACTGCCGCAGTTTCCGATTCAAAGAACCAGGAAGGAATCATAATTAGAATTCCAGTTATTATCACCCACAGAACGGACTCGAATGTCAAGCCAGGAAAACTCACGCTCTTCACTTCTGGCCTGGAAATCAGTGACTGCAATTCTCAGGTCATTCACCGGTTTGAAGCAAAGGACGTGGACGATATCAAAGTTCACACGCCGTATGAAATCAGCGTCCGTCAGAGGTTTATTGGCAAGCCTGACACCTCGTACAGGCTCCTGTCAGCAAAGATGCCAGAAGCGATTCCTGTCTTGGAGATGCAGTTCAGCAAGAAGATACAGTTTTTGGAAGATGCCCTAGGATTTGTTGGTGCCAGCAAGTCTCCTCAGGTAGATTTGGGCACCTCCATTTGGCAAGCAGGTATGTGACAGACAAAGTGAGCTATCAGTAAGCAGGAATGCCCTCCCCCAAAGTTTCCAAGTGGGTTTTGAGCTCAGAATAAGATACGGTGTCTGTAAAGAGTCCTTTCCTCGAGTGTGTTTTATCCTGTGTCCTTTTTCCAGTGGTCACCATTACAGAACTGTACTGCTCTGTGGGATTTGCCATCAGGAATTTGCTCTCATCCGGCTGCACACTTCTGAGTTCTCATCACTGCTTTTTTTTCCCTTGGTAGTTTTTAAGCTGGAAGCATCTCTTGTAAAAACCCCAGTGTTGGTGAAGTGTAGAAAGTTTAAAACAAACGTGCAGTTCAGCAAGGTTTTAAATAACACGTGTGATAAACATCAGGTTAATTTTCACTTAATAAAAAATGGAATTTTTATTTGAGACCTTCAGGTGTTTGGATTTAGGAGATTTTTCGATTTTCAGAGGAGGTGGATGCATGGTTTAGTGGTTTTTTAAAAACACCGCAGGGACTGAAAGCCCTTCACAACAATAAGAATGAAAATCCTTACAGCTACTAATGCCTCTCAAATTCTGGGCAGGGCTGTGGTTTTTGTTCATTTGTGTAATCCAAACCTGGATTCACTTGGAGAGCTGTGTATTAGGAATTTATTTCTATTAACGTGCCTGAATCCTTTTTTTCCCTAATTGTCAGTGACCAAAGAGGAAATCAGTGGATGGATTTATTCCCAGTGCGTTAAAAAAGAGTAGAAAAATGATACAGTAAAACAATAGATAAAGCTAATTCTATGCACAAAGCAGAAACTGGATTTCAGGAGGGAGGATAATGTTCTCTTCTCGTCGAGTTGTCAAGGGCCATAGCTTGGAAAAGCTCGTTAATTTTTAAGGAAGTCAGTCTCTGGGCATCTGGCACTAAAATGTCAGCACAACAACTCAGAGGAAAAACAACCTGCTGGTTTCTTAAGCACGGAGTTATTCCAGCAAATTGGTGTTCAGTTCCTGATGGTCTTAAAGGCTGGTTACATAAAATAATTGGTTATACAGCCCTACCGTGCTTCATTTCCCCGCTTCTCTGCTCTGTTTGCATCTGAGTCAGTGACTCAAGGATATTGCTCTCCTACCCCCACCTGCATTTGGACTGTTTGATTTGGAAATGTCAGGGAAGAAAACTGGAGGCTATGGAAATCCTGACTTCTGCAGCTCCACCAAAACCCTTGTTTGTTCCTCCCCTGGAGACCGCCGCTGCCTGCCTGCTGTCACAAGATGGCAGTCAAGGACTGGCTTTTACCTCTTCTTTTTTTTTTCCTGTGTCTGCTCACGGGGTGAAAATACTGAATTTTTTTCTAACTTTTCTTTTTGCTAAAAGCTTGGGGAGGGGGGGAGAAAAATCCGTGTCTTACGCATGCCTGCCTCTGCACACATAAAATCTGTGTTTTCAGATAGCTCCTGTTGATTTGGAGCCTCGCAGCAGAGCTACCACTGGCTCGCAGCCTTCTCGGCTCTTGGCAGCACAGAGACGTGGACGTTTCCACGACTGTCGCAGTCTCATCTGGATCCTGGCTGTTTATACGAGCCCTGCCTTCAAGTTGTGTGTATTGCACATTTATACCAAAAAAAGTGCAACAAAACTCTGTCATTTCTAAGAGTTTGGGCTCGATTTTGCATAGAAGGGGGATTTGCAAGGCATTTTATACACGCTAGATTATCTCAAACTATTTTTAGCTGCTTCGCATGTCTTTTCTGACTTTATTTTTGGACCAAGCTGCATGGAGCGTTTAAATGCCGAAGACGGGGCAGCGAGGTTTGTTTTGCAACAGAGGCTCTTCTGTGCTGGATCAAGTCCAGCACTTTCCTAACCAATAAAGGCTGATAACAGCTACCCTAGATTAAAAGGTGCAAGAAATCCCACAGTGTTTTAGCAGAATAAAAACCTCGGGCAGTGCTGTCTTAATCCTATAGCTGGAGACTGGTATTCGCTGCTTGTTATCCCTTCCAAGGCTGCAGATTTTGCCCTTCACTTTGTTCAGAGGTTTCGTAGTTTCTCATCCTCCCGTGGAGGCAGCAGGTCCCGCAGTCCAACTGGGTGTAACAAAGCTAAACGGAATTGCTTTTTAAATGTTTCTGCCTCTTATTTAATTCTCTCTTTCGCTAGAAAATTGCTGAGAAATGCCAGATCCCCTGCCCCGTTCTTTCCGTGTGCTTTTGTTGTGTCGCCCTCCAGTTCTTGCCCTCAGGGAGATGAATAGGGGTGAAACGGATGGATTCCTTGGCTTTAATGAAATCATTAGTATACAGTGACACTTGGCTGATAAGAAACATGAAGAATCTTGTGAATCTGCTCACTGCCACAGGAAGGGGTGTCCCCTGCTCCCCATTTCCCCCTTGGAGGGATACCACGGCAGGAATTTACCATAAGCAGCAGTTTTCGATGCCTGTTTCTCAGCCCTTCACCATACCACTGGTACGGTGAATGCCTTGCTTGTCTTAAACCCTGATGGTGTCTGAGCCCAGCGACTCTCAGCCTGATAACCGAATAATTCTGGGGATTACCAGTTTGCAGTAACTACTTAAGAGGGATTTCAGGTTTGCTGCTCTGGGTTCAGCTTTGTCTCCGTTTTCAAGGAGAAGCAGCAGTGCCCCGAGCAGATGAGGGTTCGCTGCCAGCCAGCTGGGCACCAGCCCTTCCACGTGGCAATGAGCTCTGGCTTCTGATGTGCTTTCTGTCCCCAAGAGCTGCTGTCACTGTCCTGCCGTGGCTGCTGGCAGGTGGCAGCAGTAGCATTCGCATCCTTTCTTGGTGTCTCTTGAAGCGGGAGCACTTTGGAGATGTTTGCAGTGTCTCTAGGAGCTGAGATGCATGTCTTGGGTTTTTAGCACCCGGCTGCGGCAGAAATAACAACTTTACCTTGCAGCAAGGTAGTATCAGATACTGCAGTAAGAGCTGCTGCTTTAAATAAAGGGCAGGGGGCATGTTACATACACCAGGGATTGTGCCCACGGTGCTCCACCGGGGTAACATCAGCGTCACCCTTCTGTTTCGAGGCTTCACTCACTTGATTCTTGGGCTCTTCCTGTGATCCATCACTTTTAAAGTCTTTAATTAAAAAAGATTAAAGGGAAGAAGCAGTATCGGGGAGATTCCTTGTTTATCTGATTGGGAGGACATTGCTGCTTGCTTTCTGTGCAGATGCATGCCCACACCCCACGTGAGCCCGTTCCCCAGGTGCTGCCTTTCAGAGTTTCTCAGCAGTGTGGTCACCTCCAGTTTAGCACTGTACAAAACAGTTCAAGCCCTTTCTAGCAGAATTTCAAGGTTGAACCTGGCTTTTATGAGCATGTTTGTCCTCTTGAAAACTGCTACGGAGCGAAGTGCAGGTCAGCCTGTTGGATCCTTGCACTCCCCCTTACTGCTACAGGAGATGGCAGTCTTTGACCATGGGAATTTCTCTTGCAGCCACGGGACTCCTGGGAGGAGTGGTGCAGCCCAGCTCGCCGGCGGGAGGCAGAGAAGGGACGGACAACGACCAGGTTCAGCTGCAGAAACAAGAGAAGGTTTCCCAGGAAGAGGCGAAAGAGCTTAGACAGGTATAAGCTGAGAACTTCGATGAGAGTTGTTTCTCTCCCTCCTTATCCGTGCTGACATGCGTGTTCTTACTTCATCAGAAATGTAGTCATTGTCCTTAAAAACAAACAAAAAATCCTCCTGCTAAACTTAAAAGTCCATCAAGCCTTTGATGAAAACACACCGATAACTTTCCATTTGTGTTTAACTATTTTGGACAAATAGGGGATTATCAGCACAATACATTAAATCCAGGGGAAATCCTTACATTTAACCTGCTTTATCTGGAGAGTAAGAAGCTGAACAATTAGATCTTTTTATTTTTTTCTGTTTCCCCTATGCTATTCTCCTCCTTTTAGTAAAAAGCAGAGTTTCTATTTCAGAAACACCCGCAAGCCTGAGCAGTGTTTTATAAATGCCTGGAGAGAACCTGTAGTTGAGAAACAAGTGTGCAGCCCCACTGAGTAGAGAAGGGGAAATAGGCTGGAGCTTCTGCTGGAATCTGTTTTAAAGTAATCCAGTCTGATATCGTGCTTCTAAACGGCTCTTTAAGGAATTTCTTTTGTAACTGATGCTCCGAGCCTGTTTTGTGTGGAATTCCTCTATGTTGAATGTGCTTGATCTGAAACATGAACGAACTACAAAAGCAAAGGAACGTGATGTTAGTAGGGTTTTGGTTACAGCAGGTTTACTTGTGATCACAGACACATCACAAGTGGTTGAAGGTTAAACTTAATTCTTTTTTTCCTTAACTTCTAATTCTCGTTGATATTCCATCTGTAGTTTGATCACAGCATCACGTGAAGTCTTTGTGAAGCCTGTTGCCTCATAGCCAAGCCTGCAGCTTTCCAGACCCTTTCTTTTATGTCGTAGTTGGGAATTAGACCACGGCACATTGTCAGCTGAGTGCATTTGAGAGTCACAAGCACACAGCAGTGAATTAAGTGACTCAAAAATAAAATGCCTTGCATGAAAAGTATATTTATGAACACTAACCCAAAATATAGTTGGGTAAGTGAGGGTTTAACTTCAGAAAAATGGGATTTCTGCAGAAATTCTCGGTGCTGGATGGTGGACTAGAAGCAGTGTTAGATGGCCAGTGTTACTTAAAACAAAACACTTCAGGATTAACCAGAGCCCAAGAGACAATTCTGGTATTTATTTATACCACACCAAGCCAAGAATTTTTTAAACCAGTTAATGGTTTGGGGTAAACTTGAGGGTTGGGAAGGGTGGGGAGAGGATCTGAATGCCAAATTGACAGCCTGTGTGTTGGCCTGATTTTTTTCCAGTAATTACTGAGCACCTGTTCCCTGAGATTCAGACCTTTTTAATCATCATTGCAGTCATTAATAATTTTAAAGTACAAGCACTAATATGCATTAAACTGCTGTTTCTCTTCCTTACTAGAAATATCCATATAAATGTGCCCTTTTAGACCAAAATTTGGTTATATTTTGCTTAAGGAAGCAAGTTTTTTTGACTGAAATATCTAATTTGCACCTTTTCAAAATCAGAATGGGCTTTTAACACTCTAAAAGATGAGAAGGGAGAGCAGTTAAAGAGCTCATCACCACGATCTGTCATTTTATCCAAAAACCAGCACTTTCTGAAGCAGCATTGACCTTTTAGAGGATTCTAAGTGAGAGTATTTTTTAATCATAGTTGCACAAATATCAGCAATCTGTTATTCATGCATACATTGCTCTGTACAGCTATTAGCTATTCAGAAGGGCTAGTTGTTCCTCTCTTAAATGTCAGCTTTTCGCGGCTATAAATCTTGATTTGCAGCCAGACCCAGAAAAGCTGAATAATACATGAAGGGTTATTGGTCGCGCAATGCTTTTGAAGAGCCACAGTTTGTTATATCTTATAATAACAACAACAAAAAAGGCTTTCTAGGAATTGCTTCCCTGGAGCCAGTTCGGAACAGCTGAACAGCAAACAGCCATGGTCAGTTCTTGATAGTATCAAAGCAGTTGGCTGCGAGTAGAGAATCAGAGGAAACGTAGGACAGGGGAGCTCTGCGACCTCCAACAAGTGATGTGAATGGGGAGCGAAGCCTCTCATCTGGTGCAGGCTGGTGCTTCTCTCTGGCTGTTCCCAGGAGTTCTCCGAATGCTGCTTTTCCTCGGTGCCATGGAGCTCAAAGCAGAGTCAAATAACTGTGGGGAGGCTTAGAGGAGAAGAAAGTGGAAAGATGTGGGATCAAAGCGGTGGGTGCCTGCTGGTAAATGCGGATTTGAAAGGTGCGGAGGCTGGGGATGTCTTCTAGCAAGGCTCAGGGGCAGCATCGTGATAAATAAATAGCACAAAGCCTTTCTGTTGAACCTCCTGCGGTCAGGGGGGCAGAGTTCCTGAAATGACATCTGAGCAAGACATTTAATGGTTATCTAAGTTTATATTGTGGCTTTATCGAAGGTTTTATTTGCCATGCCAAGTCTAGCTGTAGCTGGAAGCAGGAAGCCCATCAATAAAGCAGGGCACAGAAACGGGAGCTTTGTCTTGTTTCCAACTGCATGGCCTTACAAAGCTGTGATTTAGGTTATAGGGTGCTCCTTGCTGAGGTGTAGCCTGCTGCTTAGACCCTTTTTCCCCCCAAAAAAATGTGGCTTATCAATGAACAGGATGCATCGTCATCTCAGCCTGTGGCAGGGGCTTGTCTTTGTTGCAGCTGCTTCCAGGGGGTCTCTGCACTGCTTCAACTCCGTTCCTGTGCTAAGTATAAGCAAGATGATGGTTAATCACCTATGGAAAGCATTTAGAGATCAAATGGGGGAAATACTATAAATGAAAAGCATTCACGTGCACTGAAAACCATGACACTTTGTGGCATCACTCCGTGTGAATGAACTAAGGCTGTTGGAAGTCCTTGTGTTTTAACTGCCAACAGTGTTTTTCTGAGCAGTTTCATTTCTTGAGGATTATTTATGACCTTTTATTCCCTGATTGTCTGTAATGTGAATGTTTAAGAAAGAAAAAAGAAAGCAAAAACAAAACCCACCCAACAACCAAAACAAAATCACAAAGCCCCCAAAGCTCTGCTCTGTTCCCCTCATTACTTCTTATAAGACGAGCAGAACTCGTAAGCTGGAGGAGTTTGTGATGAATGGATTAACTGTTGACTTCTCTCTTCTCTCCTTTAAAAGAAAAGTATTTGTTGTGATGATGATAATAGCTATTTTGCAACAGGAGTTGTGAATGATACTAGATTCCTTCTGTTAAAGCTGGAAGCCCTGAACAGCCTGCAGTCGTGACTCCGTGCCTGAGTAAAAGACGTCTTCAGGACACGGTGAAAGAGTGTTTCTGTTAAAAGCAGAGCTCACGTTGCCACAAGCTCCATCCCTAGCTGTGCTATAGAGGTGGAGGAAGAAGCCGATGGAGTTGCTGTGGTCTCTGGCTGAGCCTCTGCCTCCCGCCTCGCTGCGGCTGACATAATGGCACTGGGTGTGGGAGGGGATGGGATAATATTAGCTTAAGGGCTGTGGTCGAGGAGGGGGAGTAGTTCTGCTCGCTAAATTTGAAATTGTTTTGCCAAACCAGTGCTTTCTAATTTCCTTACGGGTTCCTGCCCTGATATTTACTGTGTCTGCACATCACACATGCCATGAAGGCAGAGATAGCATTAAAGTCGTTAATTCCGGAACATCTGAGGGGGAAAAAAACACATCCCCGTGCTTTCTCGATGGCTCCTCAGGTCTAGAAGGTTCCGTTTCCATCTCTTGCTACATTCGGAGCCTCTTCAGTGTTTATTTACCCTTTTATCGTGCCATCATCTCAGGAAATCACAACCGTTAGGTCAGAGAAAAAGCGTTTTGTTGAGGAACTGCTCGCTCCAAGTGCTAAATACCAAATTTGCTCATAGCATGGCCTTGTTCCATGGCCAATAGCAAGCACCAGGCGACCGATCTTAGCAGACGTGTGTAATGATCGTGCCCTGGATTTTGTTTTTTGAAGGCACAATCTGGGGAAAGAAGTGAGGTCCTCACACCTCATGCTTTGTATTTTCTTCTGTGTATCTTAAATATTTTGTGATAGCAAAATAAACGGTGGTAATAAAGCCTAGGAAACTGGGTTTGACACAGCTGCTTGGGCATTTTTTTTTTTCCAGGCAAGGCTGGTGTTGTGCTAGTGCCACCATCAGTGCTTGGTGCTAGCAGAGAAAGTAGATAAAAATCAGATTTAGAAGAAAACTATCTTGTTTAAAATTATGTCTCAAATAGAAATAATGGGAAAAGCAGGTGAGGAAGCATAAATGAGGAAGTAGTGACCCTTCCATGCTTCTCAAAGAGCTGATACTGTAAAATGTCTACTGTTGTACCCTTCAGAGAGAGGAGGCCACTTGTCCTGGTGGACTTGCCTGTTCCAGCATTTGCCGTGCTCAGTTTTGTGCTATAAGAGCCCCATTTCCTAAAGCAACCAGAAGCACTCGTGCTGTGGCTGGTGTAGAGCTTGGGCATTCACACACAACCCTCGACCAGGCAGAAAAAAAGTGTGTAAGCTCTGCAGAGCTACAAGCAAGCACTGGCTGCAACGAACAGAAGCTACCCAAACAGGAGGAGTGCTAAAGCAATGTAAATCCTTATATTTTTAGTAGGGTAAGTTACGCTTGTGACATTAACTTCGCCGAATCTCCTCTAGAGGCTTATGCTGTGGTGGTGTAAGGTGGTGCTGCTCCCCGCTGGCTCGTAGCCTGTCTACAGACAGCAGGAGAGGATGTGGATGGGCCTTGTAGTTGTTTCAGTCCTGATCACTCAGTCCCTAATTGAGGGTTTGAGCTTATACTGGGACTGAGTTGGGATTTCCTAGGTTCTGTCCACCCTTCCCACTCTCCTGAAATATGTTCAGCACCCACCTGAAGCGCAGCATTAAATCATCCCCATCAGGGCCTGTTTGCACCACAGTTCAGAATACTGCAAAGGACAGTTTGTTTTTTCCTAATCACAGGTAAATTTGGCCTGAGAGGCAGCATCCCCGAGCCCTTTCTGGTTACATGTACTCTTCTCTAATGTTCAGACCTCCGTTGTACAGTTGAAGTGAAGCAAATTGATTGAGGATTTCAGGGAGTTCAAACTATAATTGGCAATATTTTTTTGCATTTTGACACTTTCCTTATTTTTACCACTGGATGCTCAGTATATGGAGGTGCTAGATCATATTTCACAAGCTTTAGATTAAAAATTACATTATTATGATGACATTTCAGGACCCACTGTAAGACCTGTAGGGTACAACTTCTGCTTTACTGTGCTTGGCGCTTTGGGTTTAGGTCTTCAGATGACCTGGTAAAGGGGTAAAGTAATAGGGTTAAGTGTTGAGGAGGTTTGTGGGACTTGGGGTCCACTGCTGTCATTCCAGCTGGGCATCTCAGATCCTACTTCAGCCAAAGGAGGGGGAACTGGGCATTATTTGAACCCCTCCTTGAGCAGGTAGATACATGGAACAGAGCAGAAGAGTCACAACCTCAATTGCAGTGCATTGCCGGGTCCCCGCAGACTATACAAGAATTTTAGGGTTACATAGTGTGAATGGATGCCTCTTGTCCCCGCAAGCCTAAATCTGCTGTGGTTGAACATTTAACACGTATTTCTGTTTTACAGCCTTATTTTTTAACATCCTGAAGAGACAAAGAACACAAGTGCAGAGCTTTAAACGGGAGAAAAATGGGGAATATTCAAGAACTTGCCTGAAGTTGCTCAGAAAATCTTGGGCATAGCCAGGGCACCAAGTCAGACTTCCCAAATTAGAATCTGGTGGCATAAATCCCAGGGTGTCCCAACGTGAGGCTGACCAGTGCCTGACAAAACATGCTTTTAAAAACATGCTTTTAAAATGTGTTTTTGATGGGCTCGTACCTGCTCTTTCTCTCTGTGTAGCAGATAAAGGGTTTCACACAGAGTTTTTATGTCTTGGTCCATGGTCCAAAGTGTGGGCTGGCACGGAAGGCGCTGCTGCTCTGAGTTGCTGGCAGGACTGGAGCACTGATAACTGGACATCTTGCTTTGCAAAAACAGTGACCAGCTTTGTCCATGTTGCTGTGTAGGTGTCTTGGAGAAAATTACACGCACAGCACGTAACCCCGATTATATTCTGCACTCAACAGATTCCGCAAAATAAGGTGATCTGGGTGAGGATGTTACTTGGGACAGCTGAACCTACCACTGCAAATGATGCGGAGTATGCTGAAGGAGCAAAATCTCACCTCTTAAAGCAGCACAGAGATTTAAAGGTTTTTTGGAGAGGAGTTTGCAACCTGTAGTCCATTCTGTTGGCTGAGCATCGGAGCTGGCTCTGCTATAAGTCAGGGAACTGGACCAGGAGGACCTCAGAGCTCTTCCATTCTCAATTATACTGTGACGCTGTGAAAGCAAGGCTGCTGTGCGTGTTGCTTGGTAGGATTCATTCCATGTAGCACTTTCTTTTATGTATTTATATACATGCTTGCAGAAGCAGCTTGAGGGAAGGACTTAGAGCTATTCCCAGTTCCAAGCAGTGGACGTACTTCCTCAGGAGAGGCAGAACCTTATCTCAGCCCTGTTTCCTGGCTCGCGCACAGGATGGATCTGATCACGTCATTTTTCTTCTTGGTGCATATCCCACACGCATCTGTTACCTCAAGTTCGGGGAATTCAGTGACAAGTAACACTTCAGCAACAAGTTTCACCATTACAGGGATAGAACCCGAAGTGTTTCATTTGGGACAGAAACAGTATTTTCTTCACTTGTAGTTTTGGTAAGAACAGAAATAGGTAGATTAGGCTTGATCCATGGTTTGCTTTGTATTCCTGCTTTGGCAGCCAAATTGCAAAAGCAGTTACTCACACAGCCGTATTTCTGGCCACTTGTGATTTATGGAAGGAGCCGGGAGATATTTTACGAGATAAATCTCACTACAGTGGCTGACGTCCAGCTCCAGTCAAAGAATTCTGTCTGCATGAAATTCCCCTGCCGTTCCCGTTAGATACAGTGCTCCTCGCTGCTTTCCTCTGACCGAGCTGCAGATGGTGGGATTGCAGCGGAGTTCAGCCCCACACGTGGAAACGGGGCTGCTGCTGTTTCATAGCTGTTTCTGGGGGCTGATGTATGTTGTAGAAGAAAAACTGTTCTGTGATTCTATGAAAACCAAAAAGCTCTGCTTTCCAAATCTCCCCCTGATGCATTTGAAGGAAGGCGGCGGAGGCTTGCCTGCTTAGCAGGTGCTCTCAGTTCGTGCTACCAGGATGGTTTAAGGGAGTAGCCACAAGAGGGAAGAAAAGGCAGCGATATAACTTGTGCCTTAGACTGTTGCAATACCAAAAAAAACCTCTCTCCATCCTATTTGAAAAATCCTGGCGGTCAGGGGAAGTTCCTGGCGACTGGGAAAAGGGAAACGTCACTCCCAGTTTTAAAAGGGGGTAGAAAGGAGGACCTGGGGAACCACAGACGGGTGAGCCTCACCTCTGTGCCTGGGAAGATCATGGAAAAGATCCTCCTGGGAGCAGTATTTAAGCATATGGAAGACAAGGAGGTGATTCAAGACAGACAGAATGGCATCACTGAGGGCAAATCCTGCCTGACCAATTCTGTGGAGTGACTGCATCAGCAGCCAAGGGAAAGGCAACTGATACCACCTACCTGAACTTCTGTAAAGCCTTTGACATGGTCCGAAACATCTTTGTCTTGACCATGGTCTTTTTTTGACCATTCAACTGATAAAGATTTGGCTGGGTGGACACACCTGGGTCAGGGCGATCCCAAGCATCAGTACATAGGGGGATGGATGGATTGGGAGCAGCCCTGTGGAGGGGAACTTGGAAGTGCTGGTGGATGAAGCATTGGGTATGAGCTGGCAGGGCACGCTTGCAGCCAAGAAAGCCAACTATATCCTGGGCTGCACCAAAAGAAGTGCAGCTAGCAGGCTGGGGGCGGTGATTCCCCTCTGTTCAGCCCTTGTGAGACCCCACGTGGGTGCTGATTTCAGCTTGGGGGCAAGAACACGCTAGTCCCTTGAAAATTACTTCCTTGGTTGCCTAAATCTCACTTTTTCCCTTCTGTAGTATTGCAGTAGTACTACTACTTCACTACTTCCCTGTAGTTTAACAAATGTTCACGTCCTTTTACCTGATTTCTGCCTACTCTTGCTACACCTTTCGCTGTGTGATTCATTTCAGGCACTGCAGTAGCTGTGCTCTCTGTCCACAACAGCTCTCGGGGTGTGCAGCGGCTTAGGACAAGCTCCAGCTTTAGATGCACACCTGCCAAGGAGATAATAACAGAACGGCCAGAAATCTGACCTTTACACTGATTTTTGCTTCTGATTTTCCCATAAAACCTTAACTTTACAGGTTTGAGTCTTCTGGTCTTCAGTGCACTGTTACATGTCCCACTTCAGCTTAGCAGAGCAAGAACTCTTTTAATGTGGGATGCCTCCAGCATCCTTCAGGGCATGACTTCAAATTATTTGGTCCTTTAGGGCAAAGAAATAACCAATTGCCCTTTGTCCATTCCACTTCCCAAAGACCTGGCTGGTTGTTTGCTCAAAGCTCTCGGCCTTTTCTCCCAACAGATCCTGCAGAAGCTGAAGAGCCTCGCCTTGGAGACAGAGGCAGAGCTGGAGAGGCAGGACGAAGCTCTCGATTCCATCACTACCTCTGTGGACCGTGCGACGCTGAATATCGACAAGCAGAACCGCAGGATGAAGAAACTAACGTAGCACCCCCAGGAGCCGGTGGGGATGGAACCATGAGGAAGAGGGGAGCAGGGAATTGTGTTTTTAAAGACTTGTTTCTTTACAGACTTTGTGTGGGAGCTGTTTGCAATATGGTCTGGAATACAGTCCTGTTGATGTCGAGTTTCTGATAGCTCTGAAAATGTTTCCAGACTCGGATGATGTTTGGCGGCTGCTTTAGGATTAAAAAGGCCAAGCCTTTTAATCGTGGTGAAACAATGATAGTGGCTTCTTTACTACAGAAAACCTGTAAATACGAGGGGATGCGATTTCATCAAAATGAACTTTTATGCTGTTTTTTTTTTATGTTTTTGCTTTTGAAATTTTTTTTATTGCAACAAAGAAGTGAAATGAACTGCATATGAGACTACTTTAGGTGATTACAGCCTATTAATTCTCTCTCCACTTTCCTGAAAATAGTTAATAGCTGAACTAAGGGCCAGATGTCCAACTGCAAGGCATTGAGGCTTTTTTTTTTCAAGTTAATGCTGAGGTGAGTTAATGATGGTGATAAAACCTTGTGTTCACTGAACAAGTAGTTTTAATAGGTTTCGATCACGATTTTAGTGTACCCAGAAATTTTATAAGAATAGTGAAGGCTTAGTGGCCACAGCTGTCTGTTGTGCCATGTCCTGGGAAGTCAGCAGACAAAGTTTAGTTAAAGTCCATTTGTTGGTAAAAACATCAACTTAAGGAGCAGTTCTCATTTTTTTTCTCCATTGGATGAATGTTTTGCTAACAGAAGTCACTTATAAAAAATAAGTGTCCCCAAAAAGGGATTCCTGATCTTTGATGATCATCTGCACCTTTTTATTTTTATTTTTTATTTTTTTATTTATTTTCCCCCTGTTCCCTTCCCCACACAATTAGGGAAAGAATTGATTCTGGAGTGAAGGAAGTCATTTTCTTCATGGATGAATTTATTCGGTACGGCTCTTGGAGTGCACTGTGTGCACCTCTCACTTGCACACCGTGGTTTTATATTTTTGGCAATAGCATTGTCCTCAGAGCATCATGAACACGGTGTTTGTTTAGCGTGGTGCCAAACTACCTGGTGGGAGCTGGGCTTGTGGAAGGTCTCTAGTACCTTTGCTTCTCAGTACCTTCATTTTCCGGAGATCTCTCAGATGTTTGACTCTCCAAATGGGAACTCCGCGTGTTGTGGGGAGCATCATCTGGTTTTTGTGCTTCAGGTTCATAGGTTTAAGGGCCTGTGGTTGGAGCTGTAGACATCTGTCTGTCATTTTGCAGCTGTAGGACATCTGCCTGTCTCGTGGTTATTATTTCTTTGCACTAACTGGTGATGAAACATTTCAAGACTTCTTGTAGCACTGTCTATTTAAAATAAAAAGGAATATTGCCAATTGTTCTCTAATAGGTTTTGTTTACAGTTAGCTTCATTGAGACTACAGGACAGTGGAGACCTTTTCTCCTCCTAACTTAGCAGATACAAGGTAGGAGGGATTCTAGGTAGTCCATACCATAGAATCATAGAATCATTTAGATTGGAAAAGACCTCTAGGATCATCTAGTCCAAAAGACAGACTTGCTGTTCACTGCACATTTCATCAAGTGTTACTGTTGACCAGCTATTTTGTTCAAAGTAGCTGTTGTAATCTTTTTTTTTTTTTATGGTTTTGTATTAAAAAAAAAAATCTTGTATTGCTTTCAAATACAACCCTGTTGGTGCAATATTTTTAACTTGTGAAGCTTTGAACTGTCTGTTCACTGATAGCTGATGTGAAATTTTCCTATTTATGAGTAACTCAGCCTACCTTTTAAAGAAATACATGGTAGATTACAGTGTGTTGTTTTAAGACCTTACTCTACCTTGCTTTGTATTACTTCAAATTAGTTTGTTAGTACTTGAGGAAACTGTACTTCTGCACTGCAAGTCCTTCATTTTCAGTCCAAGTTGTTACTGGCATGCACTTTACTTATTTGCTGAATATGGTGAATATATACACATACACTATGTACTGCGAAATAAAATACTGTCTGGGGTTCTCTTCCTTGTTTGATTCTGATACCCAAATCACTGTTGTTTTACTGTGAAAGGAGCGTATGTTTACATAACTATTTCATGAGGTTACAAACCTGCTTTTCACTAAATGTGTGTTAACTGAACCTGGTGCTGACTGGGAGTGGATCTCTAGGCTGAATTAGTCCGGATCAGGACTGCCAAAAGTAAATACTAATTACACATTGTTGAGTGTAGCATTCTTCGTGCCATATTTTTATTGTTGTAGTTTCTGTCTCTAACTCTTGCATCTGATTCAGTACCTGTAGTTTGTGTTAGACTGTGTCCGTGCTAAAACAAAGTTGTAACGTGGTTTGTAAGAAGCGCCCCATCCTAGGGCAGTACTGCCTTGCTGAATTTCACATGCCTGGAGGACTTCCATTCTGTAATTTCTTATTAAATATCTTGTAATAGTGATCTTCTCTCTTGCATTCATTTGGCTGAGAAGTGATGACAAATGCTCTGTCCTCTCCGTTCTCATACCATGGAACCGAACTCGCTGTAAAACTTCACACAGGATTGTATTTTAGGATAGGATGTTTTCTTTTTATTAAAAAAAAAAGGCATAATATTAAATGGGGGAATATTATTGATGTAATTATCAGCCATCAGCAGCTGGACAATGAATTGGGTGAACATGGGCACGATGCACATGGTGGTTGGTGCTCTGTCCTGGGTACTGGTGCCCAGGAGCTGCTCCAGCTCTTAGTGGGCTGGGAACTGCTTGGGTACATCCCAATGTGAACAGCTTCAAGGTATGCAAGTATAGAGGTTTTACTCCAATCAAAACTTCTCTTACTACAGTGATTTTGTTTCTGTTATAGCCAAAAGTGCTTAGAAAATCCTGAGTTTCAAACCCAAGTGATGTTTTCCAAATAGCATCACAGATCTGGAGGAGCACTACGTGGGGAAGATGCAGCAGGTAAAATGCAAAACAAGACTGTTGTCCTCAGTTCCTCGTTGAGGCAACTGTTACCTACATGAGGCTTAAAAACATACTTTTAAGATAATTTATGCCTTTTGCATGAACAGTTTATAAGGTCTTTTACTATAGTGTAAAAAATAGGGGCTCTGTCATTAAGAGACGTAATAGAAAAGCAATATAAGGGGAGAGTCTGATCTTAAAGGTTTTACCTGGGAAGGCTTTTCAGCTCATGCAGAACAGAACTAGATCATGCTGTATCATATGGTCAAGTTTTAACCTGGTGTCTGTTTGTGGCAGTGATGAATGGGCTTGAAATAGCCAGAGCTTAAATGTATTTCTGCATGGGAGTTCTGCAGTCCTCAGGCAGATGCTGTAAACAGCTTTTTCTGGCAAGTAATTGAACTAAAGCCTTGTAGTAGCTGTCCGTGTTTCCAAAGCCAGTGCTTTGAAACAACTGGCTTGCTCCTCACAGAGGGAAATGGAGCAAAAGGGCTTGAAGCCAGCGGTTGGGAGAGGAAGGGGCTGCATTTAGCTGTTAGGGTGGTGGGCAGTGATATCTCTTGCGTCTCCTTAACGTGAACAACATCATACCTCAGCCTGCTGGAGGGAAAACTACTATTGTAACTGTCCTAGACACAGGTTTAACAGCTGGGCTTTGCAGAAGAAACAGCACCTGGCTTCCCTGCCTCCCTCGGCTTGTGTGTTTGCAGCTCGCAGCTCAGCACAGGCTCCAAAGGGGGCTGCTTGGGCTGTCCGCCCATGCACCCTGGAGGATAACGCTTTGCCCACCTGCCTGTGACAGCAGCTCAGCATCCTCTCGCTCATCCCAGCCCAGCGAGCCCGAGCAGTCGCCGGGTGAGCGTTTTGCCTCGTCAAGGTAAATCCAGCGCCCGGGGCCAGCTGCGTGGGAGCCAGCGCGCACCGATGGCAAAACAAGAGCCCTGGCTTCAAGCTGCCTCCTGTTTGAAGTGGAACAGTGTTTGTTTAATGGTTTAAAAGTTCAGCCTGGCTTCTGTCAAGTGGTTTAATTTTAAACCCGCAGATTTTAACCCTTTTATGTTTTGGCAGCAAAGGGGTTAAAGTATTCAACACCAAAATTAAGAAGCCAGAGTTCAGGCGTGATTGTGATTTTTTTTGACCGTTTCCTAAGACTTTAATTACATCCTGGATCATTCAGGCTGAGGGGAAAAAGGGCTGAAAACAGCCAACTGGATGATGGTATCGTAAGCTATCGCCTTACAGCAGGCAGCACGCTAGCTTTGCAAGAAAATCCCACAGAGGAAGAGCTGCCCTGACTTTTTTTGGGTGACAGCTTGAGCATCGAGCCACAAGGATGCTCGTGGGGGTGAGACAATAAAGAGGAGGGAGGGCAGTTGGGTTCTTGCCTCTGAGGACAGTGTAGGTTTGGGTGTAGACTCTGCTCTCAGTGGCTGAGAATTTGTCAGGAGCTGGCAGCGAAGGCTGAGCGTCGGAGGACTGGGTTATGTCAGCCTGGAGAGGGGAAACGGCACTTGAGATTTCTGGAGAAGGAAATCTGTGCTGGGTGGGATGAGGCTGCTTCAGGAAGGAGGAAAATTGAGGTGGGAGATCTGCCCTCAGTCTGACGAGGTTTTGTTTCTGGCAGTGCAGTTGGCTGGCAGAAGTCTTAATTCAAATCCTCTCTTTCAGAGTTCATGCTCGCTGCTATGGGTACGTACCCGTATCAGCTGAAAAAGGAGGGTCTTTTCCCTTGGTGTTCAAGTTACTCATCTATAGCATGCCAATATCACTGTTTCTCACCTCTTTACCATGCTAAAAAGCTGGTAATCTTGAGCCATCGATAGATTTTTTTAGGGGTCAGCCTGCAAGGAGGACTAAGACAAATTTTACTGAAGACTGAAACACAGGGAGGAATAAAAACATCTTGTAATGCATGGTGAGGCTCATGAGGCTTCTCATCCTGTAATGTTTATCATAGGCTTGTAAAATACTTGCTACGTAATATTTTGCTTTTAGTTTAGACAATGAACGTGTATTTCTGTGAGCTTCAGTGCATAACCAGGCTCTTTTCAGTGATGCCAGTGCCAGGACAAGAAGCAGTGGGCACAAGCAGAGGAGGTTCTGCTGAACACCAGGCAGCTCCTGACTGTGGTTTCAGAGACTTTGCAGCCTGGGTTCATGTGAAGCTGCCACATTCCGGACACACGTGGCCAAACCAATATTTTCAGCTCTCTCATCTCCACAGGACTACAGCAAATCAATGCCAACCAGAGCCAACAGGGAGCATCATCTTCTTGTTTAGTAATATCCCATCCAGTAGACCACAAGGAGGGCAGGTTTCATTCTGTTCCTTGGTTGTGCTAGACTGACATGAAGCAGAATCAATCTCTGACTACTTGGCAGTCAGTGCACTGTCTGAATGCAGGACAAGGAGTTTCTCATCCTTGTACCTGGACGCTTTCATGGCTGCTAAAAGTGTCATCATGATGAGAATTTTTTATTTTATTTATTTATTTTTTTTCCATACAGATCAAATGTTCAGCTAGGTAACTGGATCCAGTTCAGTTTTTACTTATTTTATAAATTCAAGTCTTTTCCTGTGAACTGCTGCACTGGGGGTGGAAATAAACAACAATCAGACCCCAGGTTTGATGCCACATTTTGCTGTCCACATCTTCCCTTTCCTCCTGGTGGTAAAGCAAGCCAAGGAGCTATCTACGAGTGTTACCCCATGAGCTTTCAACAGGTCAGCTTCTCCTATTGTCTTTTTTTTTTTTTTTTTAATTATTGTTATTCTTATCCTGTGATAAATGAAGACACTTATGGTTCTTGACTGTTGCTTTTGATGGGATGAGCAATTACAGGCAACTACCTTGGAGCTGCAGACCTGCCCCAGCTTGTTTTCTATGGAAGTTTAGGATAGGATAGGATAGGACAGGACAGGACAGGACAGGACAGGATAGTTCAGTTGGAAGGGACCTACAAGTCACCGAGTCCAACTCCTTGACCTCTTCAGTCCTAACCAAAAGTTGAAGTATCTTGAAGGCATTATCCAAACGACTCTTGAGCACTGACAGGCATGGGCATCAACCACCTCTCTAGGAAGCCTGTTCCAGTGCTTGACCACCCTCACGGTAAAGAAAAAAAATAGAGAAAAAGGGAGAAAAGAAGAAACAGGAGAAAGAAAACGCTGGACACAGATGCTGGAGGAACTATTCCCTTGATGTTCTCCCAGGCTAAAAGTCTCCTGCCATAGTCACATACCACATGTTTGTACACTCACACCTCCAGTGCCATCTATGTAATTACCAGTTTTAAAATGACGGGCACAATTTTACTCAAATCTTTTCTCGAGTACAGGAATCATTGTGGATCTGGATTTTGTTTCCCTCTTTTGTTTAATATTCAAGCCCTCTTTCCCAGACAGTGGGATATTGCACTATCCCATACCTGATTTTGTTGAAGACTAGCTGGTCCCTTTCATACCTATGGACAATTTACACCAAATACAATTTTTATAGCCCTTAATATCTTCATCTCCTTTCCTCTCCCTTGTCAGTGGCTTCATACATTGGGTATTTTATAGAGAGCATCTCCCATCCAGTACTTCTATTTTGTCAAGCTAATCTTCATAAACAGCCTGATGAAAACTGTTTGCTCCCAGGAGAGGGAGGAACTTCTGTGTGCAAATTTGATAATTAACAGAAATTTATATTCAGTCACAGTTTGATCAGGAACTTGCTGTGTGATCTTTCATGTGTATTGAAATGTTCTGTGCCTTGGTTCTCATGAAGTCAACTGGGTGTTACAGTTCATCCTTTGCCTGTCTGTAAGTAACTTAATAGTAAACCTTTGGGACATAAAATCACCTGCTCATTTGTAAACACCCAGCACAGTGGGTCTTTGGTTGTCATTGTTGTATGAACAGCATTAATCTCAGGTGAGCTATTAAGAAGTTGTTGGTGGAAGTGATTGCCCAAGTCTCAGCACAGCACTTTATCCACAAGTTCCTCCCTTTATTCTTGACAATCTTGCATGAAAAATCAATAGGCATTATTTTCCATTGTGATTTTTTTTTTTTTTTTTTTTTTTTTTTTTAAGTTTTATATACATGCATAGCATTTTCTGCAATAGGGCAGGGAAAATCAAAATGAAGTCCTTAGAAATTGCCCATTCTCTTTGCTTAGGACCCCCCCCAACTCATGCTGCAGCAATTTTTCCAGGCATTGCTCTGCTCCATGTGGTATTTGGTATTGAAAGAAAGATATTAAAAGATGTCTTGTGAAATAAGTATTGAAGAGTAACACAATACTTATGTTACCAAGGAATAGTGCTAATATTTATCTTCAAACTATTCACTGTTCCTGTGTGATGAGCTAGCTTTGACTGTTCAGAGGTCCAATGATCCTGTTAGGTTTTGTGCAGATGCAGCTGTAGAAAAGCTGAGAGTTTTTTTCACTGGACTCTCAGGAGGTATTTCATAGAGGCAGAATTTCCCCTTGGACACTAGATGTTCCCATTGCACTGGGATTCTGGCAGGAAAGGATCACTTTATGGTACAGCTCATCTGTCTTTCAAGGCTGTTTAAGCAGCCAGGATTTCTCCTGTTTGGTCTTAGAAACATAATCAAGGTGTGTGGATTTTCGTCATGTGTCCTTTCTGTAATTGCTGGGGAGAGTGTCATGGAGACTGGCCCTAAAAGGCTATTCTGGCTCACTCAGACACCTGCCAGGACTGCTGCCCACTACTTTCACAAATGCCCCCTACAAATCCTATGAGGTATCCCACTGCCCTACCCATCTTGCCTCAGGGTGGGGAGCAGTGATGCCCAACAGTCTCCTCACTTTCCTTGTTCTCCAATTTCCATTCACCCTTCTCCAAACAGAATCAGAAAATAAAAGAATCACAGAATCATTTAGGTTGAAAAAGACCTTTGAGATCATGAAGTCCGATCATTAACCTGACCTACCAAGTCCCATCACCAAACCATGTCCCTCTGTGTAACATCCATACATCTCTTAAATGCCTCCAAGGATGAGGACACCACCGCTTCCCTGGGCAGCCCTTTCCAATGCTTGATCACCCTCTCCATGAAGAAATTCTTCCTAATATCCTATCTAAAGCTCTCTGGGTGAATCTTGAATCTGTTTCTTCACATCCTGTCACTTGTCACCTGAGAAAAGCGACTGACACCCTCCTCACTACAACCTCCTTTCTGGTGGCTGTAGAGAGCAATGAGGTCTCCTCTCAGGCTCCGTTTTTTCAGACTAAACAACCCCATTTCCTTCAGCTGCTCCTCACAACTCTTGTTTTCCAGCCTCTTCAGCAGCTTTGTTGCTCTTCCTTGCACATGCTCAAGCAGCTCAGTATCCTTCAGGTAGTGAAGGGCCCAAAAATGAACGCACCACGTGGGGTGCAGCCTTACCAGTGCCACATATAGGGCACCTACCTCATCCCTCTGGCCACACTGTTTGTGATGCAGGCCAGGATGCTGGTGGCCTTCTTGGCCACCTGGGCATGCTGCTGGCTCACAGACAGCACCCCAGGGCCTTTTCTGTGGACACCTTCCCAGAGCCTTCCCCAAGCATGTACTACATAGCATTGTTGTGCCTCAGGTGCAGGGCTTGGCCCTTGGCCTTGCTGGGTGCCAGACGATGGCCCTTGGCCCAGAGGCCCAGACCCCTCTGTAGGGTCTTCCTCCCCTGGATCCTAGCAGATCCCACCCAACTTGGTGTTACCTGTAAACTCATTGCGGGTGCACTCAATCACTTCATCCAGGTCACTGACAGAAATATTAAATAAAACAGGTCCAGTACTGAGCCCTGCGGAGCACCACTGGCAACACCCCTCAGACATCATCAAGGATCTTTAGAGGGTCATACACATTTATAAAAGCAGGTCAAAATTCTGTGTAAAATTTCCCCATTTTCTTTAATTTCTTCAGCTGTCCAAGTGGTTCTTGCTTGTTTGGTGTAAAGGCAAATTTGCACTGAAACACTTCAGTTTAAACTGTGGTCTCTTTTATCATTAAAGGCCAATTTTTTAATGCTTTGGGGCCGAACACTGCACATGGATTTGCATGAGCAGACCCTTGCCTCTCTTCGTTAGACTGTGAGGAGCTGCTCTGGGTCTCTGAAAAAAGTTAATTCAGATAAATGGATTAAAAATAAAATAAGATAAAATAAAATAAAATAAAATAAAATAAAATAAAATAAAATAAAATAAAATAAAACCAGTCTTTGACACCAGGGCCAGAGCCTGCCCCTTCCTGGAGAGATAAACGCTGGAAGGTTGTGGAGGGCTCAGGTATTTTGTTCAATGGGAGTCACATTCCTACATAAGTACACAGACCTATTACTATTATGCAGTCGTAAAAATACAAATTAAAGCAGTATGCTGTTTGAATAAAGCATGAAAGAGGTCAGCTCTCAATACAAACTGTTTCAGAAATAATCTTTAGCAAGAACAAAGATTTAAAAAAATATTATAAACCAGGGACTTCTACACCATCCAGCTGTAAAGTTTTGCAGGCTGTATGAACACTGTTCTCAAATCCAGCAACTTTATCTCAAATACCATGTAATTTGATTTTTTTTTTCCTTTACAGAATCACATATGGAATGGCTGAGGTTGGAAGGGACCTCTAGAAATCACTGAGTCACTAGGGTCACCTAGTGCATGCAGTACTGCAACCATGTCCCAGGTCCAAGTACCAGGTTCTAATTTCTGGTGATTAAGTGGGAATATAGATTTTTAATCCATGTACAATTAGAGAAATTGCAGAGAAACTTTGCCTTCAGAACATTACCAACTTCTTTAAGACCATACAAGCAAGTTGGGGCATTAATACCTGTTAGTTAATTAATTTATTCATTTATTTCCCTGTCTTTTCTATAACTCTGAGACCAGTTCAAAGTTAGGAAGCTGGTGGTCCTGTGCTCCTTCTGTAATGAATGAATGGGGAGAATGTCCTTCAAAGAACCTGGAGCAAGTAAGTAGCTCCTTTAAAGCTTAGAGGACTTTCTGCCAGCAAGGCTTGCTGGCTCCTTGCTCTTTGGGGCCAGCCCTGACATTTACAGCTGGAGGAGTTGTACATGCCCCGTGCTTCGGTGGTAAAACCTCCTGCTGAGGGGAACAGCAGGGACTGCAAGTCTAGGCTGCGTGTGGGCACTTCAGTGCCCAGTGCCCCCTGCAGAGCATCTCAGCAGTGAAATCTGGCTGTGTTCCAGCTTGTACTTTGTTAACCTAAAAGAATTAAGTGCAATGGGTGACCTGGGAGCATGTTACCACTGCTCAGCAATCCCTCTCGCTTCAGCATGACACTTAATCAGGCGTTTGAGTCCCTATGCACTTTAAGCATACCCTAAATCTTAAGCACATGTTTAAGTGTTTTGCTGACTAAGGGTCAGATTTAATAACAATGCCTGGCTTTTATATTGCATTTTCCCCAAATGTCACATCATGGGGTTTTCAGATATAATTTCATAAATTGTAGATGGGGAAACAAAAGCACAGGATGGTACAATAGCTTGTGCAGCAGTGTATGGCGGTTTAGTGGCCAAACCCAAAATGAATTCCTTGCTTCCACCCAACTGCTTTAGTCACCATGGTAGGTGAGCTGACAAATCCTAACAACATTTGGGGCAGGGATGCAAAAACTTTTTTCAGAAGGATCCTGGGACATTTTGTCTGCTTAATGCCAGCCACCTAATATTGCTTTGAGATGAGCTACCAGATCAGCTGAGAAGGGATGACTGTTAATTTGTGTATTTATTCTGCTACGTCACTTTTCTAAGCCCAACCCGATCCCAAAGGCCACAACTGAAGGCACCACTGATGGTGTTTTCACATCTGGCTACGTGACTAGGGCAAGGAGTCCTTCCTGTACGCTCCCTCCCCACCGCCTCCCACATCCAGGAGAAGCAGGGCTGGAAACCTGAGCTCCCCACCTGAGGTCAGGGCTCCTCTGGGTGCAGTATGTCTGCATAAGAGATTGCCCCAGGTTTGGAATTAAATAGCAGGAAAGAGAGAAGGGAAAAAATGACAGAGTGCGTGAAAGAAATTACCTGGTGACCCAGCACAGCGGTGCTGAAGGACTTGTCCTGCAGAGCTGTTCTCTGCGTAAGTACACACTGTGGAAGACTGAGAGACCTGGATTTGTCCTTCTTTCTTGATTTCTGCATTTGCAAATGTTTCTGGAAGACTTCAGAAATTTAGGGTCTATTTGCAGGACAGTGCATGGACAGTGCATGGCCATCACTTCACACCTCAGCATTCCTGCACATCACATTTAGCTATTCTTAGTGACCTTCAGAACTGGCTTTAAGGCCCATGGTTGACATGGGACACAATAGGATCTCAATATTACGATTTACTCTTGTATTTATGTTCTTAGCTTGCTAACCAAAGGCTTTTGCTCCCTCCCTCTCATGACTGCAGTTGCCCCAGTAAGTGATTTTCTAGCCTGCTCCTACGTATCTACAGAAACACAAACCTCTGTGGTTTCTGCTCAGGAAATGAGAGCATTCCATCATCCTCTGTGCTAGCCGGGAAATGCAGGCTGGTCAGCTGGGGCAGCATCCCCAGGCGCCTCCTCAGCCTGGGCTGATGGCAGGGCCTGAAACAGCATCCATACAGGCTGCAGTGGAAAAGCCACTTAATGAAGTTTACAGCGTCCTCTGGACGGGCAGCTCAAGCACTCTGCAGCAAATGAAGGGGTTTTGACTTTCTGCCCGTAGCAGGTGGAAAGAATTTGCACTCAGATGTTAGTAACAGATGCCATTCTCCCTTATGATTTTCTTTGCATGCTCAGGAAGGTGTTTTCAGCTAATGTTTGGTATGTTGTCCCCCCGGGAGTCCGGTTACTTTTATTATAATAGGATTTTAATTTTAGCTTCTAATATGAAATTATGCTGGTCTCCAGGTACATGAGAAAATAATTTCCACACCAGCTCTCTTCCATGGCTTCATAACCATGGGCTGCAGCTGGGCAGGATGGGGGAGGTGGGAGGCCAAGAGCAAAGAACAGGGAGCCAGGGGTGACAAAGTGCAAAAGGCAAAAGGAATGGCTGATGGCACTTCAGCATCGCTTTCTGAAACCTCCATCCCTAGGGGCACTAATTCCTGCTCTTAGTAAAAGTTCTCTGTCTTTCCCCTGGCCGAAGGGTCGCTCTGTGCTGGGTTATGCAGTCAGGAGAAAGATCCTTGGTGTTTCAAAGAGTCTACCTAAACCTAGATCTCAGGTGGGATAATGAGACCCTGGGAATCTAAATAGTGTGGAATCAGGCTTCTGCACTAAAGCAGAGGAGCTCAGACTCACAACAAAAATGATAGAGGTTGCAAAACTCTCCTAAAAGAACCAGATCTGATCGACGTTCAGTGCCCATGGCGTTTCAAAGACTTGGCCTCAAAGTCAAAAGGGAGCCCACAAATCTGAAAAATTAATATTTCAGGCTGATGTAATATGCTCACACTAATTCCCAGCTATTATTGCAAATGCAATATACATTTACACTCACTTTTAAATTTCTCGCTCTTGTTAAAAAAATAAAAATCTATGGATTTACTGAAATATTAAAACCACATCAAATGGGTTGAAGCTTGCCATCACTATTGTTTGTACTGGCCAAAAAATCACTTCTGATGCCTTGAATGAATCCGGCAAAGCTACAAAGGATTGTATACACTCAGCTTGATCAGAATAAACATTAAAATAGAGTAAGTCATGGAAATAGTGACAGAGTGCTCAGCAGGACACAAACACAGACAATTCAGTTTCTTTAGAGTAACTAGTACACTACTATCCCTATCATTTTATTTAGTTTTATCTTGATAGTCAGGTATGTGACCTGAAATTAAAATGTACAGCTGTGGCATCAGAACATGTCATAAAAGTAAAAATAAAAATCAGAATCCCTAATTTGAATGATTTTCCTAAAATGTGGTGGCATTTGAGTTTTAGTGCTCTTGTCAGAGGTTTCAGGATCTCTGTCACCCAAAGTTGACGTGTTCAACAGTGATGAAACACAACTCCGTGTTTCTTAGAGTATTTTAAGACTCACTTTCATAACACTGGTTGTTTGGGGTTTTTCTTTTAAGGTAAACAGATATGTTTCAGTAACAGTTTTCAGACGGGGGAATTTGAAACAAAAAGTAGTGATTCAGAAGACGTGTGGTCTCATACTGTAGCCTGAATACTCTGTAATTTCAGAGTTCCTAGGTCTGTAGGTCCATGTGGTTCACGGACACTTTCAGGTCTGTAGACTTGTTTGGTCCTGTCTTCCAGACACTGTTGGGCATTGAGGGTCTTCAGAAATCATCTTGGAAGTTGTATCGTCATTGTACTTTGGAGCAGGCAAACTTTGGAGCCAAATCTATATTTGCCCAGGTTCTTCCAGGTAACCTGGACTAACTCCAGATCTACCCTATGTACTAAGGTCTTTCTCTTCACATCCCTTTCTATTTTATTTTATTTTAAATTCTCAAAGAAAGAAGGGATATCATCTCCCCCTGTGGCATTCTCCAAATGCCACTCCTATCAACCACAGATCTCTGTGGCTGTATTTGACCTGCGTTCTTTATGCATCCCATGAATTTTGATGTATTTAAAGTAACTTGCCTTGACGTGAGCTGGAGCATGCAGCCGAGCCAGAATGTTTCAATCATCTTTGTGGTTTGGAGCTGGCTGGTTTAACATTATAACTGAGGGCGCAATATGGAATCCATTGAAAAGCCCATAATAATGTTGGAGCTAAACAGACAAGGATATCATTATTTTTGTCTGAATGGCAATAAAATAAAATAAAATAAATAATCAAAAAAATGCAAACTCTAACCTAACCTAGTTCAGCTTGAATCAAGGGGAGGCCACTCCCCAGGTGGTTTGCCATCTCGTTCAGCAGGGGGCAGGAGGTGCTGGAGGAAGTTGGCTGGATAAAGGCTGGTACCTCTTTGGCACCTGTGGTCCTGTGCTCCTGTGCATCGCCCACTGCCCCCAGGCAGACCTGCCATCCCTAGCAGTCCCTGCTGAGGGGAGCTGCCTGCAAACCCACCTGCTTCCTCCCTTTGCTCCTTTCAACATCTCTTTTGGTCCACCTGAAGCTACAAAAATGCTTTGACTGTCCAACAGCTGGTTCTCTGTGCCAGTCTGCTCTGCTTCCCAAATGTGCTTACCTGACACCCAACCAGTCTGTGTCTCGGGGAACCATTTGGTGAGAGGGTTCAAGGCACTGAATCTGTGCAGCCCATGAAATAGTTGGTCTTCTTCTCCTTCTGCAGCTCTTAGGCACTGGAGTGGAGCCGGCTGAAGAGCTGACCTGGCTGCAACCTCAGCAAGGGGAAAAAAATGGAAAAAAAAAAAAAAAAAAAGAATATCTTCCCTCCCCATCAAGATCCTGCACATCCTGCGGCCACCTGAGTGTTAGTGCTGGTGTGGGGAAGTTGCTGGCATGGAGAGGGAGGAAAGAAGCATCCCCATAGCCTTAGACCACTTAAACTGTGGTGAAACCTGAGGTTTCAGCTCACACCTCATCTGGCCGTGGAGGGAACACGGGCTACCTCCTCCCTGCAGCCCCAGCCATGTGCTCCCTCCCTCCGCCTCGCGCTGGAGCTCATTGCACTGCCCTGAGGTGAATGGGATCGATGAACTGATCCCACGTGAACCTCCTCATTTTTCTGCCCTAGCCGCCCATTACGCTGATTTACCATGTGGCTGCACAAGTGTTGCGAGGGTGTCAAAACCACACAGCCGGAAAAGGAGAAAGGGGACCATCGCTGCCTGCAGGAGCCGGCAATTTACACCAGATTCGGCATAACGTCGACCCACACCCCCCCTTGCAGGCGTGTGGACTGGAAATGTGTATCAGCTGGCTCAAGCAGTGATGGAATGAGGTTGTTTGACAGCACAGAGCTCAGAGTGAGCAGCAAAGTCAGGCCATGGAGCTAATGTAGTGGGTCCAGTTGCCACCAGCATATCCCCCATGGCTAGGTGTCCCAGATGTGCCAGGCTGACCCAAGTTATTTGTTTCCTAACCTGCGTGCACGGCATCAGCTCAGAACAAGTTGTGACCCGTGGGACAGAGCTTGGTCTTCCTCTCGGTCACCTCTTGCCAACTTCCCGAGGCCAGTCAACACAAGAAATGAGCCGGTGCCCAGTTAGCCTACCCAAATATTTTCTGTCCAGGCTAGTTCCGTTACATTTTTTGGTGTTCGGTCTCACAAGGCTGTGAGCAGAAGGTGTAGAAAACTTCGCCTTGCTCTGTCAGAGGGTGGCCTCCATGCATCGGCCCGTGTTTTACTGGGTGGGAGTCCTCTGTGCTGCTCCCCAGTGCCGAGCTTGCTGGGAATCCAGCTTGGCATCACAACCCTGCTTTGGGTATCTGTTCACATCAAGCTTCACATTTTTATACATCATCTAGCACAGATTTTCTCCAAAACGAATCTCCAAGCTCTGGAATAGGATGCTCATCCCACAGACTGTCTGGGGATACCCAAGACAACTCATCCAGCCTTCACCTCACCTTCAACAACCTTCTGTCTCAGGAGCATTGTGGTAACAAGCTGTGGGCTGGATGGGTACTTCTGGAGGTGGGAGCATTTTGTGTTCAGCTTGCACTGGGCTTGCTGATGCCACAGCCCCTCCTTCAGGTTTCTAACTACGTGGACCAGCACAAGAAAATAGCCTCTGAAGCCCTTGGGAAAGCTGATGGCTGCAAGCAGCCACCACTTCACCCAACCCGGACCTGCTGCTTCCCCATTTGCCCTTGGAGAAGAGAAACAGCTGAGTGGATTGTTCTGGCAGTGCCAGCTGCAGCAAAATAACCATTTCTAGAGACCCGTTGGGATGGGGAAGCTGTTACTGGGGCACATGTGCAATGCACACAACTGGCATATGCATGGAAATTGGGAAGCATTGGCTCCACCACCAAAGCAAATCAAGAAAAGATACAAACCAAAGGACTCCCAGAACAGCCAGCGATGTGACCTTTAATGGCAGAAACACTCTTGACCCTTTCACTGTTTTTCTTTCTGGGCTTTCCCCAAAGAATGAAGCCGGACCCATGGGCAGGAAGACATGAGTGAACTGGCAGCCCCCTTCAGAGCTGCAGCAAGACAAGAACTGGAAGGGTGTGCTAAGAGATTTACTGTGATGCAGCAGGCATTGCATAGGAGACTTTCCACGTCAGCTCTGGATCCCACGAATAACAGCACAGTTCATGGCTGGGATTCCCTATATCAGGACAAGGCTCAACAGGCCTGTGTTATATTCTCAGATTTTCCTCGTCATAGGTAATGACAGACAAATAATTTGGCTTTGCCAGAAATTGGACTGGGCTCTACACTTCTCTGTGCTTCAATTTCCTCATCTGCAAACTGGGGATAATATTACTTCATTATGGCGTGGGGATCATATAGCATTATTACATCTGTAAATCGCTCGCTGATCCATCTGTTCTCAGTACATTACCGGCAACCATATGGCTGTTGGTTGCATTTGCTTCAGCCCCTTGTCTCCCATTCATCTCAGCAAACACTACAGAAATCATCACTCAGGGGTCCCTTTAGAGCCAATGGGGAAGAATAGGAACTTTCAGGGCATGATTCATCTGACCTTGTTTATATGGTTGCTACTGGATGAGGTAAAGTCCATAACTCATCATGCAAATCCCACCCTTGGTATTGCCATGGGAAAGAGTTAGAGCAGATCACCACCACAGGTGACCTGGGTAAAGCTGGAGCAAGGAGACACACACATTTCTGTCTGTGAATGGAGATGGTTTTCATTTTTTCCTAAAAACTTCTCCAGTTCAAGAAAATATGTGATTTAACATATACTGATGATGCTTTTCATCAAGACAGTATTGGTTAGAGACATGTTTGCTCAGACTTTCTGTCTGGTTGCCTCTCTTGATTGAAATTAATATATAATTGAGTAGGTCAAATGTGGTACATTTGATAAAAATTGTTGAGATAAATTAATATTCTTTTCATCCTTTTTTTTTTTTTTTTTTCTGTTTTGTTGAATTTATCTTTTTAGTAGAATTTTTAAAAACATTTTTCTTTCCAAGAAATAACTCTTTTACTACAGTGGCAGAAGTTTGATGCTGACTCTCTAGTGTTATTTCTTTCCAGAATAAAGGAGAAAATGCAATGTCGAATGGAAAAAAATGTTTTTTTTTCATCATTTCAAAAGAAAAATCAAATAAAATTTCATTGAAAATGGTTTTCAACAAAATTAATACTTTAGATTCAGAAAATACTTTGTGAATGGCCTGAACATGACTGAGTAGGGTGGTACTGTAAAATATGTAAAGACACGTGAAGATATGTAAAGTCAGATCTATAACTTTGATCTTTCTTCTAGGTCTTATGCTGTGACACAGTAATTATTTCTCACCATTGACTATACAGAGGCTCATGTAACCATTTCTGACTTAGAATATCAATCCTACCTTCTGCCTAATTGAGGCATAACTGACAGAACTTAAATTTTGTGTTTTGACAAAGATACATTTAATAAAACTATGCATAAAAGCATTTCCGAAATATCAGGAAATAGTTCATTGACATGCATCTTCTCAATCCTTAATTCTGACATAGGGAAAAACAGCCAAAAAGAGCTGATTGGGATGGAGACACATTATACTCAGAGGAACATTTGTACATACTGAGAGAACGGAGTCCTATTGATTTAACCAATATTTTTTATATTGGTTCTGATCTGCCTCTGTGTTGGCATCTTCATAAATAAGGTGAATAGTGCCTGTGCAGCACCTTGTGTGAAGGGACAAATATCTACACCTACACCTGCCTGTCTATCAGTCCTGCCCCTACACACGACTTTCACCAACCTTCTCGTTCTTTTTTTTTTTTTTTTTTAAAAAAAAAAAATAAAAAAAAAATTAATTTTTATTATTTTTTTTAAGTAATTTGTCCCAAGATAATTCCTTATAAGTGTGAATAAAAATATATTTTTCTATGATTTACATGCATTTAAAAAGAGGTGAAAACAAAACAAAACAAAACAAAAAACACAACAGCAGTCACACCCAGAGAGAGAGGAAAAAATCACCCTATTCTCAATGGGTGTTTATTAGCTCAGGTTGTCTCCGCCATTTGCTTTTATGACAAGGTGAAAAATGATGGATTTCAGAAGCTTTGTGCTTTTCCTCCTGCCCCCCCTTCAGCCCAGTGCCCCCCTCTGCTTGGACTCCTTTCCCTAATGGCTCTCTGAAATAATAACCCGTGGGCATTTGCTGCAATAAAGCACAAAGACCTTGTTCCAAATGAGTCCAACTGCAAGAGAGAAGCCAAAACCAACTCAAAATGAGATTTTTCTCACTCTGTGAATTTGCTATACTTGGAACTGGCAAATAATAAATTGAACAGCATGTGGAAAAACATGCAGCCCTAAGGATATAGGAGAATGGCTGGCATTGGGTGGGGCCATAGAACTGTTCCTCCATGGCTTTCAACATAATGTGGCTCCCAGCCCTGGTGTGTGCTTCCTCTCCCTTCGGGTTGCATTTTGCAAGCCTGACTTACCCTAAGAAGTGCTAATCCACCCTGGGAGGAGTGGAAAGGCTTTGGCAAGGAGGTGTAGGGGCTAATCAAGCGGAGAAGGTGTAAAAAATTGTAACCAACAGACTCAGAACAACCTGTTGTCAGTCAGCAGGATGGGCTGAAGTTTGTCTAAGGAAAAATGCTCCCAATATAAAATACATTTTCTTCGAAACAGTAATGCTCTTTAGAAAATGGAAGCTTTGGTGTTTCTCTTAAATTCTCTTAAATGTATTTTCTGTTGGAGAAAATTGAAAGGAATATGATTTATTTATTTATTTATTTATTTATTTTTTTATTTATTTTTTCCTGACTTAAAACTGTGAACTGATGATATTTTCAGTCAAAATCTTGCTTGGAAGGGAAAGGTTTTATTTGATAAGGTGTTTTGAAGCAATATATTTTGGTTTCCACAAACCAAAAATATTACTTTTCGATAGTTCAAAAAAATTCACTTTTTTATCAGTTTGACATTCAGGAGTTAAAGCTTTTCTCAGAGTATTTTTCTTCAATTTTCAGTAGATGTTTTGTATTTCCTTTCTCAGATTAGGAAAAAAAAAAGTCAAAATGTTGGAATTTCCAAACAGCTCCTGCCACTCTGCACCCAGCATGTTGTTGTTTGAGGATCCAATCCAGAAGTGCTCTGCCCAGGCACTTCCTAGAGATTACGGGTGCCTAAATCAGGGCTCTGCATCCTACCCTGAGCCAAGATGTCCAAACCTTAGGCATTATGATGCATTGACACATGAAGGACATGCTCATGTAAATGTAGCCAGAATGGTCTGAGAACCTGCCAGATAGGAAACGGACCAGCTGAGCATGCTTAAATCTGCTTCAATGCAAAGTTAGTTGACTTAGTTCAAGCTGTCAGGCATGGTAGTTTGCAACAATAACCTTCACTGGACGGGTATATAATTCACAGATAGATGAAATAGCTTTTAAAACTGGTGCAGCTAGATTTGCAAGAGTTCTGTGACTATGTCCTAAATCCATATGCAGTTCTGAAATCCCGTGTACTCTTCTGGTTGGTGAAGAACTGACTTTAGTTTCTCGGAAGCAGGTTTATAATTGCAGATTACTGTTCCTTCTGAAATCAGAGAGGTTTTGCCACAGGAAAACAGGCTTTTATTGCTCAACAAAAGTAAGACTTCCAACTGAACACAGAACATACACAAATGTACTGCTTGCAGGCAGTGAAAATGCCCAATCCTACAAAAAGGAATTGTTTTTAAAAAAACCTTCTAAGCCAAAACCATTCCAGTCATGCAACTCCATCACTCCGAAGATCTGCACCCCACAAAATTGCCCTATAAAGAAAGTCAAGCAATTTGCAGAAGCAACTTGGGAGGTTTAGGCACTGATTGATTGTAAACACCTGCTAATATTTTTAGTATTTTTCATTCTATTAATATTCTTTTCTATTTCTCCATCTTTACTTAATTTTTTTCTTCCTTTCTGGCAGCCTCAAAACAGTGATTGAAAAAATAAACACTAGGAAAGTGAGAGAACCTTGAGTAGGCTGTGGAAGATGTTAAAAGCTGCAAAGTAGCCATTTGCTGCATGTAAGAATTTTATTGGTCCCATATAATTCTGATACACTTTTTAAGTCTCACCCACTGGAACCCTAGCTGTTAACAGCAGCTTCCCTGCATGGACAACCAGCAACTAAGAGCTTCCTGCAGATGAGGTTGTGTTGAAGGAAAGTCTGATAGGGTGTTCTAAGGAGATAATGCCATCAACACCACTAATCTTTGAATCCACTTCTAAAAGGTGCTGAAATATGCATCATATCATTCCTTGGGATCACAGGCCAGAACAGTTTCCTTCATGCAGACCAATCCCATCCTATACATGTGTTTAATAAAAGCCTTTCCATAAATTGGTCCTATTCCAGCTCCAAAAATCTAGTGTATAAGCTTGTTTGTCATAATTCTCATTTATCATCCATGTCCATTGTGGTTCCAGAAGGCAGGGATACATATTCTGTCAGCACTGCATGATTTCAAGTGGGCTGGGCTTTAGACCTGTATTCCCATCTCTCTTTAAACCACATCCACTAGGGTAGACCTCATTTCTGCTCTGTTACAGATTTCATTCTGCTGGATGGTGTCTTCAGGCTTTTGATCACCTATTTAAATTTCTTCTTTCTCTCCCATATGAGAGTTCTGTGTCATCAAACCCTACATGAGATTATTATTCAATTTGGGGTTATTATGTTGTGATATTTGAGTATTGCCACAAGAGTCCTTCCTCCCTGGTACACCTTTCTGTTAGTCTGTGGCTGCCCTAGTTTCATTTTGTTCCTGGCTGCTTGCTGCCTTATTGTCTCCAGGAGAAGATGTGTGCTCAAGCTCCTGAATGGCATCACCTTATCAAATTCTGATGCATTGACGCTTTTTGCCTGGTACTTTATCCTTTTCAAAATCAGGCAGCAGTTTCCAGAGCTTGACTCTTGATCCTTCCAAGAGAAAATATTGGATGAATTTAATGTAACCAAGCATTAAACATGACCTGTTTTCCCCTACCTAGCAAGTGTGAGGATCTCAGGTAGGTTCTTCTCCCGCAGCTGAAAGCTCTGCTCCTTGTATGGGGTTTCCTTCTTGGCTTCTGTCAGGTGGCCTTCGTTAGTGGCTCATTCCAAGCACATCACTGCTCCCAGCTACGAAGGATGTATTCATTTCATGACGATACCTGCCAAACCTGTGACTCTTCCTTTAAAGATGAGATCTGTTTCTGTTCACACACAACCTTAAGCTCCTGATAACAAAGGGCAAACTCCAGTAGCACTTTCTATATGAGAGGTGGCCAGTCCTGATATACAAGAGCTTTTTAACTACCTGCTACACCTCTTCCATCTCTTACTGCATTTCTGAAGTCTCAGACAGCCCGTGTCAAAGCACAGACCCAGATGTGACTTTGTGCTCACAACCATCTTCTACAAGCCACCCTCAAAATATTTTTCACGGTAGCAGATTGGATCATCTCCTCTCATTGTGCTGGTGTGTTCAAGGCAGTAACAAGTTTTTAGTCATACTGTTTTGTGGTTGGACTGCACACAACTTTAGTCTCCTTTTATCATGATTTTCTCCAAATTTCTCATTGTGGCTCTGTAATTAACTCATTAAGACTCTCCTCCCCATTTTGACCAGCTTTTGGCTAGGACCTTACTTTACATCATTGACTTGCCCCAGCAAGATCTGAAATCAAGATGGGATATATTGGCTAACTGAAGCCTAATTCTAATGAATTAATTCTGGATCTCTTTGGCAAACTTCACACCAGGCTGCAATGACTGTAGTTTCTTTCAAGAAATAGGATATCCAGGAGGTGCTGTTGGTGAAAATGACACACAGGCTGTTCCACTGCACTGACATATCAGTAAATAGCTTTGTTGTGCATTGCTGTCTCTTTGGTTTGATCCCTAGAGAGTTGTGGCTGTGATAGATTTGGCTTTTTCCAGTACCCTGTACCACTGGCTATGGTCACACTGGTTCCCTCTGTACAGTAGCAGACAGAGGAGTTCACAGAATCATAAAATACCCCAAGTTGGAAGGGACCCATAAGGATCATCAAGTCCAACACCCCAAAATCAATCCTATGTCTGACAGCATTGTCCAAAAGCTTCTTGAACTCTGTTGTAGAAGTGCTCACATCCCTTGGTGCCATGACCACTTCCCTACTCATGCAACTTGAGTTGCTTGCGTGTATTCCTGGCTTGGTTGCCACAGAGTATGATGGAGGGGCCACCATGCATCTGAATTTTATGCAAACACCATAAAATGGGTAGGACTGGAGGCTCCTGTTTATCCCTTGTAAATCTTCAGCTAATTGACTGACACAATAAAAATCTTTGCGATCGTCAAAGTCTTTGATTAGTTCCCCACATGCTCATTTTACCCTTTCTTCCACAGTATCCTAGTCCCAACCACTCCAGGGGACTCTGGGCTAGGCAGATGGCTATTCTGACCCAAGCTGGTCAGTCCCAAGTCCATAGGGCTGGGCACTGCAGTGTGAAAACATTTTAAAGGTTGAGATTCCGGACCAAATCCAGTATGCCACTAACATTTAGCACTGGTTAAAGGCAGAATTTTGATACAGCTCCCTATCTCATCTGTTAATGTTACTAAAGAAAAGATGAAATATTTGGATTATTTTTTTTTTTTTTTCTTTTGGTGACCCTTATCTGCTACACTGATAACAGAGATCGGCTGTGGTTTCATATTTAACAAGGAAATTCCCTTCCATTTCATTCATCTGTGGTCTTTTGAAACTTACCACTTTATTCTACATAGCTTTAAATCACTTTGTTTTCTGTTCTTGACCTTGAGCTGTCATTCCACTTAACTATGTTCAGGAAAGAATAAAGAAGGTCACCATGGGATTTTTGGCAGAGCTCAGGAAGAAAAAAAAAAAAAAAAAAAACTGATTTTTTAAGAGTCCTTTGCATGAGTCAGATTTTCATCTTAAAGAACATAATTGCTCCATTGCTCAATTGTGGCTTGGGGTCTTATTAGCAGAGAAAAAAATGTGCTTCTTCACTAGTCAGCTCTCTTTCAGACTGCAGTGGCCATGCCAACTTCTCAGGGATACATCTGCAAGGGGGAATGTTAATTCCATGGTGCCTGTTTGCTATTAACACCCTGCTCTGATTGTGTACCGTGCTGGATGCTGCAAAGCTGCGTTTATGTCTCTGTGGCGGGGGCAGGAGAGGGAAATAAGGGACAGACACGACTGAGAAGTTTGCCTGGAACAAGTGGAACCGGCACACTGCTCAAACAGGAGCGCTCTCAGTGCTTAGTGGGTACCAGTCAAAGCTGCTGGTCCATACAAAAGCCCTTGAATGTTTAGGTTTGGTCCTGCTGAGAAGCAAAACATGAAAACCAATGGTAAAATGCTGCATCCCTTCATTACTCTTCCATGGCTTATAATGCTTTCTAAGCAAATTATATGCTATGAGAGGTATCAGTTTTGCTCCAGTTTGGTAACTGTAGTGGTGTCTTACTCCGGCCTCAAATAGTGTGTGCCCACATTACTCTCTGGGGGTAACATATTTCCCATAGGCCCTGAGCAGTGCTACATGTCCAGAAGTTGTCTTGGATTTGCTTTCTTAGAGTGCTTCATTTGCCCTCCTCCTGACCCCTTCCTTTCCCATATTACAATTTTTGTACAACTCAGAACACATCATGACATCAGCTTGGGTCAAAACCAACAGATCTTTTTGGTGTGAAATGGAAAAAAATAACAAATGAAAGAAGAAAAAAGAGCAAGTGTTGAAAAAAAATATTGGAGCATTTGCAAAGTGAAATGTTTTGACTAAGAGGCTGGAGACAGGAAGAAACTTGCACGGTATATGCAAAAACAACCCCCAAATTACCTTATCTACACCCCACATCATCAGGTCACTTGGCTAAGACGCAGCAGCACAGCGTATTTCAGTTTGTCCATCCTTCAGGGCAGAGGAGAGGGTCTACCAGAGGCAGAGGTTCATGTCGCAGAGGATCTACCCCAGGACGTTCTTGAATTCTTCGTCTCTTGACTGAATTGAACTTTCTTTCTCCGTCCCAGTGGATATTTAAACATGACACAAAGTGTAATAGTTTTTATAAGGGAGAACCCACGCTCTGTAGATAAGATGTTGTTCCTTGGTAGCAAAATAACAGGATTTTAGATTAATCAAAGGAGTTCTCCACAGCCAAAGCAAATATTTTAGCCACCCAGCTATAAGAGGCTTCATGCTGGAAATCCCTCTTCTGCCCCATTAGGGTTGCATACCCAGGCTCAATTCATCTGCTTATGCACCAGGCTTTGGGGGCATCACAGGAGCCCTGTGGAGCTGCTGTTCCAGGAGATCACAGCACTCTCCCAAGTCATCTCTGCCTTGTGTTAACCTCCCAGATATCCCAGAGCATCACAAGATGCTTAGATGTGGTGTTGGTAACTGTACTGAGGCCTGATATGGAGTGTGGAGTCCAAGGTGGAGTTCAGTACTTAAAGACAGAAGTTCAGGGTGTCCAGATACAGGTGTACAGCACTGAGGGCAATCTGAGACATCCACACATGGCAGGGTTGTGCTGCTCTCTAGAGGCAGTGGGAGAGCCTCTCAGGTGGGCACCAGATGCCTGTGCTCAAACAAACAACCTATCTACACCATGTTGGCCAGCCAACTCTTCTGTGGCCCTTAGATCTTTTCCAAACCTTCAGCAACTATGGCTGTACCACCAGCTATATGAACCAACTCAGGTCAAGGCAAATGTTTTGTTTCACTGAAATAATTTTTACTTTAATCTTCTGAAACCTAGAACAAAATCACCAGAGTCAAAATGATCTTCTCAGCCAGCACACAACTGTGGCTTGTAAAGGTATTCCTTGCCCCACAGAAAAAACAATCTACATAAAGAAGGTAGAGCTAGTAAGTCTGTTTTATAAGTGGGGAGAAGAGATTGTTTTTATCATTGTGTGTGTGGATCTGTATGATCTGGAAAGAGGCAGTATAAATAGTAAGTGATATAAGGCTGATATCCACAAAAAAAATCTTTAGCAGAGCAACATTTCCTAATCTCCATATTCTCACCCCAGCACTTTGATCGTAAAACCATCTTCCCTTTTACTCTTGTCTAATTCTGACAGATTTTACCAGTGTATGTTTAGTAACCCGAGTAAATCACACTTTCACAGAGGTGAAAATGCTTTTTAGTAATTTCTATGACTATAAGTTCTGTCCTAGGGGAAAATACATTGTACTGAAGTGAAGCAGCTAGAGTGGTTTTGTTTATGTCACCTTTGTTAACAGGACCCTCATTATTCCGTAGCACGCTATGTTGATGTGAGTGATCGATTTTAGACCTTATGGATGGCAGCTCTCCCTTCCCCTCCCCCTGTACAAACATCTCCCTTTCCAGACGTGCAAGGATGCCAAGTTCACTCCCTTCTGTAGACAGCTGGACTTGCCAATTTCGCTGTCATTGCGCTTTCTGGTCCCAAAGGTCATGGTTTTCAAACAAGGGCGGGCGAGCAGATCTGGATGATGGAAGAGCCAAGCCAACTCGTCACTCCGGCCTGGAGTCAACCAGATGGAATATTTCTGGAGGTGTAGAAGTGGCTGGGTCATCGCCCTGCCAAGTCTTACCCACTACTGAGGGCCAGGATAGAGTGAGAGGAATGGTCAGCCTTGTGCAGGGGGGCAAGATGGAGCTGCAGCACCACTTCAAACAGCAGCATCCACCTCTTGGTCCGCATCTGCCCCAGACTGGGCTCACCAGGACAGAGGGGTGAGGGAGCACATCTCTGTTCCTCTGAAATGAGAGCTGGAGACCAGCGGGGTATCTAAGGGCATCTGCAGTGGCTCTGCACACCTGTGATTTCCCAGCTGAGTTGTACCAAGGATGTCTATATTGCCTTGGCTGGGAGCTCAGACACCCAACACTCACAGATGCCTGCATGGAGGCACCTAGATTTATGTATTGTGTTGTATGAGTTGGATCCCAGCTCTCCTGACACCACCTGCTATAATGGGGGGAGGCCGAGTCTCCCTTTGTACCTCCTGTGCTTCTTTTCCTTACAGGGTTTCTTTATTTTAAAAGGAGGCACCAGAACCAAACAGAAAATGGCACAGGATGACATTTCAAGTAGGCAAAGCAGTACGGATGCTGCATGCTGCTGCTGGGGACAGACCTTCAGGCTGTCAATCCCAGCTGTGTAAACTGTGACTAGTAGGATATTTGCAACCTCTTGAAGCACATGCTCATCTCTTTCTAGGTGTATCCACTCACCCCTTTGCATCCTTGTCCTTCAGCTCAGCAGTAGGGCCAAAGCTGATATCCAATTAATCTTTTTTTTTTTTTTTTATTATTATTATTATTTTTATTTATTTATTTTTATTTTTATTTTTAATGTGGTTTGTTTTTTGTCAGATGGAGCAGACACAAACCTGTTCTCAGTTCTCAAAATTCCCATGGCATCTCCTATCCAAGAAGCCTACAGACCTGGGAGCCTTGAGTTTCAGCACTGGATAAGAGCATGTGCATTCAGGCTCCCAGGGCTGATGTATTTAGAAGACATGGAAAACCTCACTTTATCAGAGTTTTGTAGGAAAACTCGTGCCTACCACCAACACCTGAAGTCCAGGGTGGAGAGCAGAGCACTGTGAACCCTGCTGCTCCCGGGAGTAAATGGAGACGGATAAAAAAGGAGGGAGGAGTGTTCGGTTCTTTTTTTATCTCTCCGTTGTCCCACTTTCTCTTATCTCCAGGCCCTGTTTGTTTTTCCTAGGTGCATGCAGGTAGCTCCTCCAGCTTGTCATTTTTCCCACTGGGCTGTGCATGGAAAATGTAAGCACTCTGCAAAAAGGAAGCAAGAGAGGAGCTTATCTCTGCCTCGTAAAAGCTTTTTTCAACAGTCCATTGTACTTGCGTGATGTGATTGATTGAGGCCTCCATCCGGCTCTCAGGGATGCTTTTCCTTTGGTTTCAGAGGTCCTGAAGGAGGTCTCAGCTCCTCAGCTGAGGCAGGACCAGGGCCACAAGTACAGCAGCGCAAGGCAAGAGAAGGTTTTGACTTATCTACAGTTCAAAAAGTTGGATGTGATGAAAGCTCATGGTCGTAGGAAGCAGATCAGCAACTGTCAGAGCTGTTTGAAGGGGCATGTCCACAATGAAGAGGCTACTCCAACTGGACAAATAACATAGTTAATCCAGAGCAAGTACATTGAGTGGATACATTTAGACCATTATTATTATTGTTATTTTTATTCGATTAATTTGGTCTCCTACAAATTTGCAGAAAATCACAACTAAGGTGGTCACCATTTGATTGTTTCCCCCATTTTTTTTTTTTTTTAATTTTCAATTTTATTTTTTGTAGGGACATTTTTGACCCAGATAAAACTTCTACTTGAAAAACTCCAAAGCTGCTGAAGAAATGACAGTGAAACTTAATGTGATATCTTCCTCCCTCCCTTCCATTCTTCCTACACGCCACTTCCACTATTATGAAAACTATTATAGTTTATTTATTTATTTATTTATTTATTTTTCTTCTTGGTCTGTTTTTCCTTACTGAAATCTCATCAGTCCTTGTAGGATTCTAGTTTGAGCTGTGCTGGCTAACCTGGGCATCGACCTGCTTACAGGAAGGAGGGTGTTCATCCTGATAGAGCCAGAGGATGCTTTCTGTTTCTCGAGATGTGACTGAGGTCAAGCCTTGGGGATCTGAGCCCCTGTCCCAGCACAGATCAGATATGCAGGCTGGGATTGAAAATCCTGAGTGTATGCAGTAAGGTGTCCCCTGGGTGGAGTAGGGAGGGCAGCCCCCTAGCCCACCTTGCACCTTTTGTCATGCCACATATTTCATCAACATGGCCAGAAGGGGCCACATTTGAGCTGAGAGCAGCTACAGAGAGAAACACTATTCCCAGTAAAAGTGCAAGCAGTAGAAAGCCTGAGACCCACAGAAGAGCAGCATTTATCTGGCTTTTCAGGGTCATTGGATAAGCTGACAAGCTGTGTGCTTTTCTGAGTGCTTTACTCCAATTTCCCCTCTCTCTCCCCAGCCCAAGGAGTGCTTCCACGTCACTGCCTCTCCCCTGGGCTGTAATGAGCTATGATGAAAAGCCAGCAGTATCTCTGCACCAGAGCTACCTTCCGTTTGCACACAAGCAAGGCTGTGGTGAAGAGCCATGTCCTCACCCCAGCAACTATTTACTCTGTCCTCCTCATCAGATTAACCTTTCCATGCCACAGGCAAGTGCTTTCCCCTTGAGCTCTGATGTCCCCCCTTTCTCCAGATGCCAAGCTGTCACCCAGCCTGCATTACCAATGCTGGGCAGCAGTTGTGCAACATAGAATGGAGACACAACCTTCATTAGGCTCTTCTCTAGGGCACAGACACCTCTGGGAATCCAGGTGCAGGTATTCTGCTCTGTGCTCACTCCACCCCTTTAACAGAGACAGGAAAATGCAAAGGGCTGCTTAATAATGCTGCATTTTAGGGCTCCTCCAAGTGATGCCAGGTGGGAAGGGGGTCCTAACACCCAGCTGGTCCCATTTCCCCAAGTTCCTGGCTTACTGGATTGTCTATGACTTCAGTCTGCTCATGAAATCTCAGTGCTTGTGATCAAATGGGTTGTTCTCAGGGAAAGATTCTCATTACCTAGTAAGTAATTGTTGTGCTCTGATATTGGCCTGGTAGAAATGAGCTGAAGGACTCTGTTTCAAGAGCAATATTTTCCCCTTTTTCTACATATACCCACCAATGAAATTCTCCTAATGCAATGCACTTGTTGGCTTGTATCTACATTTATAGGAGAAAAGAAGAGGAGTAGGCAGAAGGCTTGAATGGAAGAGGGTAGAAGGTAAGGTCTGGGCAGCACTGGTTCCTCTGGGTGAAGTCTGCCGAGTGGGTGAGCAGGACCTGGGCAGTAGGAGGCACGAGGTGCAGCATCCTTGATAAAGACAAACTCTGCAATGGGGTCAGTTGAGGCTGGTTGGAAGTAGTAAAGAGAATGAGGTTCCTTAAGGAGGATGGGAAGATGGGTCAGGGTGAGGAACCAGAATAAGGAAGGAGGTTGGCTGAAGCAGTGAAAGAAGCAGCTTACTCCCAGGCACCTGTGTGAGACTAAAGCTCAGTAAAAGACAGTGATTAAACTCCATTTCTCTTTGGGACCCAGGAAGGAGAGCACTCAAACACAGAACAGGAAGAAAAATCAGCCAGTTCTCAGCTTCCCCAGTGCCAAGCAGTTTGGCACTAAGCAGCTTTTTGCTGTGTGGTGTCTGGCAGTGCTGGGTCTTATTTTCAACAAGCCCTGTTAAAGGATTACAAGAGCCTAGTTAAAATAATGCCCTTCGAGCTTATTCATTATTGGAAAGAAAACAAGAAAAAAACAGAAAGGGTTCTATCTTCCACAGTGTTATTGCTTGTAGTGCTTTGAAAGAAGAAAAAAAGAGCAAAACTGGCAAGTATGAGAGAAATATATAAACACACACACACTTGTCTGCAAATATAAAGCAACTTTTGTTTCATTTCTGGTTTATAGCTCTCCAAAATAAATCAACAGCTTCCCCCTCTTCCCCCCAACCCCCCATTTTTAATCTAATTACTGCTATTTTGCCATTGCATTAAAAATTTTACCTCTAAGAAATAATCAATTAGAAAATAAAAGAAAAGAGAAGAAAAGGAAGAAATTCCAAAAGATGGATGCTATTTTTACCCTTTTAATAGAGTTTATAAACCTTAATTTTAAAGCCAAGGAGTTTCACGTCAGCCGGAACAACAACAACAAAATGTTAAATTGTAAATATTGTTTGCCGCAAGTGGTCAAGTTTTCCAAATAAAACAGCCTTGTGTGGAAGGCTGGATGGCTCAATGGAGAGCTAATGGGGTAGGGAGCCTTTCCCCTTCAGGCTGCCAAGATGAACCTCATCCAAACTGGGACAACTGGGTCAACAGCAAACATGGAATGTCCAAATTCAGATGTCCAGAGACCCCAGACCCTGCTGAGGTCTCCTGTGCTTTTCAGGAAGGTAAGATGCACTTTGTGCCTTTTGCAGATGGTGAAAACGAGGACCTCGAGTGAAGGGAACTGAAGAGGTTCTCCAGGAAGCCACCTCAAGGCAGCACAGATCAGAGGACTTTGGCCACATCAAGAGTTTCAGTTTTGTTCCATCACCCTTCATTTCTAGAGCAGGGTAGCATCATGCCAGGCTTCCTATCTGCTATGAATCAGCATCCATGTATCTGGTATATTGGGCCTGTAATGGAAAGGCTCTCCTGGTGTTAATGTAGTGCATGCAGGAGCAATGATGGGTTTGGGGGAGTGCTATGATGATCTGCGATGAGGAGGCCTCCTCTGAGCAAGGAGTCTACTAGAGGATTTATCATTAGCAGATGCAATTCCAAGGGCTCCCTTCCTCCCCAGGACCCAGTCAGGTAGCTGGCAAACATGACACTGATCAACTGCTTCTGGTGTATGGAGTCTCTGAGCTGGAAAGGCAGGAGCAGGGAGCATGAAGGATGGCTTGGTGAGAGATTCATACCTGGTGGGCTGGGAGGAAGTAGGAAACAGAGACAGTGACTGGCGTTTCACTTACCAGCTACTGGAATGATTCCTCCCCAAATCCGTGTCTGACCATAGAAATTGCCATGCTGGAGCAACCCCAACACCCACCTTTCCTAGGACGTCAGCTAATTCTTTTAGGGAGGAATATAACAACAGGGCAGGCATGCAGGTCCCATTTCCAGAATGTCTCAGCTCCCAGTAAGTCATGGCCAGAGGCAATATCTTTGTTCAAGAGCTGTAGGTAAAGCTACTTTTTGAATCATAGTGGCTATAAGCATCCATGGATTCTTGTGGCAAGGAGTTTCAAAGTTTAAGTACTGGATGAGCCACATGCTGATTTAATTTGATCCTCTCTAGTTTTCACATTGGAGGAAACTGGTAACAGTTGCTTTTTGCTTTTTACCCCTCATAATTTTATAGCCTGCTGTCTTCTCCCTTCAATCCATCCTGAATAGTCCTATTCTTTTTAATGATTCCTCACAAGAACAACATTCCTTCCTTTTGGTATCCCATGATGCTTTTATCTCATAGGATATTTTAATCTAGTTTATGGAGTTTTTCAGAACTTGTTCAGCTTTATGGCCTGCAGTGAACAGAAATACTTAGCATAAATGTGTTAGTCTGAGGCTGACAGGGATGGAGATGCTTTCTTCAGCAAAGTGGCCTGTTCCAGTGTGTGTGCATCACACAGTCACACCTGCCCTGGTATCTGTTCTCATCAAGGTCAGCATCCCGCTGTAATCATATGAAGAGAAGAGGCACAAAAGCTTACACTTTAATTCAGTTATGGTTACTATATTATTTGCTGTACACAAACCTGAATCCACTGGAAGCAGGAATTCTGCCATGAAAATAGAACCAAGGCTTCTGGTTCTGAGGACATGGCATGGAAATAAATTTTTGTTATTAAACTCCTCTCCCTCAGGGAAAGGACAGCCCCATCCCATCTGCTTTTTGGGTTCAGCCCCTGGAACATTCAAACTCCTAAAGAGAATCCAGGAATGGCTTGGGAAGGTGATAGTTGACCAAGACTGAAGCTGTGCCAGGGATTGTTCTAACAGTTTACTCATATGTACATGGAGTTGAGTGCTTGGGAACAGTCCTTGGCACAATCAATTTATGAAAATTGGTGCAACCAGCCAGCCTTGCGACTGAAGAAGGAGAAGACCAGCTCTCATTTCTGCACGTCTTCAGTTCCATCAAGTTTCGTTTGGTTGATATGAGAAGCACAACTCTCCTTTCATCAGCGTTCCCCACTGCTAGATCTGTGAGTCCTTAGTGAATGGGCAAAGGTCTAACTATGCCCCAAATCTCTGATATATCTCTGAGATATAATCAGGTGCAGCCAGCCAATGAAGATTTTAATCTGCTCATCACTTATAGCTCATTTCCTTCTTCAGCTTTTTGGCTGCAGAACGGTTCTCTTGACATGTAGAGGTTAGCTTCTAACTTTTATGGGTACCTGTATATGTTGAATTTCCTGTGGGCCCTAGAAAATTCACTCATTTTCATTCTTATTGCATATCTTCCTAAATTCCTGAGACCACACCTTCTGTCTCCTCACCTCACTAGAATATGCCAAATCAGAATTCCTTATCTAAAGAATAGACTAAAGTGTGAAAAGCTCTTTTTCTCCTCCCTTTTGCCCAATGTGGGGTAGCAGTGGGAAGATGGAGGCCATAGCATGGAAGGAGATGGAGTCTCATTGTCACAAAGAATGAAGTTCACCAGGCATATGCAGACCACATCTGAAACAGCAGTTTGATCCTTTTTATTGCGCAGAGTGGAAGAAAGCAGTCCTTTTGCCAAGCAGTATATAGCGTCTGTTAAATTTATAATCAACAGCATATTGTTTACCAAAAGACATTTCAGTTTCTTGCAGTTAAAGGAGAAAATTCTGCAGGCCAAACAAAGTGTTGTATAAGGGAAGGACAACATTTCTGAAATGAGAGTCTTTGACATAGTGTCAAATAACTGCTCTTCGCATTCAACAGACATACAGAGTTAATGTCTGTCTGCAAGTAGGGCTGAGAAATGAGCAAGTTCCTGAGATCCTGAACTCCAAAACATCAGGGTGGCTGTGTCCAGTAATCTTGATCTAGCAGCTTCTCTGCATGGTGGAAACATGACTGTCACCAAGGATTGGACCAATTCCAAACCCCTCTGCAATTAGCTCAAAGGGATCCATTAGGTCCATTCTTTCCAAGATTTTTTTTTTTCCCCATCAAGATCCTTAGAATGAAAAGCTGGGAAGGATGTTTCTGAAATCAGAACTCAGTGTGCAAAAACTCCTGAAGTCTAGCCTTGTCAAGAATAAAAATAATAAAAGTAAATAGATTTTAAAAACCAATGATGGGACAAAAGCAGAGGGAATTTGATTTTTGAAATACGGCAGAGGAAAAAGCGTATAGAAAGTGGAAAATGCTTATAAAAACCTCAGTTTCAGTGGACATGTGGGTGGTGTGACGTGGATGGCTCTGTAGTCTTTTTCAGACAGCAAAATTTATACTCAAGGTTTTCCCTTGATCCTTGTTCCAACAAAGCATTTCTAAGCATGTGCGTAACTTTGCGAGAGCATCGACATTCCCATAGAAATCAGTGGTACCATGTGTTCCAAGATAAGCATGTGTTTAAGTACTTCAAACGTTCAGGCTTCAAAGCAGATCAGAGACAACAAAGAAAGCAAGAAATAAACACAATTGCTCACTCCTGAAAAGAAGTTTTGAAATATTTTCTGTCTTTTTGTTCTTTTTTCTTTTCTGAGAAAATCTCAACTCTTGGAGTCTGGCGATTTGGGGAAAACCTCAGATTTCATTGGAAGCCAAGAGCCTACTCCTAGCTCATGTAATTGCCAAGAAAGTCTCAAAAAGTCCACCATCAAAGTCCCTAGTCTTGACTTTCTCTTGAGGAAAATGTTACGGTTTTAGAGACAATCTTGTGACTTTTAAACATGGGAGGGGTAAAAGAATGTAACTGCAGAACACAGAAAGTGCAGTTGCAGCTTTGCATAAGAACTGCACAATGTTTCTTCTTGTTGAGGCAAGGAAGGAATGGGAGAGATGGAAGAGAGAACAGGAACTCCAGTTTTTAGCAGCATGGACCTGCCAGAGTCAGATATTTGGTCTAATAGCTAAATTATGCCAGTCATCATCATAATGCTTAGGGTTAAAGTCTTTTTTAGGGATATATATTGATCTTTTGGGATAAATGCAAAAGAAATCCATTCAATTTCTTTACAGAAGAAAGTATGTGAAATTATGAGAGCCCAAATCACAGGCTTCTTGTTAAACTAGAAGTTTAACAGCTATGGTAGTGTTAAACAGCCTACCATGGTAGGGTTTGTTTGGGTCTAGTGTAAATACAGTGATTTGAGCTCTCATAATTTAACAAAAGCACTTGAAAAAAAATGCTATATTTTTTATTTTATTTTATTTTATTTTATTTTATTTTATTTATTTATTTATTTTTTCTACCTAGAGACTACTTTGATCTATGACAAAAGAACCTTTTTGTGGTTGTATTCTGGGAAATGGAATATTAGTTGCAGTTGCTGTAAATTGACAGATCTCATCCTTACAGTACCTGTTGTGAACAGGATGCTCCAATTCCTAAATACTGAATAATTTCTCAGTACAAAAAATGCCAGCGTTGGCACTGGCAGTGGGTTCTAGTATCCAGGAAGGAAAACAGTGGCTTCTTCTTCAGGGAGGAAATAATGGTGAGGCTCACGGAACATGAAATAATCCAAAAGTTTATAAAAGACTTAAAACAGCAGGACAAAGAGCCTCAAGTTTTGCAGAAAGAAAAACAGTAACAATGAGAGCCAGCTAAGAAGAACCAAGAAAAGAAAAAAAACTTGTCTCTAGCGTGTAGATTACAGAAGCTTGAAAATAATATTAATTAAAAAAAAATAATAATAACAAAAGCATTTCTGCTAATATCTGGTATTATTCAGAAAACTGGCCAGCAATGGAAGACACTCTTTTTCCCCTTACAAAAAATGTAAAATTTGCCAAGATTGACCAGCTGTGTCTAGTGTGTCGATGAAAAAACTCACCCAATTTGGAAAGAGGCATCTATATAAACTGGAAAAAGTTAGATGGAAAGGTTTCATCCAAAGACTTGGAGGAACAAAGGTTAATTGCAGTGTCTTATTTAGGCCTGAGCATAGGAGTCAATCCTGAGAGAACACCAGCAACCCAATATTTAATAAACATGACAGAGCAGATAAGTATCAATATTGGCTTAAATGTGGCAAACTTTGGAACAGGCAGAAAACTCGTGCAGCCACAAAAGTGAACCTCCTGATTTATCACTAGTGGAGATAGCCACTGGGGAACATGTACTACTCCAAAAGTGGGAAAAACTGAGTCTGAACGTTAGACGGCTGCAATACGAGATAGCCCGGAGAGGTGGTGAGCTCATAATCAGTCTGGGGCTGCAGATGGCTAATAACCTTGTGATCGGTGCCCAGAAAAGCTGTGGAAATTCCTTTCAGAGATGTGGTCCATTTGAAGCCAATGATTTGTAGGCAATCACTTTGCAGTACATAAGTGTTCTTGCTGCCAGAAGCAGAAACTGTTACACCAGGCCTGTGGAGGGATGGTTGTCCAGGAAAACTGGGAAGTGCCTGAGGTCTGTTCTGAGACTTCAGATTTTGGATTTTTAACTGTTAAAATCCTGTCTCCAACCTGGTGGCTGGCACTGATTTTGTGAGCACAAGTTTAGGTGCTTCCCCTGAGTGAGCCAAGGCCAGATACTTGAAGGAACCTGATGTGTTTGTACTGAAATGAGTGAGGAAATGAGTGCTTAGCTATCAGTTTCAAGAACCAAAAGGAGTTTTTCAGCCAGGAGAGCTGGTAGAGGTGAACTGGAAATGTCTGTGAACAACTTCTGGTGTGCATCCATAGCCCTGAGATCCTGATTGATACCACCTAAATTTCCTTTCCTAAGACATTTAACTTAATATCATGTAAACATGAATTTAAGATTAGGTAAAATGAACCTAGGACTAATTAATTTTCACAACCCACCTCCTTCTGGAGAACATGAGCAGCCTCAGTCTACACTGAAATGTACCAAGGCACAAAGAAATAGCACGACTTGATCCAGCTCATACTGGGACTCATTGCATGTAGAGGTCACCCCAGCCTTGGGTTTCTCACCTGTGCTACCATATGAACACCTGGTCTCCTCTCCCCTCTGAAACACTCAGGTGTATACAGAAAGGAAAGAAAATAGCTGTGGTTGAGCTCAGGGATTTTAGATACAAAACCCCAAGTTCTGCTCTGAGAGGCGTAAATCCCAGGAAACTTGTGCAGTTCCTTAAGGTTCATACCAAAGCTATTCAGACCAGAATCTGACTCCCACGGGCACTTTTCAGCCTTCTTATTACTGCATATAATTTCCACTTGAAAATAAATAGTCTCACCCATTTCAGGAGGCTCAGGTCGCACAGGTCCTGCAGCAAGGATCCCACTCCTCTCCTCCTGATGCCACAAAGAGATTAAAGCAAGGCTGCCGGCTGAATGCACCGGCATCACTCTGCCCATAATGGGGAGATTTACAGCTCTCATTACATACCAGAGGAGTTAAAGGCCGTGCACCTCATCAGGACCTGTTCCCAATTTATGGCTGCCGCCCACCAGCCCCACTAATGATCCCAGATAATCGCTCCTTGAACGTTCCCAGTCACCTTGACTTACTGCTCTCTCCCCATGAGTCATGCTATGAGTCTACAACATGGTATGTGGAAAAAAAAAAAAATGCTTTCTTGCATCTGGCTTTAATTACCTTCATTTTTAATTAAGTTCTGTGGTTTTAATATCAATAGCCCTGGCCTGGAAAGAGTTGCTTTGCTCATATGTTTGTTCTTCATACAGGCAAATGTTGCAGGTCACTTATCCCATCCCGTCCCCTGTAACCTCTGAGAGTTTTATCAGATACTGTGACATTTAACCAGCCCTCCCAGAGGGCGCAGATCATATAGACTAGGCTGGGCAGTTCAGCATTTTCTTATTCAACTTGAATCAACTGCAAAGTCCTCTTTCTCTGGCTTTCGATTTCATTGCTCCTGAATCCAAAAATATCAATATCAAAAAATCTAAAGGTCTTGTCAAGGGATTTGAGGGATGAGAGATGAGGGGGATTTTGGCTGTAATAAGTAAGCTCCTGAAGGCAGGACCATATTTTGGAGTGTATGTATATATATATACACACACCACTAGTACCTTGTCCCATGGCAAAGAATCAATCAACATAAATAAAAAGACGGGGAAATTAAAACCTGATAAAAGGAAATGCTTTTCCACACACTACGAAAGCAGACCATGGAGAGCACTAAGACAGGAATGTAACAAGACTCAAAGACTGGATTTTCACCTGGCTAGAAAAAAACAAACAGGCAGTTCATCACTTCTATGAATGGATTAAAAAGTTTTATTAAACTCTAAATTTGAGGAAATCTGTATCTATGAGAGACCTGGGACAAGCTGTAGCAGGTCACAGATTTTTTTCCAGCCTTCTCTGTAAGAGCTGGCATGGCTCACAGTATGAGGGAGAGCATGCCAGCACCAGACTCGTGTCCCTGCATAGTTTGTTTTCAACAGGGACAATAAAACAGAGTAGACATGCTAAAGCTGGGCTCTTAAAGTGTAAAGAACTGTCTGAGCTATGGCTGAGGACTTACACAGTACCCTGAAAGTTATGGTAACATTATCTTTCATTATACTGCAGTGCAAAGATAGGGTTCTGTGAGCTCAGGGGACAATCTTGTTTTAGGATTCTGGTGGCCACGCCTCTGAAGAGAGATCTGCAAAGGGAATGTATCTATCCTAAAATTATCTGCTTAGCTCTGCACAATGTACATTTTAAAGTTGTGATAGATCTTAATTGCCCTGACCCTCTACACACACTCCCTCCATCCATTAGCCAGGATCTGTATAGAAGCTCAGACTGTGGCTCCTTGTCAGCCTGATCTGTGGTGGATATCCCAGATGTGGCTGGTAAAAGTAAATAACAGTCCTTGGTGTACCTTGACAACACGCACACAAAAAATAGGTAACATCCTTCCATTGCACTGCTGTTCAGGTGGCCTGGAAACTGGGACACATTGGAAGGGTTGTGGTTTAACCTGGTAGACAGCTGAACACCACACAGCTGTTCACTCATACCCCCCACAGTGAGATGGGGGAGAGAACTGGAAAGAAAAGTGCAAGATCTTGTGGGTTGAGATAAGGACAGTTTTAATAAGAAAGAAAGAGAGAAAGAGAGAGAGAGAGAGAAAAGAAAGAGAAAGAAAGAAAGAAAGAAAGAAAGAAAGAAAGAAAGAAAGAAAGAAAGAAAGAAAGAAAGAAAGAAAGAAAGAAAAAGAAAGAAAGAAGAAAGAAAGAAAGAAAAACAACATAATAGGAACAACAACAGGAGAATAAATAAAGCAATCGATGCACAGTGCAATTGCTCACCACCTGCTGACCACTTGCTGATCAGCCAGTCCCCAAGTAACAACAGCCCCCCAGGCCAAATTCCCTTCAGTTTTATTGCTCAGTTTGTCATATGGTATGGGGCATCTCTTTGGCTAGTTGGTGTCACCTGTCCTGGCTGTGTCCCCTCCCAGCTTCTTGTGTACCCTCAGCCTCCCTACTGGTAGGGCAGCATGAGGAGCTGAAATGTCCTCATTATCCTCCTAAATCCAAAGCACAGCGCTGTGCCAGCCCCAAGGAAGAAAACAAACTCTATTCCAGCCGAAACCAGGACAGGGAGCAAAAGAAAGCATCACAGCGCACATAGCCCAGCTGGCCAGCTTGGTCCAGGCATCTTCAGCAGGACTGGCACCACTGAAGCTGAAGCAGAGCTCTGTAATTTGGGGGATGCCAAATCTGCTGCTGGTACCCAGCTACGGCAAAGTGCACGAACATGACTGTGCTGAGGGAAACAGGGCACCACTCAAGGAATTGTCATCAGTTTATCACATTATTATTTCATTTAACAGGTTGCTTGTTGGTGCTATACCTTGAAGCTAGAGCCAAGATGGGCTCCTAATAATCTAAAATCCTCTACAAATGCCTGAACATGTTGCTGCCTTGTTTCACTTGGAGAAGAGAAGAACAGGCTCAGGATACCAGGGATTAAATAAATGTCATGGTCATATCACTCCACCCAAATGAAAGAGCAGGCACTACTAATGGGGTTACACTATTTCAGGGGCCCATATTCACACCTCTGGGTGATGTAGATGCCGTTAGTGCAGGGGTCTCTCAAAAACTGCAGGCAATGAAGTGTCAACATGCTAAAGGGACTGATCATTTTAATGGAAATAGCTACAGCTTTGGGACTATGAACAATGTGGAATACCAGGAAAAAAGGGTGAAATATTTGGAAAGAAGAAGGGAGATGCTGGGGTATGATACATGGAGGAGTGGTTGAGAAAACCTCCCTGAACTTACAAATAAGTGTAACATGGGGGAGAACATAAAATTAGGGTAAGCCCAGAATACTCTGGAGCTCAGACAGCAAGCAAGCAGAAGATATCTTTGAGAAAATATCTCTAGAAAATCACTGAAATCGTTCAGCAGCCAATGCCAAGACACTGCTGCCCAAAACGCCTGGGGGAAATTCCAGGGCACAACGGCTGCTTTCGGGTTCCCCGGGCAGGCGGCAGCAGTCCATTTTCCCAGCAGAGGTCAGCCTTTCCCAAGGATTTGCCATGGGTCGCCCACCGCCTCCAAGGGAAGGCACCGCACCGAGCAGTGCCGGGGTGGGTAAGAGCAGGGAACAACGAAGGAAGAGCTCATTTCAAGGCGAACTCACCTGGGTAAGGTGACAAACTACTGACCCAATGTTCCCAAGATGTGGGAATTAGCACTTCCTTGGAGCGAGCTCAGGGAAGAGATGGGAACAACGTGCTCAGAAAAATGCCCAACGTTCATGATTTCTTTCAGCAAAATCTACTTGCTCTTGTATGCATGATGAAAATCCTCTCCCCTCCATCTATGCTCTGGCATAGATCTGGAAAAGACTTATTGTGACAGCAAGGATGGGTCTTAAGAAGCTGTAACAAAGCAATCCTACGTAACGGTTGCAGTTACTATGTCTGAATTAAGCACCGACCCCAGGGAAATGTCCGAGTTCCCTCGTCCTCCAGCTGTGAAAACACAGGGCCCTTTCACCTGCACCATCAGGTAACACCTTTACCCTGTCCATTCACAGGCTTCTGGCCCTCCCGAGGGCTGAAGATTTCACTGTGGGCTGTGGCAACTCCCTCAGAGTAGATCCTTCCTTCTGGGTTCGTATTTTTATAGCCCATGGCTGCTGTTATAAAGTTTTCAACAAACCAATACAGTGATGACTGCCTAAATTTGAGAGACCCTGAAGCTTTTTCCTCACCACGATCATCCCTCCTCTTTTTCCATCAGTGTCTTATGAAACTGTTAGCTTGAAAGTCCTTCAAGGTCACTTTGATGCTATTTCAACACTGGATGTTCTGGTGGATGTAATGGCTATAAAGAAGGGCATGAAACCCATGTGACGGGTCTATGGACTTAATGCAAGGAGGGAGGTATAAAAAGAAGGTCCAATAAAAGAAACAAAGAAAAGCACAAAGGATAAGGAAACAGGGATACTTTAGTCTGCTGCAAGACCAGACTTTCTCGCTGCATGGAAAAATAAACTATAAATCACTAGGTAAATAATAGTTAAGAGCCATACTCTAAAAGATATTTAAGTCCTTAAATGCTAGTACTAAATATTTCACCTCATAAAGGCTAATGCTTTCTCCTTGATCTCCAAATCTCCCATTGGCTTTTGACTACTTATAGAATAGAGCCCTTATTTGTACCCCAAACCATTTCAAATGCAGGATCATGCCTTCTTCCTTGTATGGATTGGCATTGCTGGGCAACCCGACACTCATGTCACAACATGAGCTTGTCAAAATCTTTCAGATCAGATCAAAATGTTCCATTAGGATATTTACAAAAAGACGGGAAACTTTCCTTTCATTATAATGCTGTTCTCTTTTCTTCACATGTCAAAATGGCAGTCAAGAAATGTTCTGAAGCTTGTTTCCATTATTTTTAGTCCCTTGTTACACAGGCACATTTCTTTACTTTCAGAAGGATTATCTTTGTTTTCAAAGCTTTACATTTGGTTATCAGGACTGCATGAACCAAGGTGGCAGCTGTGCGATTTATGACTATGGTCTGATCATGTCTTTGTCTTCCATTTCTCTGTGTATATCATATTACTGTCTTAAGTATATCTTGCTTGTGTGCAACCACGAAGTTCAGGCTCCCACCATGATTTTTATCGGGCTAAATGCAGACAACTTGCTTGAGCAGGAGGGGTTGGACCAGGTGACCTCCAGAGTTAACTTCCAATCTACACTACCCTGGGATTCTCTGTTATCTACATATCTATCTAGTCTGGTTCCTTCCAAGTTGATGGAGCTCTAGGTTGGGCTATAGCCCATGGATGTGGCCCATCTTCCCATACTAAAATAGGAGGAGGAACTGGATGAAAAGAGAGGGGCTCATTACTCATTGCTCCTTTCTCTTTGTTGTTTATGAAGGGAATCTAGGAATCTACAGTGAGTATCTCATCTATAGGCACATGCATTTAAAGGTAGGTGGTTATTTCCCTCCCCAAATGTGCATCAAAACTCCATCACTAGCAGAAAGTCCAGACTGAACACTCTAGTGGTTGGAGTGGCATTGTTGCAATAACCTGGAAAATATTTTATTAATATGGAACTCATCTGGGACACAAAATGATGCAGCTCCCTGAATTATCCCAGATTTATTTATTAAAGAGTTGTTGCCAGCTTACTTCCAGTTCAGGGGGAAAGAGAAGTGACTTTTTCACATTAAAGTTCATACCTACCAACTCCATGGTGTGCATCGTTTGACTAAAAGGTTGACTTTCCAGCCTGGACCTACTTTTCCAATTATAATTCTCATAATCTGAATTAGATATGCCTCCCATCTCTTCCCTAAACTTTTTCATCTGAAAAAAAAAAAAAAAAAAAAAAAAAAAAATTGCTTGGCTCATGTTTCTGTTTTCTTTGTGAAATGGGAAGGTAACAAGGGTTCTTTTCTCCATTACTTTGAAAATGACATTTTATTTACCTGTGTGGTGCCCTATTCTGAGTTGAATGGCTAGGTACTAGTCTGACAGAAATCAAAAACTCAACAATGCATATTTCAGATTGTGAGCAACAAAATTTAATGAGCGAGATTAATCTAATCACAGTTTAGATACCTATTGTTTCAAGGTCTGCATCTGAGCTAGTTACCCCAGGTTATCATTATAGTCAGTGGAAAGAGTTAGCGCTTGTATGGTGAAAATAATTAATTTGACCTATTTTTAGTTAACCATTTTTGAATTAGATGAAATTCTCCCTTCAATATCTCTCCCTTTACTCCCTTTAGGAATATTTCCCACATGACATCATCTAAACTGTAGAAAACTGTAGCTGATCGGAGAAACCCCATTCAGCAGCAGATGTATAAAGAAGAGATATTGGAGGGTGGGCAGAAATCCTTTATATAAAAATAAATCTGACAAATATATTTAAACTTTGACATTAATGAAAATACATTGATGGGGGAGATAGTTCAGTAGGGGAACAGCTAGACTGGGAACCAGCTGTAATTTACCCTAATAGTTCACACTGGAACTAAAAACAAGGAAGTAAGTTTCAGGCCCAGCTGGGAAAAGTGAGAAAACTTGAATGGTAAGGCTGAAAAAAAAAAAAAAATATGTTGAGAAACGACAGTATAAATCAGTGGTTTGTTACTCTAGAGCTCTGTGTTTAAGTCCTAACATTCTCTTAGACTTTCTATGTGCTCCTTGGCACATGAATTCATCATTTAGTTTCTTCTCATCTGCAAAAAAAATATATATAATAGTTTTTTGTTTGTTTGTTTGTTTGTTTGTTTGTTTTTCTCAAGAACAAGAAGATACATACCTTTTGGAAGACTTACCAGGTTGGTTGAAGGGTAATGTAATGTTTTTCAGGTCCTTCCACTGAACATGTGCCCTCCAGCAGAGTCCCTTTGAGTCCCTAATTCCTTCTGGAGACACAGCCAGAAGTACAACAGAGTACTGATGTTCTGCTTACATTTCATCACTTTGTTGGTCATCTGCAGAAGGGTAGAGAAATTGTGTCATACAGATGCAACTTTCAAATGTGGTGGAAAAGAATAAGCCTCGTGTATGGTACAAATGCTCTATTTTCTCTGTATGAAAAGCAGTGCTCAATTGCATTTAGAACCACTAGGACATCATATAAACAGTGATCCTTGAAGATCTGCTTGGAGATCAGCTTTATGACTTGGATAGGAATATATCATATAGGCTGACTCAGGGTATCAGATGACTCAAACCTACTTCACTCTGTCTATCATCCACTGTTTGAGCACACAAATCTGTTTCCTCCACGGTACAGGCTCTAGTGTTTGTGCTGCCTGTTGCTCCCTCTCATACAAAAGAGATTTGTATCAATCCAGCATACAGAGTATTGCAGCTTTATTAACAGTTCTCTTTATTAAAGACGACAGTTTTTTGTGGATGGATGACCACAAACTGTTTTACCCACAGGGAAATCCATCAGAAGATGTAGGTGCAGTGGCAGCTGGTGAAGGCTATGCCAAGCAGTTACTACAAAGCTTGGGAAAGGCAGTGAGTGGTGAATTCAAGCTGTTGCTAGCAACAGTAATCCTCATAGTCAAAAATAGAGATTCATATAGGACAGGGTTTGTCTTACCTCCTTTTAAAGAGTACAGTTGAATTATTTATGCTGGGCCTCCAGGAGAGAGAAAAGTTTAGGGAGTGATGTGTTTGACTTATTTAAGATATCAGCTTTGGAATGAAGAACTTCATTTAGGTACCACGGTTGTCTAATGTAGTGTGGGATTTCTCTCTAGAGCCATAAATGGGAGTTGAAGGAGCAGAAAAGCTCAGCAATAAGTTTCAGGAGTGCTTTAAAAAAATATAGAAAATATACTTTCATCCATTTAACACCAAAATATATTTTTATTTCTGAATTGAAAATGAAGAATTAAATTGTTTTGTTCTCAGACTAAACTTTTGTTTTTGTTTTTGTTTTTGTTTTCTAAGTTCACGGGAAGAGATAAATTGTGCAAAATATAAGGATTTATTTAGCTAAAAACCTACTGCATTCTATCACATACTAGCTGGAAAGGAGCATTTGTGATCACCCTTAGTTTTTAAACGTGATGGAGAAAATATACCAGGTATTAGTCAGTTGCTTTAATAACCTACTGAGATGCAGTCAGTAAAAGGCCCAACCACTTCTGTCTTGCAGCTGAGTGGATCTTACTACTGCAGAACATTCTACCTTTGCAGGTGACAACTTCAGGAATGAGTGGTACAGGAATGAACACAAGAATGTTCAGCCAGATTTCTGAAGACTTTCTCAGACAAGCAGTGCCTCTTGCTTGTTTTTCTACTGGTTTGTTTCTCTACTCAAATTAAAACCAAGATGGTTTGCTTCTCCTCCAGCTTGGCTCTCTGTGTCATCAGATAGGCATCACCACCTAGATTTCAAGAAGTGGAAGAAGCATCTGGGTCCTGGTCTTAAAGTTGTCTTCTGCTAAGTCTATGTCAGAGGCCAAATTGTTCTGTTCAGTACTCCCACAAAAGGCTACACCAGTAGTGCCATGTATGTGATGAGCCCTGGATCCACATCTTTTCCTCCCCTTTACTTTGTCCTTGCCACAGCTTGTGCCTCACCTTTCCAGGGCAGCTAGTGCCTTGCTCCCCTCCAGATGTTGACTCGGTAGTAAGATTTTTAGCTCTTTTTTTCTTGCCCCCTCTTGCCCCCTATTTGTATTTTTCACCTTCCCAGCACCAGGAAAGTGTTTCTTTTTCCCATTTCTCCTCCTTCCTGAAGAAAGGCATCAATTAGAAATTTAAATACCATAAGTCACTGCCCCTTGTCCCCTTCCCCCTTCCTGCTCACCCTTCCCCCACCAACCCAACTCTTGGAGCATAAATCATTTTCTGTGGTCTGTAGCTCAGCTGGAAAAACTAACAAAATGGGTCTATAATGTCACCAGCATCTAATTTGGTGGATTTATGGGGTCTGGCCTTAAGCACTTGCTGCTTTACAGCGTGTGAGTTCACTCCTGCAGGAACTCCCTCCGGACTGCATCTCTTTATCCTTGACTGTGGCTGTCCACGGTCTCTGGAGCTTTGCACTGGGCAGTTCCTGCTCTTGGAAAATGGGAGCTCTCCTTTCTGTCCCACCCCTTGCCCTTTCTTGATGGGCCCAAAAGAGGATTGTAAAATATTCCTGCAGCCAAAAAGGGCTTAGCAGTGGTGATGCGCTGGTTGCAGCAGGCAAAAGTGGTTATAAAACCAAGGCAGACTGGTTGAGGTTCACGTACTGAGCAGGAAAGTCACACAGCTGGCTCTCTGCTTGTGCTCCCTCACACACAGGTTGGTCTTTCCCAACTTGATTTTTTTTTTTTTTTTTTCTTTTCTTTTCTTTTCTTTTCTTTTCTTTTCTTT
>CM021766.1:1817440-1833492 GCA_011076525.1 Nettapus auritus
CTTTCCTTTTTATTTATTTTTTTATTGGTGACTGGCAATGTCAATTATAAGGGATTCACCAAGCATCTTGCTGAGGACATGCTTCTTTATGGAGCCCTGCTTTCCAAGGAGCCCTGCTGGAAGGTGCCATTCTCTGCTGCATAGCTTGAAACAGGCAAAGCAAGCACAAAGTGTGGAGCCAAGTGGTGGCAAACATCCCTCAGCTGAAATTCTTCTGGCTGCAGTAAATTTGTGACCACTTTCCAGGAGCAGCCTGTCCCCTGGAAGACCCAGAGTTGGTGAGCATTAGCTCTTACAGTCCATTAACACTCTGGCATTTGCCCCAGTAGAACTAGCTTAAAGTTCATCAGAGCCAAATGGTGCATCCAAGCCAGCTGCTGTTCAATGACAAGCCTACGTTTAGGACACCCATTATGTTATCAGACACAAATGCCAAGTACTCATGACACAGATCCACTGCCCTCAAAGCCAAACTCCACCTGAAAACAGCAGGCATGCTGCTTTAACTTCAGTTAGGCCCAGAACCAGCTCAGAGCTGGCACTGGTCCCAGGATAACAGTCCTCAAGACCCAGAGCACTGATGCGCTGGTGCAGAGCAGGGACCTGGATTGGCTTGGTGTGGAGCAAGACATCAGAAGTGCCGATACGTGGAGCACAGACAGCTGGACAACCTTGAAAGAGCTCAGCTCAAAGTGGCAAAGCCAATGATGGAGCACTGGGGATTAAATTTGATGGCTGCAAGCTGGCTCCGTTTGTATGGAAGCTCTGGAGGGGCGTTTGCATGATGCTCTACAATGTTAGAAATGTAGGACTGGCTCTGGCAGCAGGAGAACCACCCTCTCAGTGCTTTGAGATGACCTTGCTGGCCTGAAACTGTTCTTTCACAGTAAGCTCTGGTGTCTCTGCATCTGTGACTGTACAAGTGTGTGTGCGTATGTATACATTTGTAATTATGTGTGTGTATTTATATCCCAGGTATAAAACCTAAGATGATCCAGACACCAGAGTCTGAACTGAAGAAGTGTTGGCTCTCTTCTTTGTGCTTTCTGTGCTTATACATTTGCAATCTGGACATATATCAGTTTTCCAGGATAAACATACTTTCGGACAGAAGTATGTGCTGCAGCGTGGGTCAGGAAAGGGATGACAGCTCTGATTTACATGCCATTTCCCTTGCCTTAGCATATTAAGCAGGTTTCTTCTCTGTCCACTGCCTCTCCTCCCTGGGGCATTCACATCTCATGGAAACCACTGATGCTTTGTGGAAAGTTAGGAGAAGGCCGTCTTCAGGGGGCAAGCTGTCAAACTATGCCCGGTGTGTTTCTACCCTGACTCCTTGCATATATAGCTGCAGGGATGTCTGATTCAGCCTCTTACTTTAGACACTGATAAGATGTGGGTTTAATTCACAGCTCTCCCCATCAAATAATGGGGATGCAGGTTCACATGGAGTCTTGATCCTTTGAATCTCACTCTTCCCCCCCCACCTTAGGAACCTGTGAAATTTCCCAGCTAGAGGAACTGAGGAACAGCTTTCTAATGGGAACCTGTCCAAAATTGCACCACACGTTTGGGAGAGCCAGGAAGAAATGCCAGATCCGTGCACTCCCATTGATTTACATATATGTGCAAGCCACAAAGACCATCCAGGATCGCTTTCTGAAATCCACAAATCCCGCTGCTTTGCCAACATAGTTCTGAATAATTTTACTGATGCTATTTGCCTTTCTTATCAAGAAATTGCCCAAGAGGAAGATGGTCTTAGGATGAAGGTACTGATTTAAATTAAGGAGGAAAAAGTCTTCAGAAAATGTTATTTCTATCTGCAACAAGTTTTGGTTGAGCTGAGAAAGTTCTTGTCAACATTAATTTTTGTTTAAAGTGAAACATTTTTTTTTTTTCCACTCCTTGAAAAATCTCACCAGAAAGTTTAATTCTTTAATTCTATTTGTTTTTTTGACAAGTACAAATTAACATTTCTTCTACTTATTTTGGCCATTTTTTTCCATCCACTTCTCTTCCAACCAAAAACACTTAGTGTTGGAATTTTATGGAAAGATTTCCATTGACAGATAAACATATTTTTTCTTTCTGTCCAAAATATTAGTAACCCAGTATAAATAGTTTTATTACTTGGTTTCTCACCAGACCCATTCTCACCACAGAGCCTTTGCTCAGAGAAATGCACCCATTAGGGGAAAGGACACCACAATTTTTGCAATAGTGAAGGGTCATCCCTTGAGCCCCAGAATTTCTGCCTTCATCAGGTTTTAATAGGTCAAAAGAGATACTATCATTTCTCTTTTTTCATGTGATATGGACAGCAAATGGTTCAATATGTGGCTGGTAATACTGATGTAATTTAAACAGCTGTCTCTACAGAAGCCAAGCCCTTACTATTAAATAACCTTTCTGTCATTCCTTAGCAGCTCTGGAAAGCCTTTTAGATTTGTAATGAGCAAAATTATTGCAACAGTTGGGTCTAGATAATACATTGCCATTAACGTCTCTTGTCTCAGGGTCTCAGACTGTTTAACAAAGCTGAATTCTGCCAAATCTTGCTTTAAAGTTATTACCTTTGACTACATGGAAAAATGGAATTGCAAGCACGGAATGGGAGTCAGCTTGTTTAGGGTCAGTTGTCTAGGATGTCCAAGCTAAATTGGAACTCTTTATAGCCAAGTGAGAGACCTCCAGGAGATGATTTGCCTCACCTATATTAAGACAAGATTAATCAAAACCCTGGACATGTCTTTTTGACACTGTAGATTGTGGAAGAAGCCAAGAGGACTGACACAGACTGTCTGCCTGACCTTAGCTGGCTCAAGGTGGTATGATAAATCCAGTTCATGATGTCTGGCAAATAAGGGCTGTGCCGAACACATTACCTCAGCTCAGTTAATTGCTTATTTCTTAGTTGTATTTTTTGCTTTTTCCTTATCCTTCTCCTGTTTTAAGGAGGATGTGGCAGGTGGGTCCTTCAATAGTGTCCAGTCGTTGGTCTTGGGGTTGACGTGGAGTCACACAGAGCATTGTCCACCAGCAATAAAACCCAGTTTAATCAACTATGCAGAACTACACTTGCTGAGGGTCATGGCATTCATTTGTCAGATACAAACCCCTCTAAGGGCGCACGTAGGTGACTCCTGTCATTGCCAAGCCCACTGTGTCTTAAGGGATGAACTCTCTCTTTCAGGCCCTTTTTTATGGCTCTTTGATGATCAGGAAGGAAAGACTTCAGAAGTGAAATTGTCTCAACAAATCCCTCCGAGACATCCTACTCCCTTAGCAGTCCTTGCAGCAGCAGAGCCCCGGCATGCATTTTCCTGTCAACACCCTCGGAGAGAAATCCGAGCCCTGGTGTTTAAAGCCAGATGCTCAGCTTCCTTCCCTGCCTGCACACATGCCAATCTGTTAGTCTGGCCTCCTGCCTGTTCCCAGGTGGTGTGCCAGGATCAACAAGGCCTAGATACCAAGGAAAAAGATGTGGCCTGGGAGAGCCTCTTGAAGCCCTTGTGCTGACATCCCCTCTGAAAGAGAATCCTCACAGTGACAGCTCGGAGCAAATGGCTGCCCCCTCTTCCACGGTAAGGGACACGAGCGCTTTGCTGACTGGATGTCTGGCCTGCTTTGCTATTTTTGTACATAACAAGGGCCCAAGTTTCTGCAGGGGAAGGCCAGGCTCTTGGCCATATTTGGGAAAACAAGGGACTGGGAGCAGACACCATGCTACTGGACTGTGTTATGGTCAGATGATGTACACAGCTGAGACACTGACTTGGGACTGATGGACCTGCATCCTGCTGGTCCTCTAGCCCTGCAGTGCTCTTTGGTGTTGATCAGGTCTCTTTCATACTATTTATCATTTTTAGACAAGGTGGCAGATGTCAGACACTTTATGTCTCTTCAGTAACTCATCCAGAAAGACCCAAGTCTCTGATGGGCTTCTCCAAGAAGCAGCCCTTAGAAACAAACACTGGGACACTTCCCATTATAGACTTCCAGACACAACTAACCCAAAACACTGACTTTTGCAGACACTCCAGAGAGAAATTCAGGAGACTGGAGGATCATATATCCCAGCAATGTGTCTTTAAGAGTCATCAGCAATAAACATCTAGGAAAAGCTGACTTACAGGAATCTTATTCCTGGTTCATGCTTCTAAAATTAAAGATTTAGGGACTTACTGATATGATCTTGAAGGTCTTTTCCAACCTTAATGATTCTATGATTCTATGATTATTATATTGGCTAGTAATTGTGGTCTCACCTTTCAAGTGTTTGTGTATATGTCTTAGAGTTTTTCATTTTCTGGCCTTCACAAAGCCCTATATTTACAGGTGTCACAGGTTTTACAGAGCTGTAGATAACCATGAATGAGACGAATAAAGAATAACCTGTTCTCAAGACGATTTTTAAATGATACCACAAAGAATGATTCATGCTAATAGTAGGAGTCCCAATATGCTAGAATAGATCTTCATGACCCATATCTAGAGGCTATATCTGGTGCTTGAATTCATATTTGCTTTGGGAGAGACAATGTAAAGGAGGTTAAATTCAGGTGAAGATAATTGTACTGCATGTTTATTCATGATAATTTCTGATTTAAATATAAAATCTTGATTTAGCAGCTTCATCTTTCTGTGCAGGACACTTCTCACTTAACCAGACAAGTTATGCAGGTTTTCTCCAAGTTGTCTAGACTTCCCTGTGCTTAGCAGAGAATAGACACTTTCAGGATGCAAGCACTGTCACCAGGCTCCAAAACATCTCAGAAGATGGAATGAACCATCTGTCCTCATCTGAACTGACCTCAAAGGCCTTGAGGAAGCAGTGCCTGGGACATATTTTTCTTGAGATGTCCAGGACAGGACAGTTGACATGGAGATGTCTTGGGGATGCTGGAGATTTTTTTTTTTTTTTTTTTTTTTTTTTTTTTTTTTTTTTTTTTTTTTCCCGTGATCACAAAGGGAGGCCAAGGTGATCAGTTCAGCTGCATTGTAGATAACCATATCATGAATCTCACCCTCTTGTATTTCACTTCTGCATCAGCAGGAAGGTACTCCCAGTGAGACACAATCCTTGCCTATACCAAGCAAGCCTGTGTCATTCAAATCAAAAGCTCTCTCTTTGCTATGTACATATATTGAGACAATACTGGAAGTTTGCTGGAAATACTAACCTCTGCTCACCTTCTTCCAGTGTATCTTAGACTTCTTTCTACTGAACCAGTTCGGGATTTCTGATCAGCATTTTGGGCTTCTGTTTCTCATCAACTGCGCATCACAAATCTGACCAGATAGTTGGCTTCCTTTTTAAAATATTTCCAAGTGAAAACAAAATCTGAAGCTTAATTATACAGTAGTAAATTACCCATTGAAAACTTCTTTTCATGAAAAACAGAGCAATTTCATCCCCCACCACCACCACCTCCACCCTTGGAATAAATCCTGAGAAGTATAAATAGTGAGAAGCCAAAGAATTAGGGGGGATGCTAAACAGTGGGACTCTTGTTCTGTAACACTGAAGTGTGAGAACTGAGGAGGGTGAGTCTGTCCGGGTGAATCATGAGCTGACCATGTTTTGCTTACAGCCTGTTCCTTAATGTATAGTCTCATTGCCTCCAACTGTTACACTGTTCCCCTGCAGACAATCCAGCAAAGGCAGAATTCAACACCTTGTAATTTGCCATGAAAAAAAAAAAAAGTGATATAAAATGAATTAAACATCTGTTAGGTATACTAGTTCGAGGGTGAGCTTTTAATTAATATCATTTCATAATAGTGACATAGGCCAGGGGAGGGTCTTCTGTGTCATTGTTTGTGCCTATACCAGTTAAAAGCCTGCAGGGTTGTTTTCTGACACTAAGGCTGGCTGGTTTAAGTTAGACTGCATCCATAACATTAAAATGCCTTAGCTCTGAAATAAGGGTGGCCTCATGCAAGTAGTCATTGTGAAGTGATCCCTATCTAGCACTAAATTTTAGGCTTAATTTAAAATTAAGCTTATCTTGGTGTTTTATTATGGTGTTGAGCCCACGCAGCAGGTAGATTAACTCATACCTAACAGAGAAGTAGAGTTTCACCTCCCATTGGTATGAAAAATTGACCTAGATTATTAGATATGACTTGTGGATCTTCATAAAATTCACATGTGATTCAAACACTAAAGTATGTTAATTTCTTGAAAATACTTATTATAGGATTCATTCTACATAACTCCAGCCCCTAAAAACCATGTGTCTTGAAGAACCAGACATTTCATCTTCCTCCATAGTTGACAGGGAAAGAAGAACCCCTGGATGATCATTTGTTCCTTGATTTATTTTGTATAAAACACATCGGCCTCCCTTGCGTTTATGTCAAAAAGTGGAGCAGGTTGCAGGGAGTGTTTTTTCATTAACCCTTCAGCTTTTTTTAGAATACAGGTAGCAGAGAAGAGAAACCTGATTAAATACAGGGAAACTAAACAATAAATTAATGATTTTAAATTCTCATATACATAGATTGTGGATTTACATCTTGTAATGTCAGTGTCTCCATCTTAGTAAGTCATCCCTGGCTGCCTTTAGAACTGATAAATGCTAGTTAGAACAGCCACAGAAATGGAAGACATCTCCAGAGGTCATAGTCCAATTTGACTCTCAGGACAGGAATAGACAAGAGTAGTCATCAATCAGTAATGTATCTGGGCATATCAAAGTAAAGAACAGAAGTTAACATGGAGAAATCACAGGCAGACTGATTTAATGTGTGATAGTATGGAATCAGAGGTAGTCACTTTATAAAGGACAACAAAAATCAAGAATTCGAGGCTAAAAAGGCACACAAACATATGCACATCGCTACACCTTGCTCCAAAATTTTAGTTTCTTCTTAAACTGAGCTGAGCTCTTTTCCCCAACCACTCTCACAGAGAGACTATTTCCGAGTGTCCTCCTTGCCAATTAGAAAACAGAAGCATAAGAAATAAAAACAACAAAGCCTGTGAAGCACTGTGGCAGTACATCTTAACCAAAATATTTCCATTACGTATCTCCCTTACTTTTAGGTTAAATTACATATTTTTAATTAATTTATTTTTTCCACAGGAAGTAGTCACTTTTCACAAGCCATGACTCCGGACTCCAGAAGCCCAATTTCCCGCTAGGAGTAGGTTTTGATGGAGCATTGTGCCAAAGCCACGTTGACAAAACCACAGGCAGAATGTGGCTTGCTTATGTAAAGATACAATACGTGCAAGAAACAGCAAAGGGAAAAGGAAAGAAACACTGAGAGGTGGGGGACAAAGAGAGGCAACACATCTGACTTGAAGGAGTTTTGTCGAGACTTTGCTGTCTGCACGGCTTTGCTTCACAAAGCTGAAATGTCTGCCCTCCCTTCTTCCCCAGCAGCACAACGTGTCCCCGAACAAGCTTTCTGTCTTCTTCCTTTCATGTTGACAAGAAGGGCAGGTTGGTGTTAGCAATCTCTCTGCAGCTCCGGTTTGATGCCTTGCTGAAGGGTGATAACATTTCACCGCTGAAAGGCGGAGGGGTGATTAGTGGGGATATAATGAAGGTAAGAGTGCAGGTAGGAATGCTTCAGTGCAGTCGGTCACCAACCTCCTCAAAGCCTCTATTGTTGCTCATAGCAGGGCTAACAATTTGTCCCTCTGAAGCACACAGATATGGACCTATTGACATCTCTCTGGAGAGCCATCCGACGGAGCTGCCTGATGAATGATACGGATCAGCCTCAGTGGCTCCGTCAGCCTGCTGGAATGGCTTCAGAAGGCGGCTGATGTCAAAAGAGGTGTGAAGCCTCCCTGCATCACCACAGGCACATCTTGTCAGCTACGGGCTCCAAACAGGGATCCTGGGGCTTGGGTATACAGGTACTGGATATAGATGTTGAGCTCCATGTGATTTTATATTCTCAGCAATCCCTTCAGGTAGAAGTTTTTCATTCTGAGATCTTTTATGTTCACTGAAGTTAGCCATGGTGTAGATGAGAGCTCTGAAGGTTTAATTCATGGTATAATTGTTCAGGTTTACACTGCCTGGCTTCCTCTAACTTGGGTAGAATGGCCAAAACAGAGAGCCAGAATGGTCCTTGTGCTGCTCCCTTCAGTCCAGCAAAGTTTTCAATAGACTTTGACAATTCTGCCTGTGTTCACCACGACAGTGACCCCACAGAACTCTTAGACATGTTAAATAATTTGATGCTGCACACACACAGCCTTATTTCTAAAGCAGAGTGTGAGCTTGAAGCCTAAACCCCAGCTCTTTTGGTGTCAGCCAAAGTGGCTTAGGGGCCAGATGCCTACATGGTACCCCCAGTGCTACAGGCACTGGGTATGTGAACTGGCCTTGAGCATTTAGGCTTTGACAGCAAAGATCAGCATAGTTACTGCTGTAGCGTGTTTATTTTCACCAGTTCAGGATCAGTCCTTAATGTTTCTTGAAAACATTAAGTGAAATTTTGGCCACCTGGTAGACAGTGAAAGAACCACCATGGGGTTTCATGTGATTTATCATCTCTTTTCCAAGGCAAACAACTTAAAAAAATAAAAAATAAAAAAATAAAAAAAAGAGAGAAAAAAGGGAAAAGGACCCATCAAAGTGGTAAGGCTTGAGTTTAAAAAACAGAGAAAACAGATTGAATGACTAGCTTTACAACATGTCCCACTTCAGAAAGCAAAGGCGGATGTGGTTTGTCTTTGTTTGATTCTCATCACTCAGTGATGGTTAGGTTTGTCCCTGCTCAGAAAAGGGGGATAGTAACTTCACTTGATGCTCCAGTTTAGGGGGACAGAAATCTCTTCTGGTACTGTATGAACTTCCTTTGAGTTGTGCGTGTGTGTTTTTTTTTCCTCAGTGAGAATTTATGACTGGTGATTCAGAAAGTGAACCGGTGTTTATTTTCCTTTTCCTATGATACTCCACATTGCCTATGTTCCAGGAAACATGACATAGCTGTTATTGCTAGAAATGAGCTTTTTGCCAGTGGTTTACATTCAAAACTGGCTTCTGAAGGAAGGAATTCCTGGCAGTGCTCCTCAAACTGTATAGTTTTGTCCCTTGCAGTATCCCTGGACAATTTTTTTTCCAGATTTGCAAATCCAAACAGAAGATAATTAAGAATTGCTTCTTGGGGCTGGGGATTGTGTGTCTATTTTACCTACTCTCTTCACTTTGATTAATTTCTGAAACAGCTTAATGCATTCCGCAGTGATTGCATTCTGCAAGATCCAGAAGTATTAGCAACCATTTATGGCCATACGCTGCACCCTCGGTGGGCAAAATGACATTGCTTCATCAGCAGCCATGCGGGTACATTCTGCCTCTGCAAGAGGATACAGCTTCACTAATATCAACACCATTAGATCCACAAAAGATATGAGTCAGTTTTATAATAGTGCTACGAGGCATCCAATAGCTTTAGGGAAAAATCTGGTTTAAATGGGAAATTATAACTAGGGCACTTGAAATTACAAATTGTGTTAAGAAACATGAATTATGTTTGCATGTTGGTAGAACAACAAGAGCAAAGGACACAGGAAGACTTCATTACCAGAAGATTCATTAAAAGATGTCTTATGAAGCTCTGAATAGAAACAAAGATGAAAACCAAAGCAGAGAAGGAAACAAGGATATTCAAATATTTTTTACATTCTGCTTTGCATTTCTGTGCATCAACTTGGCCGAATACAGTTAATTAGATGAATTTTTCCATGTACCAACAGAGGTGGACAATATTTTCTCAATGCTTTCCCCCCCACAGTTCTCATCAAAATTTTGAAATTCACTGGCCTAGAACAGCAATTCACTAAACACCATTTGATTTTGCTGGTTTTGGCTGGCATCAGTCTGCCCCGTGGTGTCTATTTGGGTCTTGAGGAAATTACAAGTGGTTAACAAATAAAAGCCTAATTATGCCAGATGTGGGACCTTTTGGCAGCATTTGAGTTCCAACAGTCTGATTACAACTCCTTTATTCATTCATTTCAGGGAACAAAACCTTGTAACAAAGTCTTCTTGGAAACAGCACCAAAATTGATGCTTTTAATTAAAAAAACAAAGAGAAAGAACGAATGAACAGAGTAATTACAATTGAGGCTTTTTGGTCTGACTTTTCCTACTGGAAAGTTGGAAAAGGTTATTGAAATGAACACTTTTTTGCCTGTGTCTAAACATTTTTATTACAAAGAATAAATGTATTTCCTGGACTACAAAAAGAATAATACAAGGCAAAACAGCTTCGCTTTCACTGGTAATATTCTAAGCCATTTAAAGCAAACAGACGAAGTTCTCTGATCTATTTGGAGAAGGTTAACAGACCATGTAGCTGTGACCACAGCCTCTAGTCTTAAAACATTGTGTGTGTCCCCAGGCCAAGACTTATACCCACCTCAGACTTCCCATTTAGAAGTACACCCAGAGCACTGTGTAACTTTGAAATTTGTTTGTGCCGAACATTTTGAGCAATGACTTTTTTTTTTTTTTTTTTTTTTTTTTTTTCCCCAGATTTTTAGACCTCTACTATCTCCTTAAAGCTCAGCTGATATGAGTAAAGATGAATTAATAAATTCCAGTTTCAACTGAACAAAATCTTTTTACTTACGAACTGGAAATAATGTCAAAAGAAACTGAGCAAGGCTGACGGAAGTAACATTTCTGATGGTCCAGCAAGTAAAATTGGGTTTTAAGGAAGAATTGCCCTCTTATGGATGGGAAAATTAAGGCAAAAAATGAATTGTACATCTCTCTCCTCCTTCCTTCAGGAACAGCTTTTTGCTTTCCAGACTGCCCTTACTCATGAAAACTTTGCTGATCTTGATCTTAACTTCTTCCCTGTTACTAATATGCCTTGACGTATTTCTTATGAGCTATTTTATCATTTTTCAGTCTTGTTTTAGCTCCCCTGCAAATATCAAAGCACCTTGGTGACCTCTAACCAACCAGACTCTTTACACTTGGTGTCCAACTAACCCTTCTCTGAGTCTGGTCCTCTCTGAGTCCCAACACTAGACTTGCAGAATATATTTTCTTAGTCAAACTTACACAGTTGGAAAAATAAGTAATAAATATATAAATAAATAAACCAACCAACCAACAAACAAAAAAAAGTGAAAACAAAAAACAAACCAACAACAACAAAAACAAAGAAACACAAAATCCAATCAAACTTTTACCATCAGATCAAGTACCTAGAAGGGCTGACCACAAAATAGGCCAGGAAGAGAGCAACTACAGAGTTCATATGGTGACTGGGATGGAGCCCTTGCCTTAATGAGCACTTAATTATTCTACCTATGAGGAATATATTTGATAGCAGATAATGAGGAAAGTCTCTCAAGAGACACAAGACCACCCTGTGGGAGATGGGGACCCCAGCTTCTCCCCCATACATGCAAAGGAGAGGATATGAACACTGGTTTTCTGTATTTTGTCAAATAGTTTGGCACAGGACTCTAAAACTGGCATTGTTACAGATTCTGTTAATGCTGCTCTGTGAAAGATTAGGTGTGTTTGCACTTAAAAGATGAAGTTGTGCTAAGTCTGTGTACCTTGTAGTGCTTTCTGAACACTTTAGCACCCATAATTCAAGGACCTGTAGGACCTTGGCCCTACGGGGATTAGATGGGATTTGGAGAATTTACCTTCTTGACATAGGCTTATAAAAGGTATGTCTGGATTATATGTTAAACAAACACAGATATCCTTTGGCTTGGATATTAGCTGGCATACAACAGCTCGAATTCATGTTAGCTAACTCATTGTCCTCCAAAACAAGGTATCTGGCATCTAACAGCAACTGTGTTTTCACAGGTCCTGCTTTGCACTCCTTAGTTGCTAAAATGGAAGAGCCCAATCCTTACCAGATATGGGGACTGTTCTTTGACATAGATCCTAGACTATGCGCAAGAGCTGTTTGGGAAACTGCTGGAAGGCATGCACCAAAAACATGCCAGGGAGCTTGCAGACGTTAACATGCCAGTGGCGGTGGTAATTTAATAGCACAGATGTTGCTAGGTGGCTCTTAGGCTGCTTGGAAAAGCCAGGTCCAGACTCATCCCTTACCATGCCCAGCATTAATACACGTAGAAGGAAAATTCCCAGTCCCTAGGCTTAGACATCTAACTCAAGGTTTTGAGAAGGCAACTCTATTAGTCATTTCTCCGTGGGAAATGGGTGGGGAAAGAGTGCCACTTTTGGCATGACAGCCGTGTCTCTAGGGCACACACCCAAGAAATGGGAAATCTGGATTCAGGTCTCTGCTCATCTTGAGAAGTTTCAACCTTTGAACTCTTCCATCTCAGGAAGTTACCTAGCTACAGACCTGAGGGTTAAGGTGTAGGAGGTGTCTCTTTCATTTTGTGTGAAAAGTGGGCTTCTGGGGTGAAGGGATGAGCAGAAATCCGTGTCCTAGAGGACGAGAAGAAGATTTCTCTGGGAGTGGGTGATACGCACTCAAAATACCCAGGATCCTGGTGGCTATGGCACCGATGCGAAGATGAAGCTGTCTCATTGAGGGAGTTGTCAATGTCTAAGCTTGTAAAAAACACCAGGCAAAATTAAGTCTGATGAAGTAGCTGCGAATCCAAATAAAATCCTTATAATAGCACTTACGAACATTATTAAAAGAGAAGCCTTTCAGTGCAGTGATTCTGACGCGATCTGCAGTGCTGCAGTTACCATCTCTGAATGAAAGTTGATCCACAGTTTTCTGCAGCACTGTGGAGATCAGTGATGATGAATAATATATATATACATATTTACATCACTAAATGACCCAAAGTCTATATGCCATCTGGCTTTTATTTAATAAACAAAGTGAATCGAATTAGACCAACAGAATAGTCAAGGACTCATTTGACTTTCAGATGGGGTTAAATACACACATCCCTCAACATCCTGAGGAGAAGTATTTTCAACACAAATAGACACTGGGAAGGCTTTCAATGGCAGCTTTCAATATTTATTTCAGCGGAGAATTGCAGACAAAAGGAAAAATAGGCCTCAAATAAATCATGTTCAAAATAACACAATTGTAAGCACAGAAAAGTTGAAGTGGGCATCGATTATTGTATAATTATATTAATACCTGATGAGAGATATCCAGAAATATAATTACTCTAACTTGCCAGATTTTAAGGCAAAAAAATAACTGTACAACATCTCATCTAATTTATTCTAGATCACAAATCTTATAATTTCACCCAGTGGTCTCTGCATTGGACCCCATAACTTGTGTTTTTCTCACCTCTATCTTTCAGAAAGACACCTCTATGTGCAGATTAATCTTTGCATTTCCTTTTAGCAACCAGATTCTTTCAACCAAAGCACAAATAGGACTCATCTCACTCAATTTTCTCCTGTTCTTTAAAATTACATTGACAGACACCTTATATAGTAATTCCTTATTGGGTGGATCCCGTATCGTCTCTTCCCTAAGCCTTCCTGAATTAATGTCAGATGAATTAGTGCATAGTTATGCCATAGTTTTCCATTGTGAGCAAGAAAAGAGATCCAGAAAACCAGGTTTAATCTACAAACCCAAGACTAGCCATTCTGGGTCCAGTCTAAGGCTTTCCCTGTTGCAATATCCTTTCTGCAACCGTGGCCAACAGCAAATATTAGGCAAAAGTGTAAGAATAGAACAAGCATATCAAAACTCTTATCTAGGATATTTTCTATATTCTTCTTCTCTGTGACATGCACTAGTCATCTGCACACTCTCCCTCGGCATAAGCATCAGCCAGTCTGGTTTTCCAGGGTTCAGGCCCAGGCAAAAAGGCAGGAGGGCAGGAGTCTATTTATGACCCCTGAAATCAGTTGCACATGTCTGGGGAATGGCTTGCTTTGCTTAGGAAACTGCCAAAGCATCAGTCCTGCAGCCAGCCAGCTCTCCAGGGAGCTATCTAGGCCTACTGACTTGCAAATGCATAACCCTAGGAGATAATATTAAATACAATTTTTCATTACAGGTGGGGTGGAAAGTTGTTTCTCATGATACGAATCCAGCTTCCTGTGCCTTGCTAACTACAGAGCACAAATATGTATCGAATGCCCCACCATCATTCCTCAAAGCTTGATCATCTATGTCTGGAAATGGGCATTTATTTTTATTACAATGTCTGTCTTTTCTAAAAATATTCAAAACAAATTCCTAGGGTCCTGACAGCTGTGGAATGTAGCTTCTCTCATCATATTTCTCCATTTAATGCCTTCAAAATTATTGGCCCCCTGCCTTCTTCCCCTTTCCCTCATTAGATTTTAACCTGGATTCTGCTGGAAGCTGGGCTGATACGATCATGTTGATTTTTCCATCTGCCTGTCTGCCTCTCCCTGTTGCTTGTTGAACTTGCTGGCCATACCAGACAGGGCGGTAAAACACTGCAAGGAATTAGGTACCTACAAACCTTATGAACACTGATGACTGACTGATAGAGGAGTGAGGAACAAGATGCAGGCAGTTATATTTTGTTCCCTTATTTTTTTCTGAGATGAAAGCTGGTCAATCAATGAAGATGGTCCTTCTGGCTCAGAGGCTGGAGCAGCACATGGTGCAGAGAGGAGGAGATGGACTGTGTGTTGCAGCAGTGAAGGGAAGGGATTCTACATGCAAGGGAGGAGCTGGAAGATCATGGTGAGATGGGGACCAAGACAGAACCCAAACCTGTGAAACTCTGCTTCATTAGCTCCACTGATAATGCAGCAGTGCTGCTATAAACAAAAATTATCTTATTTGTGTGCTTTAATTCTTGCAATGTTCATTTCCTCCATAAGTCATCTAGGTTTTTATGAAAACACATAATTTTGACTGGGAATTATAACTATTTAATACACTCATTTTAACAACTTCCAGTTCTGAACTGCATTTGTTCAGTCTCTGTTTTTCTTGTGGTCCATATCACTGTCAGCTTTTCTTAGCACAGACAAATTTACTCTTTCAAGCAGTCAAATCACTGATGAATATAAATTTGCAAGTCAGATCTCCTTCATTCACACTGTTTTTCCTCACTCTGATAATAATATAATATAGATCTTATAAAGCTTTATTATTATTATCATTGTTATTATTATTCAAAGCAATATTATAGTTAGAAAAGAGAGGAAAAACATCTAATCTGTATTATCTTCTCTTTGACCACTTGGTAGAACCAAAAGAAGGGACTACATTTTGGGGTACACAGTCTTTTCTAGGAGAGGTCAAGATTATTGAGATTTTATGGTCAAAATTATTGAGTTGTATAGGAAAACTGCAGCAAAACAAAGGGAAGAGACAATCTCCCACTAGACTGGGAAGATCAGACAGATTTCCTGTATGTCTTCAGCTTGAATGTCACACTTTGCTATCTTCCTCACTTGCAGACAAGAGACTGCTTGCACAAGTTGCTTACTGGCAGACATGATCAAAAAGGGTAGAATTTCTTGCTCTAAGAAAAGTATTGTGCGCAAATAATTGGAAAAATTCACACCATCTCCTTAAATGGGATGCAAGTCCCTTCCATAATTAATTTATTTATTCTGCATATTAGGTAATACAAACATTTTTTCTTGCTGCCTATAAAACAGAAATGTTTCCCAATTAAACAGGGATAGGACTGAGTAAGCACAGCACTATCACCATCCCTCCACAAACTAATTTCCTGACAGGAGCTTCACTGAAACATAGCACAGGCAAGTAATGTCCTTTTGAAGGCTGGAGGGGGGTGTTTTCGGGACAGTGTCTGGGAAGGCAGGAAAGACACAGCATGCTCCGGAAGGGGCTTCTCCCATGAAGAAATGGAGAAAAGCTGTTGGGCTCCAAAATGACTTTGAATTCCTGGCGTCTCTGAGCTTTCAGTTGGAAGTCTGGGAGCCCTCATTACTTTATAGTTATGAATATTTTAGCTCATTGCTGGATTTCATGTGCCCATTTACATAAGCTTGACACTTGCCCATGACTACATGAAGTCAGCTGACATGAATCATCTCCCAACCTGCCCTATGGGCTGACATGGGGAAGGGTGGTTTTCCTGGGGCTTTTTTTCACCCCAGCAGCTGAGGATATGAGTGGGG
>CM021766.1:1833592-1906441 GCA_011076525.1 Nettapus auritus
GGGGGGGGGAAGCAAGGACACACCCTGTGGTATTAAAACTGGAGATGATAAAGAATCTGTCTTCCAGGGACAGCAGGGATTTCAGATCAAGTTATCAGGAGATACTGAAGAGCCAGAATCCTTCACATAGGGACTTGAGAAGGCTGCATTTGTCCGATGGTGTCTGAAAGATGTGGGGACTAACTCCAGTCATGGTAGGACTGGTATCTTCACGAGCTCAGGTGAATTGCTGATTTCTCTATTCTGACTGCAAAATAGCAAAAGTTTGCCAAGAGTGGGAATCACTCTTGGAAGATTTTGAAGGGTAGAACACCAAGATGTAATAATCTTTCCCCAAAATTGGAGCTTGGAGATCCTTCCATTGATGTGGTATTTCCTTTGGGTAAGGTGTCAGCTCTTCTCATTTAGTCCAGAATATAAAACTACTTCTGTGCTCTTTGGAGCAGCTGTCTTCCCAGTGTTTCCTGCAATTCCTCTTCTCAGGTCTAAGCCCTGGCCTTTCCTAACTTCAGATTTGGAAAAAACTACCTTTTTTTTTTTCTTTTTTTTTTTTTTTCCTTCATTCCCTCATGCCTTCTGCCCTCCTGCGTGCCCTTTCAGAGGGCAGGGACATGAGCTGCAGAACATTTGAGGGGGTCCTCTATACCATGGCAGGGAGTTTGGATAATTTGTGATTACAGAATGGCCATTTAACTGAGAAAATTGTCCATCGAGAAAGATTTGATTGAAATACTGCTGTAGATAACCCAAGATTATACTGCAATAATGCAAGATTAAAAGTTGTGGCTCTGGCTTCTTCCTTCAAAGGTGATCAAAGGATTTAATGACTGGTCTGCCTAAGACTGGTCTGCACACCACAAAGCTATTTCTCCATCAGGGAATTAGAAAATGAACGTCATCCATTCCTGGGAAAGCACTGAAGAGCTGGGGTCCAGGATCAAAGACCCAGAACCAGAGTTCGGGATTCATTTGAAGCAGCAACCCCCAGAGCCATTTGCATTCCAGGCCCTTTATGTCAGGATCACATGAAAAAACAGATGCAAAAATAATATTTCTGGCTTCTAACATTGCATAGAACTGAGTATGTAGCCCCAGTCCCTAGAGAGCGTTAGCGGCAGGGGCTATCAGGGAACCAGATGGGGGTTGCATCCCCCAGCATTGTGGCAGGGCAGAACGAATCGGTATGCATACGGGAAAGTCATTTCCCATCTGCAGAACAGACACAGGTCCAGAAGAAAGGCAGTGAGTGAGAGAAGCACTCACTCCACTAAATGCCAGCTCATGGCTGTGGCACACCGGCTGACCTTGCCGCCCTGAGGCAATACTTTGAGCAATATTGTTTCTGCTGACAGCCCCCTGGCTCCACTTCATGCCCTGGATCAGGTTTCTGGAGACTTTAATTCGCCATATGGATAGTGGGTTCGCCCACAGGAGCTTGAGAAGCACAGCATGTAGGGGTTATAACACCAAGGAAAGATCAGATGATGTGGGTATAGCCTTCCACTTCAAGGAGCGTGAATGTGACTGCGATCATCACATTCTTTAGACACCTTCTATCCAGCAAAGGAGAACTAAACTAAGCCTGTGGAGAAAGTTTGATCAGTTTGGGCCAGCCCCTCCGGAGGCATAACTCAGCGCCATTTCCTCGACATCCACGAGACCATGCTGGCTGTCACCAGCAAAGAGTTTGGCTCCTTGGGCTACAGAGAAAGATGAAGGCCGGAAAAAATCAGTCAAGGCTGAAAAGACAGAATGAATCAGCTGTAGGGAAGAAGGGAACTTGTCTGAATGAAAGACCTGTTGGTGTCTTCAGGCGTGAACAATGCAACCTGTTTTTTGCATTTTTGCATATATATATATATATTCATTTTGCATTTGCTGATGCAAATGTGACAAGGGAGCCATGTGTGCGTGTTTATGTATTTTGTCTATATTATTGAGTTAAAAGTGCCAGGGAATATTCTTAAACACTGGAAGATGGCTGAGTTTATACTTTTGCATTGCTAACATGTACCCTGGCACAGTTTTTCCCTGGGCCAACTGGCAGTCTTCCAAAAAAATCCTTATGCACAATTTGAGGTTAGTACAAGCCAGGGACCATTCCCAATACATATTTACCACCACCCTGTGTTTGTAAGAGGTTTAACTGGAAGGATGTATGACTAAGCCAGCTCCACAAAGTGCCTGAGAGATACCAGGAAAGTGATCTCTCTGTTTCTTCCTTCCTCAGGTTTCCTACCTCAAACCCATGGAAACATGGAGTGGAGAGTATGATTTACCAGGCAGCGTGAGCTGAAGTATGTGAATGACTTCTGCAGCCAAAGCACATCTCAGATCTCAAAGTGAAACTCAGTCAAAATCTCAGGAGATTTGATCTAAAAACCCTAAAGGGATTTATGTTTCCTGCAACAAGGCAAGTAGTCATTGGAGAGAGTGTTAAATCCCACTGTGTTGCAACCTTTGCAGCATTTAACCAAGGCACCCTGACCCTGAGGAGTTAAGCAGGGTCATTTCTAATTTGCAAATGATTTGGAAAGGGGCATGAATACTTCCTTCCAGGAACACTGACTGGAATGACACTTCTGCATGCTAAGTCACGCTGTAACTACATGTGGTAGGAATAACAATCAAATAAATTTGAAATATTTGCATACTTGGAAATTAAATTAAAGAGAATTTGGGACAGGGATGTGTAATATGTAGCTGTGTTTTAAAGTTTGGTGTGACAGAAAAAAAAAAAAAGAAAAGAAAAAGCTAAAAAATTCATGTACTTCTGAGGTTTAAATATTGTGCAAAGGTGACAGCCGAAGCATGAGAAAATAATACTTGAGGGAGCTAGAGGTGTATAATGGTTTTGATCCCAAAGGATGCAGGGGAGTTGCAAGTTTTCAAATTATTTTTAACTGCAGACAGGTTTCACTTACGCATCCATGTTTGGGAACCTCAGAGTGAAATATGGTAACTGATGTCTGTATTACTGGTGCTGTCATTGTTATTTTTACAGTTATTCTTTGAATTCTTTGTCAAAGAGCAGAACACAGTCGTGCAAGGTTCTCTATAAGGACAGATGCTATGGAAAAAACTTGTTCCAAAATCAGCTTACTCTACTCATTCATGTACAAAACTGGTGGGGAGCAGTGACATATACATGGAGGGGGAAAAGAAGCTGTGGACAAATCTGGACTATATATATATGTTTTAGGACTGATAGGTAGGTAAAGATATTCTGACATACCAAAAGTACTGAGCACTGGGATGAGAAATAAAATATCCTAAACATTTAATTCTGCTCTCTCACAGGCCAGTTCCTGAGTGAGAGAGAGAGATATGTCAGGAAGGAAGGGGTAAGGGGCAGAGGAAGGAATGAAGGGATAATGAAAGGGTTGAATGATTACAATGCATCTCTCTTCCCTCCATTCAAAACACATGGCAGCACTGATGAGGCAATATATGATTTCCAGCTGTGTAAAGCCACAAACACTCATATATTTTACAAATATTTGCCCAAGAAAAATATAATTGCAGAGCTATCCTTGCTTTCTCCTTGTATTCAAATGAAATCCTTCTTAAAAGGAAGCCTTTCTGAGTCACATCTTGGGCAACACACATACCTGGAGTGAGCGATGCCGTTGACCAGTATTTTCCTCTTTTCCAGCCTTGTCAAGGCAGCAGATCTACAAGCAGAGGGGTACTCAACAGGCAGCCAAGCCAACAACCGTCCCAGAATAACAGCCCTGCATCTAGTGAGAACATGGGGTTCTAAAAACTCTTCCAGCCCTTTATGAAACGATCTGGGATTCAGCAGGATCAAAATATGTGGCTCTTTCTATAAAGGGATACTCATGGCCTGGAACTCTTCCGGGCATATTCTGCACCATCTACCGGAGCACAATTTCTACATATGGAAAAGAGGACATCCTCCTAAATAAAAACAGCCTGTCTCCACTTATCTCTCCAGTAATGGCCATGGCCAATGCCCCCAGCTGGATATATAATAAGAAGGAAGCTAGTGTAGATGCCTCATGGTTGGTACAAGAAAACCATAGCTATGCTGAGGGCTGCACAAGGAATCTGGATCTCAGAGAGGATTTATAGCCCCTTTCAGCAGGGCAACAGCTATTATGAGAGGAGGTGTATACACTCGAAGGTATAAAAGGGACTGTAGGAAAATCCGTATGTGGCTGTAATATACATTATATTTATCTTATCCAAGAATGAACAGAACTGAGGCTGCAAAGAAGCAACTGAGGATTGATGTATTTTCATTTGCTTTCTACAGCAAACTGACAACTCCCAGCTCCTGTCAGAGGGAACATGTGTGTGGGGAGGGATAAGGAGAAAGGGAGAGTTTCTGAGTGCAACAGCTATTGCATTAATTAGAGTTCATGTGTGAATTGCCTTGTCCTCACCAGCAAGAGCTCTGGTTGATAATACTGAAGTGAGTGTTAAATGCATTCCTGTACACTTGGCATGGATTGCCAACTTCTGTGGCAAAGGATATCAAGGGAAACAAAAAGAAAACCAGCCATACATTTAATCTGCATTGGCTCAAGTGGCCCTCTGTGCAAAGTCCAGTCTAAATGTGTTCAACAAGTGACACTATGGTGTCACTATAATAATTTCTTAGCTTTGTTCTGTTTCCTGTGCAGCCGTCAATAAATCACTTCACCTTCTGGTGTCTCAACTCCCTGAATAAGGGAATATTTTACCTGTAGGAAGGGCAGGGACAAGATATAACCATGAAACTGATGGGAGGTGGAAGACATTCCTCATCCAATATCCTGGTGCTCCCATCTCATTGATATTGATGACATGGAGTAAATGCTGATTAAGCAGGTCTTAAATTTGCAGGTTCTTTCAGTTTCTACAAGAGGTGAAATTCATCTGAACCACCTTGGAATGAACTGAGTTGATCTATTGTTGACATCCATAGTTAGATAATTTCAGTATTCCTGTGTCCCAGTTCCCCATTCATGAGGAAGAACCAATAATACTGCCTCATCTTTCAGAGGTACCTGCCTATTCATTGGCACTGGTAGCAGCCAGTGCTGAGACAATGTTATTGTAAATAGCAATCCCTATAACAATATCTGGGGAAGCTCAGTTTTGCCAAATTGTCTTCAATAGATCAGATTTTATTATTCTTATTCTTCTTATTATTATTTTTGGGGGGGGGAAGGGAGGGCACAGGTGAGGGGCGGAGGTGTTCACATGCCTGAATACTCTTACCAGGTATTTGTCTTTACATTTCTAAAATATTTCCAGACACAAGAAAAGAAAAGCCTGGAGTTTAATTGCACATCAGTAAATAATCCTCTGAAAACTTCCACAAAAACAGATTTGGACAAATATTCGCCCCAGCCTTTGTACAAAGTCTTCTGGCATTGTAAACAACTACATTTTTTCAGATGAAACAATCTAAGTTTTTACATTAAATTTGGGATTTATAGTATATATATATATATATATATATATATTGTTATGAATTGAGCCCTGAAGCCATATCTGAAGAATTAATGCTTATAAGTAGGCTATTGATTGTAACTGAGGTCCATGAGTACAGCATTTAATGCACTCACAGTTACAGCAGTGAGCGCAATAGGCCAAGGAGAACATTGCTGCACAGTGGGGTGTGTAGTGGCCTAGAGTTCAGCAAAGATGTTTTCCGGATCCCTTAGCTTGACCTTTCAATTATTTGGATGCCTAAATTGTCTCCCTTAAATTAGCAAACAGACTGGAGACTGCTTGGTTTGTACAATAAACAGCTTTGTTAATCTTGAATTGTTGAGGCCTATTCTTCATTCTATTGTTGGCATCATATCCTCAAAGCAGGACATGCTGTCACAGAAGGAAATAAAGAGATGGATGGATGTCTTTGTGGAAGAGCCAGGTGGTTAAGTGAGACTGCTGGCCACAGACAAACAGAAATTATGGCTAATGATCAAGCTAGGTACCAGCCAGAGTCAACAAACTCCATACTGGCTTATTCCAAATTTGGTGTCTAAACTTAGCAGGGCACCCTGATGTGCATGTAAACTTCCAAACTCTTCCTCTCCTGGAAAATGTTTTCCCTTCTGTAATTTCATGCAGCAGACGTCTACATTTCCAAAAGCAGCATTGGTGACACGTTTGAAAGTTTAAATAGCAGAACAAAATAGAAAGAAAAGGTTCTCATCTGATTATCCCAAAGTGCCAGTATTAAGTAGTATCAGAAGATAAAATCTTCTGATTGAGTTTCATCTTCCATCCATTGTCACTCAAATCCTTCTCTTTCATTTGTTTTACGGCATCTTTAACTCGTCTCTGGTAAAGGAGGTCAATGAAAACATCCCACCTCTCTGACAGACATCCAGTAAAGGATTCTTCTGAACTCGTGGTTCATCCTGAGGGCATCCACACTGGAGGAGAAAATTTCTTTTGTGTAAGGAGGTCAAATCTGCTTCTGTGGGCGAAAATCCTAAGAAAGAGTATGTCTGCTTCCTTGTGTCCTTTTTTTTTTTTACATTTTATTTTATTTTTTTATTTTATAAAGTACATTATTACATATAATTTGATTCAGAATAAAGACAAGGATAGACACTCTAAATGTTGAGCGAAAACACTTTGAACATTTAAATCTGATTTCCTGTCTTATTTAAATCTGATTTTCTTAAAAAGAAAGAAAGAAATAAATACAGCAACAACAAAACGGTTATTCATATTTCATGACAAATAAGCCAAATCTTCCATCAGCTAGACTTGACTGCTGCTCATGGGATGACACTCCTTTGTGATGTGGTGGCCTTAAGTGACATTAATTTGCTGGTGTAACTTGTTCCCAAGTTTAAGGAGATTCATTTTCTTTCTTCTTGCATAGCTGCAACCTCTGTCCTTTAAATTTCCTTGAAACATAGAAAGGTTTGTGTTGGAAGGGACCTTAAAGCCCCTTCAATTCCAAGCCCCTGCCATGGGCAGGGCCTCCTGCCCCTAGCCCAGGCTGCCCCCAGCCCCATCCAGTCTGGTCTTGGGCACTGCCAGGGATGGGGCACCCACAGATCCTGGGGACAGCCTGTGCTAGGGCCTCACCGCCTGCAGAGTGAAGTATTTCTTCCTTATATCTAATCTAAATCTACCCTCTTTTACTTTAAAACTGTTAACCCTTGTCCTATCACTACACTCCCTTTTCCTTTCAAGATTAGATGTCTTTGCCAGACTCTCAGCCATAAGACCTTGCGTAAAACACCTCTAAAAACAACCCACCTCTAAAAAAAAAACAACCAGCCAGCAAAACAGAGAACCCCAAGCTTGCCCTTTGCCCTGAAAAAGCACACATTTTCTTTACCAATACCAGGAATCCCAGGGGCTCCCCCCTGCTAATAAAGGTAAGTATGTACATAAACATTTGCAAGGGTGGGGGGGTAGGGGGGGGGGGTGATGAGGTGTTAAGTGGAAATTTCTTTACTTAGCAGTGTTGATTTGTGAGTCTTGGGGGAAATATGCTAGGGGCCTCAATGAAGAGACTCTGGATTGATTTTACTCTTATCCCCTTGTGTCAACCAGAGAGGTAGTAAATAAATAATAGTAATGATTTTATTTTTTTTTGCTGTGCTATAGTACTATTCATCTAGAGACCCAAGCATCTGTCAAAAGAGGCATTGCTATCTCCATTTTCAGAATTTATCTACAATTGTACGACGAGCTACTGAGGATAGAGCCTAGGTTTCTCCGTGTCCTCAAGCACTGGCCTCTGAGCACTGAGGGAGTTACTAAACTGAGGCTGATTGCATTTAAATAAAACTTATCATGCATACTTCAGCTATTGAAATCCAGGCTGGCTGGAATGCTGGGGTTAGCCAGATTACATTTCATACATGCACGCCTGACAATTTCACTTACCTAATTCTTACTTTCAAAGGAAAAAAATATGCCGGTGCCTCTTTTGCACAACAAATGGATCCTATTAACTCAGAATAGCTTTGGTTTTAACTTTATAGTTTCAGGCTTCCTGGTAGTGTATTGCAAGGTTTATACCTCAATTCTTCATAGGATATAAATCTGAAATAAGAATATATGTTCAAGTTTTAGCTAGGGCATGCTCTTTATTTGGGTGGGGTATGTGTGGGGGTTATGTTTGTGCATTTGAAAAAGTATAAATATTTATACACACAGTTTCACTGATTCGAATTGGCTAGCTCTCTGGTAGGTCAGAAGTTCAATTCTGAAATCATCTGAGGTTCAAGCTTTCATGTCTTGGGGTCTGTTTGGTATGAAAAGAACTGAAATTTTCCCTGTGCTGGTCCCCACCCATATTCTGGTAAAATTAATCTGGTTCATATGCCTCGGCACTGGCCTGGGTTTTCAACTCCTGAGAATGTGCTTTCATGTTTAGCAAAGATTAACAGGGTGGTTGAGTTGGATCAAGCTAGAAGTGAGACAAGATCATCCCTCTCCAATTCAAAGGTTATCTCAAATCATTGTCCAGGGATGCAGTCAGAGATGAGTGGAAGCAAATGGAATTTAGCCATGTTTACTGCCACACAGAAGTCGTTTCTATAAATGTCCAACCATGCAAGCTGCAAAGAACTCTTCTGACTTCTTCACTTTTCATCTACAAATAAGGTGAATTTCCTTGCTTTATTTCATGGCACAGCAGGACAGGCTCACCTTCACCTGTACCCTTGAGTCAAGGCTTTTCAAGATAGGTGAAGACCACTAAAACGCCAAAGCCAGAACAGGGTCTGCCAATAGATGTGATTGATGTCTTCCTTGCTTCTGGGGTCTTCCCTGCCCTCCTCAGCAACTCTCGTATCTCCCATAGATGGTGTGTGCCCTCAGTTCAGCATCTTTGGTAAGTAAGGCCATTCACTGAATAGCTGTGACTCCTGACTTACCCCAAACAGGAAAGAATCAGGCCCTGGACTTAGACAACCATTACCTATTTCTTTTCAAGAAGTTGGAAGAGTTGTTAAACATGAACTACAGGTTTGAGCAGTCTCTTACCTCACATTCTAAATCCTGTCCAGTTCATTTTCCAAACCACTTTTTAGAATAGGAGAAGGGAAAGTTGTTCCTCAATGCAAAAAGAAAAATTATAGGTCACTTTTCCAAAGCAGTCAGAGATATGGATAGACCCAGTTGAGTTACTGTAAAAGGTCTTGATACTTGAAAATTCAGTAAACATCTGCCCTCTGAGAAATAGACTTCTTAAGTCTCTTCTCTTCAGAACCATACATGTCCAAAGCCTGCTAGTGCAAAATTTCTGGGCTACATTTTCTGCCCCTCTTTTTCTGGCTCATTTACCAAACGGTGAGTTTCCCCTGAAAAGATCATTTCTGTGGGCTGTAACAACCCTTTTTACCTTTCCATGGTGGAATGTATCTACACATCTTTTCATTTCCTTAAAAATAAATAAATAAATAAATAAATAAAAAGAGCATATGTCAAATATAAACGACTGAAATTAGAATGAACCATGGCACAAAATTGCCTCTCCCTTTTCACCTCCTGCTTTGGTCATAAATTTTATTGTATGGGATGTTTTCAAGTTTTATTGCTTTTCTTCTGTATCAGAATGGGGATGCTTTTGCATAAATTGGTAATTCCATATAAATGGGAAAATGCTTCCTGCCCCGCTTTAGCAAATATATATATATATATATATATTTTTTTTTTCCAAAGTATGAAAAACGCCTAGAAGGGAGGATGAGAGGGATCAAAAGTCAAAGGCCTGCCGAACAGTCTGCACAGGCTGTGGGATCTCCTCTCTTAGTTCAATAAGCCTCACAAAACAATCTGTTCCTGAAAGCCATCAACACTAAAACCCCATCAGTTCCACTGTGGCCTGGCTTCCCCTTTTGATTTCTATGGATATCTCCATTCCTGTGGCTGGTGAGTTCTTCTGAAGAATAATAAATAATGGCTTCATCTGCATGAGTAAACTAAACAGAGCTAAGGTCTGGCTCAGGCATTTCTCCGGCTCTGAGGCCAGCTAAGCATAGTCTGACCACATTTAAGTTATTAAACTTGCATAGTCTACACAAGAGGGTGTCTGCATTTGAGTTGTCTATGGGGAAATAGTCCCTGGACTGTGCTAATTCCTGAAGTACAGGAGAATCATTAATTATCTGGGCCAAAACCATGCAGCAATCTACTGATCTAAGGGACTGAATTCCAGGGCCTGGGAATGCTCCCTCGTGCTGATCTTTTTTTTTTTTTTTTTTTTTTTCTCTTGGATAGACATGACCAACGTGTCCTCACAGCACACTAACGGGGGCAGCGCACTTCTGCACCCATGTTAGATCACCATTTCACAGGCAATCAGTGGATGAACCAAGCAAAGAAGCTGTTCACAGCAGAAATAACCTGTCTGAATCCCATCAGCATCTTGTTTCGTCTTCTATGGCCAATGCTTACTACTGTGAGCAAAGTTACACTTGGTAATCAGCAGTCTCTGGTGGACAGTTTCTCTTGTACCTCTGGAGTCGGCCTCTGCTGGGAGCCACGCGTCTCTCTTCTTTGCTTGTCCTGTAACTTGGACTACTTTCTGGGCTGGAGCAAAGCATTTGCAACCCACCTCTGAAGCAGAAAAGTTGTTTTGTTTTTATTATTGTTATTATTCCCAGAGGAATGTCTGTGTTATAGTCAGCCTTAGGTGTTAGGGCCAAGATTGGGCTCTTCTGAGTTTGGCTCTGAAAGATAGGGAGTTTGTCTTTGTTTGGCAAATCTGCCTTTCTAAACAGCTGGCCCAGAGAGAGAGGAAACTAAAGAAAGAGATTTTCATCTTTTCCCCAAAGTCTTTCACATCCAGCCAGTGATTCCCCCACCTCTGATTTTAAACCAAAGGGCTGATATTAGAACAACATTCACTTCTCATTTGATCTGAGCAAAAAAATCCCAGAGAAATAAGAAAAGATCCCCCCAAAAAATGGCCAGCCGTAACACTGGCAGAGTGCCAGGGAATGTGGGGAGGATCAGGGCTGTGGGGTTGGAGGAATGCAGGCCTTCCTATCTCTTTTCCCAAACATTCCCATCTGCAGCAGACTAAATATTTTCACATGCTGCTGCTGGAACACCCAGGTTCATGGTCAAACAGAGGCACAGTGAGCAGGGCCTGCCTCACGCTCCTGGGGCAGTGGTCCTCATTACAGCCTGGCTTGGGGCCAACTGCCTGGCACCGAGTATCACCAAAGTTTCTTTTCTCCATCCAATGCCTTTCAGGCTTTCTTCTCCTCTTGTGTTTCCACCACCCCTCCCTAATTTCACCTTGTGTTGCTGGTAGCAGTTGATTTCACCCCACTCACCAGTAGGTTTTGTTGTCATCGGTGAAAGGAAGGGAGCCTCTAAGAAAGTCATTGTGTGACCCCAGGGAAACCCAAGACTCATGTATGTCAGGATCCTTCATCCAAGACAGGTAGGTGACCACAATTATTGCAGCGCCAGTAGTTAGAAGTTAGCCACTGGCCAGGAATTGGCAAAAGGAAATTCATATCATCACAGCACCCTGAGAAAGACTTCTGATTTGGTCTTGGACAATCCAACAGTTACCTTAAGCCTAGTGGGGCTGAGTTTCTTTCTGTTTTCTTTACTTTATAGATGATATTCTAAAGCACATTTATCATTGTGAAGTGTTTTAGCATTACATTCAGAGAGGCAGGAGGAACAGATATATAAATTTATTGGTAAGAGCTGTGTTGCGAAAGTCTGATTACAACCTCTCTTTGGTGTGTAAAATAATGAACAGGACTAACTCTTGTTGATGCTCTTCACCTCTTCTTGTGGGATTTAGCTAGCAGTTTCACCCTCTTAAATGGGTATGTGTGGGATAACTATGATCTTGTTGTAATTGATGGACACCTAGTTAATAAAGTGAAAGAGCTGTACACAACTCCCTAAAGCAAATACTTACTTTTTGCCAGCTACACATGTCTAGACTCCACAGAATAAAATTACTCTTCCACATGGACTCCTGGCACTTGTCAGAAGGGAGGAGGTTTGCCACAGATCCTCTGCTGTATCTGCAAGCCCAATGTAGATGACTTTGATACTCTGAGGTATTTAACATAGCACTAGGCACAAAGATATGTGGAACAGAGTCCCATCCCTAGCACATACACGGACATTATGCTGTGGACTTTTTTAGGTGATTGTGTCTGTACAGTAACTGCAGTGAAGCATTAATAGCAGAACAAAAATGACCAGGATTTTTTTTTTTTTGGACAGCATATTCCTAGTAAGACGATGACCAAACTGTCTTGGATATCATCAGTTTTACATGCAGCTCCTCATGAAATATTGTATAGCCTTCTGGAGGCCCAGTAGGATGTGCCTTTATGTCTGAAATGAATTCAGACACATGCATTTAGTCAACAAATTGTTATGTGGAGGAAAAACGTAACTTCAGATTAAGACATTTTTATAATTCCACATTATCAACATCTGTGTCTGAACTAGATGTCTGAGACCCCCTCCCTTTATCCAGTCCCCCTTTTTGTTTTGTTTGGAGGGCTTGGCGCTCCTTGCACCTGGAATGGATGGTAGTATTCAAGAGTCCCTTATGACTGTGGATGTTGGTTCCTTACTTTGTGCCAGACATTTCTAAATCTAGCCTTCCCTTCTCCCTCTCCCCAACATACACATTTGTCCCTTAATTTAGTGATGAAGAAAGGTTTCCAGAATCTTTCAGTAAGATACAATTTTTCCTAACACGAGTAATTCACTTCTCACCGTAAAACTGACTTCCCGCTAGGAAGGGACCAGGGAATTCAGGTAGAAAGACTTTCCATCTCATGAAACTTTGTCAACAAAGAAGTGTTACTGTGACTTTACATGTGACCTGTTAACTGTCACTCCTTTCAAGAACATTGCATTGGCAGGTTTCCATCGATTTTGGTTCTGGCAAACCAACGCATGCTCAAAGCTGGCTCAGAGATATCTGCATGGGGCTGCATTGTGCTATATTCATAATGCAGTCTGAAGCCATTTTATCTTCCTCTGATTCACCAGTCATTAGCCCTTCTTAGAGATGGAATATCCCAACAGACGGACTGCTAGATAGCAAAGTATGTTGGTGATACATTTGAAGTCCTGAAGTACCTGAAGGTGTGAGAACATCCCTTGATAATTACTAACACGAGAGGAAAGTTTGAGTTTTCACACTATGCTTTCTGTATTGGCCAGAGGGGACATTTGAAATCAGGGAGATGTAGCACTCTTTTTTATTTATTTTTTATTTTTTATTTTTTTTCCTTTCTTCCCAATCTCTCCTGTGAAGTTTTCCCAACACTTGTGTGCTAGGAAAAAAGAAAAGCAAAATAAGAGCTCATTTTGTTTTTCCAGATAGTCTTGTCATAGGGTCATTTATGTAATGACTTTTTTTTTTTATTTTTTTTTATTTTTATTTTTTTTTTTTTTCCCCCAATAATTCCTGTAGCCTTTGTCTGTTGTATTTATGGGCACTATCTACTAGCCTTGAAGAGACATCTCATTCCACACTAAATAGTCTGAATGATACTCTTTAAACTTTTCATGGTTCTGGCACTCATCCTGAATTTCAAACAGCTTTGTGTGTGCTCAGCTAGAAGCATCAGTATCAAACCAGGCAGGAAAATAATTCTGAATATTATGAGCTTTGTCTCTGCGGTGCATGTTTGCATGCATGATTTATTTTCCTTTTTTCTGTGTAACTGAGATATCTAATGTTAGCACTAAAGAAACTGCAGGGCAATGAAGTGTGATCAGGAGATGAAATATCTGGATTCTCTGCTTATACTTATCACAGGCCTGTTGCGAAATGTTCAGAGAAACTTTAAGGACATGCCTGCTGGTCTACTGAAGATGGGTTTGTAACCTGTCATAAAGTACTTATGCTAGCTGAGTTCAGACAGCATGAGAGGTGGGATTTACAAGGACACAAAGATTTCAATTAATGTGAGAAAACAGATGACTTAGCCAGGAGGGTCTGTGATCTCATTACAGGAGGGTCAGTTATAATTACCACCTTCTAAGACCTTTACTACCAGAGCAACATTTGTAATTGTCCATGGTAGGTAATCCAACCAGATTGGAGCCACTAGTGTTCAATCTGATGGAGCACTACTGGTTCCATTAGAAAGCACACAGATGTGTGAGACTGTTTTTTATGGAAGAGAGTCTAAAAATCATTGAACAACTGCTAGTGCTCAAAAGTTGTCATACCCCATTATGTGCAATTTACTCAACTCCCACTTTGTTTCCACGTTCACATTTTTTTTTTTTTCTTCCTATTTTCAGTGTTTGCCATTTTCTCCATGTTCCCATTGTCAGAGCTGATCTCTGGAAAAGGAGAACATTTCCCATTTGTTCTTCCTGCGCTTGCCTGGTACAGCAGCGTTCTGGCTTTGACTTCTCTTGGGAGGACATTTTATCTTAAACAAATATTGAATTTCTGGGATTAATATACCAGCTGGTTAGGAAGCAAAACAAGCCAGTTCCAAGAAGCATTTGCTTACAGATAGCAATCAAGATAGTGTGTGTTGAATGGGTCTCTATGACTTCTAATTATAGATATAGAAGACTAAATTATAAACATTAGAAATCTACAAATTTCAAGTCAGTACTAATCCACTAAATCAATACACCTATAGTGATTTGCATTAGCAAATATCCTAGCCTCATTCTACAAGGTTATTTAGGTACCTCATTCCTAGCTAACTGCATGAATTAGTGAGTATGAGAATTAAAGTCAGAAACAGATACGACTTCATAGTCCTGAATGCATCATCAAGATGAATTCAAGTCAAATCCTGTTGCAAAGGTAAATTTACCAGACTAAGCATAGATTTTTTTTGACTAAGCATATATATATATATTTTTTTTAAATAAAAGCTAAGGTTTTCTCCTTATATTGCTATATAGGTTTCTATAGACTACAACTATAGGGTTTTTTGTTTTGTTTTGTTTTGTGTTAGTTTGTTTTTTGTTGTTGTTGTTGTTGTTGTTTGAGAATGGACTTGCCCATCCATGAAAAGAAGTAAGAAACATCTTGCTGCCTTACATATTCATGCCATGAGCAGATTTACTATGAGTGTATCCTTATTGTTGTTTTTGACCACCTGAATTTTCCTGGCTTTTAGTGGGAGTTAAGCCTGTAAAATTCCCTGGACTTAACAGACAGCAGCCACAATTCCTCTCGAGTTGCCTAATTAAAGTCAAAAGGACTGGTAGAGTTTTCTCCTCTACAGCCGTAATCTTTCTCACATTTTATTCTGCTTTGATTGTATTGGACACATGTGGCCTGTGAAAGTCTGTGCTGGGTCATATGACAGGCGACAGGCTTTGACCGTGGCTGTGACTGGGGGGTGAAAATAGCTTGCAGCAAGTTCCACAGAGCTCAAACACCTTGCAAGCTCCTCTGTTCCCCTGTTTCAGTAAATCCTGCCTGTGACATCTATGAGGCAGCCAAAAGGATATTGTCAAGCAGTTATGCCTGACCCGTGGGGCTGTGAAGCTCCGGCGAGAGAGACCACACTACTGCCAAGGTGGGAAGCACAGGTCAAGTTGCGCTGGGCCATAACGCAGGGACCACTCTGTGAGTTGCAAGCCTTACATGTGAGTTTTCATGATATTTCTGCACAAATATTTCTGCATATTTCTGAAAAATATATATATATATATCTTGACACAGAAAATCTAAAGCACTTGGAGTTAGGGATGATCTGGGATATTAAGTTCTGTGCAGAATTAGCCTGGTTAAAAGGCTCAAGAAAGTTCAAAAACTTTGCTCCACTTTATTATTTTTCAGCATCTCACATAGCCTTTGCAAAGTGGCCAGCACCTTATCTAATTTCCTCGGGTAGTGGACAAGTAGAATAACTCAGTAAAATAGCAACTGGTGCCCTCTTTATTTTATTATTATTTCAGTCAGTTAAATAACTGCTTCTTTTCTTTTTCCTTTTTCCTTTTTTTTTTTTTTTTCTATCTTTGTGCCTTTTTATATATATATTTCCTTTTTTTTTCCTTTCTTTCTTCTTTTTCCTTCTTTCTCTTTTCTTTTTTTTTTTTTTTTTTTTTTTCTTTCCCTCTTTTTCTCTCTTTTTTTTTTTTTTTCCCTCCCCCCTTCTCTCTTTTTTTTTTTTTTTAAAAAAAAAAAAGAGGAGTTATGTAAATCTTCGCAGGAACAGTCTGGTAAACTGGAAGTTGTTTATTGAATATATGGAGATTTATTTTAAGTCATTACAGTCATTTTCTTATCTCATGAACTTAAGACCCTCTCAGTTTTATTCAATTTGAGGACAGAAATCCACTTTGGGCACACTGCAGCATCTAGACTGTTCAGGGACACTTAGTGTATGGCTTAAAACCTTGGGCATTATTATCACAGAAACATTCATAGAATCATAGAATCATAGAATGGCTCGGGTTGGAAGGGACCTAAAAATCATGAAAGTTATATGATTCTATGATTCTAAATCACTCAACTCCAACTCCCTTGCTATAGGAAGGATGTCACCCACTAGGTCAGGTTGGCTAAGGCCCCATCCAGCCTGGCCTTGAATACCTCCAGGGATGGGGCATGCACCACTTCTCTGCAGTGTCTCACTACCCTCACAGTGAAGAATGTCTAATGTGAATCTATCCTCCTAGTTTAAGACTATTCTCCCTTGTCCTATCATTATTTACCTGAGTAAAGAGTCTCTCTCCATCCTTTTTATAGGACCCCTTAAGTACTGAAAGGCTACAATGAGGTCTCCCCAGAGCCTTCTCTTCTCCATGCTGAACTGCCACAGCTCTCTCAACCTTTCTTCATAGGAGAGGTGCTCCTACCCTCTGAGCATCCTCTGTGGCCCTCCCTTGCTCTAACAGGTCCACACCTTTCTGGTGCTGGGGGACCCAGACCTGGACACAGGATTCCAGGTGGGGCCTCACAAGGGCAGAACAGAGGGGGACAATCACCTCCCACCACCTTCTGGTCACGCCTCTGTTGATGCAGCCTAGGATGCAGTTGGCCTTCTGGGCTGCAAACATGCATGTGCTCTCAATGAGTTCCTCTCCCAGTCTGTACTCCTGCCTGGGATTGCCCCAACCCAGGTGCAGCAAGCTGCACTTCAAATTGTTGAACTTCATTCAGTTCACATGGGTCCACTTCTCCAGCCTGTTCATGTCCTTTGAATGCCATCTCTTCCTTCTGTTATGTCAATGATGATGGGGGAAGCCTGACCACCAGTGAAGGCCAAGCCAAAAAAGTTAAGTACCTCAGCCTTCTCCATGTCTGTTGTTACCAGTTCTCTGTTCTTTGCAGCCAAAGTACCTGTAGAATCTCTTCTTGTTACTCTTTGCATCCCTCACCAAGTTTAGTTTTGTCAGTGCCTTGGCTTTCCTGATCCCATTTCTGTATATCTGGACTCTTCCCAGGGCATGTGGCCCTGTTCCTACCATCTGTGCGTTTCCTTCTTTTGTCTAAGTTTGACCAGCAGGTCCTTGTTCAGCCATGCCAGTTCCCTACCTTCCCTGCTTGATTTATTACATATGGGAATAGAGAGCTTTTGCGCTCTAAGAAAAAATATTCTTAAAGTGTTGCCAGCCCTGAGCAGATCTTCTGTTCCTAAGGATGCAGTCCCATGGGATCTTGTCCACTAATTCTTTGAACAGATGGAAGTTTGCTCTTCTAAAGCAAACCTCCTTGGTGATGTTTTGTCGCTAAGAAGACCTGACACACCTGCGGGTCTGGGGTGCTGCTCTCAAGCACCATTTGCCATGCCACCTCTTCAGCACTGAAAACTCTACACCCTCCTTCCCTCTACTGCTCTGTTGTGAACAGGTCCCTGCTCAGCCTACCTCGTTGTCCCAACTAACCTCTCACTTATTTGCTTGTTTGCATTAACAGATTGAAGAGAAGGCCAGAATGCTCTAACTGCCAAATAGATAACCTATAGGTTTGTCCTTCATATGCTCTTTATTTTCCCTCTTCAATATATAAGTAGCAAGTGGAGAGCTGTCTGAGGGGATGTTTAGTTTAGCAGTTCCCATTGGCCAGAAAGTCCTTAAAATTCTTGGGTGATGTCCACAATGCTGCACAGCCCCATCCTCCCTCTCTTTAATCTTGCCTCCAAACACCCCCTTTCAACCAATAGTGTAAAAATACATTTTCTTCATTTCATTGGAGCAGAATCAAGTAAACTTCACAGTGAGAACAGAAAAGTATAATTTCTTCTATTATTTTGAGATAAGGAGATGGACGCATAGCTATCAAAGTAGTCCATAACAAGGTCTCAGATGCACTGCGCTGGACCTTGTTAGAGATGAAGACAACACGTAGACTTCACCCTTCATCATAAGAAAGGCTTGTGTGCAAGAATTTGTCACTTCTTGTCCCAATGATATTATTGGTTCTAATAAGACAGATTACCTCTGCTTGTAACCCTTGCCTCCTGTATATTTTCATGTTATCGTGGATATAGCCAGGCTACAGTTATTTCTCCCTGCGGATATGTCATTACTGGGCAGATCAGATTTTCTCATCCCAGCAACCTAATGACATCCTGAATGACATTCCCTATGTTCAAAGTCAAAATAATCCTGAATTCTCATGGGAATAATTCAGAACAAATGTATGGTTATGGGGAAAAAAAAAAATCCTCTAAAAAATGTAGACGTCTACAGTATAATCACTAGGGGTTGAGATGGTCTCCAATATATCTCCTTGAAAAAAAATAGACAGAAATAGTACATTAGGATTAGTTTGACTTCAGACATCAGCTTCAGGAATAATGCCTTTAACTCCAAAGACTAAATTAAATAGGTCTCCCTTGACTATAATGGGAGCCTTAGATGACTGGCTCAGATAGCTTCGTCTGCATTGTAGACTCTCTAAAGTTAAATGAAATGAATACCACTCTGAATGCTGCTTTATCATTTCATTTGAAGCTTCCACAAGCTTAAATTTCCTTCATGCTAAAAGAAGAGTTTGGCATGAAAGGTTTTGAAGTCTTCTAATTTCCTAAAGATTTCCCACCTCAGAGCAGAGGGTGACGGCCAAGGAATGGATGACATTGGGGAAATTATATTCTTCACATTTCTCAAGTAGTAAACACAAACTGTTTCATAAGCTGTATAAAGCACTGTAGCTGCAGTGAAATACTTGTCATTACATTGATTTTCACCTGCTAGGGCTTTCATTCAAAATTTCTCAGTGCACTTTGGAGAGCAGCTTCTTTTTGAACTAAAGGCCCTACATGCACAGAAAAGTTATCATGCCATCATGGAGCAATTCTCCTTATTGGCTGAATGGCTATAATTCCTTCCATGAGCTGTAAAGCTACACATGCGGCTTTACTGCTCCAGAGTTATTTTAATAAGGATTCCCCTTAGGGCTGTCCAGACAGCAGATGGCATCGTACGTGAAAATTAAACTCCTGAACTGAGGCTCCAAACCTATTATGAGGCTTATAAAATACACCTGGAGGCTTTAGGTGAAGTGGGAAAGCCAGGAGGTTCCCAGTGCAAACAGAGATTGCTAAATGCACAGATAGAAAAAGGTCCCTTTTTATTTCCCAGCACTAGCCCAATGACTGACTTGTCTCGGACTTCTTTTCATGAGTCCCAGGACAGAGCTAAACGCTCTCTTATTTCTTGAGCTGCTGGAGCTTTGTGCCATATAAATTTAAAGACAAACCACTCATTTTTTTGTTGTTGCTGCTTCAGTTCTGCTTTAATTGCTAGAGGGCAGATGTGGAGCTGGTTAATAAACAAAAATTCTGTAGTGATACTGAAAGTTTGCCCTTCCATATGAAACCTAAAGGGTATTGGAATAAGCAAATAAACACGAATCTGCTTGTATGGTTGTAAGTAGAAGAGGGCAGGTGACATCTGAGCTCATCAGTAGTAGCAAGTCTGAAGTGCCCTGCAATATTTTCTCACCCGTAAATGTTTTCTACCAGGCTCTGTGACCTTATCCCTCTCCTTCCATGTTGTTCCAGCTCTCTTGTTTATGGTTTCAGGGTTAAGTTATTGGTTAAACAGAAGGAGTGGGAGGTGGACATGAGCAGACATTAGGTCATCTGTCCAGGCCTTCAGACAGTTTGCAGTGGCTGTGACTGCAGTTTTAAGGACTGCTTCACAAATTAATATTCTATGCATATTACATGAATTAGCAATACTTTGAACAAAGAAGATATTCCAGAGTTCTGTGCATTGCAGTGAAACCCCTCTTCAAACTATGGAAAAGAGATAAAAAATAAGAAAAATGAAGAAAATGCTGAAACCATCTATTACTCATCCTGCATCTTAGCCATCTCTCATGCAAAACAGCAAAACATTCCTGTGATGTTGGAGATATAAAACAATTTTCCTACCACCTTTTACAGCCCACACTGGCACTAAATCCTACTACAAATGGTATGATGGAGCTTGTTTTTCAATGTAACAGAGGCTGGTAATCCAAGGTGGGGTTTAGCTCACAGATTAAGACTGCTAAATTGAAATGCCTGCACATGAGAATGTGTAAATTCACAAGGTGGTTGCCTACAGTTGATCTAATTCACTGTAACTCCCTTTATAGTCAATGAGAGAACTTAACACTGCCTGTATTTGCACTAAATATCTAAACTCTCATGGTAGTCAATGGAGATCAAGTCTCAGCAGGGATCACTGTTGCTGTGGTATTTCTAGAAACCATGGCACACTGCAGAATGTAGTCTAATAAAACAGTTTTGCAAGACAGGGAAATGCTAATAGCGGCAGTGAGGTACTGGGGTTCATCCTAAACAATTTTGGGGAGAAGAACTAGGATGTGGTGTCCACAATTTCATATCCACATTCACTCTCAGTTTCTGTGCTCTTAATAAAACCAGTCTTTAACTTGGACCTTGGCTATCCGTAGCCATTGTATAGCTATGCTCTTTGTTTAACCATAGAGGTGTCTAGTATCATGCAAATATCACAAGGTGTCCCTCCTGGCCTCCATGTTTCCTCATGACAAGGGTGAGGACAGCCTATAAACTCTCTGTCAGTCTGCCAGATATGACATCTGTGTGGGTGTCTTGGACCCTCTCAAATGGCACTAGGTGGTTGTATTTAGACAGGTGAATTGAGCACCTACAAATATTTAGCAAAGTTGCTTGCTAGACTCTGTTGGCTACGCTGACTAGCCCTCCTCTGGTTATAATGTCACCCAGACACCAGCTCACTTGCAGACACCTACATGCAAAAATAGTATTTATCTTACTCTGTGAAATCAATCCCACACCTGGTGTGCCCCACTACTGGAGCTGCTCCTACTCAGAAGAATCAAACTCTTGCTTAACTTCCTATTCAAATATCTCCTAGAAACACAGGAAATTAGATTTATTCTCTCTTAGATTCAATGTCAAATTGCAAAATATATTAAATGCATTGGGGTATGTTGGAAGGAACAATGCTATATAAAGAGAAGGATTGCTCATTTCCGTAAGATTTTATAGTGGTCCTCAGCTTTCAAGACGTGTGCCAGCTGTTGAACATTATAAAATGTTTCTTACTTGTCTTGTAAAGGTTTCCACTTACAAAAAGTAAATCTCAAAGCATTCAGAGAGCATCCCTGCCATAGGTCTTGTCTTTGTGAGATGCAACACTCTACGTTTGTCATGGTTGTGGTTTTAATAGAAGGTACATTTTTCTTCCTTCAAGAGAAATTCCTGGAAGGAAGAAGGGTAGACCACTACGAATAATTAAACAGAACTGTCCAAGATTCTGTTCTTCTCACCTAGCTTTGGGTAACTATAACATAGTTATCTACTGATGAGCCAGGCACTCTGGACTCCATTTATAGTCAACATGGAGAAGCAGCCACTTTTAGATGTGATTCATAAGATCCGTTTTAGACTTCTATTTTAGGAGAGGATGAATCATGACTTAAACTCTATTGACCAGCTCTCCATCGAATTCTCCTTAAATTAACCTCCTCTGGAACACGTGTGGATGCTATACCCATATCAAAGAAAATTCACACTGAAAATCAAGGAGGACTTAGAAGATAGCAGCAGGTAGTCTTCTATTCATAAACCATGGGCAACCTCCTCTGAACTGGGACACATGGATCAGAGCAAATTTTGGCACAGGGCAATTCTAGTAACAGAAACCAGGGGGATATAATGGCAGGAATGAGAGACTATTTTTATGTCAAATGGCTATTTTCAGTAATGATTTCTTACTGACCTCAGGAAAGACTTTTCCAGAAAAAGCGAAACCACAAATCTATCCTTTTCTCACCATTCCTTCATTGCACAAGATTTTTTTTTTTTTTTTTCCATCTTTAAATTATCTCCAAAACAACTCTCCCCAGTGTATGGCAGTGCATTTGGGGATTCTTCAATGGGAAGGAATAAGCTGAAGTAACACACAGAGAACAGATAGGATAATGAAATTTGAGGGCATAAGACTACACTGCAGATATTTCAAAGGATGTGGTTTCTGCAGTGACATTCCCTGTTTTTCTTGGCGATGTTTTACATTAGTCTTCTCCACACTCATTACAGCTTACTCTTTATCTTTTATCCTTTAATACACCCAGGCTTGAAGAGGTAGAGGAGAGGGCATGCGATGAATACAGATTTCTACTTAAACATGACTTTGAATAGCAACTTTCCCAACTGAGATGCCCATATTTTCCTCAAATATATATATTTGGATCAGTTCTTATTCAACTGTCATCATGTGGGATGAATCAATGCTGATTTACAGACAAAGGTTCCTGCAGGTTCATGCTGTAACTCTGAAGAGGCTATAGTGATCTTACATTGTCCATGTGTATATAAAATGTAAACTGAGGCCAATCAATGTCTCTGTTATGTCAGTCTACTAGCACATGCTCATAACTATCCAAGGGGCTAGATTTGGTGATGGACTAAGTGAAGGTGTGAAAAAGAGGCTTTAAAATACAACTGAAGGAAAAGGCTTGCAAAACCAAAGGAAAATCATTTTCTTTCTTTCTCCAAGCCAAACTGCAAGTCACATGCCAGGTAAAATGGCATATTTGCATTTCCTTTAGAGCCATATGACTTTAGACCAGTTAAGGGTTCAAGTGCAACATCAGCCAATGCAAAATCACAGACAAGTCTCATGACTTGAGACTGGTGCTGCTGCCTTATGCTTTACAGTTTACCATAGGTAAAGCCACACTATATGCATCTACAGATTTAGACCATAGCCTTCGAAAGCCACGTCAGATGGGGATCATGATGCGAGGGAAACTTAAGCACCTTCTCTGTAGGCTGGGAGTACACTACTTTGCCACTTCACACACTCAAAGCTAAGGAACTGCAATACTCCCTACCTTCAGCGGTGTTGGGCCCTTAGCATACAAAGTCTTTAAGAAATCAGGCTGGAAGAGACCCACACATGTTCCTGAGTCCCTTAATTTCTTTAATGCGGAAACAGTTTTACCCATGTCTTTCTTGACACTGTCTAATACATTCTTCATGGTTCTACTGGTCGCTCAATACCTGGCTCCAATGCATTGTGCTTTGTGATGACGCACAGTTAAGGAGGATTTGTAAAGGTAGAAAAATGCCTGATTTATAGTAAAACAAAAATCAGTGAAACATTTATGTCACTTAAAAATAGATAGAACTAATATCTGCGCCTCAGTTTCTCTTTTCAGTAAATATGGGTAATGACCTTTCTCCATGTCACAAGGGAATTTTGTAAGGAAGCATATTTAAAGCTTAGGAGGCCCTGTTCTGGGGAGAATCAGGGAAGCACCTTAGTTTGACAAACTTGAATTCCCCTTTTCCACTGGGTTTTACTGTCACATGCCAGCAGAACAATTCCAATTCTGAGATATTTGCTTGAGGGCAAATAATGCAAGCACAGTCTATTTTGACTTTCCACTGGCATCATTCAGAACAGAGATTTTTCCTTGACACATTTGCATGACTTGCCAGGAGAAATTCCAATCCCCAGCATACTTTATGCAGCTAAATAAATACCATAACATGAATAAACTTCATTAGTAATTGCTGATTGAGTTCAAGCCCCTTCAGTTTTTTAAGGGAAATGTTTTATTATAAAATTCTGTGAAGTTTAACCTCAAACTTGGTGAGTGACCTGAAAAAATTATAATTTTTTTGGCAAGGGAAATTATTACAAGAGAATACTTTTCCATCTTCTTTCCTAGCTATACCAAAACTTTACCATCAAAATGTGGTTGACGTTGGAGTGAGTAAACAGTAGCAACCCAGTAGCAGTATTCTACAATTTTTTATAGTGCCAACTACCCAACAGACCCAGTATGAACAGAACACCATCCTGTGCCCCATTCATCTTGCTTGAAGGGGTTTCTTCTGCTGTCTTAGCTGTGTGGTAATGAATTTTCCTGCCCTGTGCAAATTTGAAATTGAAAAAATGTCTCCAGTCTGCATGAAGTGAAGGTCTTACTCTTAAAAAGAAAAAAAAAAAAAAAGTTGAAGTTTGTAGTATGCAGTTGAAGTATGAAACATCAAGGCATTCCTCTGTTTTTATTTGGTTGAAAATTTAAACTGTGTCTTCTGCAATTTAAATATGTTCTTTAACCACCACACTTCTAGCTGTTTCATAATGTGTCTGTTCCCCCTTTTGATTGTAAATTCCAGTCCAAAGCACTGTGACCTTTCCCAGGAAAGGCTCTGGTGAAATAAGTATATAAGAATCATAAAAAGCTGTTTGGGATTGTGTTAAGTGGTGGGACACCACCTTTCCAGAATTTATTAATCCAAATATTAAAACAGAAAGTGGCTCTTCCATTAATGTAAACATTATGAAAATTGAAAATTAAATTTCCATCCTATGGGAAATTTGGATAATTTAATATTTTCAACCTTTTAAAACCAGAATGAAAAATCCAAAGGATCAAAGCTTTAACTGAGCAGAGATCTTAAAATTTAGGCTTGAAAACACTGATAAGTTTGAGGTCAGTTGAAAAGGGATCTGTCATCTGCCTGAACTGCTGCAGTGCATCATGGGAGGTGAAGCTTCTCCTTTTCCGTTGTGAGCTGTAATCTCTCCAGTTACAAAAATGTACCAAAGCTGTTGTTTGCCATTTCACTTCATGTCAACTTGAGCTTTATCAAAGATTTCATTCTCAGTTTCAACAAATCATGCTGAACTATTTTATTTTTTTTAGTTGGGTTAAAAAATAAAAAAAAAAAAAAGAAGAAAAAAAATAGACAAAATATTACAAATGAATCAATTTCTGTACCTATTATTTCTTTAGGAATGTTCAGCTTTCCTAGTAAATCCCGTATGTATTCATCTGACCATGGACATAATAATCTACACATATATGTAGGCCATTCTTCAGGTGGTGCATTCTCTGCCTCAGTCTTTTCCTAATGCTCCATTTGTCTTTTGTTTTTAATTTTATGTGGTATAAGATAAAATGTCTTCTAGACACATGATCAGATCCTGTTCTACCCACCAGCCTAATCTCACCACAGATAAATGTATGTCATCATATAAAAACCGCTAAAGCCTTGTTGAAAGTCAGTCTTAGAGAGCAAGTGTCATCACAATTCCCCATAAGCCATGATGGTATTTCATAAATTTGAAGTCACATGTTCTGTATGGAAAAAAAATTTATAGAGAGGTGGAATCAACTACCTCAGTGCAAATCCCACCACCTTCACCAGTGAGTTTATATTGGAAAATTGCAGAAACAGGATTGGTATTTAAAGATTTATTTTTTACTCTGCTAAACTAACTATCTGGTGCCTGATGTCATAGTACCTTTGTCCCAGAAATGCTCCCACATGACAAACACGGTGTCCATTCCCACTGTCTTCTGATTTCAACAAGGTGAACGCAGCAGAGGTTTTGGAGCTTAGAACTTGGATCTCAGGGTAGAAGATAGGAAGATCTGAGGACCATCCTCCTAGACCTTCCACTTCAGAAGTCCCTGTCACCTTGAGGACCATATGCAGTAGAAAAAGCTGCTAAATTATTGAGACTAGGCAGATAGCACTTGAACCGTTAAGGAATGAATGATGAAAGTCATAAAAAAAAAATCTTCATGTGTTGCCTTCCCGTTTGCTCCGTGACCACTATATAGTTGGTATTCCTGCTTATTCTCCTTGCAGTTTGGGAGGGTCAGTACTTCTCAATGTGGAGACAGTCATTTCAAAACCACTCTTCTTGACAGACTTTGCAGGCAAGAGTTGGTGAGCTTGCCAACACTGAACTAATAATTGAACCAGAGCAATACATATGTGTGTTCAGAAATTAATTTAATGTGACATCTAAAGTTGTTTTTCTTCTAAGGATATCATGACAAATTATTCTGCTCTTGTTTATCTCAGCACACTCTGTAAAGCCATGAAGATTATTCAAGTCACTCTGGATTTGCTGTGGGGCAAAGAACACAGGATGTGGCTAGATCCAGTGAACATATTTTCAATCAAATTTCCATAAAATCCACCCCTCCCCCTTCCAGAGATACATAAACAAAATATTCATATTGAAATAGAGCTGACTGTGGAACTTCCTTTTGTCCTGTGAGAACTTCAAATTTCAAAAGTTTTACTCATAAAACTTGACAAATTTTGCAGTCCAGTAGTCTGTGAAAAATTCAAGATGGGTCATTTGAGATATTTTTCATGTTTTAGGTACCCTTAAAAAAATAAAAATAGAATAATAAGAATGTTAAAGCAAGAGCCATTTCAAAGCAAAAGTAAAACATTTTCTTCAAAGAAATTCAAAGCTGTATTTATTTATTTATTTATTTTAATTTTTGTTGTTGTTTTTTCCCAATAACCTGAAGGAAATAGCTGCAACTGAGCAAATTAGTGGTCTTTCTAGGAAAATAAACAAACAAACTACAACAATTGCACACATGTTAGCAGAAAATTCTCAGCAAATTCTAATCCACAGATTTCACCATTCCTCTTTTCCTGAAAATGCAAGCGTGAGGAAGAGAGAAGAGAGAATATTTGTTAACTCCTTTGCAAAATAGAGATAGTTTTCCCTGGATAATCAAAGGATCTTCAGGTCTCCAAGCTGTATATTTAATTCAGGAGCAGGCTCCTCTACCCTACAAAGGTAGCCCAAAAGTGCAACATGATGCATAAGGATGGAAAAAAAAAAAAAAAAAAATCACATTTTCCAGGTTTATTTTCCTGGAAAGCTCAATCCCAAAACTATTTGAATATGAATAGTCTTGTGTGTATTTCTGTTCAGTTTAAACTGGCTTTTTACTGAATGCTGGAAATTTTCTACATTGAACTCATGTTATTATAGAGAACATCTTGCTCTTTTGCACAAATATTTTCTTCCATTGAGAAAATGGCAGAAATTACATAACTGAACAATGAAACCAAACAGTAATTAGTTAACTAAACCCCAGTACCACCAAGGAATTTGTCATGGAAATCATTAAGTATGCAATTTGAAGGAAGACACCTGACAATTAATTCCTTTTAAAAAAAAAAAAAAAAAAAAAAAGTTCAGATCAAACACTTTAAGAGTACCATTGTATACAATAAGACAATGATTAAACCTGTCCGCATGATAATAATAGATTGTGAAACCCATCTAATCACATTTTAATGATCTGAGTAGTGATTTTACTAATGTCCAGAGGATGAAACAAACCCTGTCATGTAAAGTAGCTACAAGGAAAGGAACCACTGCTGAGATCTCTGTCATGCTATCATGGCCATGTTCCTTACCTTGGCATTCCAGTTTGAGCCTCTGAGAACCTGTCCTGAAGACATATTAACAGATTTTCTTTCTCTTAAATTATAACCAAATCAAGGGAAAGTGCATAGGTAGGAAAAACTTCATTCCACCTGAATTTAAAAAAAATTAAAAAAAAAAATAAAATTCATCAACTACTGTTAAGAATACTTGAATACAAACCTAGTGTTTTTCAGTCTCTGCTTGGTTTGCATAGAGGTTACCCACTCAATGGTAAGTATTTTTGATGTATCACTGAGAAACTAAAAGCAAGAAATTGAAATTTTAAAGGAATTAATTCACTCCAAAGAAACAGCTTTCTGATAACTGATCTATTCCATCAGGTAACTGTGAGCTTCTTTGGGGCAATGAAGCCCACAGTGAAAAAAATTGAAGCTGCCTTGTGTTTTCTGGAGGGCAGGAACCTCGCAAAGCATTTAGCCTCCTCGGAAGGAGGCAAAACCTGTGGGCTGTTAGGATAAGGGAAACTGGAAATGGCCTCTTGCTGTCAGATTTCAGTCATTCATTTTAACCCAAGGTTTCCCCAAGGCTACAGAACAAATTCATTCTGTGCAGGAAGTGCTCGGGCTGCAAAGGAAAGTGCTAATCCATAGGTTCAAAGCTTGTGTGAGGAAATATAATGCTTCCTCCAGGGATTTTTCAGGGGAGAGTGGTTGACCACAAGAAAATAAAAGCTCCTGCAGCTGATCGTAAGCCTGTGTGAGAGGACTGTTGAGGAGGCACCTAAGAATGACTGCAATTCCAGTTTATGAGTCAGCAGGCAGGGAGCAGCCCAGGCCAGCTTTTGGGAGATGCCTGTGCTGTCTGTTGCCTCTCAGACCATGGGAATTCTGCAGGAAAACAACAAGCTTGAGGACTGTGAGAATTCAAAGCTCTATAGACTGTGATGATGGCTGGATTGACATAATTGCCTTGTAGGCATGACAGCACCTGCAGCAAGTAGAGATGCAAACTCTGATCCAACAGTGTTTGGTTATGGAAAGGTAAGGAATTTTGATTTTTTTCCTCTTCTTGGTCTTCAAAGACAGCAAAATCTTGTGGGCATGAGTTGTCCTGATCTATCTCTGTATAATGTCTGTTTACGTGAAGCTGAGTTTCCTCCGGATTTTCCCACGAGTGAAAAGTCATATGGCCCCAAACCTACAGTCTCATTCCCTTAAGAGGACTTGAGAGTTCATTCACATCTCCACTAGTTTAGAGGAATACCATAGAATCATAGAATAGTTCGGGTTACAAGGGACCTCACCACCATTATACTAAAGACTTCCTTATATCTAATCTAAATCTACCATGTTTTAATTTAAAACCATTACCTCTGTACTATTTCTACACTCTGATAAAAATTCCCTCTAAATATCTGTACCCTACACAAAGCTAAGGATGGAGGGACTTCAAGTGGAACTTAAGTTCCTCAAAACAAAAACAAAAAATGAAATCAATGCACCTAGACGTGCTCATTTGATTGCAGACCTTTTCTGAACTGGTATATATTCTTGGGTAACTAGTACCATATCAGAGTGCTGTTAAGTGTTAAAGCATGGAACAATCTGTAACATCAGAATAGAATCACAATAAAACACGTCAGAAAGAGATTTTGAGAAATAACATACCTACCTTGTTGTTTTGTCTTCCTTTCAGAATAGGATCAACCTTACCTGTAATGTGCTGTTGATGTGTTTTCTAACCTGCTAAAGCTTTCTGTTTATAGAAGTTCTCCACAAACTTTCGGCATGCTTAGGTTGGACAGATGAATCCAGCCCTTGGCTCTTTGAGGAATATGGTAATGCTCTTTAGGAATGTTTTCACAATATTTTTTTGGCCTGGAAAAGATGGATGTGTTTAAATGGAACATTTTCATAGCAGTGTAAAGGTTCTGGTGAAGCTTTCATCATGGATATATTTTTTTATTTTTATTTTATTTTATTTTTTTTTCCCAGCTGAATTTCCGAGCACAATGAAAGCATAAGATTTCCCCGAAGATCAGACGGAAGTAAGAACATTCCCCAAAGAACAGGTATTTCCTGCCTGTCAGGGAACTCAATCATTTTCTATGTAGAACATCTCTGCTCAGGCTCCTCCTCTACCTAATTTGGATGAATGACTTGAGAATGAATCCCTTGTGACTTGGGTGAATGTTTCGTCTTTCAACGTGTTGCCTCCTTTTCATCAACTCCCCCGTGTTGTTTTGTATTGTTTCATTTTCTGTTTATGTTTTCTTAAATAGACTCTTGGTTACATCTCAATATGGACTGAACATCAAGGGAATGAACAAGGGTGATAGAATGTGTTTTTTAGAAAATAAGTCATAATAACTCCAAAATGAGTTGTGATGTCCCATTTGGGATTACATAGGCTGGTCATGTGTTGGCTTCAAGTCTGAGCTGAAATTGTTACAGCTCAATTGCAATCACCTTTCCAAATGTATTTACTTAGTGAGATCCATGAAGTGCAAACACCCCAGGTCTAATGGTGCATGGAAAATAGAAAATACAACCCCTACTTGTTTACTGTGATAAATGATCACCTCAAAATCCTAATGGCTGTGGCATTCTGTCAACATGTTCAGCTCCTACCCAACACCAGGTGAATGGTGGTGGTGGGTGAGTGTGGCGCTCAAATTATATTGCTGATCTTGGCAGGCCCTGGATAATTTAACAAGCCTGATTAAATACTAAATAAATATTGGCTTTACAATGTGCTCACCAGTGTTTAACTTGGATAAAAGAGGCCACAAATACTGTTGCACTGGGTGATCTGGCAACAGGCTCAAACACTTTAAAAGATCCATTCAGACTGTGACAAAAGTGTTTGAAAACGGAAATTTTGGTGGAATCATGTTTTGCTATAATGAAAACCCTCTGTTCTGCAGTAAGTGAAGAAAACCTGCAAGCTCTTCCCCTCATGACTTCAATTTACATCTTACACTAATTTAAAGGCCAAACAGTTTTGTGAAAAAATGAAGTACCACAACAAACCCTAGATGACAGGTTAACAGCTACAGACAATTTCAAAATGTTGTAGAGAATTTCATGATTCCTCTTTGGAAGAAGATCACTCTGGGGCAGGGAAATATATAAACTAAGATATGAGAAATCAGACTCAGGAGACTTGTCAACTGCAGTCACTTTGTAGAATCATAGAATATCCTGAACTGGAAGGTACCAACAAGGATCATCAAGTCCAACTCCTAGACTCTGCGATTTGCATCCTGCAGATGAGCTCACTTCTTTTAATTACATATTTTGGGGATTTGATAGAGTTTCTGAAGATAAGACTCCTCACATCTGGCTGCACACACACCGCCATATAGCATCATTTGAAATGCCTGTAAACTATCTCAAATGTGGGAATAACAGATGGGATGGAAGATGTAAGGGAGAACCAATATCTGCTGGAGGATAAAATGTAGGACAGGTACTTTAAGACACTTAATGTTGAGTCATTTAAAATATCCTGTCTTTAGGCAGCTGTATCCTGCTCTATGTGTCTCCACCTCAGCTGGGTGTCTGAGGTCCTATTGGTGTCTATCTACATTTAGCCAGTATTGCAGTAGACCCTAAGAATAACTACACAACAGGTAAAAGTTTTTTGTTCAGATGAAGAAAATAATCTGCTTTCCAAATCCGTAAACAGATCAGATAGGAAGTCCTGAGCATAAAATTCAGCAAGTAAAAATAGGTTTATTTATATAGTAATAACAATGTTATATACTATTATTAATAATAGCAAATAAAATGCCCACACAGCATGCAAACAACAGCAAAGGTAAAGAAAGGAGGAGAACTGGAGACCTGGAAAAGAGCAGGTAGCATTTCTCTATAGGTATGTTTAGAAACAAGTTGTACAATTAAAGTGTATTTGGAAACATTCCTTCCTTTAGTCTTGTGAGGACTCCTTCAGCCCCATTGATACCTCTAACTGTGTTCTGCTAACTCTCTGTTCTGCTCTTTAGATGTGCAAATCAGCAGCCACGCCTCTCTAACAGACTGAATTTGAATGGAACTACATCCAGTTTCAGCAGCAAAATATTTAGCCCACTACCCTGCCCAACCAAATTTATTCCAGCTATCCACGAGGGGAATATCAATCAACAAATCTGTGCATCAAAAGACTTGTTATTTCAAAAACCACAACCCCCACCCTCCCAATTTACGTTTCCAAAGGGCTGTGCAGCGTAACACATTCTCCCTGCTCCTAGCAGTGAGCAAAACAGACCAACAGCACCATGGCCACTTGTCAGCATTTAATCCTGCCAAGCTGCACTCCCACTCTGGTTAATTAGGTGCTGCTCCAGGTGTTTGGTAACAAATTTCTTAGGCTAGCTCCTCCAAGATGAAGAAATTAAAGGGGGAGACTCTTCCCCTCCCTCATCTCTGAGCTCCTCTAATTTATTGGCTTTAGACCACAAGGAATGACAGAGTATGAGCTGAAGAGATTCATGTGCTTCCGGTCCCCATGGAACCATAAATTATATGGGGTAAAACATTACCTAACTCATTTAACTTGTCATGCTTTACTCCTTCCTCAGAGGAAAACTCAATGATTTTAAGAGCAAACATTTGGGGCTGTGATGGTGGATATTTTGTGTTAAATATGGGAAAAAAAAAAAAAAAAAAAAAAAAAAAGGAGGGTGGGGTGGGAAGAGGGATTGAAGGGAGAGCTGGCCATCAGGTAGGTCTCAGAATGCTGAGTTTCAGTTGATTCTATCTGCTCTTGGAAAAGACCTACATGGATGTTATGACTGACAGTGCCAGGTTTATGTCAAATGGGGTCACATAAAATACTATGTTGATGTTTGCATCTCTACTGAATACTTCTTGAGTAATTATGTGTGTAACTGTATGTATGCTTGTGTCCACATTCTCACCCAAGCATTAAGCATTTCTTAACATATTTTTTCCTTTAAATATCCAATTAAAAATGTTGTTTTGTCATTCAGTTTCTTGAGAGTACAAGTTGCTAAAGCAACCAAGCTAGAGCCCTTCATAGTTTAATAGAATGTAGTTAAGTTGGCTTCCTATTTTTGCAAATGACGAACCATTCTTGTAGTGCTTGCTTCATTTTCACTACATGCATATGTGTATTTTTGCAGTAAACTGTACATTTGGGAAGTAATTGCAGTGGAGAGTCTATGGGAATCTTGTTCCATGTGCTATATGAATGAATGTCCTAAATAAAAATAAACATGAGGGATTAAGATGATAATGATGCAAGAAGTCTCTCTCTGAAAGATTTTAAGGAGTAAGTGAAGGTGAATGCTCAAGCGTGAGTTTAGCTCATGGTGAAGGAGGTTTTTCTGTGGCAGAAGAGCAGAAGAGGGGAGGGTTAGGTTGGATATTAGGAAAAATTTATTCACTGAAAGGGTTGTGAGGCATTAGAACAGGATGCCTGGGGATGTAGTTTGGTCACCATCCTTGGAGGTCTTCAGAAAATATGTAGGTATAGCGCTTAGTGACACGGTTTAATGGTGGACTTGGCAGTGCTAAGTTAAAGGTTGGACTAGATGATCTCAAAGGTCTTTTCCAACCTAAATGATTCTGTGATTCTACCAGTTTGTGCACAGCACTAGGTTCAAGCAGTAGGATGAAATGCAGCTGCCTATGGTGTGAGAAGCTGAGAAGGAACTTTGAGGATATTGGTGATGTCTCAGCGGTGTATTTAGGCACCTAAAAACAGCAAGGTCATTGGACATGAGAGCTAAAACTCAAGCATTCTTTAAGGCTGCATTCATTGGGATTGTAACCAGCCACCCTGATTTTGGATCTGGATCTCGAGGGTCAGCTCATTTGGTCAGAGCCACACACACTGTCAAAAGTATTATTTTTCCCCAGTTGGGCAAGTTGCCCAGACTGTGCCCTCACTTATCCCGTAATAACCTTGCAACATTAGCAAGTGTCTCCATGGGGAACTGAGGACATTTAGCACCTCTCAGAGGGGACTGAGATTTTGCCAGACCTGGCCCTAAAAGCTTTATTTTTCTATCGGAATCCCTTTTTTTGCAAATAGTTTGTGCAAGCTGTCAGTAACCCTGATGGGCTGAAGGTTGTTAGCAATTTGGTTTAACAGCTCCTTGTGGTTATTTTTTCCCTCTGCCCCTTAACTGAAGTGGAAAACAGAAATTCCTGTCAGCATGTGTGCATCTGCTTCTAAAAACTGCCAAGAACATCACATGGCAGTCATTGCATCTTGCAGACTGGAAGATCCTTGAAGACCTTCCTAGGGTCTCTTTTTGGTGAGGATGGTACAGGCACTTCTGCATATCGCCTCTGTAATAAGAGCTATAGGACACTGAGGTAGCAATTATGAAAGAAAGGGTGGGAAGAAAGATCTTCTGAGGTCACAGTAGAGTTGATGAGAGTATTTTTTCTAAGCTCAAAATAGATAACTTCTATAAACTGTACATAACAAATAATGTGAGGTCTTGTGGCTATTGGATATCTCTCAAGGGATGTCTGTCTCTTCCAGGAACCTGCTAAATGGTCTTCTGTGACTTGTTTTGCATCTCTGTGCCTCCGTTTCACCATCTATAAATTAAGGGTAATGGTAATGACTTCCTTTCCAGTGTTTTGAGAAGTATTTACAATATAGTTCAATACACAAGACGATTGGCACATACTGTGATTCTCTCCCCTCTTCAAGCACAGAGCTGCATGCTTTTCATTTAATGTGCCTCTGCACCAAAGTGCTGAAAACAATATGGTCTTTGTAGTGCTTTTCAGAGGGGAAAGAACAGAAAGAAAAAATAAAAGAATGAGAGCTCCATGAGATGATGTTTGGAGATGCCCAGCTGTGTTTCTAACGTTGTGTCTCAGATGCTGGTTGGCTTCCAGAGGCAGAAGTTCCTTCCAACCCTATCTGGAAGGGAAAAGAGCCACTGTCAATAAACACATTTGGGGTACTTTTCTCTTAATGAATTTGGAGAGAAACTCTTATTTATTTTTGCAGCAAAGTTTTGAAGCAAGGCAGCTACAGGCTGCAGCTGGGGTCAGGACTGTGTCTGCCAGATCTCTAAAGGCAAAGCTTTCTCTGGGAGTTTTGTCTAAGCCAAAAGGCCCATTCTGAACAAGGTGTACAGGCCTAGCTGCTATCTTCTCTAAGTTAGGAGAACACACTATGGGTCAAGTGATGAATGAGAGGTTGACACAAGAGGTGAGTGGCCATGTCTTGAGGCAGTAGAGGTGAGATCTGCCAGCCATAAAGTAGGCTGCTTCTTCTCTGTGAGGGCAGCTCTGGTTGATGTCCATTTTTAAGAACACACTCAAAAATTGCTGAGGATGGCACCCTGAAGAAAGAGAGAAGATGAATCATAGTTCCAGGACATGCAATGTGAGCTTGACTGGAAAAGTGAGAACCTGGGACCTGACTTGGTGACATTTACTTAGCATCACCCTCATCCAGCACTCAGGTTTGGATTTTCACGTCAGCCCAGCTCAGGGCTGCTCCAAGTTATGGATGTGCACCATAGTCTAGAGGAAATTTGTCCATGGGAAACCTTTGCAAAACAGCGTCATCAGTGCCTTCCCTGGCACTGATGTTATTCTGGAGCTTAGATCTTGTCTGTGCTGAAGCCAATGAGGGGTTTTGTTGCTGGTTTCAGAGTGGTTAGGCCAAGGGATCTCTCCTTCTTGAGGAAGTTTCCAAGCCTGAACACAAAACAGAGCAGTAATGCAAAGGAGCTGCTGTTTTCTATAATTGCCTTCGTTGCTGACGTTCTATTTTTCTTCAGTCAGTCAACTCCTGACTTAATTATACATTAGAGAGCCTGCAGACACCAGTATTTGCAGGGTTGAGTCCCTAAAGCATTTGCAAATCTGCCTTGTTTTTAAATGGGCTGAATTGTGTTGCCTGTTAAAATAAATTCACTTGTCAAATCCCTTTCTTCAACAACCTTGCATTACACCTCGCCTTGACAGTGTAATAATGTCTGAAAAAACAACCTAAATGCCACTTTTTACCTACAGCCTCCTTTCAGCTCTCAAATGAACAGCAAGAAGGGGGCCGGGGAAACAGAAATTATAACCTGCACTCTGGGATAGCGTTACAGACCTATTGGCATCATTCACAAAGACTGGCAAGACTAGGTGAACTGTATGTACCTGAGAAAATGCTGAAGAAAAGGAAGCAATGGAAAAAAAAAAACAAAACAAAACAAACAAACAAACAAACAAACAACAAAAAAAGAGGAACTGATGGAAGTAATCCATGCAGATTGTTAAGGGGAGGGGAAAAGCCATGTCACCTGTTGCTGATGTGAGGCTTGGGATCTGGGTCAGATGGGCTGCTTGGCACCTGATTGATCTTCTGAGTGATATGCTCTGCCTAGGAGCTACATGTGTCTGTCTGGTCCAGAAGATGTGGCTCAAGGTTTCTCAGTAGCTTAGGAAACACTGAGCTTTGAAACGCAGGTTTTGACTCTGGATGTTTTCTGGAGTCATCTGTGCTTCTGTACCTCGAAGGATGCCTCTGGTCACAGCACAAGTTATGCACAAGTGAGGTTGTGCAACCCACCCTTCTATGCCTCATCCATGCAGCACAGGAGTTACTACAGTTCTCCTCCTATCCCCTTTTACCAATTACCCCTGTCCTTGCAGAGGAGGTCAGACTGCAGCAGAATTTGTCTTATGCAGGGGCTGAAGGCTTAAATCCCATATTATTATCTGGTTTCAAATTCAGTTGTAATATACCAGAAGAAGGACTTTGGGTACTCAACATGAACTACATCCCCCTAACAAATTTATTGTGGGACTTCATTGGCTACTATCTTCTAGATCTGAAGCCTTCTCTCCTGCCCCTTTGAGAAAGAGGCACAAAGAAATGCCACTCACACACCACCTGGTGCAGCCAAAGAGTTAAATCACTTCCCATCACCATTTAAATGGGATAGAGAAATGACTTTTCCTACTGCATCCGCAGCTGCCAACAAAATTCAGTGACAGCTTTATAAATCACACCTGAAGCAAATAAAAATGCTGTGTCCAGAATAAGCCCTTATCTCTTCTTGTTTGCATTTGGCTTTTTAGTTTCTAAAGGTCATGGGTGGAAGCAGAAGGAGCCATCATGGGGTGATGTATGTTGGCTTTGGCACAGGGTGACTAATTCGCTGTTAGGGCACAGTAACATGAAAGTGAATGGAAGAAGCATAGGGAGAGAGAAGAGGTGAGAAAAGTTATGAAGCAAGCAGTCATGAAAAAAAAAAAAAAAAAGTGTATTTGCATAGCTTCCAAAATACATGTAACACCAAGCAGCTATTGAGGAAAAACTGAAAAGACAGATTAAAAACACGGATTTCAGCCAGCTATTGTCTTATTTTTTGTAAATGATGAAGAACCATATTCTTCTCTGTCCAAGAGGGAAACATTCCCTTTTGTCTGCTGCCTCTCATATCTCATCTTAATGTAGTCTGGAAGTTCTCTACACAGCTTATTGGGGTCATCATAAGAAAAAAATATATTTACTCATGTAACCATTAGTCTTTCAGCCTTGAGAGGAGGTGGAGAGAGGGAGAGGGGAGCCATTGCAGATCAGCAGCCATTACATTTGCTAGAAAATAGTAATATGGTTAAGATTAGAAACTTTCCTCAGGGATCAATGTCTCAAAAAACTTCTGTCTGGGCTGGGTAGTCACTTTTAGAAGGGAATTTGGCCTTGATTTTAAAAATTTGGATGATGCAAAGCCCATTGCCCTTTGGGGAACTTGTTTCCGTGGTTAATACCCTAACCGATATTAAAAAAAAGGGATTTAGTTGAACCTGAATATGCTAAATGTTAGCTCTGTGTCAGTGAATCTTACGTCTTCTCCCGACAAACTACAGCATCTACCTTTAGCAGGAAATCACCAAACACTGGGCAAAATCTCAACAATCAAGTCTGGCTTAACTTGTCTGAAATGGCAATGATATGTAATGGTATGCAATGATATGTAAAGTTTTTAGTAGTGATTTGTCTAAAAAGGGTTTTAATTCATTAAATAAATAAATAAAACTCTGGACAAGTCATTGGAAGTAGGTTTCATCCTGGTACAAGCAAGCTGGTCCTCGCTGAGCCTGGTCTAATACAAACACAGAATCAGAAAACACATCAATTGCCTCAAACTTTCAGAAATCCCTAATACAAAATCTGTATTTTTTTATTATTACTTTTTATTTTTAGAGATCCATGTCCTCTGTGGTAAAAATCTTTTTCACAAAAAAAAAAAGGCACAAGCAAACAGTTTGCCTGGGGTCCCCTGGCAAGTCGTGGTGCTGGAGCGACCAAGCAAGCACAAGCAAGACCAGTTTAATGCGTGTCAAATTGGGCACCACAAACCTTAGTCACTTGAGAAAATTTAAGCCAATTCTTGTCCAGCTCAGGAACTCAAAGCACTTTGAAAACACGAAGGAATTAAACCACATGTCCTGCCTGAGGTAGGTGAAGTATTTTTATCCCCATTTTACGGCTGGGTAAGCTCAGACAGCAAGGGGTCAAGTGACTTGTTCAGTGTCACAGTCGGTTGGGGAATGGGAGACGTGAAGCAACAGGGAGAGGCTGACCTGGGGCATGCGTGTGTGTATGTGTGTTTATGCAAGCTTGCTCAATCGTTTCTTTTCCTATAAACCACATAACTCCATTTCAGAGTGCTCGCTACAAGTGCATGCCTTGTACAGGGAATGGGAACAGAGCCCGTGGATGAAAGAATAAAGATGAGGTCAAACAGGAACACAAGGACAAGTTGGCACAATAGTAACTGGATAAACGGATTAAGGAGTCGGCTGGGTTGTAGAAACAGGAAACACTGTCTCTTTCTGAAGCGATTGGAATTAGTTCAAAGTGCCCTGCATGGGATGTGAAAGCCCTGGGCTTTGAGGGGAGCAAGCAGGCCCAGCATACGTGCTTAGGTGCGACCCAGCAGAGCTAGAAGCAAGATAGATCCAGAGCTTGGGCCAAGACTGCGAAACCAAAGAGCCTAAATTGAGTGCCTCACTTCTTTTGCTGCTGCCTTGGGTGACTTGAGGAAGCAGCTGACTGCAGGATTCCTCTGTTTCCTGCTGGAAGTCTGAAGTGGGCATGAGTCAGCTCCCTACACATGGCCAAAGGCCTCTGGAGGTGCTAAAAAGCATCTGAGACATTGGCATGGGCCTAATAGATAAAACACAAGACTTACAGGGGGCCCAACCCTCTGGAGCAGTAGTTGAAGGTCTTGTTGACACCCTGTGGCTTATCAAATGGCACCAGACGCTTCTTTAGGTACCTGAGTCTTCCCTTTGACTGTATGAGGAACACACAGGTCAGTGTCTCCATCTGAGCTAGAGCTGTTCAGGTAGGCACAGTCAGTTGCATTTGAGATGTCCTGGCTCCCAGCTGCTGATCCAAATGGCTCAGCATTGTCATTCCCCCCAGCTCCATATCAATGTATTGTCTGGATTTCCTTACTAGCACTTCTAATTGCTTTCAATCAGGCAAAGCAAGCTGAACTCATATGCAATTTAGGAGCAGTGCTGAACAGCCCCTTGTTAACAGCAGGATAAAACAGCCCCTGCTGAGGGGCAGGTGTACAAAGGGGGCTGAAGGGAAAGAGACTTAAAGGTGATGTCAGCTCTCTTCCACTTCTTGGTCCTCCTGTTAACCTTTCTCCACGTCAGCACCATGAGGTCAGAGATAGCACCAGCAACAGTCAGAGAAATTGCAAAATGGGATCCATGAGCAGAGAATGAAACTCCTCTTTGTGGCTCTTTCATTAGGGTGTCTTTGGAGATATCAGCGTTTGTGCATTGCAGGGTGGCTGTGATATCACCGATGTTTAGGGAGCTATAGCAAGGTGTGAGCCCACCTGCTATGTCTCCAGAGAGCTTGTATATCTGTTCTTCAGTGACTTGATTACCTTTTGTACGCACAAATTGATGAATACATAGAAAATGTTATATTGATTTTTTGGAGGTCTTTCAAATATATTTACATTTTATTGTTTTAAGTAATACTCTCACAACTAATTAAAAACAAAATTCCACCAGTTAGATTAGGTATGAAATAAAATTGCTGCCTTCATTTTCAGCCTAAGAAGTACTTTTGGGGGACTTTTTAAAAATTCAACAAGAAAAATTTGAAAAACACATTTTATACATAACTTTTATACATAACTGTATACATACATTTTATACATAAACTTTATACAGTTTGCCTCCTTTCATTTCTCTTATTTTTCCCCATGCACCTTTGGTTCAGTTTCATAAGTTTTGTTTTGTTCTTGAGAAAAAAAAAAAAAAAAAAGTCAAAAAGAAGTATCTTTACCCAAAATGGAACTAAACACACACACAAACAAAAGTAATTATTTAAATGGATTTAGGTGATACTAAACCTTTCCTTTCTGGGGTAATCACAGATTCAGTGCCAGGCTTCTTTCTCTGGAGGAAAAATGAACATACATAGGACACAGGATTGAAAAGGTGGATGTAGACAGCATCAAGGAGGGAGGAAAATCTAGCAGTGGGTGGTTGCTGGGGGTGCTGGTACCTGGGCAATTCAGCTGGGCCATTATATTTTAGAACTATGATTTTTACTGGATATTTAAGGGTAGAAGGAAAGGTATTGCACTAAGCTATGTTTCAGCAGGCCCATACTCAGCCTTTACTGTAGAAGCTGAGATGTGTCTCAGCATCCTGTATGGAAAAAAGATAGACTGATTTTAGTTCTCTTCTTTCATATTATTTTTATATTGCATACTCCTCTTAGGTAGAAATTATTTTTACATGGCCCTAAGAAAATGGGTGCCCATTCATTTGGGTCTTTGTTAATATTAGTTATGAATCATAGTGCACGTAAGTATTATTTGACCGATTATCTTTGTTTTTCACTTTTTATCTTTTCTTGATTTTATTTTATTATTTATTTATTTATATATTTTTTTCCAAAGCCATTTCCAACATGATCGATACTGTCCCTTGAAACACCTGCAAAGCCCAAGCCTGAATTCAGATGTCATCATCCTTCCATGGTGATGTCAGTTTGTTGCTATGGAGACTGTGACATCTTGAGGATGTGTAGCAGATGAAAAATTTCAGGTTCTGAAAAAGCAACGGGGATCAGACACTTCTCTGAAACACAGATCCTGTTTGTTTTTCCATGCTTGTTCTAAACTGAACAGAAATTGTGCATTGTAGAAACAATATATATATATTTTTTTGTGCTTGCTATGCATCTGGCAACTCAACCACAGGGGAAGACACAATTTACTTAAAACAGCAGTCAGGGGAGAGCAAAATAGTTTCAGCAGGTGATTGAGTATGTGGAGAGCAATGGTCACTGGAAACACCATTGGTACTTGGCTGTGGAAGAATCCTAGGAGATTGGTTCAGCTGTCAGAACATAGATAGCAATAGCCAGTTGGTTTCCTTCAGGTGTCCTGAACATGCACAAATCACCAACAGATCTGTCATGGGGCCAAATGAGACCTTTAATAGCTGGTGACCAGCTAGGCTGTCTGAGGACATCTCCAATGGCCCTACGTACAGGCAAGTGAGTCAGGTTCCTGATGGCTTATCCAAGAGCCCACAAAAGGACAGTGGCACTAAGTCTACACACTACATCTCTACTCATAGCTCTGTAATTCGGAGTACCCCTGTACCTTCCTCTTTGGTAGAGTCCATATCCTCCCATGCAACAGGAGAGGGTTTCAGAAAACCCAAAGCCTGAAACAGATCTCAAAGATAATCAATGGCTTGTCCAAGGGCAGAAGGCTGTATAGAAATGTCACCCTTGGTAAACATTTACGTAACTTCTATTTAAATCTCTAATAACAAAGGCTCTATGCCTTCTCCAAAGCAACATTTCCTTCTACTTTATTACTGCTGTCACAAGAAAGTTTTTTCAAAGTTGAGATTTTTCTCAGCTCTGTGTAGGCTTCTGCTGTTTAAACATCTATAGATGAACTTGTCCACCCTGGGCTGTCTCCCATTTTAGTCAATTGAGATACACAGGCACTTCTAAGGTAATATTCATTGGACTCATTTTAGATGTCTGTGTCAGGACAGCATCTATCCTTTATTGCTTCTGTGACTATCTTCAGTAGGAAAAGAAATCCTATCTGGTTATTTTGTCATTTCCCCAGAAAAAAAAAATAAAAAATATTCTTCTTGTCCCAGCCAGGACACGTGGCCTATTCTTTCTTCTTTTCAGAAATATCTCACATGTTTAGGATAGTACTTTGACTTTGCCTGCATATTTTTGCTTCCAGAATGAGGAATAGTTTCCTTCAGTCTTTGATTGTGTCTTTTTTTTTTTTTTTTTTTTTTTTCCCCAATCTTTGACTTTTTTAATTTATATATTTTGGGGGTGGTCCTTTGGAAGCCCAGGAATTGAACGTGATGATCCTTGTGGGTCCCTCCCAATTCAGATATTCTATGATTCAATGATTTTTGCCACCCTATCATTCCCAAGTGATCTCAAAATCATGTTATAAGCAAAGCACTGTGATGAAAATTAGCCAAAAATGTGTTCGAGAGGTTGATGAAGGATGCATAATCTATTGAAAAGGCCAGATAATCATGAGCTTTGTGGATCTGGCCTGCATCTTGCCTGTAGGCCTCTCCCATGTGGGTCACCTCCAAACAAGAAGGGGTTTGCATTTCTCTGAAATACATTTAACCCTTGACTTTTCCAGAGAGGCTGCCAAAGAGATGACTGGTAACTCCCAAAGAGCAGTAGTGGTTTGGACATGATAGGCACCCATCTAGGAGAGACCACCAACTCGTCTTTGTGGAAGCCATCAGTCCCAGATGCCTTTGAGATCTGACCTTCAGACACTGTTGGCCTTTGCCACCTTGGAACCACTGACCCAGAAGAGTGAATGGGACTTAAAATCCATTTGCTAAATATTGGGTTTGTATTGTTTTAGCCTGATACTCCCCATCAGGATTCCTAATTGAATTACTTGCGCCATGTGTAGCACCAAGGCAATAATTACAGAAGATCTTGAATTCGGCTGTGCTTCTGCTGAGGCTGAGCAAATAGGATTAGATTTTTTCCTCCCAGATTGGCAGTGCAAATTAAATGTTTATTCTTTCATGTAGGGAAAATGTCAGCTGTTTCAAATTACATGCACAAGATCTTAAATGATTGGGAATCAGGAAAGATAAAAGTCCATCTTGTGATTGAGAATGATTTGTAGGTTTGGGGTTTTGTTCAACTTTTTTCTGTCTTTGCATTGAGAATAACCCATTAGCTGAACGCATCTATGCTATTTTTCTTCCCTCCTTCTCCGCCCCCCTTTTTTTTTTCATTTGTTAAAGTCAGTGAGGTACTCTAGTCAGAACTGATCACTTTACTTTTATAGCCTTTAAAATTCCAGGCTTAAAAGGATATTGTCAAGTCAAATTTTACTCCAAATTAGGTTTTGGGCTGGGAATCAACAGACATGAATTCTAATCGCAGTGACCTGCTGTGTGACCTGCTTCACCTTTCTGTACCTCAGCATCCCTCTAGGTAAAATAGAGACATAATGCTCCTTTTTGCAATAAACTGTATTGCCTCTGATGGTCTAACACTTCTAGGCACCACAAGAGAGCTTTGTCCACTTAAAGATGAGTGACGTGGAGAGAAAGGCTATTTAGTTGTCAAAGAAACATGCTGCACATCCACTTTCAGCTTCACAGGGCTGAAGTTGTCCCTACTGCACCTCCGCTGATGCCAAATGGTGCTGAACATTGTCCAATGTGTACACTCTGCTTCCTGAGGGATGTCAGAGGTGAAACGCAGCCAGTTAGAAAATGCAACCCAAAGAAAATCAAACTCGGCACTCCACCTGCACAGACAAGTTCACTCACATCATTATCAGTCCTAATCTCAGCTCTGACCTCATACAGTTTTGGAAGTTACTGGTGAGGCTGTAGGAAGAAATCCAGCTTCCTGAACCCTTCAAAATTTGACCTTTTTTCTTCTTTTCTGTACCATTTTGACTCCTACCTTGCTTTCAAGGGTTATTCCAAAAGGGACACATGGGCAATGTCTTATTGCATGATGGTGCCAAAGCAGCCAACATCTCCTAGAGCAAATCCTTTGTGTTCAGGAATCTGCTAAAGCAATCACTTCTACCCCTCTCCTCCCATAAATGCAGTCTTTCTCCTGATCTGTGATCCCATATATCTGTGTTAAGATCAATGTCAAAATAAAATGAGTGTCTGTGAGTGGCTATGAAGCATGGAATAATAGATAGGCTGCAGTCCTGAGTTTGGTCTCCAGTTGTGGGCGCTGTAGGGATGAAAACTACTTCTGATATAGGCTTGACCACTTCCAGGCTTTGTCCCTTCAGGCTGAAATGACTGTGTATATGAATTAGTTCTTGTTCAATCCAGCAATAGAAATTTCCAGATTTTTTTGTTGTAATTTGAAGAAATTTTGCACAAACCAGTGTTAACCTCACACGTGTAGACAGCTTTCCAAGATACCTTTACCTGGCCAGGTACCTGATGGAGACGATAAGTGGGTGGAGGGATGCTAAAAGGTACAGGGAAGAAAAATGTCTCTCCCTGTCTTAAGCCAGGAACACCGTAATGATGGACCTTGTGGGATGCTTGATACATGCATGTAGTAGTTCTGGTGACAGATGGTGACTGACTTTTCCTGTTCAAACAGGCCATTGCTTTGTCCATCTGCAGAGTGGGGGAGAATTCACGTCCCCCATTACTGAAACCATTATGTTGTCCTGTTTCAGGTGGAAATAACAGGCCATTTATTTTAGGGTAGAAGAGATTAATGTGAGTCTTGGGAACGGGGGAGGCAACTTTCTGACAGACAACCTGTTTTAGTGCATTCCTTCATGTCCCTTCTCAATGCAGCTGATGATGATGTTTAACTCTCTGCAACATCTTACGTCCCCCTCCTACCCACCCAAGCCAGCTGTGGACTACCCACCCAAAAGGGAAATCAGCACAGGTTTTGCCTCTAGTGTTCCTGCTGAGCCGTGCTGCACCCCAATGCTCTGAAAGCCCCTGACAGATGTGGCTTGGGGCCAGGCAACAGCCTGAATAGTGGTGATTTTACAAGCCCTTCCTTGTGTGGCTATTTTCATGCCCCCTTCCTCACTCTGGGAAACGCTGGGGGACAGCCATAAATTTGTGATACATCATCACTCGCACTCTAGGCTGAATGCAATATTCCCTCAGCGAGGCTTCATTAAGAGGAAATTCATGCCTTAAACACCTTGCAGCCTGCATTTTTGACAAGTCATCACATTTTTGTGTGCCCTGCTTTATTTTAAAGCCCCTCTAGTAATGACATTCCTGAACAGGGGCTGTTTTGCAGCTTGCAAAGGGGGGAGCCTTTGTCAGCTGGGAGCAGTAGAGCAGGAAAAATGTGATGCAGAGTATGTATTACAACGGAGGGGAACAACCTGTTGTGTAACTTTGTCTTCATGGACACCCACACTGCTGTCCCTTTTTGGCTGGCATATACAGACAGGAAGCAAGGCAATGTCTTAAATCCGTAAAGAAGTTATCACACAGGAGCAGGACATGCTGGAAATTGTGACACAGAGTGTTGCTTTATCCATACAAGACCCTGTGGGGAAGCTGCCCTCAAGCTTCAGTGCCCACCCTGAGCTGGCATCTTCTTCATTGCAGTCATATTCCTGCCCAAACAACTTTGCTCACAGGTAGCAGAGGGGAATCCCTCCAGACTTGCACTCACCCAGGGAGCTTTTCAGCTCCCTTAATAACACTGCTATTATTTTTCTGGTCTATTTGCAGGTGTCTAGCTCTCAGACCATGGTCCAGAGTTGTGGTATAGAATGATTATAAGATTTAACCATGAACAGAAAACTGATTCTAGGAGTTCTCCCCGGAATGTAAATATCACAAGTCATGAGAGAGCAAATGACTATTTAAAGAAATACTTTTTCTTTGAGAAAAAAGTACACAGGGCAATTCCTTCCAACTTGGCTGACTACTAGTCAAATTCATGTTTAGATGTCAGAGCAGAATTACCTGCCTTTACCTGAAGATCCTGGGGATCTTAACTGATTATTGGATTGATACGTGACTGATAAGTTATTTTGATTTTAGTTTTACCTCTGTTAAACTCTCCTAACCAATAAAAATGAAGCAAATACAAGACCTCTTAACTTCCAAACACCCACCATCCCCATCCAACGCCTTTACTCAATATATCAACAAGACTCCCAGGAGCAGAGTCTACTCGAAATACCTGAAGTTCTTACCATCTCTGGTAACAGATAAATCTTTTCTGTCCTGAAGATTTAGATGAGTTGTGGAACAATTTTTAATGTTTTAAGATAAAATTTTTTCAGTTATATATCATTTCGGTGTACTTAAATGATATATAACTGGCTGTGTTAGTTTAAGAGGTTGTGCAAATGTAAAGTCAAGCAGTCTCATCAGTAACTAAAATTAATCCTTTCAATGCTGAACTGAATTAAATCAGGGTGTGATGATAACCCCTTATGTATCTGTGCTAGAGCTGGAGAGACCTGGTGAACAACTGCAGACTGTCACCTCTTCAGTTGTAACTGCTAACTCTGGAGATCATCTGCCTAACACCCGCGAGATTCATGTCCTTCTCTTTCTGCTCAAGTCTTTTTGTAAAACTGATTAATAACAGGGCAATTGCATAACATGTTTTGAAGTTTGCCATGTCAGTATTTAGGAAGGTCAAATCTTTACCTCCAGTCCATCCTCTGTCCTATCTGAGCAAAAGAGGACTATGAACCAGGGTAACCAGGATGTACTCAGCTCACAGAACATCCTAGTCAGCTGGAATCTTGCTAATGGTGTACAAGAAGGAATTCCTTGTGCTCTCACAGAATAGAAAAGGCTGAAGCTAATGTGGTCTCTGGGGTGATCATGTAACCACAGGCCTGTTGGCTAGGTTGTCAACTGAGGTGGGAGAGATGACTAAAACATTTCAGTGTCAGAGACTTCTTGTCACCAAAATTTATTAATTTCCCCAACTTCACAGACAAGGACAGCAGAGTGTAACCAGGCATAACTACAGCAGTGAGTTTCACCACAAGGAGGTGGAGCTTAAATACAAAACCAAGATAATATGGCTTAAAACAGTCATCTGTTATATGCTTGTGTGAGCATGCTCTTTGCCCACCCCAGCAAGGTCAAAGCTCACTTCTTTCCCATTAATGGTTATCTAAGCCACAGCACATCACACAATTAAAGACTATGCACATGGACAGGTAATACAGTTGAGCCACTGACTGTGAACTCATAACTGTATTAGATTTAATCACAGGTTCTCTCCCTGACCAAAGCAAATAAGTGTTTTTCTGATTTTCATTAATTTATATCTGCCTATATATTCTTATTGTTAGGCTACTACAAACAAGCTAAGATCTGACTTGTAAATTCCACCCTTCCCTGGTGGTTTATCATTCATTTGACCATGAAAGTTGGTCAATGAAAATTTACAGTTGCCCAAGCAGGATTCATTCTTCAGAGACCTTGCAGCAGATTCGTCCCTTTCTTTTTCTTCTGTGAGACTCGAGAGAGTTCACCCTGATTTTGCAACTAGAGAAAGGTCAGGTAAAATTTAGCTAAACACATTGACCAAGAAAAATTTGCTTTGATTTATGGTCACTGAAATGAGGGAATCTGGAAGGAAGACCTACTGAGTTGAAGTGGAGGTGGAGCACTGCCACTATTTATGATCTCTCTGATGTATCCCTTCTTTCTTTCTGGGTTGAAGCAAGGACATTAATCATGGAAGAAGTAAAAACTTCAGGGTTGGTGTCCCAGGTTGCGTGTGGGCTGAAAGGGAGGAATAATTCATGGATTTAACTTTATGTGCTCAGACTTAGAACCCACAATGGAGCTGTTGGGCCCAGACTCCTAGATTTGAAGCAAAGGACAGTAGATTCAAAGCCTGACTGTATCTTTTTCCTCCTCAAGCTATGCCCAAGTTGATAACCTAACTTCCCTTTTAGTCTTGCTTCATTTTTCTCTAAAGACCTGTTTGGGGATAAATGTCTAAAGGCTGCCTGAAGCAACTTATCTTCCCTTCGAAGACATTTTAATGTTTGTCTTTCACTCCAAAGATTTCTTATTTTTCAGTCCCTTTTCCTTGCCTGTAGTCAAGAGGATGGAATAAATTAGCAAGCAGCACGTGAACCTCTGCTCTTGTTAGCTACACGTAAATACTACTAAGCCTATTAAGTTTATTCCTGGAACTGTCCTGCGCTACCACCCCCAATAACTTTTCTGTTCAGTAGATTTCATTTCCTTTGTTCTTACTTAATTTACTTGCAGCCAGAGGCTCCAGCAACCAAGCCATTAGCTTGCTGCTAATTAGCTGGCACTAACAGCCTCTCGTTATTCAGGAGGCTTGGAGAATGTTTGCTCTGAGTCACATGGTGGGACAGCCGTTTAATAACAGCCATCCTGTCTAATTCTGCCTCTCCCCCAGCTCCTCATATGGGTATCCAAGCTGAGCTCGCTGGCACTGCTCAGGGGGTATTTTTGTAACAGATGGAAAAGGAGAGGAAGCTATTCTGTGACACTCTTTTCTCTGGAGATAGAGAGTTCCTCCTCCGGTGTACCCGGGAAGGATCAGGAGCAGTGAGATGTGCCTGTAGCACCTGTCGCTGCAGAAGGAAAGGAAAAGCAATTCCTGCTCTCCCACCTCCTCCTCCTGCAGCAGGAGGTTCGTGACGCCCTCCCCTGTGCTGAGCATAAAATCCATCCTGTTATTTGTCACCATATGCTCCCACCAAGGTCCTTGATTTGGATATTCACATGGTGCTGCTATTCTCTCCTGCGCTGGGACGTGAACCATCACTGCCTGAGGGCTGGCAGACAGGTGTCCCAGCACTGGGGTGGGTAACATACCTCTGGCTGGTGAGGTTCCCAGTTGCATCCTCCCTGTGCCGTATGGGATGGGTCGGGGGATGTGGGGTGCCACCCCACCCCACGGTGAGACAGATGCCATCCTGTCACACAATCTGGAGAATGACCCTTGGGTCCCCAGCTTCGAGGAAATGCAGAGGTTAGGATGCATGCAGGCAGGTTGCAAAGAGCTGCAAACCTCTGAGCATCTGCCCCACTTGCCAGTAGATCAGGTGGTGTTTTCCCTGGCAAGCAGAGAGGGCCTGGTGATCCAGGGAAATCAGTAACCCTCCCCACACCCTTCTCCAAACCCCAAAGATGCAACTTTTGGCACTTGCTAGCCACCAGGTGCTCTCTTCCCTCAGCAGCAAAACAGGAAATGAGTCAAGCAGGGAAACACACACTCACACGAGGAATTGCCCTGGTAGGGCTTGAGACCGCCTCAGAGGTGTTTGTTATTCCTGAGCACGGAGGATGCATCTGCACACCATTCCCTGAGGTGACATGGCTGCGGACTGTCAGCAAAGGGTGGGGACAGGTGGAAAAAGCTTCTGTCTTCTGACACCTTGTTTACTCAAACCCTCCTGGCTTGCTTGTGCCAATTCCTCTGAATCCCTTTCTCAATTGTTCAGGACGAATGCCCAGTGCCTGGAGGTCTCTGCACCTCTCAGGGACCTGACGGAGGGTGCCAGAGGTTCAACTTTTCAGGGAAATAGCTGAGATACTCCCATCCTCCTCTGTGGGGTTCCAGAATCCTCTGGGAGACACTACAAGGAGGGGCAGCACTGAAATTTTTAAGTTCAGCGCTTCAGTGCATCCCACAGAGGCAGACTCCAGGCCACCCTGCCAACATGGGCCTTGCGCCATGACTTGGTTCTCCTGCAGACACTTCATACCTCTTCCTCTGCTGCAAACCTATGGCAAGGCAAGCTGTGTGTGGTGGGAGGCACAACATCTACTCCAACCTTACTTTGGGCCTGCCATGAAGCTCAGCCTGCCATCAGCTTCATAAATCCTACACCCTCCATCTGAGAGGCCTCTTTGGCCTGCAGGAGCAGAGCCAACATGTGCTTTGTACCTCAGGAGGCGCTGAGCTATGGGTGATTCAAGGGCTGCCCCAGCATTGAGAGCAGAATAATGAGTTTTTGCGTGGTTTTGAATGTGCCCTTCTTCCAAATCAAAGCGGGAGGCTGCTTGGTGTGCTTACTTTTCATTTCAGTGAGGGCTGCTCCTCCCAGCTCCCAAGAAGGGAGGAAAAGTCAAAGTGTGGCTGTGTTTCCTGCGATACAACTGTTATCATCTCCCCATGACCTTGATCGGGAAGTCATAAGAAAGGAGGGGGGAACACAGCTGCAGAAGAGCAAAAGATATTTTGCTGCCGGGCAGCCCTTGTGTGGTTACACCTGCTGCAGGAGTAGGTGGGGAGGAACCAGCCCAGGAGTCCCCACTCTGCACAGCATCCCACATAGCCCCCTTGTGCCACCCGATGCAATGTGGAGGGGGACAGTGTCCAAAGTCACCTTTTCTGACTTATGCTGAGGACATATCTGAGCACCGCTGGCTCCCAGTGAGCAGCCCAACAGGAGGGCACCATGCCCAGCTGGGTTGCGTTAAAGCCCAGGAGGGGTCACTTCGGCGCTGGAAGCTCCCATTCTTCAAAGATACCTCTACTCTGTGTCATGTAGGCAGGCTTAGTTCCAAACCTGCTTCCTCCCTCATTGTGACTTTTTAATCCATAAATATTGGTGGGTTTGGTTTGTTTATTTTTTAACAGATTAGGGTTTTTTGTTTGTTTTATTTTATTTATTTATTTTTTTCCCTCTCACTTTCTGCCAGGATAAACAAGTTCTTTAGTTACAGCCAGACCGGACTACTGCTTTAAAGCACACTTGTCGCAGACATGTAACTATTAGAAAAAGAATAAGAATTTTGTCAACATGCATATACATACTAGTAAGTGTGTATATACATATGCATGTGACATCTATATATACATATATGTGCATGTATGTGTCTAAGTGCATACATTACATATACTGTTATGTGTATGTGTACCCAGCTCCTCTCCTATATAATGTTTAACATTTGTGGTTGTATTTAATATATACTTAATTATGTATGTGCATATATATTTTTGTGTGTGTGCTTGAAAATGAATATATGCTAGGAGGAAGAGAGGGTCATACGTAGGAAGGACATAATATTCCTTTCAATAGTTCATGGTCCCCCTGTTTCCCTCATGCCCTCTATGTTGTTAATAAGGCAACCATGGCCCAGGTCTGGATCTGTCCCACTGGACTGCGCCAGCTCACACTTCCTTATAGAGGACCCAGCTGTAGCAAGAGAATCTCAGCTACAGACACCGCTGCCCTGTTCATAGGATGAGGAAGAGAAGTCGGCTCTGCATGTGGAACAGCTGCCATGCCACTTGTCCTTGGGGACCTCACACCCTTCCACTTTCAAGTACAGACACCTTTAATGAACAACTGAAATCCAGTTGATCCTTTGACTGATAGAAGAAGATAGCAATCTGGGTTACAAGCCTCTCTCCTGAGATTTTGAGTTCATTTAAAGATTTGAGCTTTGCAGAAGCCAAAAACACATAGCTGTAAGATGCAGTGTGCTCAAGCAACAATATTCAAACAGTGTGGCCTGCATTCCATAACTTATATTAGTCTTCAGTATAGGTTCTGGATACTCAGGAGAGTATCTATGGGGATACTATGTATCCCTTCTTCAAGACCTATTGTAATAAATGATCTAAAGCAACAAGCTAGTATCCTTCCTGAATGTTGTGTTTTAGCCCAAACCCAGAAGAGACAGATAACTTTGCTTCAGGTTAAATTCCCAAGTCCACATTCAGAGAAAAGAAACAACCTAATTTCCACCTAAGTTGAAATCATCACAAGGTGCAAGGCTGGCCCTGCAGTGACCCTTTACTTTGATCTTTATTCCATTGCGTAAATGTAGATATGGGATGTCAAACTGAAGAGTTTTGTTGTTGTTGTTGTTTATATTTTTTTATTGTTGTTAGTGTTTTTTTTTTTTTTTTTTTTTTTTTTTTAAAAAATTTTGAAAAAAATAAAATCCAAGAACAAAAAAGGTCTGCCTTAGCCTCAACCTACCCCGTGTTTAAGAGAGTACTAGGGCTAGTAACGTGATGGGAAATGACTGCAGGATGTTGGGACAGGAGAGAGGAGAAAGACTGTGGGAGGTGCAAGGCAGCTGAAGTTTGATTTCTGCTCTGTAACTCCATGAACCCAGCCTAGGTGACTGACTGTTCATAGCCATGCATGAACATGGTCACCTGAATCTGGCTGTAGAGGGGCTCAAGGGGATGATCTCTGTGGAACTGGACCAGTATTTCAAAACCACTCCTGCAGCCTGGTCTTAGAGCACTTATCTGGGCTCAGGAAGCACCTCAGCTCATGAGCTGCAGAGATAACTGTTCCACTACCCATTTTCCCTTCTAACAAAATGGTAGTTCTTGTGCTGGAAAATCACAAAGACAATTGGAGACAACTCCTCTGAGGAGGAGTCAGCACAAGTGTGAAACTTCACAGGTCAGGGTTTCCAGCTCGTAACTGATAATCTGGAGCCCAGATGAGGATCTTTATCCAAGAATTAATATGTGCAAATCTCCTGAACCCCTGTTTATCTGCCCTTTTTGCTCAAAGACTTGTGTTCCTTCCTGCTTGTCTAACAAACCAATTGCAGAAGCCTGGTGACTGGTGGGACAGACAAAACTCATATAGTTATCCATAACAGAAGCAGAGAAACCACAAGTGCCAGCTGAATTGATAGGTAGTGTGGATATTTATCTTAATCCTCTGCTTTTGTCCAGTAAAGCCAGTCAAACATTAGACGTGGATTGTAAAAGGAATTTTTTTTTTTTTTTTTTTTTCCTGAAATTCAAAACTTGAAGCAAACATGACTGTTTTCTTACAAAACTTTGTGGGGTCTTTCGTCACCATGTGACAGAGGGACAATCTCAGTCATCACTGCCTGCAAACAGTTGCGGTGGGATTTATTTGAGTTTGAAACATCTAAACCTGAGCTGATCACCCTAGATTTTCTTCATGATTAAAGGATATAAGTAGATATTTTGGGGAAGAATCTTCTCCCCTTCTTTAGGATGAATTGAACCAGGTCCTAGACTCTACTGCCTCTATTGTTACTGAAAACTCAGTGAATATCTCACATATGGATATCTACAGTCAGGATGGCAGTATACGCTAGCATGAATATCATCTACATTTTTGTGGACTTTTCTACTAGTTAGGATTTTAAATCCTGCAAGCAGTCTCTATGATATCCTCTAATGAACAGTTGATCAAAAACCCTGTGGAATTAATATCTCTCAATAAAAGAGGAAGGAGACCTTCCTGCCTATGTGAACTCCTCACCGTGGGATGGTTTGGATACTCAGAGCTGACATATTCAGGGGTGAACTGAATGAATTCCTGGAAGTAGCATCTGTGGGGAATTACAAAGCAGAAAGATAATTTCCCTGTATTTCAGGAAGTACTTGATCTGTAAATTCTCGGAGGCTGGGTGAATATTTGGAGAATTATCACTACGTGCTTTGTTTATTTTTACACCCTTTCAGAGGCATCTGCTTTTGGAAAAGGCCATTTATAGAAAGAAGACACCGGCCCAGATGGGTTTGCGGTTTGGACTCCAACTCCCGCAATCACCCAAAGAGAAGAAGGACAGGCTGATGTTTTAATAAATAAGTCCCTGACAAAATCAGACTTCAGAAATTGAGTTTAACATTAGGCAGGTTCAAAACAATTGAAGTGAGTACAGGGTGGAACTGTTAAATTGTCTAATTGTCTTTTTTTTTTTTTTTTTCTCCAGTTATCAGCTTCACATGAGTATTGCTTCCAAATGTTGGATATTTCCCAGCATGAGAGGTTCACAGCTCTCCTTTGGGAGTGAGAATGGTGGGTGAGAAGAAGAAGGTCTTATTTTGAATGTTACAGATGCAGTGCCCCACCACGACTTCAGGGGGATCTTGGCCCTTGCCTTGCCAGGGGCGGCCCGGGACAGTGGCACAAGCAGGCCGCACACCTGGCTGTTGCGACAGAGGCTGAGAGGCAGCAGGCATTGCCAGGGCAATGACGGCTGTGGCCAGGAGGAGATTGCCTGGTGGAGTATTCCCCCGGTGTGCCAGAGGGAAGGGCGCCAGGGGGACGCCCCCAGAGAGTGGTGGAGCCCCTGCTCTGTCGCTGTCAGGCAGAGGGAGGGGACCAAAAGAACGAGGAAGGTTGGAAGTGAGTCCCAGTTTGGAAAGAGATCAGGAAACAGGGAATTACTGGGCAAACTCAAGTGGAAGAGGAGAGTCTACAGATCATGGAAGGAGGGGCTGGCCACTTGGGAGGAATATAAGACTGTTGTCAGAGGATGTAGGGAGGCAACTAGGAATGCTAGAATTAAACCTAGAATTCAACCTTGCGAGAGGGGTCAGGGACAACAGAAAGGGCTTCTTGAAATACATTGTGGATAAAACTAACATTAGAGACAATGTAGGCCCATTAATGAATGAAGTGGGTGCCCTGGTGACAGAAGATAAAGAGAAGGCAGAGTTAATGAATGCTTTCTTTGTCTGTAATGCCAGAGGCTCTCTCTCTCTCTTCATCATTTTGCGCTGCAGAGGAAGTGGACTTCTTGGAACCATCTTGATTTGTTCAGTAATGGAGAAATATATCATTAACAACTGGGGTTAGTGACTGAAGTTGTTTCTCTTACAAGGCTGAAAGAACTGATATGCTATTTGCAATTACATCCATAAGCAAGGTACATCAAATTATGTCTATATTCACCATGAAATGTAGGTGCATTTTAATAGAAGTTATTCAATGGAGACATCAGGCAGGGAGTCTGAGGATCAATTTATTTTTATCCTTATAAAATAATCTGATGCTTTGTATCCTACTTATTTCTGTGGCCTATAAACCACACTTAAGGTGTTTATCACATTTTTAGTTGTCCACATCTTAGCCTCCTGAACTTAGATAGAATTTATCCTAACCTCACACCAGGTCACTACATTCACTTCTCATTCCATATCCCAGAGGAGCCAACTTTCTACAATGTGATTTTAGAAAGATGAGAATTAGAAAAATGTTAGTACTTCATATTCCTCTGAATCTTTCCATGATCTTCACAGGCATAGTGACCCGATTACTTATCTATCTGCTAGCTGTATATTTTAATTGATAGGCAATTGAAATTTATATGAAATGACTTCCAACTGTAAACTATGACTTTCTGGGGAAAATGACAAATTCAGAAAGAGAAGCAAAACTAGGATCATTCCCTCAGTCAAAATGTTGGTAAAGAATAAGCCTTCATACATGCCTCAGTTTTTATGATGCGTACATAGTGTGTACTCATATCTTTGCCAACTCAAATGGACAGCTAGGCAACATTTCAACGTTTTTTCAAAGCTGGATTTAAGTCACATTTAGTTAAAGTCCTGTAATGAGTTTTGACCTTTCCAAGAATAGCTTGGATGTCAGGTCTATGCCTCATAATTCCAAGGTGGCAGCAGAAAAAGAATTCACATCCTATTGTTTACAAACTATTTCAATATAAGCAATGAATGAGCTTCATTAAACTGTTTCAAGGAAGGTTTGTGACATATATTTGGATTATTTTTATGCTGTCTTCGTATGACCCAGATGTATCTCAGGACCTGATCATTCAAACAAGGAAAACAGTGCTCTCTGACATGACTGGTAGCCACAGGGCTCCTTACTTTGCCAACAACAACAGATGCTGATGTATATTAGTGCCAGGAGCTTCCTAGGTCACTTACTTTTGGAACAGAATTCAAACTTGTGTTCTCAGTGACTTGATAGGAAATTCTTATTTGGGGAAAGACAGGAGGCAGGCTTGAGCTTTCTTATGGAACTCAGCTGTCAGCACCGTTCAGACACTGGTCCCAACGCATGGAAATGTGACAGGAGAAGAGCAGGCTCTAAGAACATACGTAGGCCAGGAAAATTAATTTTATTAGGTAAGAAGATAGCCACAGTACCTAAGAGCTATCTAGAAGGCATTTCCTCCAATTGTTTAGCACCTTTCTTTTAGCATCATGCATTCTCCCTTCCCCTCCTACCAGTGTGTGTTTGCTGGGGAACATCCAAAGTCTGAAGGCATTTGTCATGGAAGTGGCATGTAAAAGGCAGCGTGCCATGGTATCCACTGTGTGTCAACAGATCTCTTTCAAATACTTTGTAAACAGCTTGCATTGGTGGCTTCCAGGTCAGCATTTCTTTGTTGTTGTTGTTGCTTTTCCAAGGATTTAGTATCTTGTCTACTTCCTTTTCCATGTCTCATGATCTTTCATAGTTCTTTGACATTTATTAGCCACGTGAAGCACATTTTGGAGGAATTGTTTAATCATTTCTGACCTCTTCTCCTTCCTCTCTGGAGGGACATTCTGCACATCTACTGCTCTTCTTTGTTGTCTACAGGCATGCTAGTCTCCTGTCAGGTTCCACTCATGGCTTGGCTCCATTTCTGATCAGAAGAAGACCACCTCCTTATCCACAGGACTATCTCAGCTGAGAATCAGTGTGCTATAGGACACATGGTGAAAGAGAGTCCATGCCCTGGAAAACTCAGCATTCAGAGAGTCTAAGGATGTGTTTTCATAGTTATTGTGTAAGGTTAGGGTGCAAAGAGTTAAAGTGTGTAATCCCACTATTGTAAGAACTGTCACAATCTTAGAAACAGACTTTGTGCTCTTAGCCTGTCTCTCTAATGGTGGCTTATGCTAAACACATCACGCCTGACAACACCGTTGGACTGAAGATGAAATGCTGGGCTGTTACCGTGACCCACCTGATAAACATTAACTTATTAAATAGAGTCTGGTAGCTGATTTCATCCTCTGCCCATATTCGAAGTCTGGGAAGCATTTCACTTATTTCCACCTTCCCAAAGTTCTTGTTGACTACACAGAACTTACAATAACCAGAATGGATGAAGATTACAGGAAGCAGAAAAGCAGGGCTGCTCCATGAGGCCACAACAAGGCGCAAGCTGAGGGCAAGACCTGACAGATGTACATTATAGATATGCAATGTCTCCTACCCTCTATAACTTATTGTCATGCTGAAAAATGCTAATAAACCTAAGACTCAAACCTAGATCCCTGATTTATCATTAAATCCCAGCTATCACCTCTGCCAAGCAAGATATCTGCTGGATGAGTTCCACAAAGCTTCTTTAGTTTCCATTTTAATCCAAAATTTTAATGGTCACTATGTTTATTTGCTGTCTTGAAAAATGACACCACTTTAACGGATATCACTAAATAAAAATAGCTCTGGAAACAGACTTTCCTTTTCTGCATCATTTCACCTTGTTAAATCAATTTAAAGCTGTTATGCACAAGAAAAAAAAAAGAAAAGAAAAAGAAAAAGTGAAATCCTGGGAGATATACAGTAAAATGTTATATCGTTTACTTGGGCTAAATCACAATAATTACTGCAGCTTTGCTTTCCAGCCTATTGTCCATTTTCTAGAAAGAAAAAAAAAAAAAAAAAAGATAAATCCGAGATATTTTATTGTATAGCTCAGTGCATTTATTTTCTTGGGAGAAAATACAGGGATGTTATGGTTACAGTTCAGAAGTGCATACAAATGCTTGCAGATAAGCTAGTCAGACTATGGTCTTTGCATATATAAAGTATATAAGTCACTATAGTCAGTACTGTCAAAGGAAAAAGGGTGAAATTCACCTCTTCCAAATAATCTAAATCAGGCCAGATGAATCACTATCTAAAATGACCTATTTATAATTTATAATAAATAATAATAATAATTTAATTATAATTTCATTATTATTATTGTTTTCTCTTTGACCATAGAGGAGGAAATTAAAACCTGGTCTAAAGTTTTGCTGGAGGTAAAAGCTTATTACTTTACACTGAAAGCAATGATTGGTTAATAGCTCCTATTTTTGACAGGTACTTTTGCCATTGGTCCTATTCAAATTATTACAAAAATGACACTGTTACTGAAACAGAAATAAAAGAGCAAAGTTATTGTTCTTTGTTAATCAAATGAAACAAGCTGTTACACAAGGCAAAACCTTCCTGGGAGTGTGCGATCCGTTTTAGTCTTTCCACCTTCTTGGCCTGAAACAAACAAACAAACAAACAAGGTATGTAACAGATGCTCAAAATGTTGCAAGAAAAAAAAAACCACAGATGAACTATATCATTTTAATACCTAAACTACTGAATTTATATAATAATTGACAGCAGTAAAGAGGTATCTATCTCACAATAGCCCCTTTAATTATTTGAACAACAATCTGTGTGTATTTACATCACTTTCACATTAACATCACCTTTTAAGTTACCATAACCTTACAAGCCGTCAGAATTTCCCCCGTCAAAAGAGCCTTAGCTCACAAATTGCTTAGGAAGACTCCCTCATCACACAGAGCCAGAACATCCCCGCTACCCCATCTCAACACATGCCAGACCAACAAATTAGCACATCAGATAGCTTTCCTGCTCTGCTATCCAATTAACAAAGAACAGATGCCTTCTCCAGTAACAAATGCAAATTGTTTCCCACATCCCATTATGCTAACAAGCATCACTTCCAACCCACTTGGCTCCCAGAGGCCCAGTTCCTTTGGTTTGTGTGAATATTGTTGCCCAAAACCTTAGAGGGGTTGAACACAGAAGTTAGTTACTTGGTAGCCTGGTTCTGAAGGAGAAATTGACACTGATGATGCCATGATGTCATTGTCTTCGTTATCAGAAAGGGAGTTGTTCTGCACCTCGGTTTCAAGGGTCAAAAAAACAAGAAAAGAAAAATAGATGAAAACCCAGACCATTTGGCTATGCTTCAGCACCAGACTCACTCATTAGGTGAGCTCTTCCTTTAAAATCTATTTTTCTATTTCTATTTACTACCTTTTTTTATTTACTACTTACTATTTTTCTATTTCTATTACTACCTTTTATTTGGTTCTTTTCAGAACATAGCTTCAGACTCTTTTTCCAGCTCACTTAGACTTATACTTTATTTTTTTTTTTTTTTTTTTTTTGACAGAGAGCAACAGGACTTTCTGTGTCTGCCCTTATCAACGTCTTTTGAAAGCTTTCTGAGAACTATTTTAACGGAAAAAAGCATTAAAAAAAAAAAAAGGGAAAAAGGTCCTCTCATTTAATGCAACATGCTGAGTATATTTTTAACTTATTATATCCTCTTGCTATTGAAAATGGTTTATTAAATGAGGAGGAGAACTTTGTACAACTGATCTTGGAATCCATGTCTCAGAATTCAGAACTTGTACTACATCTAAGTGACTCCATTAGACATATATGAAATTTATACAGGTACTTTAAAAACTTCTAACCCAAATCTAATGGTTTGCCACCCTTTGCAATTCCTTTAGTAACTTGTATTTAAAATATCTCCTTAGGAAATCCTGATAATGGCCACAGTTCCACTTTTTTGAAACCTTTTTGTTACACAACCTTCATGTACAATGCTAAATAGTGGTAAAGTTTAGGAGCTGGTTAGCAGAAGCCAGAAATTTCAATGAAGTGGAAAAGAAGTGGCTATTTTCATGGCTTGGATGATATGAGATTGAGGATACACATTTTAAGCTAGAAGACACTTTTGAAATTTATTGGTCTAAACAGAAAAATAACTATTAGGAAAGTCAACAAAAAATAAAATGAAGGCAGACCAGCGGTCTGGAAGATATTTCAGAGTCAGAGAAAAGGAAGACTGGAAAGAAACTCAAAAATTCATCTAGTTTAAGGATGGATTAAGTATCTGACAGATATATTTAATGTATATTTTGTCTTCTACAACTGCCAATAATAAATAGTCTTCCCTTCCTCATGGCCAATCAAGTCCAACACTTCTCTCACTCTACCACTAAAAAAATGATCCTTCTATCTTACCTGAGTTTTCAAAGGTGCCTTCCAAGCTTGTGACCTTCCCTATCCTGACCAGACAGAGCGAACAACCTGATGTTTAGTTCATATGGAGGTCTGCACTAAACTATAGGTTTACAAAACCTATAATTTGTCTGCAGCTCTGGATGTCTTAGTGTCTTCGCATGCTCTTGGGTGGAGAGAACGTATGCTGATGTTTGGATGCAACTGGTGTATAACATTTCCATTCCTAGCCAACAAATCGGTGTGCTATACCTGACTCCCTGGAAGATCCTGGATCACTCCATGCTCCCCAATGCACTGTTTAGGCTTTCGTAACCTACTACATGAGTTGTCTTTGTGCAAAATATCCATGTGGTGGAACAGCACTGCTCTCTAAGAAAGCCTTTGGCCAGTAATGTTGAAAGATATATGGGTTTTGCAATGGTGCTGAGAGGCTGCCAAAAGGATGATTTGAGTGTGGAGAAATTTTTCTTTGTTTTTGGTTCTTCTTTGTTTGCCTAAGGTGGTTGTTTTTGGAAATGTGTGTTATGAGGAAAGAAAACTGCCTGGAATTCAGTCACAAACAGGAAAACCAGAGTAGGGAAAGTGAGAAGTTGCTCACATGGATGTTAAAATTGTTGCCATCAGAGGCCATTCCTGGAGAAATAAGAAATAACTACAAGGCATGAGAGCCAGTTCAGCTTGGTAAACTAGCACTCCCTTCAGAGCCTGTCAAATGAGGAAACAGAATTAAATCTAAGAGTGCTCCAGAGTGTTGGTTGAAAACCTGTCTTTGAGGAATGGTACAGCTGTGGGATGGTGAAATGTGCTAGGACCCATGAAGCCAGGTCTGTATTCCCTGTGATGTGACTAGCCAGGAGCCATGGACAGATATATGTGCTCTGTTTTCCCCATTTGGAAGGCAAGGATAGTATGATGTTTTACCTAAAAGGCACAGAAATTGTTACAGAGCTCCTGCTATTAAACTCCATGGGTTTGAGTGCCTCAAACCCATCCTGAGAACCTTTTGCAGGTTAGACCCACACTGGAAGCCCCTGCAGGCAAAGTCAGTTTTGTTGCCAAAACGTGATGCTGATCTTAGAGGTACCAACCACACAAAAGCTTCAGGTGGTCTGAGACATATTGATATCACAGTTCTTATGCCAGAGGTGAAGGAGAAAGGTGTATCTTAGAGCATGCGTGAAGTGCACACAGGGCACAATTTTCACAAATGGCCTCTATCCCTTACCTCTGCAGGTCAGTTCCAAGATATTGGAAACTCTCCTAGTTTAAGCTGTATGATGGGGGGAGCTCATTGGTGTGGGTAAAGTCATCAAGCAACCTAAACATGTGCCTCTATAACAGAGGAAAGTGCTTAAGGAAAACACTTAATTAAGCTGCCTGGTTGGCACCCTCTAAAAGCTTATCTACAAAATATTCTTTCCACTTCAGCATCAACCACTGCACCTCTGTGCCACTCATGTCTCTATTTGTCTTGCTTGTTGGATTCACAAGTGCCTCACAAAAAGGTAAGGAGAAAGCTTTCATCTCAGTGTGTAAGAGTACTGCGCCTTGCTCAAGGCTAAAAGCACCAGGGTCTAAACTTATGTTCCAGTGTAATAAAAATAGATCGGTACGATGTATTTCTTTTTCAATAAATAGGTCTGAAGTTTGCAAGTATGGACCTCCTGCACGTAATGAAAACAACTACTAGGAAAGCTGAGGCTACTGATCCTCCCTTCCTCTGCTCTTTGAGCCCAGTGCAAGATGTTGAGAGAAGCAGAAGTGGAGCTAATAACGATAAGGCTGGCACATGGTGAGACCTGAGCTACTGAGGAAGATCATGACAAGCTCCCTCTACCCAGAAAGACATTTATTTATACTTACTTCTCCAGCCTGCTTTCACTGCAATTGAAAGCTCATGACAGATATACAGGAGGACAAACTGATGTGCTAAACAAATCCCCACAGCACGTGACAGGATTTTGCCTGTGAGGAGAATGGAGGGCTGAATCAGTGGCAAAAGATAAACTTGTCATCTTTTCAGCTGATACGCAAGAAGGTCACCTCACCCGAGGGAAGTTTAAATAAACAAGCGGTGTCCAGGGTTACAGCAAGATCAACAGTTACTCAGAGGCTGTCCTTCCAAAAAGAACATTGTAAAAGCAGGTTCAGCTAAGCCAGAGTCACCAGGGAGCAAAAACTAAGAACTCCCTTCAGATGTGTAAAGTTGTCCAGATTTTGTGTGAGACTCACCATATCTGGCTTCAGCATCTTCTGCACTTACAAGGCAGCCATGCTTGTGTTGCAAGCCCCAGTGCAGTGGCTGAGCCCGAACTTTCACCCACAGAGCAGCCACAGCCAAGACACCTCACAGAATCATAGAATGACTTTGTCTGGAAGAGACCTTAAAGATAACCTAGTTCCAACCCCTCTGCCATGGGCCGGGACACTACCCACTATATCATGTTGCCCAGGGCCCCATCCAATGTGGCCTTGAACACCTCCAGGGATGGGGCATCTACAGCTTCTCTGGGCATCCTGTGTCAGTGTCTCACCACCTTCATATGGATTTTTTCCCTTATATCTTATCTAAATTTACCCTACTTCAGTTCAAAGCCTTTACTCCTTGTCCTATCACTGCATGCCCTTGTAAAGAGACTCTCTTTGGCTTTTTGATAGGCCCTATTAGGTATTGGATGATTGTTACAGGGTGTCACCGAAGCCTTTTCTTCAGGATGAATGTCCTCAACTCTCTTAACCCATCTTTGTAGAAGAGGTGCTCCAGCCCTCTAATCATCTTCATGGCCCTCCCCTGGACCTGCTCTAATAGATCCATGTCCTTCTTGTTCTGGGGGCCCCAAACCTGGATACAGTACTCCACATGAGGCTTTACAAGGGCAGAGCAGAGGGGGACAATCACCTCCCTCCACCTGCTGGCCATTCCTCTCTTGATGCAGCCGGCCTTTTGGGTTGCAAGTGTGCACCACCGGCTCATGTCATGCTTTTCATTTGCCAGAACCTTCAAGTCTTTCTCTGCAGGACTACTCTCAGTGTGTTCTTTTCCCAGTCTACTTGTGTCTGAGATTGCCCCAACCCAGGTACAGCACCTTACACTTAGCCTTGTTGAACCTCATTAGATGCACATGGGATGTCCTTTGGATGGCAACCCTTCCTTCTCCTATATCAACTTCACCACTCAGCTTAATGTCATCTGCAAACTCTCTGAGGGTGCATTTGATCCTATTGTCTATGTCAATGATAAAGATATTAAATATCACTGAATCCACATGTACCCCTGCAGGACACCACTATTCATCAGCCTCCACCTGGACATAGAGCCACTGACCACCTCTCTTGGTGCCTCCTTCAAGGTTATTCCTTATCCACTGAATAATCCACACTTCAAATCCTTATCTCTTGAATTAGGAGATAAGGATGTCATGTGGAACCATGTCAAAGGCTTTACAGAAGTCCAGGTAGATGACATAGGTCAGTCTTCCCTTGTAGACTGTTGGAATCACTACATCATAGCAGGCCACCAGATTGGTCAGACATGTTTTGCTTTTGGTGAAGCTCTGCTGGCTTCTCTGGATCACCTCCTTGTCTTGCATATGCCTTCACATTGCTTCCAGGAGAATCTTTTCCATGATCTTCTCAAGCACAGAGGTGAGGCTCACCAGTCTGTAGTTCCCCAGGTCCTCCTTTCTACCTTTTTTAAAAACAGGAGTAATGTTTCCCTTTTTACTCTCACTAGGGACTTCACCTGACTGCCATGACCTTTCAAATACGATGGAAAAAGTTTGGCAACTCCATCAGCCAGTTTCCTTAGGGCCCTGGGATGCATGTCATCAGGCCCCATGGACTTGTAGCTGTTCAGTCCCATCAGGTGGTCTTAAACCTGCTCTTCACTTACCGTGAGGGGACTTTGCTCCCCCATCCCTCATCTACAGGTTCAGGGAAACGAGAGATGTGCGAAGACTGGCTGGCAGTGAAGACTGAGGAAAAGAAGTTGTTGAGTACCTCAGCCTTTGTCATGTCTATTGTTACCAGTACACCCTTCTCATCCATCAGAGGGGGCACACTCTCTTTGGTCTTTCCTTTTTGGCCAACATACCTATAGAATCCATTCTTTGCATTCCCTGCCAAGCTTAGTTCCCTCTGTGCCTTGACTTTCCTGATCCCATCCCTGCACATTGGGACTGCATGCCCATATTCTTCCCAGGAAAATAGGACCCAGACAAAAGTAGGAAGCAGGACCAGAGACAAAACTCAACTAAAGGGTAGGTACTGAGGGTTAGCTTTCAGAACAGAAGGATGCATCGAGCTGGGCTATGCTGGCATCTGTGCTGCCTCTGGTGGTATTCGCACTTCCATTCAGGACAAGGTTGGTGGAAGATGGAAGGATCCTATTATAATTGTGGAGGACATGAAGCTGCTCTGGACTGCTAGGTATGTTCTGAAAGAGGATTCAAATTCAAATGACCTTGGTTCATTGTAGAATGCCCTGTTAAAGTAATAATAATAATGATAATGATAATAATAAAAGTGGGCTGTAATGTAAGAGAGATGTATACAAGGATTTTCTTGTAGGCAGGAAATGATGAATGCACAAACACAGGATAGGCAGCAGCCAGCAAGGCAGGTTCAGTGTCCCTAATTAGCCAGAGGATGCAGAAAGGCATATGCAGAGTGTAACTTGGTTCCTCTCAGATCCCCTCTCTCTGGAAGGGAACAGCCCTTCTAAATTGGATATATAACAAAATGCACAAATGTCATAAAGTACCTGACTCTCAGGGCTTTGAGAGGGATTAAAACTGGAAAGGGGAACAATTTTTTAACCTTTTCAGTTGTGCTTGAAGTGAAGGGAAATACTTCATTGCAGAATGTAGATATTTAAAGGGAAAATGTTCCTGTTTGGAAAAATGAACAAACTCTTTGTGACCCCCCCCCCCCCTCAAAAAAAAAAAAAAAAGGAAAAAAACAAACAAAAAAACAACAAAAAACAGCCCTCAAATACAAGAAAGCCCTCAAATACAAGAAAAAGCAAACAACAAAAAAATACAAAAACAACAAAACTTGAGAACTCCTTTCAGATGCTTAATTTTCACTTGTCCCCATAGAATAAATAGGGGGCACAAAATGACATTGGCAGGCAGGTGGCAAGTTCAAATAAAAATGTAGTTTGTCATACTAGGGCATGAGGATAGCTCACTATGTGTGCAGTGAAGCAGTGGATCTCCCTGTTACTATATGTTTTAGACACAGAAAGCTTCCAGGAATTCACGGGGAAACTCAGTGAAAGAGAAAACCATTAAAAAGGTACAAAATGCACAGAAATCAAGTCCAGCTTAGGAAATCCCAAAGGCAGAAACTGTTATAGACTGTGAGAGTATTTGATGGAAACATTACCATACGCTCACCACATTCTTGCATTCATTCGGTATTTGCAACTTTATGAAATAGGATATTGCGCTAGGTGGATGTTTGGTCTGACCCATTTGGTGTTTTTATGTCCTGAACCCCCAGCAGGCTCTGAGCTTTGGTGCAGGACCTTTAGCCTGTCAGTTAATTTAGTCTAGCTCACCTGCAGCACACAGCATCCAGCAGCAGACAGCTCCATTATAAGCTTAGTTTCAAACGGGAACTTTCCAGCAGTTGATAACTCCAGTGGTAGGATAAGCTCAGGTCAAAGAGTTTAACAATGAACTGAGACAACTTTTATAAACAACCTAGAGTTCTGCCTGTCTCTGTTTCTCCATCTTTTCCTCTGGCAGCTTATCAGCTTCTCTCCAACCCAGGACAGCTGGGTACAGCCCTCACCCAGGTGTGTGAGGAACAGTTAATTGTATTTTCTTCCACAGCTGAGGGGATGGAGCACATAAACCCTCACCCTGAAAACTTGTAGTCATATGTCTCAAGCTCTTTTCAAAAGGACAATCAAATATTGAGGAAAAGCTGCACTGGGAGAAGTCCACTGAAAAATCCTGCCTCCCCTGTCCAGCAGAGGTTTTTGGTCTTATAGGAGGGCAAAACACATTGGACATAATCCTCTTTGCTAGTCTAAACCTTGGAAGTTAATGCACTAAATCAGGAACTAGACAACAATTTCTTTCTACCAGCTCTGCTGCGGAGATGGGAAGGACTGTGCAGATGTCATAAATTAGCACAGGAAGATTAATCAGATGCATACTGATTGTGCCTTCCTGGGATGGAAATCATATTCTCCTTCTCCATGGGTAAAACACGTAGTGCTGAGTGCTCCTTCCAGATATGAAGTAAAGTGACCTGCCCAAAATTTCACATTGGCACTGCCAAGCAAGGCACCTGGATCTCCACATTGAGAGGCTACAGGTCCATCAGTAACAGTTTACTGTTGTACTATACTCTTTTTCCTCATTCTGTCCCTTCTGGCATTTCCTCCCCTCTTCCAAGAAGAGGATGAGCATCCTCTCAAGAGTAAATACTTCGGTAAAGTCAAACCAAAAGGCAAGCGAGCCTGCTCCAATAGACTGCACACACTTGACTGGAAAGCAGAGGCTTCCCTGGCCTTTCAGCAAGCCTTCACCGGCTTCACTTTCAAGATTAGCTTTGGCAGCTGCAATGATTTTGTTCTTCATAAATCAGGCCAGGAGCTGTAGCAGACCTAGGCTGACCGCGGTCCACAGCCACCAGTTGAAGGCTGCGAGAACTGCTGGGAGCACAGCTCCTGACCTTCAGATGCCATCAACGGCTATCCAGAGAGGAAAATAAGTGAGAAGGGAGATGTATCAGGGAAAAAAACAAAACAAAACAAAACAAAAAAACACTTCCTTGACACTTCTTCTGGACTGTGTAATGCTGCACTACAGATGAAACCAATAGCCCACCACCAGCTTGTGCCAGACAGGGATCTGACCATACCAAACACTCCTTGCCTATTATGTCTGGTCTGAAGCTCAGACAAAGGCCTTGCAGTTGCTCCAGGAGAGCGGGAAAGGAACTTTGTACCGTCCTGCCCTCAGAGGCAGTCTGAGCTTTTCGGTGGTGTTAATCTCAGCTGGCAATGAATCTGTCAGTAGCACATAACTTACCGGCGGTGTAACGTATCGGCAGGGCGAGCCAGGAGGGCTGAGGGGAGCTGGGCACAAGCCCCATGGGTTTTGCTTTTATTTCTCCCCTGGTCTTTTGGGCAGTTGGTTCTGGGGATGATGTGTTCATGTGTCTTAGCACACTAGGACATCTTGGTAATAGTGGCAATAATAAATAATAGCGCAAATGCAAGCGTCAGCGTATAAAGTTTTTAATAAAGAGATTCCATTAAGGCCTCTGGAATGAATTAGAGATGAATCGAGCTTTCAACACCTAAAAGAGGAGCTTCCTCTCAACATGAGCCAGCCATGAAGTTTTGCATCTCCTGCCTCTTTTTGTCAGGTACAGCTGTTAAACAGCTGCCCTATTGCTCCCCAGACTTGGCCGGACTTTTGAAGTGGTTAAAGAGAACATTCTCATTTTCTTCTAAATATTCGGGGGATGAAAGATTATGAATAAAAGCCATAATTATAAGTAATAAATATTACTTGCAATGTAACTGTGACGTTTTGATTATTTTTGTATGGGAGAAAGAGGAGAGAGAGGAAACACTCCCCGCACCCCCCCGCCCCCTTAGATCGTCCTCCCCCCAAGCCAGGCTTTCTGTCTGGTAGTTTGTGAGAAACCAGAAAGCACAATCTCAGATTTCAGAGCTGGAGGCCAAGCCCCAGGCATGATGCTGTTTGCCCAGCAGAAGGAGCTCTAGCCTATCAGAAGGGCATCTGCTGCTCCAAGAGCAGAGTTTCTCCATCTGATGCTGGCATTTGAGTTTTCTGTTCTTTGCAGGGGCAGCTTTGAGACCCATTGGGTTGCTGCTGTCGAAGGACTTGTGTACTGGTGGAGATGGGAGCTCGTTTGCTTGGGTGCTGTCATCGCATCCTGTTGGGTATGCATGGATGTGGAAAGGGAGGTTATGTAAAAAAAAAAAAAAAAAAGAAAAAAAAAAGAAAATGTGTCGAGATCGCTGTTTCCACAAGAATGTGGACTGCGTTCGTAGCAACTGCTCCACAAGGAGCTGTAGGATTCGTAGCACAGAGGGAGTAGGATGCCTTGTAGACCCTTAACTCCCATTCTTGATGCCTGTCCCATCATATCCTGAAGAACAAATCGCATGCATTTCCCCACACCCATAGCAAGGAGTGCTATGAACAGCAGGGCCTGCAGTGGTTAAAATCCAGCATGATGTGTCCAAAGAGAGCAGAAGAGACTGAAAACACTGCCTGTGTCTGAGGGCATGCTGTAAGCACCGGGGGATTTGTACCAGCGAGACTCATGAATAAAGGTGACTGAGGACATGCAAAAGTCAAGGGGCATCTGATGGGAAATAAGAGATGGCACAGGATTTCTTCAAGTGTGAGAAAAATGATGTGAGAGAAACCTTGAGAAAAAACAAAGGTCTGATTTTTCTCCTGTAATCAGTTCTGTGCAATAATCCCTTTCCCTTTACAGTGAAAATTACATGCTCAGGTGCTGGGTAGCATATTTTTTATTTAAATAGTGCCTGTGCGGTTTACCTGAACTGAAAGAGCATTTATGTAAAACAAGGTTTTTGTTTTCTGCTAACTGAAATGCTTTAAACAATCATACTTGTTGCTGGAGACTATTGGATGGCTTAGGAATGCATAATAGGCTTTAGATGTTTTCCTCTCTTTTTAGACTCTTTTTTTTCTCTCTCTCTCTCTAAATAGCTTAAAACCAAACATTTATTTCATAGGCTAAAAACTGATTGCTTTCTTCTCTCCCAAAAAATTAAATTATAATAATTTAAAAAAAAAAAACACAACATTTTTAATTGGAAAAATGGTTCTTTCTACTTTCAGCTCAATGTTAGAAAAAAAAAAAAGTATTATGATTAAATCTTGTTATTTTTTCAGAATAATAAAAATAGTAATAACAATGTAGCAAATTTTACAAAATATTTACAAAAGTATCTATCAGATAATGAAAAAAAATGAAGAATTTTGGGATTTAATTTTTCATTTCCTTCTTCAAGCAATATTTCTGCTATGTGACCAGCTGTTGTTATTCTTTCTGTTCATACATCTATAGAGCTTCTGAGCTTCCTGCGAGTCTAGAGCTCTGTTACTCCAGATGTTCTATTAGCATCATTTAAAAACGATTGTTTCCCCAAATACCATTGTGCACGTGCGAAGTACCACATAGACTTTCTTTGTATTATTTCATGTATGCAGGCTGTATGCACAGGAGGGCTCTGTCTCTCTAAAACGTCACTAAATATAATAAAATCACTGGAAATAATAATATTCCCCATCTCCCTAGTTCTTTACAGACATGAATTTACTACTGTGCTTCCTACCACATGGTAGAAAGCCACTTTCATAAAGGCAACAAAAGGGCCAGAATTTGTTCTTACTGGAATCCTGTTCTATCATCCTTTAAACAAATATTTTGATTTGGTGTGGTGGTGGGTTGCAAACCTACCTTTACAAGGGCTTGGTTGCTCCAGCTCTTGTTTTATGATGCTGAAGTAGAAGCTGAACATATAGCATGGCCAAAACATGTCCCCTTAGATTGACAATTACAATGCTGTAGGAATTAAAATTCCCCGAGGAACACATACTTCACCTGTGATGTATGCCAGAGAGAAATTTCAGGAGCCCTCTGTGATTTGGATGTGAGTAAATTAAATTAATTGGGCACCTTTGCCCCTAGGAGACAGAAAGTGACTCTTTAACTCTTAGTGTGGTAGTACAGACAGGGGATCACTCCAACTCTTCCTGAAATGCCACCACCTCTGCAGTGAAGTTATCACACCTGCCAGCAGTGTTATAAAACTTCTTAGCAATGAATGAAAGATACGATGACCATGTCCGGATGGCTAGGTGGTTCATTTGAAAGATTTGCATAGTCTGACTTTACCAAAATCAGTAGGGAAAAATGTTGAAATTAGAAAAAAAAAAAATGGAGAAACTGCTGATGTGCTGCCCTGAGCAGAGCATGCCTGACCTTCAGTCCCCAAAGGAGATAAATGCAGCCCAAAAAATGTAGGCTGGTACTGAAAGTCTCCAGTTCCAATTTAGAAAACTCTCCAAAGGGACAGTCAAAGACTGCAGTAATTAGTAAACTTTTCAGCTGATCTAGAAGATTTTGGATTTTTAATTTTTAGTATCTACTATCCCCATTTTTAAAATTGAGAAGTTGAATAATATTGTTTTAACCACAATTCTGGGCCTCAGCTGTGGGCTTTGAGACTTTTTGGACGGTGCTAGTTTCTTATTTTGTCTGCACAGCACCCTGAGAAGTTCATGACTGGGGCTCTGAAGCAATAATACAATATATATTTTTCTTTTTACTGTTATGAGCTTTATTGGCATTATTATTAGGCTGAACTCATTCATGTTTGAAGAAGCCTTTGAAAACCTCCTGCAAAAAAAGTTCCACTGAGACCCGCTGACATTCGAGTGTTTTGCGTCAAATTCCAAAATGGCAAAACCTTGTTATGAGATGAAAGGGAGAGAGGGAATCTCCAAAGGAGTCTGCAGACCCCGCTGACTCTCCACATCTACGTAAGTCAGGGAATTGAGTGATAAAACAAACATCCCAGGTTATGAGGGTGTGAAGTTTGCTTAATGGAATAGACACAGTAGCACCCCCGGGCGAGGGGGGAACGCCTGTGAGTTGCTTTCCAACTAGAGGAATGCTCAAGAGGTATGGGAACTGGCAGGAAAGTGGCTGATATATGTGGGCTGCCCTCTGATTTCCCTCTCTTCCAGGCCAACTCTTTCCTGGCTCACTGCAGGATGTCTCGCCGCAACCCCTTTCTTGTCTGGCCTAAGCAAAGCAAGGTCAGTCTGGGCGAGGAGTTCCATTGGAGACCTCCAAGGAACACCTATCTGCTGGAGAAAGTTGTGCTGGTGATGCAAAAAATGGCAAATTTCCCTATGAGTCAGAGCTGGTTTGTTCTAGCCGGCCTGGAGGAGGAAGGTTGGAGCTGCAGAGCAGATAGTGATGGAGACATTAGGATATTTCCTATTCAGATCAAGATTTTCAGATTCAAGAAGGGGTGCCAATGCCTTGTCCAACCCACATCCCCAAATGTACATCTGATATCAGTGTAATCTGACCATCACCATGCAAGTCTCCTGCTGTGTCATCTCAGCAGGGTGTTGTATATAAAGCCCTGAGTAATTTCATCCTGAGCAACTGGTAGGACAGGAGATTTAAGGTCAGATTTTTCTCACCTAACTTCAGACTCTTAATTAAGGCAACTAATTGCCCTGTCCCTAAGAACAGTAAAATGGCAGAGAGAAAGAGCTACAGATTGCAAAGACTATATGAGATCTTCATTGACTATAAGAAGCTGTATAGGTTCAATAACTCAACATGAACTCAAGTTCAACAACATAATTTCCTCATTGCCAAGTCTGAAGTTAGGAGGCTTGAGTGAAGACCCTTAGGTCCATATATAATTTTAATTTTGTTATTGATGCTATTGATTCAGGAAAAGTCCTCAAGTCTCAAGTTTAGCCTAAGTCATACCTTTGATCTGGTCTATTTGTTTGTCTTTTGCCCTAAGCCAAATGTTTTTGGGTGCAAAACTATGATGTTTGGGGTTGTCTACACTGTATAATCTCCTGGATTAAACTGTGCCACTGTCATGTATGATTGTCACTCAGAAAAGCTTCATTTCTGTTGCAGATCAAAGTTACCTGACCTGGTTCATCCTCCCTGACTTCCCCAGATGCCACACCAGCACGAACATTGTCTAGTGCCAGACAGCAGCAAACTTTAGGCTTTGGAGCAGCATCTTTCTGGCTTCTTAATGATGTCCATTGCTAAAAGAGCCATAAAATCATGTTTTGTTTTCCACTGCTCCACAGAGGTGCACTAGACTCACCATAAATAAGTCAGGAGGCATCTCTTTTCTTAGTGCTTATTTATACAGAGAATCCATTACTTTACCAAGTCCTGTGGATTTTGCTAAGAAGAGTCCTGGGACAGTAGGAATACAGGGACATGGTAGGTGGACAGATACACAGAGGGAAGGACAATTCAGGTTACCATTTGTCAGCTTGGACTGAGAGCCACTAGTTGGACTGCAATGTCATTGGTGGAGCTCCAAACCTAGGGCTGAGAGACAGAGCAGAGAGGTAGGAGTTCTCTCATCTGAACAGTAGATGCAGAGGAGCTTTCGGACCTTACTATCTCTGAAAAAAAGTGGAGAGGAACCTGGCCTTCAACTCTTGAAACAGATTGAGTTGGAAGACCTGATGGGAAAGAGCTTTACTGTATTGGAGGAAAGAGTATCTAGCCCAAGGTAATGGTTATTTCATCTTCTTTGGTTGGTTCTGCCGAGACTACAAAAGGCAGGGAGGAGAAAGACAGGGAGGAATCACAGATAATGTATTGGAAATACCCAACCCACTACAAAGGTCATACAACTTCTACAACATGAGAAGAAATATCCAGTCATTTTTCCCACATATTTCCCTGGTTTCCTGTCCTAAGCTCTCACACCCTAAATCAGTTCTTATTCTAGAATCAAGCCAAATGCCTTGTTTTATAAGAAGAATAGCAAGAAAGTTCCCCAGATGATTTTGGGAAGCCAAACTCAGTTGCACAACAGTGTCCTTTTCCAGATCAAATAGGTGCTGGACAGCTGACTCCCACTGAAGAGTGTTAAATGGCCCTGGGGATCAAAGGCGCCAGTTTGCTAAGGACATTGAATTAATCAGGAATCTCTTCATCTCTGTTTGGAGCCAATGTCAGACAGAGAAAAAAATGTTATGTTGACAACATGCATAAATTTCTCGGTACTGTGTGCCCAAAGAACATCATATTTGGGGGTTGTTATTTCAGAAATCATCACTTCACCTCCAGAGCCCTCCCAGTCCTGAAGTTTCCAAGCTATGGAGTTGGGATGGATTCTTAGAGTGCAGGACCAATAAAATCTCTTCTGCAATTCCCAAGTTGTACATGGTATAGCATGGACCATACAGGCTCAAACTTTCCAGGGGTCCTGAGCTCAGAATCTGAGACACACCCGGCAGACTGGAACTCAGCACAACTAACTCCATCTCCAGTTCCTATTGCCTGTCTTGAGCCCTGTTATTTCATCCTGGGGTAAGATGTGTACATGTGTATGAGGCTAGCATTGCAAAGGGGGAACTCACCTGGGCATCCATTCCATTGGGGAACTCTTAATTTCCCAAGTAAGGTGTGAATAACTTCTCTAAAATACAAGGGACACTGGAGAAAGGGGAAGAAAAACATCGGAACAAGGACAAGGCAGATTCTTTCCAGCAAAGCACTCCCAAGACAATTCCCAATTTACTTTAAATTCCAATTAAAATTGGAGGGAGGGAGAAGGACGGGGAAAAGTTAAAAAAAAAAAAAAAAAAAAAAAAAAAAAAAAAAAA